>MTQE01000401.1:12925994-12966219 GCA_014337955.1 Aspidoscelis marmoratus | reverse complement strand
TGCAACCCATTTTCGTCCTGTATGGATCCGTACAAATGCATACAGATGTGAATCTGCAAGTACACATCATGTACGAACCTATACATATATGAACGTCCAGATAATTTAAACTAATAGATCTGAAATTTGAAATTCGTTCAAATCTTTAAATTTGAATTTATGGACATTTGATTGGAATTTGAATGTTGAAATTCAGCCAGATTTGATTGTATTTCAAATACCTTTGAATATTCATGCACACCCCTAGTGGCTCCCTTAGACACTAACTACTGCATCAGTAATTTTCTGCTGATCCAAGTGAAGCCCTTAAATAGTAGCTGGAGCCTGCGGTGAAGTATCTTGGCCTTTCTCGTATTGCAAGATTTCAGTGACCTGACCATAGATTTTTGGTCATGGATCATTTATTTGTTTGTTTGCTTGTTTATATTTCTATCCCACCCTATACCCAAAGGTTTCGGGGTGTGTAACAACATCTAAAATCCAATACATTAAAACAATAAACAATCTATATCATGGATTCTTATCTCTTTCATCTGGAAGATATTCATATGAAACATATTTTAGGTGTGTATTTTTTCTTGAATTGTGATACTGTATTCTATTGGCTTATAGGTCTCTGTTTCAGATAATGGCAGCCCAGCTCTGAAATCCACCAGCAGAGTTGTAATCCAAGTCACGGATGTCAATGATAATCCTCCAACGTTTTCTCAGAAAATTTTCATGGTTCACATCCCAGAGAGAGACGCATCTGAGATTTCTTTGCCAATCTATAGGATGATTGCCACAGACCGTGATGAGGGACTGAATTGCCAGGTTACTTACAGCTTAGAAGAAAACGATGAAAATTTCTTCAGCATCCATCCTGTGACAGGAGTGGTCTTCTCTAAAAAGTCCTTTCCAGCACATGAGTACAAAATATTAACAGTAAGTGAAATATGAGCTTCTGTTCTGGAGATCCTTAGTGTTGTATGCAGTCAGCAGTTCTTTTAAAAATGGCAGAAATGAGTTTGGCCAAAATCAGTTACATGACAATAACATTGAGGCAGAGTCACCTGTTTTAGAGATTTGGGAGAAAGCCTATTGACACATTTCATCATCTAAGCTCTAATTATGTAAATACACACAAATGTGTACTACTCCTATGTACACTTGATCAGCTAATTTATGATAGTAAAAGTACTAAGATATACCAGTCTGGAAATGACAGCAGAGCCAGTTGCCTGAAATGGAGCTTGGGATTATTGATATTATTCCCATCTTTGGAAATGGTTTTTCCTCTTCTTCTGTGTACTCTTTCCTTTTATGTCCTCCCTTTTCATTCTTTCCCTTCAGTTCTTCATGTTTGGCTGGCTACACTTTTCCCTCCAGCTTTAGTATGCAAGAGTCCTATCCCCTAGCAATTCCACTCTGTATAGAAAGCAGGTGCTAGCATTAGTACAACTCAACTACTGCTGTGCCTGGGGGATGGACTGAAGTATGGAGGCCCACCTTGAAGTAGCCCTGTGAACACTGTTGCTCTTCTTCTCAGAGCTTAAGAAAAGCTGACATAAAATGTGGGCAAGAGCAGCTTTGAATTTGTACCAGCCTGCTTTGATGTTTGTTCTGAAACTTCAAATGGATCTCAACAGTGTGAGATCACTTCGCTTCAGGCCAAGAAGATGTTTATAAGTTGGAACTTTTCTTTCTTGCCAGGTGAAAGCTACTGATGGTGGCAAACCCCCACTTGCTTCCAGTGTGAGGCTTCACATCAGCTGGATCCCCAAGCCTCCCCCTTCCCCAGATCCTCTCATCTTCGATGACCCTCATTTCAACTTTGCTGTCATGGAAACAGACCCAGTGAACCACATGGTGGGAGTGATCAGTGTGGAAGCTGGACTCAGCCAACTCTGGTTCAGTATCACAGGTGAGTGGCATGTGGCTTGAAAATAAGTACCAGAATGGTTCTGAGCTGCCAGAATTTTACCCGTTTTCCATTCGTTTGCCATACGTGTAGTCATGAGTTAACAAAACAAAACCAGTTTGTTCTAGATGGCAGGTATCTCACAGATAAGGGTGAATGCTGTTGCTGACTGGTATTCAGGCTGGCTCAAGCAGCAATCGTTAGAAACGTGTTCTGCAGTTCTTTTATTACCCATCACAATTTACAGAATGGCATCTCTGGCACTTGCCCAATTTTAATGAAAATACCAGTGATGCAAATGGGCAAGAATACATTTTTGTGGCTCACAGGAAATATGTGGTAATCATAACTATTCCCCACAGCAATACAAACAAACTGATGGGAGGAAAGCCAATGGGAAGGGGGGAAAACATAAATAAAGGAGGTTTGGAATTCATGAAGCATTGCTATCCATAATTGACAACTCCCTTGATAAAATCCAGCATGCTTTATTCCTTTTCTTTTTGCCCTACTCTTCTGAAATGTCCTATATGTTTATTGAATAATAATCATACATTTTGGAGAATGGTGAAAGATTATGAATTAGATCTTCTGGAAGAGTGGGTAATGCAATTATACTGGGAACAAGGATTTTGCTGAAGTTAGTAATCACAGTGTGGGTCATGGGGAGTCACCATAGCCCAGTGGTATAGCAACTGCCTGGATTGCAGAGGGTTGCAGGTTCAATACTCAGCATCATTCTGGAAAATGCTGGTGGTGAATTGCTGAATCTGTCAGGCAACCTCCGTGGATGTTAGGAGCCAGGCTAATGGTACCTAGCAAGAACAACAACTTGTGTTATGAACTGCTTTCAGCCAGGCTGGGACCAGCTGCTACTCCTTCTTCAAACAAACACTACTGTCCACAGATACATGTACTTTTACACTGCATTCACACCTAAGATTTAATCCACTTTCAGAGTGAGAGAACACATCAGCGATGTGACCAGTTATTTGCATGTCGTATCATCTATTTCAAAGGTGGATTTTCTTAGAGAATGCCAAAGGAAAACAGATTCTCAGTTTGCTGATGTGTTCTCTCACTCTAAAAGTGGACTGAAGCTAAATTAAATTTTAGGTGAGAATGCAGCTTAAGACTCTCTTTTGTCTTGGCTTGTTTTAAGCCTATATATGAAATACTAAGTTGTAGATTAATAAATACATAAAACAAATAAATCTACACATTATTACATTCCACCAATTGCATTACATGTCATATAACACTTATATTATTTCCCCCTCCACCCCCACCCCCACCCCGCCTCGAGCTGGTTTGCCTGTTAGCACCAGTTCCCCATTAAAGTTAGTTTGGGAATTATTTTCGCAATTCCTTGTTGGACCTTGATTGCCTTTCTTTCTTCCTTCCTTTCTTTCTTCCTTCCTGTTTTCAAGTGTATTAGTTGAACAATTATTTTCATCAGATAAAAGCCAGACTAAAATGCACAAAGTTGTCTTGCTCATGATGCAAATAATATATAAGAGGAGATGAGGAAGTAGCTGAGGTTGTTTCCACATTTAGCTGCCACTCCATAACTCTCACAAGGCTCTCTGAACCTGGAGGAGGGGGGGAGGGGTGTCATTTCAAGAACACAATTTTCTGCACTGCACTGCTTAATTGAGTCCCCCTGCTAAATCAGAACAGGAAGGAAGTTCACCTTTCCTCATGCATCCCTGGGCTGGTTTCATGTGTTGAACAGCAGGACACCTTTTAAAAAAGGTCTACCACTGTCACAGTGTAAACAGGCATTTTGAGCTGTCCAGACCAAACTATGCTCTGTCCAGTGCAAATGAAGCATGCTAGTGGCAGGCATAGTCTCTCCTTTAGCCAGTCCACTGTGCAGAAAGGAGATCTTGGGATCCCTTCTGGGACCAGCTTCTGTATCCTCATATGGCTCATGTAGATCTTGCCTATTATATTCCCGAAGCATCTTTCAGCTATACTGACCTATGAGACTTTTGGAAACTCAAGTGGGGTTAACCTTTCCTGAAGCAGATAGTACAACAATTGCCTTGCATAGAGGCTGCTCCTAAAATACTTCTTTGTCTGATGCAGTTGAGCATGGATGATAAACTATAAATACAATTAAAGCTGAAAAAAAGAATCAACACAATGCAGAATTCACAATGCTGGTGGAAGGTTAACTTTGTGTTGGGATAGTCTGGCAGCATTGTGTTCCCTTACAGGTAGTTTGCTTGGAATGTAATCTGTATTTATCTTCTCCCCTCTATCAGGCCCTGTTTACAATATGTGATGTTAGCCTCCTAGTTCAATGAATTCTTAACATTTAATCATTACTTTGCTTGGCTTCAGTTTGCACTTAGTAGGTCCTGATATGAAAAGATTCCTTTTTTTATTTTTTTATTGTTCTTCGCCTTTCCTCCATGAAGCTAAAAGTGGCATGTCCTACAAGTGACCTTTTTTTCTTTATAACAGTCCTGTAAAGCTTCAAGATTGCTGGGTGAAATAGGATGTAATCTTCTACTTTAGACAATAGGCATATGCAGGTGTTTCATAAGTCACATATTGCAGATGTTTTTGTCTACTGTTATCCTACCGGATAAAATACTTGTGACAACTGATGTAGCTATTGTTAAGTTAAAATCTTAAAACATAAGCATTGTGTCCTGTGCTGCCTCACTCTCTGGGCAGCCGATTGAACGTGTAACCTCCATGGTCTCTTTTTGCTTTCCTCTTGTGTTGGATTTTAAAAATGTGGGTTGTAATTCAAAATAAAGCATCCCCATGTGGTTTTGGGCAACGTAGATTTAAAACATACTTTCCTGTCTCCATGCAAGCGGCTTTTTGTGAGCCCGCATCTTTTTCTCCCCATTCCCTGCCCGCTGCAGCAATGACAGGCAAAAACCACAATTGAACCTCCAGAACACAACAGAGATCATCTCTTTACTTGGCTGCAAAGAGTTAAAAGCACAACTGAAAGCAGCTAGCTCCCTGCATAACTAATGCTTGTAACATAGTTACAAGCAAAATGAAAGCAGGGTCCCTTCAGCTGTCAAATTCAGCTGCCTGCACTCAGGTAATGGCAGCTGATTAGCCAAGAACCTGACCTGCAAAGTGAAACTTTGTTTCACTTTGGAGGCTGAGTTATTGGGAGCAGGAGAGAGAGATTTGCTTGCTGAGAAACAATCTCCCTGGTAATGATAATGATAATTAGTATCACCTTTCCCTGTTAGCAAACACAAAATCTCTCTCCCCAACAATGTAACAGTTCTCAGCTCTGCTTGAGTGCTGAAAGAGCTGAATGCAACTGATTCTGTCAGCCAATTCTTCTGCAGAGATAAAAAAAAATGCCTAAAAATTCAGTGGAATATGGGAGAAGATGTGGAGAAAACGTCTCCATGCTCCCAGGAAAACCCATGGCTTCCAAAAAGTGCGAAGTTAGTCTTCTTTAAAGGGGGGGGGGTTCTGCCACGGATTTTCCTCCTTTATGGCTCTGGAAGCCCAGAGTAAAGCTGTGCATGGAGACACTCCGAGGCAAAAGAAGTTTTTTTTTTGCGGATTTTTCTTTGCATGTAGACATGGCCATACAGAATTTACACAAAGGTAAATTCTCCTGTGCAGAGGTATGCGCTGTTGGCATCTGTGGTGAATATATCAAATGCAAACTGAAAACTTACACAGTGTTTTTTATACCCTTCCAAACAGCACATTATGAAAATAATTATCGTCATCATCAAGTTAGTTTTGCATGATGCCACTTTGAAGCATCATTTCTCATGAGCATTTGTCTTTTTCCTAGTGCTGTATCCTTAGGGAGGAATAGTTGTACCAGACACTGCGGGTGTCAAGTGCAGACAGCCATTTAAGCAGCAAAGGGCATCATAACCCACTAGGGTACATTTTGTGGCCATCAGAGGGCTTGAGGTAAACATAAGAACATAAACATAAGAGAGGCCCTGCTGGATCAGGCCACAGCCCATCTAGTCCAGCATCCTGTCGCACACAGTGCCCCACCAAATGCTCATGGGCATCTCAAGCAGAGACAAGGACAAACCTTCTCCTGCTCTCGAGTCCCAGCAGATGGCCTTAGAAGTGCCCCAGTTCCTCCCCCCCCCAGCCTGAAGGATGCACCTAGGCATTTGTTCTAGTAGCCATTGATACATCTGTCATCCATAAATTTGTCTAACCCTACCTTAAAGCCATCCAGACTGGTATGTGCCTTGGAAACAGGAGTCATATGATGTTATATGCTACTGTTCTGTTATGCCTTTTAACTTGACTGTATTGTTTCTAGAGTTCTGGATTGAAATGGTGGATGGTTGTTCACTGTGATTATGAGCGTATGTTATGGACGGGTGCAATATAAATAATTAACTACTGAGGTTGAAGATGAAAGGGGAATAGTATCCTTTTTCTCTTCTCTTCTTTCTTCTACATACACACGAAGAAAAAAGAGAAAACATTACAGATGCATTTTTTTCATAGGGAACAGGCCTAGCAAGAAAAGAGTCCCCCTTTCTACTCTGCCACAACCATCTGGGATGGTACAAGGAGCTCTTGCTCATGCTGGGAGCATGGTCTGTCTTTGCAACTGTTCAATTGTGTCTGGTTTGCTAGGCAGCATTCCCTAGCATGATAGGAAGGACATTGCAAGTTCATACACAGCTGATTTTGAGTCATAAGCCAAAGGTTTCCCTTGGTGCCAACATACTTCCATTTCACTTGTTCTACTGAAACAGGTCTTTACACATACCAAGTAGTATCCCTACCTTTTTGTTCAAATGGCTCAGTTGCATAAGC
This sequence comes from Aspidoscelis marmoratus, assembly GCA_014337955.1. Classification (NCBI taxonomy): domain Eukaryota; kingdom Metazoa; phylum Chordata; class Lepidosauria; order Squamata; family Teiidae; genus Aspidoscelis; species Aspidoscelis marmoratus. Next base: position 12,959,522 of record MTQE01000401.1, on the reverse strand, counting down.
ACATTTTTCTCATATGTTGAGTTGCCCTGTCCTTTAACCTTTTCTTCTGCTGCTTTTTCTTATAAACATGCAGCCTTGTTTCTTCTAAAGTTTCAGCCTGAAGGTTGTCCTTCACCCTTGTTCCTTCTAGGAACTGCATGGTGTCTTCATGGTGATTTCAGTGAACCATGAGGGCGCAGGTTCTGCATTATACTGCCTCCTCACCAAGCACAACAACATGTGGCCTGGTGAGTCCCACCATCATGAACCTTTTTCTTAGCCTTGGAGCTTTCAGGAACCAGCTCTGGAGCTCACATGGGCTTCAGGGCTGGTGTGGGGGCTACACTGGAATGACTGTCCTAAAGTGGACAGCTTGTTCCAGTTCCACTCCAGAACACTTCATCCCTGCTTGGGATGAATTGTTGATTTGGACCACAGCAGTCTGGATCAGCACAGGTAGGTGCGGAAAAGCCATAAAACATACTTAAAATATAACCCTCTATCCCTTTCACTTGTTGAACCACTCCAGCTGGTCCATTATTACTGTAGAGGTCCACCAACTTTAAACAGGTATTGAAGCTGCTAGTATAGGGTGAGATAGTCATCAAAACAAACCAACTGTGAGTGAAGAAAGTTGTGTTTCTAATCCCTAATGCAATTGCAGCTTTGAATAAGCTGCCATAAACTGTAGGATGTCAGCAGGTCTTGTAAGAATGAAACAATCTAGTCTGTTTTTCTAACTCTTGTTGGACCATAGTACCTCTTGACATGTTGCTTTTAATTTTATGGGTTACAGGTTATCTAAGCCCAAACCAATGTGACTGTGTATAGGCTTCCTTCCATCTATTTAGCATCCTTCCCCTTAGCTTTACCTAATTACAACTGAGGAAGGGAGCAGTAGATGCCTTGGATACAATCTACCCAGTTTGTTTGTTTGTGACCATGTAAATCTGGTTGCATTCTACTGACAGTAGCACCTCACTCCACCTGTAAATGGCTTCACCTTTCTTCCCAGAATGGACTACTAGGTAACAAAGGAGTCTTTCTGATTTCAGTCCTCAGAATCTAAGGCTATGATCAGACACAGAAAAAGAAAAAAAGAGGGGGAAAGCACCTCTAAAGTGACATAGGCTGTGGTTACACCCAAGGTTTAATCCAGCTTCAGTCAGCAAAGTGACAAGCTGTTTTCTTTCAGTGTTAAATAACTCAGAAAATTCACCTTTGGGATAGATAATGTGGAAAGAAAATTACTTGTCACTTGGCTGATGTGTTGTCTCGCTCTGAAGGTGGACTGAAGCTGAATTAAACTTTAGGTGTGACTACTTCCTCAGAGAAAGCTTTGAGGGGAGATTGTTCACCCTCACCCCTCTTCTGAACATTCTGGGCTGGAAAAGGTGGATTAGAAAATGCTTGGGAATACAAGGGCCATGCAATGACTCTCTGAGGTGCCTCCTGAGGCACCCTTTTTGTTATGTCTGAATACATCCTAAATGTTCATAGATTAGTGTTCTCAACAATACTGATCAGTTTCTCAGATCTTGTGGGACAGCATATTACAGTGGAAACCTTTCAAGAGAAAGGATAGCAGGAGACAGAATGCAGGTGCCTTAAGGGAACAAGGCAAGTCTTAACAGGGTGAAGATGAATGGGGAACTGGTTTAAGTACCGTAGACTGAAGTGAAGCCAGCAAATTTACCCTCCACTGCCAATTTGTCTTCTTTAAAAAATGGCTTCTTGCCTTCCACTGGTTAAATTCAGTTCCCTCCCTTTACCTTGGATGACACCATGCTTTCAAGCCAATGCAAAATTTAAGAAAATAAACAAAGATGCATTGTAGACAATATAAGCCTTCATATAGATTTTACACCCACCATTTATCCTCTTCTGCTACCTTCTTCTAGACGTGTGTTGTCAAATTCTGTGAGCTGCTTTTTTGAGAAATGCTGCTAGGTGAAAGGTTTGTTTCTTCTTCCTAGTTCTCTCACCCTTAGCTAGAGAAATCCTGATATCCCAACATCTGGCATTCGTCCTCATAATTCCTGTTCTTTCTCAATCTTCTAAGGTGGTGATGATGAAATGGATTTTGACATTGAGAAAAGCACAGGCAGCATTGTTACTGCGAGGGCCCTGGATGCAAAAAGAAGACCAAACTACAACCTCACAATAGAAGTCACTGATGGGTCAAGAACCATCAAGACACAGGTAAACATCTACAAACCCAAAGCCATTGTGATATTCAGTGAGATTTACTGCAACCTGGATGAACTGTAAATTCATACGGTTTTCTTACAATGGTAGTTTAGTAAAATGCTGAGCATGCATTTTCCAATTGAAGCATCTCTTGTTATGAGTTCATTACTTGTCTTTTGGTTGGAGCAGTATTACTTGCTCCTGAATCCAAAGATGCTTTGGAAGAAGAGCCTAAATTCATTTTCTTCCTTCAGTTTTAGAAGGAGAAGAGGCATCTGATCATGAAATGAAGCTCCTTTCTGCACATCACTAATCTGCATTTTGGTCCTTTTCATAGTCTCTTTTGTCCACATGATGGTGTGGACCAGAGAGGCCCTGCCTCTTGCTAATATGTCTATGCCAGACAGAATGTAATACAAATCAGGAGGCCCCAAATGGCCTCCTGATTCACTTTAGATCCAGAATACCAGTGAACTTTGTTAAACCGTTATCCTCATGTACTAGGTCCATGGGGACTCGTGCTGGCAGTCTACCCTGTCTCCCAGTGGCTCCAAGGCTAGGAAATTCAGGGCTAGTGTAGGGGCTGATCAAGACCAGGTGATCGCCATATCCTGACCAGCTGTCCTGGATTGACATCAGTAAGTGCAGAGTCTGTGTCTTCCCTTACTACAGACTCAAAGAGCTCCATTAAGTGGCTTTCCTGAAACCTGAAATTACTTGTCAGCAACGAATTGGCTTTGGACAATGTTGAGAGGAGTGTGTTGTTCATCTAGTTGTTGAATCTTTGTTCCCAACCAGGTGACATTCCTTTATTGCAGAGCAGTTTTTCCAGAGGAACCTATTTGTTCTGGTGATAGCAGATTGGGAACAGTATGGACAGTGAGCAATACAGTATATAGGCACTACTTCATTCATTATGAGATGTTTATGCACACTTTTGCCTGCAGTGAAGAGAGATTCCACCAGGTCCACATCCAAAGCCTCTAGCAGGGAATAGTATCTCTTGCTTTCTTCTTCTATCTTCCCCCATGACAACTTTTAGGTGGCAATATAGTCGGTAGAAAGGGAAAAACTAAATTACTCACCTGTAAGAACTAGCCTCCAGAGCATTCAAAGCTGGCAAGGTATTGTCATAAAACGAGGGCGAAAATCAATTTTCAGAAAATAACAAAGGACAGTTTTTCCAAAGAACTCATATCAGGGCCAGGCAGTCACCAAAAGAAATCGGCGAGATTCTCATGGCCACATTTGGCCGTGCCAAAAGAGTACTGGTACCGTGGTGGCTACACAAGACTACATGCTAGGAAGAAGTGTTATGTCACTGCACTCATTTAGCAACTGACCCACTCCTGGAGTGCCAACTCAGCTCTGGGAAGTACTCCTTTTTCAGGGTAGTAAAAGGGTGTTTTTCCACTGTCACTAGAAGTACCCATTAAGTACCAATTAATGGGTACAAAAATGCCATTACGTACCCATTAATGGGTACTTAATGGGTACTTTTAGTGACAGTGGAAAAACACCCCCAGTGACAGTGGAAAAACACCCAAAAACTACTCTGAAAAGTGGTAAAAAAAACCTACTCTGAAAAGGGATCACAGGCCTGATTTGTTCCTGTGACCTCTGAATGGAGGGCTGGTAGCCACAGCAACGGCCTACCTCTACCCTGTTACTCAGGCCCTTCTACAAAATGCAAAAAAACTCTGACGGTTGTTCTATGTCCTCAGAGTTTGGACAGGATGCAACGTGTGGGCTGAACAGATGACCTTCCTCCTTGCTCCTGAGCTGAAACAAGTGTTCCAGCCCAGGAGTTGGACCCCTTCCACATCATTCCATGGCCTTTACAGATTTCACACTAGAGGAGCTAATTTTTCATTCTTCAGAAAATCTGTTCCACTCATGTAGCTTGCAGTTGACAGAGTTTATAAAACAACTTTTGATGACAAAGCCAAGTGAAAAGTGAAGAACAGAAACAGTCCTTAACCTCTGTCATTCCCAATTGCATGTTCACAGTGTAAGGCAAATCTTTACGGCCCTAACATTGCCTTTACTGGCACCATCTCTCTGAAGAAATCCTGAAAACACACATGAGATATGTGGACAATATTTTTTTCAGGTAGCTGCGCTGGAAGGGATCCCTTTCAGCCAGGGAAATGTAAAACATTACATGTGCCTTCAGTGGCTTCTGTCGTTGGTAAGGATACACTTTCCCTTTTGGCCGTTGCTGCATTCACTTTGCTTGGAGCAGCCTGTTCCAGACCAAGCACAACCAGGTGCTGTTCACATCATAAGGGCAGGGCACTGTATCTGGACCAACATCAGCAGCAATGCAGAGGCACCATAACTGTTCTGTTCCCCACAATTGACACCCTGCTCAAGGCTACACTCACCGCTGCCAGTGGTTGGCCCAGGCCTGATCAGTCCAATGTCATGTTCAGAGCGCAAGTACAAAGCTGAACAGGGCTGTCTTCAAAGGCAGCATGCCTGCCTCCATGCCAGAGTTCCAAAAGTGATATTCGAAGGAGGTTTGTAGGCTATGAAAGTGACGTAGCGTTGATGATGCACAGACGATGTGATGTTCTGCCAAGTTTGAAACACTCCTGACCCTCTTGTTTTGGACCATGGTGTGGAAGCACTAAAGCCTGGAATGGAACAGACAATATTAGTACAATTGTAGACCTCTTGACAGAGATCTACAGCTAATCTGCAGTATGGACCATTTGGGATGGTTCTGCACTGGATTAGCGCTAGTTCTGTGTGGAAGAAGTGTACTAGTGAGCAGTTTGTTCTAGGATAACAGGTAAATGCAGAAACAACCTCAGATTACTGCCATATGCATTCAGATTTCTCTTGAAGGAAAGAGCATTGTTTTACTGGAAACCCTTAAATTTATGTATATGTGTGAGAAACTGGGAGAAAAGATGCTGAAGTTGCTGTTCCACTGTGACTCAGTGGCAGGTCGATGCTGTTTTGGATGTCTTAGAATCTTGCTATGGCACCTTGGCTGACATGCAGTCCCAGCCTCCAGGAACTGCTTTGCTTGTTTACTTTGGCAGCAGCAGTCACTGCTGGATATGCTGGTGAACCTGCTCTTGCACAATCTTAGCAAGATGGATTTCACTGAAGAAAGAAAACTATTGCATCAGGCAATAACTTTCCAAGGAGATGTGGTTATGTGATGAAAAGCAATCAGATCAAATGGAAGGAAACTGCCAGGTTATTTTTTGCACTGTTTGACAGGAGGCTTAGGGAGGTGTTTAGTTTTCCTCTTGCAAAGGCAAGCTCTTGCAAATATCTTTCCATATTTCCGAGATATGCACGCTTTGCTCCCTTATATCTAGAATGAAATCGCAAAAGGTTGGGTGACATCAGTGGCTACCAAGGTTGTTGGGCCCTTGGGCATTTTTGAAATTTTGAGGACAGGTTGTGGGCATCATCCACTTGTTTGTGTCTAGGCTACTTTCTCAACCCTACTGCTCCCATAGATGTAGGCTGCACCCATATGCATAAAGAGTGGCACAGAGGTGGTAAGTGCCACAGTATTCTCATCCAACCTCTAGTCCACAGTAAGGGTCAGATAACTCTTCCAAAGTCTGCCACATACCACCATGTCTAAGCCACTTCTGAGCTACTTTTTTAATCTATGTATATGTAGCTCACACTTAAATTGAAGTGGCATTCCCAGTTTTTCCAAGGACTTCCTACCTGGAAGGGGATTATTCTAAATTCAGATAATCCCAGCATTGAGTCTGTTTCACAAAGAAACGGATCCAGGCAGGCATAGTCCTACCATCCCCAGTGCTCCCACTATCGTTGGTACACTATGCCTGCACAGGATGGAGTATAGACTGGACTAGGAGGCAGAAAAATGGAGGTCTACCAATGTACTAGGTCAGCAAGGACTAGACTTAGCCTTGTTTCAGGAAAAATATTTATATATATCTAGATTTACTCACACTCACAAAGCAACAGTAATTATGGATTTTGTTAGTGTTGTATTTATCTGCAAGCAACTATTTTGAAGCAGATAGTTCAGTTCAGTGTGTTTTTAGAAAAGAACTCTGGAGACCACTAGAAACACACACATAAGATGCATAGCAGGCGGTGCATGTTGAAACATTGTTGTCTTTGATTCAGTGAATTACTCTAGGACTGGATCCACACAGCTAGGACCTACAGGTGCTTGGGGCAGAAAAGACAAACCCTTCAGCCCCTGATGCTCCAGAATAGTAATAACTACTCTTGGGCCACCCTTATCACTGTACTCATTCTTTGGCTGCTGTGTAAATGTGCTTGGTGGCCCTTATTTGGATGCAGCACTGCAGAACTCGCAGGGTGTTTCTGCACTGGCCACCGAAAAACGGATTAAAGAAAATCCATTTCCCAGTGATCTGTCCTCCAGAGGATCCGTCCAAAATAGGGACGGATCTGAAGAAGCCTCGCACGTCTGCACATGTGTGGGGAGGATGGATCCTGCCAGACGGATCTTCTGGGTGCTGTGCGGAGGCCACAGCACCCATTTCCAAAGCCAGCCGGCCTCCTGCGCCGCCACCCCTGCCCCCGCCCCCAGAGCCATGGGACTGGAGCATTCAGCGGCCAGTCACCATGGGTTTCTGCCAGTGTGTGGCATGTGGTGCATGGTGCACAGGGGAGGGGCTCCAGAGGCAGACTGGCTCACTTCTGCCCCTCCCAAGATGGCAGCCGCCAGCACATCCATCCCCTCACCTCTCCATGTGCAGACGCGTCCTGCGTCCAAACGGATCGAGGCGAGGGGATGGATTGAAGACCTAATTTTCCAGGTCTTCATGGAGGACGGATTTTTCAGTGGCAAGACTCCATTAAGGGCGGATCTCGCGCACCGCTGTGCGGAAGCAGCTGCCTGGAAGGATACCTCCACTGCGGAAGGTAAGTCTTGTATGTGTCTTGTATGAGGTTTTAATGTGGTTTTAGTGGCAGTGTGGAAACACCCACAGTCTTTCTATATTTCAACAGGCCTATATCCGTGTGATTGGCATTAACCAGCATGCCCCCCGGTTCCTGGAATACCAATATGAAGCCCATGTTCCAGAAGATACTCTCCCTGGGACAGAAATCATTTGGGTCACAGCAACAGATAAGGATCATGGCAAAGGGCTGATCTACACCCTTCACAGCAGTGCAGATCCCCAAAGCATGAAGCTTTTCCAAATAGACCCAAGCCAAGGTGTGCTCATGACTTTGGCCAGACTGAATTCACAACCTCTCTTGGTTCACATCTTAACAGTGATGGTATGTGAGTCATAAAAAAGAAAGCCTGCTTGTTCATATTTTAGTAGCATCTGTTTACGTGTTTTATTTATATTCTGCTGAAACCCATAGGCTCAAGAAGGCTTATAGAAGTTTACAAAAAGCTCAGTAGGTCTTCTTCATCAGCAATATGGTTGACCATTCCTTAAGAGTGCCAAAAGTTGGGTTATCCCCACTGAATTTTAATTTTTGCACTGATGTGTGGGGATACCACTCAACATTGGTAGATACTAATCTGCCAAATAAAAGTCAAGAAATCTCTTGTCTTAAATCACACAACTCTGATTTCAAACCTTCTTCCATATAACTTTCCATAGACAATCAGCCATGACAGAAGATTGAGTAATGAAAATAGAAGTGGCCATTCTGTTGCTTCTGGCAGGCTATAGCAGAGGGAGAGGTTTATCCTCAAAATGGCTGATGGTTATGGGAGAAGCAGAGTCTATGGGCCAATTCACACTAGTATGAGCTCCAGTGCTAATGTACAGTTTTAAAATTTGTTGAATTTTTAAAGTGTTTTTAATGTGTATCTTGTTTTTAATCTGTTGTTTTAATGGTTGTTACCTGCCCAGAGACCTCCAGGTATGGGGCGGGATAGAAATTAAAACAAACAAACAAACAAATAATATAGGTGTAGAGTATGCTAATATAATCCATGCCTATCCAGCCTGTGGGGAACTCTCAAGATGCATGGATCCATTTCTGTTGAGGTAATACCTCCATGAGGTGTGGATATACCATCTTGGAGCTCCCCTCATCTTGACCAATTAGTCAAGTGCAGAAAGGCCCACATACAGGCTAGGGGCAGTTACTAGGGATGTGCACGAAGCCAATTTCCCTCATTTGATTCAATGCAAACCAGATGTGGAAATATTCCGTTTTGGATGAATCCTCCCCCCACAAATGTGGTAGGCTTCAGTTTTGTGTATGAATATCCATAGAAGCTTTGTGAACAAAGGGAACTCCCTCAATCCTACTTCACATACCCCCACATGTACCCACCACGATTGCCACTTTTGCACACTCATCATAGGCCCAACTAAGCCATCCAGAGCTGCATGCACACCTTCCACTTCCAGCAACAGCCGTGGTTCCCAGATGTAAGAGGTAGTGTATGTGCAAAACTCCAGAAGGCCAATTTGGGCCAACAAGAAGCGCACAGCCAAAGGCAAGGGGGATGGGAGGCCAGGAGTGGGTGCTGCCATTTCCACAGGCCTTCCAGAGTTGCACACACACGCCCGAGATCTGGGAACTGTGGCAATTTCCAGAAGTGGGAGGTGTGCGCACAACTTCAGAAGGCCTAGTTGGCCTTATGAGGCACGCATTGCTGCAGCAGTGGTTAAGGATAAAGGGGAGAAGCCTGGGTAGAGGGGAGACAAAGCTTTGATGAAGGCCAGATCTATTTAATTTATGGGTGAATGGGGCATGTGAATGTAGGTCCTTTTTGATTTGCCCACAAATGGGAAAATTCATATGAATTTGTATGATTTTTTTAATGTGCTGAGTATTCATGCACATCTCTAGCAATTACTCTTTCACAGAAGTTAAGATACCGTTGTTGTTTGTTGGATGAATAAAGGGAGAGAAGATAGTATTGAACATTCTTCGCAGGTATTCAAGTGCTACATGTGGTCACCTCCTGCTCTACCCTCTGACAGGGGTGTCTTCCTACAAAACCAAAAAGGAGTACTCCAGAGGCACTCCATATAGAAGGCTCAGCATCTGAGTCAAGTAGAGTTCTACTTCCAGAGATGATCCATGGGAAGGGCAGAATTGCTCCCACTCCTAAAACTAGCTCCTTCTTCAAGGATCTCCATTCCATCCGAAATGCATCTATGTTTGGATAGTCATCACCTTGTCTGTTCTGCCATGCAGGTGCGAGATCAAGAAGTCCCAATCAAGCGAGATTTTGCCAGAATTATCATCCATGTAGAGGACTGTAACAGCTATCCTCCCCAGTTTACCAGCCTTCATTATAAAGCAGTGATTCTGGACACAGCCCCAGTGGGCACCGAGGTTATGCAAGTAAGAGCTACTGATCAAGATCAAGGAGTTAATGCTGAAATCCACTACTACCTTGAGGCAGGTAAGGCATTTGAGCAAGTTAGAGGTGAGAGTAAACATGAGTGCAAAATGTAGATAAATATGTTCTTTTGGATACATATATAAGTAGCCTGTTAGAAAAGGAAGATGACAGGAACTGGAACTGTTTAGTTTATGAACGTGTTGGGTGTTGCCCACGCTTATCCTTTAAAACTTTTCTTCCTGTGGATTGAAGATGCATCCCTTATCACGGGGGAATCCAAACTCAGCAGTGTTTTACCCCCTGTGGCACTGGCTCATGTTCCAGTAGCACAGTCTTATCTCACATAACCTCTTGCCTTGAAGTATAATTCTGAAGAGGAATATCCTATCACCCCTAGGATGTAGGTGAGTCAGCATATAATATGTTGGTTGCATACATTATTGTTCATTTATCAAGTTGGAATAGCAGCATGTTTCATACTAGGAAGGTATTATTACTGGCTACAACTACAAAGATATTATAAGCTCAATAAAAAGCCCCATCAATCACATGGCAAATGGCATCTGCTCTTCCAGTATATAGAGTGTCCCAAGTATTATCAAACCACAACATTATATACCTGGGAGAAGAACAGATTCATCACCTGTTTCCTGGAAAATATTAGATCTTTTGCCAGATGAGCTTCCCTGGAGAGAGAATCCCAGTTTTGTTTATCCAGTCAAGCCCAATAAAGGACTATATTTCCATTATCCCAACTCTCACCAGTTTAAAAGTCAGATTAGCAAAGGACCCACAACTCAACTGCCTCATTCCAGATGTTAGTGACTACTTGGGTCACCAGAGCTAGTGAACAAACTGTGGTAGCAATTTTTATGATTTCTATCTTTTTTCTCTTTGGATTGTAGATTTGTTCTCATCATTTTGTCTTTGTTCATTTACAGGGAATAACAGAGAGTTTTTTGCAATCAACAAGTTATCTGGAATTATTACAGTTTTGCAGAAGCTGGATCAATCCAAGCAGGAACGGTTTACTTTTACTGTAAAGGCAGAAGATCAAGGGTTTCCTCAAATGAAGGATTCAGCTACTGTGAACATCTTCGTTAAGCCCTCTGATGGCACACCTCCACAATTTTCCGAAAAGGAATACGTCACAGAGATCATCGAATCTGCAGCCATTGGGTCTCCGGTCATCCTTGTTTCAGCCACAAGTGCCTCATCCATTACCTATGAAATAAAAGAAGGAGATAAAGACGGCATGTTTTCCATCAATTATCAGTCTGGCCTTATTATGACTCAAAGGAACCTAGATTTTGAGCAGGCCTTCTCTTACCACTTGATAATTCGTGGCACCAACATGGCGGGAAAATATATGGATGTTCCAGTATTTGTTTATATCACGGATGAGAACGACAATGTGCCGGTCTTCGATAATTCTTCCTTTGTTGGATGGATCAATGAGAATGTTCCATTGGGCAGCATGGTTATGGATGAAAACAATGCACCATTAGTTATTCATGCCTCAGATGCTGACTGGGAGTCTAATGCTTTGTTGGTCTATGAAATTTTGCAACCCGAAGCACTGAAATTTTTCAAATTAGATCCTAGCATGGGCACTCTCACTACATATGCACATATTGATTATGAACATGTCCCAGTTTTCCACTTCAGTGTCCTTGTCCATGACAGTGGGAACCCTCCTTTATTTGCTTCTGAACCCACTGATGTCACAATTTATGTCAGAAATAGAAATGATTGCCCTCCAGTATTTACAAAAAGCATTTATGAACTTTCTGTAGGTCTTCCTGTCCATCATGGCATGGAGATTTGCACAGTGCATGCAGAAGATATGGACTCTGAGATTGTCTACAGTATAGTAGAAGGGAATTCTGCCAATATTTTCTCCATCCATCCAGCTACTGGCCTTCTTTCTGTGCTGAATGTTACTGCCTTAGCAAGCTTTCAAGAACTCACAGTTAGAGCTTGGGATGGTTTATACGCAGCTAATGCCTTGGTTAGGATAAATTTTGTTAAACTGCAAAACAGCACATTAAAATTTGTTCAGCATTTATTCACTGCAAACGTGAAAGAAAACACCACAGATGTTCAAACCCTGGCTGTTCTTGGTGTCACTGGAAATCAGCTGAATGAGCCACTTTTGTACTCCCTGAAAAATGGCACCGAATGGTTTAGAGTGATTCAGACTTCAGGTGTGTTAATCACCAAGAATGTGAATTTTGATCGTGAAACTCAGGGCATGTATGAGATTGCGGTAGAAGTGAAAGACTTTAGGAACCCACCCAGAGTGTCGCAAGCAATAGTAAAAATATCTGTGGATGATGTTAATGACAACGTGCCCCAGTTTGAAAAGGTACCTTACTATGCAGCCATACAGGATGGAACAGAGCCAGGAGATGTCATCTTCCAGGTTTCTGCAACTGATCAAGATCTGGGAAATAATGGTAGGATTTTTTACTCCTTTGCACAAGACAACAAGTATTTTTGGATTGACCCCTACTTAGGGGACATATCTCTGAAGAAACCACTTGATTTTCAAGCTTTGAATAAATATACACTGAGAGTTATTGCCAGGGATGCTGGCAAACCTCCACTTCATGCTGAAGAAGAAGTTCTGATTGTGGTAAGAGACAAATCCAATCCTCTGTTCCAGAGCCTCTTCTACTCTGTGAAGGTGCCTGAAAACATTCCTCTCTACACACCACTTCTCCATATCCAGGCTCGTAGCCCTGAAGGGTTGCGCTTAATATACAATATTGTAGATGAAGAAGCCCTGAAGCAATTCAGCATTGACTTCAAGACTGGTGTTCTTATGGTCACAAGTCAACTTGACTATGAAACTTGCACAACACATGCCTTTACCATTCGGGCTACAGATACAGCAGTGGGTGCCTTTTCTGAAGCAGTGGTAGAAGTAGAGGTGGAAGATGTTAATGACAATTCACCAGTATTTTCTCAGATGGTTTACACTACCTCTGTCTCTGAAGGTATGCCAGCGGAGACCTCTGTGGCACAAGTCTTTGCTACTGATAGAGATTCAGGGCAGAACAAACTAATTTCCTATCAGATCTTGGAGGACCGCTCAGGCACGTCAAAATTCTTTAATATTGATGCTAGTACAGGTGAAATAACAACAACTCAGGCTCTAGATTATGAAACTGTCCATGAATTTCTCATTAAAGTAAGAGCAACAGATCATGGAATGCCTTCTCTCAGTAGTGAAGCCCATGTGGTCGTCCACGTATCAGACGTCAACGACAATCCACCAAAGTTCAGCCAGCTTCACTACGAAGCAAATGTGAGTGAAATGGTCCCATGTGGTCATGTTGTGATCAAAGTTCAGGCTTTTGACCCTGATAGCACACATACACCCAGGCTGGAATATCTGATACTTTCAGGGAATGAGAAGAGGCATTTCAATATCAACAGCACTTCTGGAATCATTTCCACACTGAATCATTGCAAAAAGGTCCTAGATTCTTTTTACAGTCTCAGGGTGTCTGCATCTGATGGGGTGTTTAAGACCACAGTGCCAGTATATATCAATACCACAAATGTAAATAAATATGGTCCCTCATTTCAGCAAGATCTATATGAAGCGGTATTAGCTGAAAATGCCAAGGTAGGAACCAAGGTGATTGAACTATTAGCTATTGACCCAGATGATGGTCCATATGGCACTGTAGATTATACCATTATAAACAAGCTGGCTCGGGATAAATTTTCAGTTAATGACAAGGGACACATTGAAACATTACAAAAGCTAGACAGAGAAAATTCCACAGAGAGGATTATCGCTATTAAAATCATGGCCAAAGATGGAGGAGGAAAGGTAGCATTCTGCACAGTAAAGATCATTCTTACAGATGAAAATGACAACCCACCACAGTTCAAAGCGTCTGAATACTTCCTGTCCATCCAGTCCAATGTGAGCAAAGGGTCACCAGTCATTCAGGTACTGGCTTACGATGCTGATGAAGGTGTGAATGCCGACGTTACCTACTCTGTTGATTCAGTGGAACAAGTGATTGCAGAAGAAGTGATTGAGATTAACACTGCCACTGGAGTTGTTAAAGTCAAAGAGAGCCTCAATAGCCTAGAAAACAGAACAGTAAACTTTAAGGTCAAAGCTGAAGATGCCAAACCACCCCACTGGAACTCAGTTGTCCCCGTGAACCTCCAAGTTGTTCCAAAGGAAATACCTTTACCAAGATTTTCTGAGCCATTGTATACTTTCTCTGCATCTGAAGACCTCTCAGAGGGCTCAGAAATTGGGTCAGTTAAGGCTATGGCAGAGGACCCTATTATTTACAGTCTGGTGGAAGGAACTACTGAGGAAAGCAATAAAGAAAGGATATTTGCTTTGGATAAGCACACAGGTGCCTTAACTGTTCAAAAGGCAATGGATTATGAGAAGATGAAGTGGTATCAAGTTGACGTTCTGGCTAACTGCTCCCACCAGAATATTAACTTGGTCTCCTTGGTTACCATAAACATCCATGTAAAAGATGTCAATGACAACAAGCCTGTTTTTGAGGCTGACCCCTATAAGGCCTTTGTCGTGGAAAACATGCCACCAGGAACCCCTGTAATTCAGGTTACTGCCAATGACCAGGATACTGGAAGTGATGGGCAAGTAACCTACAGTCTAAGACCAGAACCAAGTGACATCAGAGGGCTTTTCACCATCGACAGTGAAAGTGGCTGGATCATGACCCTGAAAGAGCTAGACTGTGAAGCACAGGAAACCTACCAGTTTTTTGTTATTGCCTCAGACCATGGAAGAAAAATCCAGCTTTCTTCCCAGGCTCTAGTGGAGGTCACTATAACTGATGAAAATGACAACGCCCCACAGTTCACTTCAAAGATCTACAAAGGAACAGTCGTTGAAAATGCTGAACCTGGGCAAATGATTACAACTCTTAGAACCACCGACTATGATATTTCAGAACAAAATAGACGGGTTACTTGCTACATCACTGGTAAGAATATAACTCTGCTACCATTTTGACTAAGCTGAACAAGACATTTCTGTGGGGCTTGCTTGGCTTTGAGAAGAAACATAAGACCCATCTAAAACCCAGCACAGAGGTTTAAACACTGTAGAAGGGAGGGAAAGGATCTTTGCACATTTACATTCAAATTTATCACGGGAGGTGTGTGCTGGGGTTTTCTCAGCTATTCAGATCTAGGAACACTGCACTAAAGACAGTAGCTGAACAAAATATAGCTTCCTTGCTTACTTTAACCATTCTCCCGGATGCATCAGAAAAATGGGGAAAAGAGGCTACATGCCCTAAAGAAAGTTTCACAAAAAAGCTGAGCTACATAATGTTGTCTTGACTGTCCTTTTGCCTCTCTCTTTTGCTTTCTTCTCTGACACACATGGACACAAAAAAGAATGCACAACTCTTTCTTGCTAACAGAACTCTGGGCCTTTTTGCACTCAGCCCAGAGCCAGTTCTAGGAAGAACATGGGGACATATTGTACAAACAATTATCCAATAGGGTCAGTCCCCAAGGCCTCCCAGCCATTCCCCATGATTACTTACTGTGGACAACTGAAAGGCTTTCCACAGTTTGAACCACGCCATGGGTAAAAGGCCCAGAAACAGTGCAAATGGGACACTTTCAGACTTCCTGTCCTGATCTGACTCGCCCCACTCTCATGCAGCATATGTGCCATCCCCTCACCCAATTGCAGAGAGCATTGGGCAAGTGCCCAAGGTCAGGATACAGAGCCTGGAATGTGACCATTCATATGACTGCCACTGCTAAGCAGAAATGGGAACACTGCAGAAATGGGAACACTCCAGGTTAACTGGCCTGGAATGGTTTTCCTAGATCATTCAATTCAACTGGGGCTGTGTCTCTCCAATGTTTGCAAAACATTGTAAATATTTGACCTTATAATATTGCAAATATTGACTTTATAAGGATTTTGAGTGGAAAGGAATATAAAATTATTAGGGCTTTAAACCTTTTCCACATCTTCTCTGAAAGAAGCAAAGGAGCAGGCCCAGGCTATAGTGCAGCTGGTGGGGCACAAGAGTACATATGTGCCAAGAGAAAGGCAGAGGGAGAGAAATGGATCCTTTGCCAATAAATGTTTCAAAAAACGGGCCAAGTAGAGATGCATGCCATCTTGCAAACCACTCTCCGCTGTCTTGAGCTCTAAAACCAGAGGCCTATTTACACTACAGCCAGTAGTGCATGATTAATGAACTTCTTGGGAAGGACATCTGCACTTGAAGGAGGCTGCTACAGCCTCCAAGCACCCTTGCCTTCCCAGAAGTTCACTAATTGTTTTTTTTTCACATTAATTTTTATTTATTTTTGATACTACAATATACTAAAACTTCAGGGTTCATTATCACCCCTTTATTCCCAATTGACATATAATCATCCATTTTTCACAACTAGTGACTTCCTCCGTTTTTCCAGGGTCTTATCCAGTTGTTCTAGTGTCTTCCCAATTCAGCCATTCCTTGAAAAGAAGAAGAGTTAATTGAAACCCGCTGCTGTTAATCCTTCTTCTTGTAGAAATTCAATGTAGGGTCTCCAGACTTTTAAATATTGTTCTGTTGTTCTGTCTTTTAAGAGATTTTTCAGTTTGTCCATCTCAGCAAATTCGGACAATTTAACTAGCCAATTATCTACTGTAGGTAGGTATTTCTGATGCTTTCCATTTTTTTGCATAAATCATTCTTGCAGCAGTAACCATGTACATAATCAACGTATTCAAGTGGTCTAAATTGCTATTATTCCTAATAGAAAAAAATTCAGGTTTAAATGGAATCATAATTTTTAATATATTTCCCATTGCTAGATGGATTTTTTTCCAATATTTTCTTGCTACGTTCACTAATTGTTGATTAATCATGCTCCACACCTTTATGAACGATGACCAAAAGCTTACCTGGAGCGTCCGGGCAGCAGCCATTTTTACCTCTTCTGGTGCTGGCACCTCAGATGACCATAGACATGACTGTGCGTGCACAGAGTATCAGGGTTGTCATGGTGATGGTGCTAATGCATGCGCAGTCGCAGAGGCACTGCAACCAAAATGGCGGTGCCCAGAAGAGGACTGTCCCCCAGATCAGTCACAAGTGAGTGACCGATCACACAGGGCTTAGTCTGTTAGTGACTAGCACTCACTAGTGTGAACGCTAGTTAACGTTGGGTCATTGTGCTCCTTTCCAGTGGATGGGAAGGGAAGTGAGAAAAAACCTGGGTTTTAAAATTGGATAGTTAGAGCTCCAGTAGATCTTTTCCCCTGTTTTAGACAACACCTTATTCTCTGGTGATTTATGTTGTGACCTTTGTGTTTTAAAACAAAACACAACACATTACTCAGTACCCACAAATTTTAGTGGGGGGAGCAGGAATTAGGAACTGTTTAGACCTCCCAAAGGGAGGCATTCAATCGAAACCATGTTCCTCCCTCAGTATTACCACAATCCTAAGCCACTGTTGATTACGGATCACTTTATACCAGATGAGTCTCATCAGCATGTGTAGTGAAAGTAATGAAAAAAAATGAAATCTTCATGTCAGCATTGCCTGGAAGAACAATTCTTTAAATTAGTTAATCGGAAGAGACTGGCTATGCCAAGTTCCCTCTCTACGCTCTATACTTGGCAGTTACTGCAGAGGAAATCTTGGATTGAAAATAAGTGGTATGAATGAACCACTGAACCAGTGGCAGCTTGTACAGTAGGGCAGAGGTAAGGGCAAAGCAGAAGTTGGCCTATTGCCTTTGTATGCACTGAGTCACATTTTGATCCACATCTTGATGCTGCGTGTACCAACATTATAATGCCAGCACCATTCTCATGGCTGTTATTCACCAAATGCATCCAGATTTCTGGCTGAGTTTGGGTAATCTTTTTATTAACAATTTTTAAAATTTGTTAAGTCTGAATCTGTTCCTGAAATTTGTGTTCTGTATATCTGTCCCTCTGAGTGCTGCTCTGACCCCATTTGGGGGAGAGCAGGGTATAAATACAAACAGATATATTGCAAGTAGGTATTTATTTCCTGTGAAGCTATGTATAACCTATCATTTGAATACCTAAAATGTTTACTATTGTGTGTTTATTTCTACAAGATTTTTCTAGATATAATGTGTAGGTTGGCTGAATGGCTCTAAGCAGCAATGCTATGCAATATGTAAGTACTTAAGAGGAGCCCTGCTGGATCAGGCCACCATCCATCTAGCCCACCTTCCTATCCCACACAGTTTCTGAGCATTCTGAAGCAGAAGCCAAAGGCAAAACCTTCGCCTGCTCCTGAATCCCACCAAATGACCTTTAGAGATATCCTGCCTGTCTCCTCAGCCTGGAGGATGTACCTAGGTATCCATTCTAGTAGCCATTGATACACTCAACTGTCTCCTCAGAGGAAACCTGCTGAATCCAAAGCAGCTTAGTTTGAATTCAGCCAGCCATGAATAAGATTACATTGCCCTTCTTTTTTCCTAACCCACCTCCCTTAAGTGCTCTTCTTAATAACTATACCTTCTCTTCCTTATCAGAAGGAGATTCTCTTGGACAATTCAGTGTGACTGAGGCTGATGGAGAATGGAGGATTTTTTCCAAGAAGGTTCTCGACAGGGAAGATATAGCAAAATACCTACTCGAAGTCATGGTATCTGATGGAAAGTTCCAGGCAACAGCAGAAGTAGAGATTTCTGTTCTTGATGTCAATGATAACAGCCCTGAATGCAGCCAGGTGATTATATATGCCTGTAAAGTAGGGATGTATAAAGCATGGTTTGTATTTGACAATTCAGCCCAATAGTTCATGTTCAAAGCTTTTTGCATCACACTCGTCATGCATGTTTGAACATCCAGAAATTTAGTCAAATCAAATCAATCCCCTGCTAGAAAACCTGAACTATCCAATCAAACTATTTATGTTTGCTGTGTTTCACTTTCTTTGTTTTTGAGTAAGTTCAAAATCAAAGTCAAACAATCATTTGTTTGATTAAACAGTTTGCTGTCGAGTCAGATGAACCAAACATTTGTGCAGATCTTTAAATGTATACCGCGCTCTCCCCGTCCGTCAGGATGATGCCCCCTTAAGTGGTGCTTATGCTGTGTGGAGACTTGGAATTCAAGGTGTTTTGGATAAGCCACATTAAAGCCTGGGACAATCACGTGAACAGTGATGGGCCTGCAGTGCTGAGTAATCTCACCCTTTTTGTCTTTGGAAGACTATAAAGTGAGCCCTGGTTTTATCAGCCTTTGTCGCATCAGAAGGAGGGGAAATTGTCTTCAGTAATAGTCCAGTGTCTACAGTAATAAAAGAGGAAGCAAAGAGGGATTTAACTCTGAACTACCTATACAACCATAGTTTTGAACAATCCCAAATGTTTGATATGTAATTGAAACTATGGCAATGATGCACTTTTAATGAACTATAAATGCACATAGAATGCCATAGGGAATAATATTCCAGGAAGCAGCATTTGGCAAGATCACATCTTCAGATCATACACTCTAAGATCATCTTTTGTTCATCAGTATGGATACATCTCAAGATAGAAATATGGAAAGTTTTAATATAGGTTCTTTTTTTTTTTTTTTTTGTCACCATAGTAGAAGAGGTTAACTTACTTCCTAAAAGAACCACTGGTTTGAAACGGGTAAAATTTAGGTGTTGAATCATTATGAGGCACTTTACCTTATTGAATCAAATACTTCTGTAGCTTTGGATTTTACATCTTTCTCCCTTTGGGAATATGACCATGCTGTCTGAGTGTGGTACATGATGACCTATTCAAGCTTAGTTCTACAGTTACCTTGAATAGGCTGGACCAGAGCTGGATGGTCTGGTCTGTGCTAAGCAATCCATTTCAGGTACAGATGGATCCATTTCTGGTGCAGAACAAGGCCTCTTCTGTGCTACCACCCATGAACCAATTTCCACCAGCTTCTCAACTGGCACAGGAGATCTATGAAAACTCCAAAGGCCAGGAACTAACATCTGTGGCCTTCAAGCTCCTGGGGGACCTATTTTGGTAGTATACCTTGTTTCATCACCAGAATAGGTCCCACACAGTCCCTACTACAGCAGTAGACTAGACGAGAGCACCATTTTGGTTGTCTTAGTCTAGTCTATACAGACAAAGCATACTAGGAGGGAAAGGGGCCTTGGCTGGTCTGCTCTAAGCTACGGATAAGAGATGCCCAGAACTGAACCATCGATTTCAGCAGAAAGGCCCTAACTCTTCTAACATAGAGTATCTTATATAGGGAGCTCAGTGGTATTCCGTGGTTACTTATCTTCATATTTTGGTATACATTCCAACAAACAGTATGTAAATTTGGGAATAAATAAGTATGTCTTTAATTCTTTCTACTTAGTTGTTGTCTTGATTTTGCTGATGCAAAAAATTACAAACTCAGCTGTATTTAGGATCAGATGGAATGATGTCAGTGTTTTCTTTAGATAAGAGGCCATTTCTTCTTTACAGACACCATATAAAGGGAAAGTCTCTGAAGATGCACCTCGTGGATTTTCTGTTCTAAAGGTATTAGCCATCGATGCTGATGTTGGTAGCAATGGTCAAATTACTTACAGTATCCATGGATCTGGTTCTGAGGAGTTCAGATTGGATCCCCATACAGGTAAGTGGGGTTCTTTTTCTTCCACTCCTTCCCATTCTATCCCTTTGGCATCATGAATATGCCATAAAGGGGCAAGATGCACAAGTCTCTGCACCTTGCTGAATTAACGGGTGTCCTGGGAGAAGGGAGAGTCATTACATCCTCAGTCTCTTTTGGGAGGTTCAATTCATATCAAATAGAATGCAAGAAAATTCATATACTTCAAATAGATCCCTTTTAAATGTGGTAGGACTCAAATTTGATACAGATGTTCGATACAAATCACATACAAATCCCTTACATATCCACTCTGAACATGTCAAATCCACACTGAATCCACTCTGGATCTCTTGCAGATGTAACTGGCACAGCCGCTTTCCCACCTCCCCAGGTTCACGGTTGTAACAAAGCTTTGTATGAATGTTCCGAAGCATTGTAGATTGTGCTCTGAGCTTCTGGGAGAAGAGGGGAAAATTTCTCTTTTTGGGTACCACAAAAGGCAAGAATTGGTTGCTTTCTCTCCTTTCCTTCGCAACATCAGCTGCTGAATGAGAATGGTTGGGGAGGCAATAAATCAACAGTTCAGACTAAAAAGCTGATGATGTTTTCTCCTTTTTAGCAGCAATGGCTGCTCCTAAAAGAGAAGCATCTAAATAGGTTTTTTTTCCCCTCTTCCCTTTCAACTACTGCTTGAAAGGGAAATGGGAAAAACAATTATAGGTTGTTCTGTCTTGACATATTAATTTAATATTTATTTATTATTTATATTTCTATCCCTCCCTACACTCATATGTGGGTGGGTGGGTTCACTCTCTCTTTCATCAACAACTGCTGCTGTTGAAAGTGTCGGAGCTGAACAACTGATGATCTTTTTTCACCCTTCCCTTTAGCAGCAAAAAACACTGTTGGGTTTTTTCTTCAGTTTGAGCAGCAGCCTTTGCTGCTGGAAGGTTAAAAAAAATGAGCCAGAAAGCATGGGAACTGGCGTTTTGACTGTTCCTAGGACCCTGACATAAGGAACAAATTTCTCATTGTCCCCTATGGCCAAAACACTTGGAGCTCCTGAGTGTTCTGTTGGAAAAACTGTTTCAAAATGTGCCAAGACTTTTTGAATTTTGTTGACTGAAAACAAAATTGAAATAGTATTCAGGTTCCATCATTATCTTAATAGCTAATAATGATGTACAATTACAAAGCAGAGCAAAGTACTTGGATATGGCAGTCATCTAAAACACAGCAGTTGATTATAAAAACCTACATCAGAGCTGGATCAGTGCCTCCCCAATATTTCTTAGTCTTTTCCATTGGTCCTCTTTTCTTTTCTGTCGGTATTTTTAATTATGTTTTACTATTCAGTATGTTTTAATTTCATTGTAACCCACCCTGGGACCATTTAGTGAAGGATGGGATATAAATTTTCTAAATAAATAATTTTCTAAATACATATGAAGGTCTCCCATACAAAAATAGGACTTTGGAGCTGATTGATCAAACCTACAGAGACGAAAAAATGCCCAGTCACCAAATATAAGTTCCAGAATGGAACTTACACCCAGGATCAATACTCTATAATCTCCTTTGCCATTTGCTCCCTTATCATTTTTTAAAGGAATATTTGCATAAACATGCATTTGAAAAAGTTGCTTCATCCATAATTGGGCTGATACCCCATACAGTAGCTAGCAAGCCAGGTTCAAGTTTTTATAAGCTTGGGACCAACATACCTTAAAATTGTTTCCCTCATTCAACCCTGGAAGCAACCTGACTGAGATCATCTGAAGGGGTCCCATCATGTAATACAGAATGCAACCTTAAGGTAGCTCATAATCAGGACTTCTAAGTGGTAGTACCTTCTCTTTGGAATGCCTCCCCCTCTGCTGTTTACAGCTTATAGGCTTCTATTAAAGATCTTTATACTTAGGTATTCCCTGAGTGAAAGCTTAGTTCTTCTCTGGCTCTCCCACTTGTAACATTGTTTATATAATGTGTGTATTTTTACCTTTGTATTTAATGTGTCTTGTAAACTGCTTTGAAATTTTTTTGAAAATGAAAAACAGTATGAAAATGCCTTGCATAAATCAACAAATAATTAATATTTCTGCCCCTAATCATTCTCACCAGGAGAGCTGACCACTTTTTCATTACTTGATCGGGAGGTGAAGTCTAAATACCAGCTCGTGGCCAAGGCAACAGATGGAGGAGGGCGTTTTTGTCAAATGGACATAATTGTGGACATAGAGGATACGAATGACAATGCTCCAAAGTTCTTTCCAAGTCACTGTGCAGTAGCTGTCTTTGATAACACCACAGTAAAAACACCAGTTGCAGTTGTTTTTGCAAGGGACCCTGATGAAGGTAAGCTACAATGTACTGTTCATAAAAATAATGTTGTGTACAATCCTTATAGAAGTTTCAACACTTGAAGATTCTGACATTTTTACAGAGGACTTTTCTCAACACTGTCATAAGGTCTGAATCTCAAGGATTTATAGCATTATCTGCATAGCTGTGAGCATTAAACTGATCTGAATTTCTAGAGAAATATTTTTTAAAAGCTGAACTCAAAGCATGTAAGGGAAAACACATGGAAACAGAAACATAAGGGTATATAAAGGTTATAAAGAAATTAGACATCTCTGAAATTTATTCACTGAAATTATGGTAATAAGGAATGCTGTGATTCTTTCTCCAGAAATAAACTTTGAATATCATTTTTTAGAAATGCAACTTTGTCCTTTTATATACAGTTATTGCTTGTTATTTGTGATAGGCTACATCCAGACATTGGTTACTTATTCTGCTATATTTGGCTATTCTGGAATAAAGTTTTCTTGGGAGATTTAGAAGTTATTTACCATTACCTATTTCTGAGGAGTAGCTGGGGATGGAATCTGAAAACTACTGCTTTCTAGGCCAATGTTTTGCCATGGAGTTACAGTCACTTCCGATTGTATATAATCCAACATAAATAATATTGGACTATGTAAAACAAATTAAAAGCGAATACTTCTAACATTATCCCTCCACATAATTAGTTAAGGAGATTCTCAGATGATTAAGGTTTCTTATTTGTAGCATATCTTCTTTATTACTGTTTTCTTAAACTTGCAGGCTCTTCTCATTCCCTTAAGACATAAAGAAACTCTCTTGCTCTCTACTATTAAGAATGCACTGTTCTTGGGTTTTCAATTATATTGCTAATTTCAAAGATTTCTGTTATCACCCTTTGTAAAAAATTACAGGGTGGTTTGCAAACGATAATTAAATAAAGAATAATTAAAAGTACTATGCAATTAAAATCATAAAAGTTCTAACTCAGAATACTGTGACCAAAACATAAACCTCATTCTAAGTTCCAGATCAGTATCAAAGATCTGCTAACACTTATCTTTTAAATTAAAATTGCTGTTTGCCATTCCCAGTATGGTATCTCTTATATGTTTCAAAGCCCTAAAGAAAGTACTTTATTCTATTTTCTGTGAAACCTAAACAGAATTTTTATTTCAAAAAGAAAAAAACCCACCCTTTGTCACTGAACCGAAACACCCATTTTGCCTGTAGTTTAACATGGTGCAGACCATTATTCTCATTTAGATGGTGGAGGATTTGTCCCCAGGGTGAGCTGGAGTTATTAAAAAATGATATCATCTGGAAAGATTCCCTCCTTTTTGATCATGATTATTTTTTCATAATGAAACATGCATCTTAAAATGTTCCTTTCCATTTTTGGTGTCTTGGCACAATTCCTAGAGCTTCTTGCAGCTGTAAGAATAAGCACAACAACCTTCTCCTTTGAGAGACAGCTTCATCACGTAATACCAGCTTGCCCTCTATAAGGTCTAATCATATTTCTCATTTTTGTCATTCCCTGCAAGCAAAGTTCCCTAGGGCCCAGTCACACTATGATGTGATACTCTGGTTTAGGGCTGAACGGGAACTCACACTAGGGGTGTGCATGAATTTTTTTTTCATTTGAATTCAAGTCGAATTGAATTTCAAAACAATTCAATTAGAATGTTTAAAATCCAAATCCTAAAAATCCATTACATTCGAATCTATTCGTTTGAATGTTAGATTCGTATTTAATGATATGAATGTCGACACCATTTGTATGTGTTATACGTATCTGTACACATTTCGTATGCATCCCATTTTATCCCGTATGTAGCCCGTTTTCATCCTGTATTATAAGCACAAATGCGTACATATATTTAATATTTGTGGCAGGAAATTCAAATCATTCAAATGAATGTTTCGGAACATTCGAAATCCGTTCAAATGTCTAAATTCAAATGTGAAGACATTCAATTTGAGTTCAAATGTCTACATTTGAACAAGTTTGATCGGATTTTGAATGTTTAGAATATTAGTGCACATTCACACCCAGTGTTCACTTGGTGACTGGCAGGATGGTCTTCCTGGGGTGAGGTGGCTCTGGGGGCATTGCAACCAGATCATGGTCAACAGTCATCAGGAGTATTGCCCCTTCCAGCTCTGGGTGCCAGAGCCCACAGTCTGGCCTCCACATTGCTGCTGAGCAAGGCAGAGAGTGTCAGCTCTTTGCCTGGACTGCCCTACAGAGTCCTGTGCCTACTTGTACCTTGTGCTCTGAAGGTAGCTCATGCAACTCTAAGAATGTGCCAAGTGTGCGGCCTTCTTGACCTAACACTCAGGAGGAATCCAGCTTTGGAGAGAGGTAGGCATGCCTTGCTCTTCCTCTCTTGCAGCTGGGACAGTGCTGGAACAATCCAAATACAGGATCATTCAAATTGAGGGGGTTATAAATTCAGAGAAGAAATGGAAATGCATTTTGGTGCGTGATCCCTGAGAACAAAGGGCATCCTGAAAATAGATTTAAGTATAGGATGTGACTGCAGTCCTGGTCAAGGCTAAATCTTCAGCCTTACTGTTAAGCCAAGAGAGGATGTCAGGGGCTTATTACCCCTATATTGCAATTCCCCAATAAAATGGTCTTTCTTCCCTCCCTCCCACCCACCCTCTCTCTTTCTTAGGTCTTAATGCAGAAGTTGTCTACTCTCTTGCTGACTCAGCAAATGGGCATTTTTCAATAGAGGAGACAACTGGTGTGATCCGATTGGAGAAGTCTCTTAAGGAATCACAGGTGTCTGCACTGGACCTCACTGTATGTGCCACAGACAAGGGCTTTCCGCATTCCCTGTTTTCGTTTTCTACTGTAGCCGTTTCTGTAGTGGACCTGAAGGAATATCTGCCAGTGTTCTTGGACACAGAATACATAGTTGAAGTGCATGAAAATGTGGCTATTGGTACAGAAGTTCTTAACTTGACTTCATTAACAAGAGAAAATACCCAGGGCACAGAGATCAAATATGAAATTATGAATGGAAATGATCATGGGAAATTCAGACTCCATTCAAGCACAGGTAAATGAGCAATGCTCAGTTCTTAAATTTGTTTACTCTTATGCCCTTCTATACTTTTGTATTAGGGTTTCTAAGGCTTCTTCTAGGGGTTTCCCCTTTCATCTATTTTATTTTTCTGAATCTGCATTATGGGGCCCATGACAAGATCTGTTAATAACATAGTATGGAGCTTTTGCGGAAAATCAGAATTATTGCTTGTTCGTTGCTATGTAAGAAGATAAGAAATGCCCTGGTAGATTGGCCAGTGGCCCTCTAGCCCAACAGCCTTTCTCACAGTGGTCAACCAACTGCACAAGGAAATCGCCAGAAAGGACATAAGTGCAAAAAGAAAAAAAGAATCTTCTTTTTAAAAGCCCACCTGTAACTTCTGGATAGTAAAACTGCTTTAAAACATACCATTTTTCAAGCCCATAATGTGAGCGACATATGGCCTTGAGTTTAGAATATTTTTAATCTGCATTGTTGCTGTGTACATGCAGGTATATTGTACGTCAATGGAACTCTGGATTTTGAAGTCAGCCATGAGTATTACTTGTCAATCGAGGGGACAAGAAAGGGCTCCACTTCTCTCAGTGACATGACCATGGTTGTAGTCAATGTCAGTGATGTAAACGATCATGAGCCAGTGTTCAGCCAGGATCTCTACGTTGCTGAGATCCGTGAGGACGCTGCTGTTGGTGAAGTTGTTCTCACGGTAAGATAAAACTTCCCTTCTTTAGTGTAATAAAGCTTTCAACAATATGATTTTAATTCTAAAGTGTCATTGATTTAATATTGGTCAACTGGGGTGGGGCTCTACAGTGCCATTGACATGCTAGTAGAATGGGCCTGCCCTCTGTAGTGCCACTAACTTAGTGATAGTGTGGGCCTCTCCTCTGTAATGACATTGACTTACACTGGTAGACTGAAGCTGTATTCAGACATAACAGAAGGGGTGACAGAGGGACAATGTCTGCGCCTTGGGTTCCCAAGCCTCCTCTAATCCACCTTTTCCAGTGCAGAATGTTCAAGAGAGGAGGAAGGAGCAGACTGGCATAAGAACAAACCCATCTCAAAGCTATCTCTAGGCTGCCTCAGAGATACTGTTGTTGCTGCTGCTGTGTCTAATCACAGCCTGAGTCACAGTGATTCTATTAAATCCTGGTGTTCTATAAGCAGTTTTATATTACCTGGTGGTTTATGGAAACCAGCCATTATATACTGTCTGTTAGATCTTGTTTGCATCCCTATTTCTGCACCTACAGTTCTGTGTTTTGGAGTCTTCTGGGAAAGATAATAAATATATACTAGAAAGAGAGGCATAGAGATTATAATAATATTTCAGTCTAGCTTCTAGCCTGGTCATGGCACTGAGATTGCCTGGGTCCTAGTTGATGGCTTTCATCAGGAGAGAGACAAGTAAAGTGCTACCCTGCTGGTTTTCCTTAATTTCTCAGTGGCTTTTGATACACTTGTCCATTGCATCCTTCTGACTACCTTTGGGGAATTGAAGGCACTCATTGTACTTCTGTTTTGGAGGAAGATACTAGACTGTTATCAGAGATATTTCTGTTCAGGGATGAATCTTATCTTCTATGCCTTTCTACTTCAGTATGGGAGACATCACCAGATCTGAAGTGAGATGTCACCAGTACCATCTGTATATTCCATCTAAATCAGGAGAGATGATTCAGTTGTTTTATTATTGTATTGGGGCAGCAACCAGCTGGATGCTGTCCAGTAAACACAGGCAAGACAGAGGTGTTTGTGGCTGAGCTCTTGAGTCCATAAAGTGGGAAGACATCCAGTTTTTGAGTGGCATGTACTACCCTAGAAAGAAAGGGTGTGTAGTTTAGGGGTATACTAATATTCATTACTGTTACTAGAGGCCCAGGTGGCAGAGGTAGTTAGGAGTACCTAAGAAAATAAGAAGTATCTCACTGGACCATCTAGTCAAGTAATCTGTTCTAGGGATGTGAATGAATATTCACCACATTCAAAATTTGATCAAATTCATTTGAATTCATACATTCAAATTTGATTTGAATGTTGGCTGAATTCAAAGAATGACATTCGAACGCGAATTGAATGCTTCTATACATTTGTTCGAAGCTTTGTTATATTTCTTCACCTGGGGAGGCAGGAAAATGCCTGCCCAGTCACATCTGCAACAGATTTAGAGTGGATTCAGAGAGGATTTGAGAAGTTCAGGGTGGATTCGTAGGGATTCTTGGCGTGACTGGCAGCAGGCATTTGAATCTGATTCAAATAGCATTCAAAGAACATTTGTATCAAATTCAATAGTCTGGCCACAGTAATCCATGTTCTGGACTAGAATGTGCAGAATGTGGCAGCCTGACTACTGAGGGGTACGCCTTGAAGGACAAACATCACATCGGGCCTAAAAGACGATCACCCATCTATTAACTAACCCAGTTCAAGATCCTAACATTGACTTATGAAGCCATAAACAACTTGAGCCCCAAGTATCTCAAAGAGCATGTCTCATCTTATAGGTCTGCTTGTCAGTTAAGATTTGCAAGAGAGGGTGGTGCCACTATAAGCACTTAAAAACAGGGGCATATGAGATGTTTTTTCCTGTGGTAGCCCCCAGGTTGTGGAATGACTCCCTTTCTGAGGTGTGTCTAGGGCCATCATTGTACATACGGTGAGGAAGAGGTAGCTGCTCTTTTTAATGCACTGCTACTTGTGATTTTAATAAATCAAATCTTAATGAGATATTATTGTTTTATTGTATTTGTTTTATTGTAACCTGCCGTCAAATCTTAAGTTTAGGGGCTAGTAGAAATTCAGATAGAGAAAGAAAGAAAGAAAGAAAGAAAGAAAGAAAGAAAGAAAGAAAGAAAGAAAGAAAGAAAGAAAGAAAGAAAGAAAGAAAGAAAGAAAGAAAGAAAGAAAGAAAGAAAGAAAGAAAGAAAGAAAGAAAGAAAGAAAGAAAGAAAGAAAGAAAGAGAATGCTATTTGGACAATGCCAGAACTGTGAAAATAAGTTATTATCTTAACATAAAATGGGATGGAGCAATGGGCAGAGAGGGAAAGAACAGTGGGAAAGCAACTCCTAAGCGTGGTATCATTTTTGAAAATGGAACAGATTAATATTGAAAAGTGACAGATAACATTGCATTTGAATGGTCAAATCAGTTACCTTTTAAATATAAATCTATTTGCTTATTTTTAAAAATCGTATGCTACTTCATTTAATAAAAACAATCCTGTGTGGAGCAGGAGAACAACCATTCATACAGAGGATGGCTGTGCAGTACTTACAAAGTATAATAGCAGATACTTCAAAAACTTCCAAATTCAGTCTAGAAAGCAGGAATGGGAACTGGTGTTATACATATAAAATAACAATGCTTACTTCCTGTGCCCGCTGTACCACAGAGGATACTTAACACTGAAAGATCATTAAAGCAGCACCTACAAACATGACAGGAAAGGGGGCATGGCTGCATCTTCAGGTTAAACTTTCTTCAGTCTCTCTCCAGGTCTGACTGCTCACATGGTTTCATTTCATTCAGGAAAGTCCAAATAGAGGGTGGAAAGTCCACAAATCAGATGGATAGAAATGAAAAGGTGTGAGCAATCAGAGCTGAAGATGGATTGAAGAAGGTTTAAAGTGAAAGTGTGACCATGGCCAGGGTCATGCATACCACCCACTGGAGCAAGCAGCAAATGTTTCAAAACTAACTAGCATTTTTTTTTTCCTGTGGGAAAAATTCCCACAGTTGGGATGATTTTGTCAGATTTAATTATAATCTGCAATAGTACATCTTCTTCAGGCTTGTTCATTTGTTGTGCCCTCTCTCCAAGGAATAGATAACCTGGAAGAAAATATATGAAATTAGCTTTAAACTTAAACTTCCCCTGCATTTTATGTGCATTTCTCCCACTCCTGCTTTTTGCACAAGTCCTTCACAAGTTGCCTCATTAGCTCCCTGAAAAGATGCTGGTAGTGACAAAGGCAGCTTTTCTTTCTCAACAGGTTGTAGCTGATGACAAAGATGGAGTGATGAACAACCAGATCACTTATTCTATCATGGAAGGAAATCCATCTGGCCATTTCATCATTGACCCCAAGTTTGGGCAGATTCGCATTGCCAAACACTTGGATAGGGAAGAGGTAAGAGAGATGTATTTGAGCAAGGAGCAAGACTCATTGCAGCTTGATACCGAAAATAAAATTCCTGAACTCTTACATCCTCAAGGCAGAAGAAGAACCTCTAAATTTAAGGGTGTTTTTCCACCACAGCCCTTAGATCCAGATCTAAGAAGATCTGGATCTAAGGAATGGGTGCATTCCTTAATCTTGATCTAGTAGATCCGGATTAAGGGAAGCACCCAATGTGTTGCCACAGGAGGTGTAGCACCCCCCTGCCATGGAAACACCTTTGCACCCGTGTGGGGAATCCGGATTGACCCCCAGAGGGTCGGTCCATCACCCCAGGTGTCTCTGGGGACAGGGGGATGTGATCTCTGAAGTCCCAGCTTTGGAGTGATTTCGGAGTCATTTGGAAATCATTTCGAAATGACTCCAAAGTCCCTCCGAAGAGATCGCCAAGGACTTCGGAGAGGCTCCGGAGCTGTCAGCGCAGTTCATGAGCTATTAGCGCAGACCGCGTGGACTCCCCTCCAAAGTCTCTCCGAAGAGATCAGCAGAGACTCTGAAGCCGCTCCAGAGTCCCTTTGGAGCGCTTCCGAAGTCTGCAGTGATCTCTTTGGAGATACCAGCGGCGAGACTCCAAAGTCTCTGCCGATCCCTTTGGAGGGACTTCAGAGTCTCGCCGCCGGTCTCTCCAAAGAGATCAGCGCAGACGTCAGAGGTGCTCCAAAGGGACTTTGGAGCGGCTTTGGAGTCTCTGCCGATCTCTTCAGAAGGACTTCGGAGTCACTCCGAAGCTGGGACTTTGGGGATCCCCCCCCATGGGTGCATCCCCTCCCCCTAGCCTCTTCTAGACCCCATTGCCTGTTTCTAGTGGAAACGGGCTCCCTTTAATCTGGATTTTCTGGCAGAAGACCCCATTTTAGACCCCATTAATGGGGTCTACAGAAAATCCAGATTAAAAGGGCAGAAAGTACCCATTTGAACCAGATTTTCCCCATGGCAGTGGAAACAATTGGGTCGCAAATGGGTGCTGTGGTGGAAATGGGGTCATCCGGCTCACACCCAAATGGGTCCTTAATGGGTCCAAAAATGGGTACTTTTTGACAGTGGAAAAACACCCTAAAAGAACGTAAGAACTTAAAAGGAGCCCTGTTGGATCAGGGCACAGCCCATCTAGTCTAGTATCTTGTCTCACTCAGTGGCCCTCCAATTGTTCTGAGCATCTCAGCCAGAAGGCAAAGGCTGCTCTTGACTCCTTGCAAGTGGTCTTTAGAGGCATCCTGGCTGTCTCCAACACTCTAGGGCTCCAATCAGAGGAACTTGAGAAATGTTTTACTAAGGCTTGACTTCTGGGGTTTGAAACTGATTGACATGTTTAAGTAAAACAAACAAACAAACCAAAACCTTTCTGTTTAATGGATCTTGATTCTGAGATAATCTATTCTAGTTCAGAATAGTGCTGTCCGAGTAGTCTTAAATCTTCCTGAATACTCCCTTGTCTCTGCTGCTCACAGAAGTTTTCACTGGTTGCCAATTCAAGCCAGGAGACAATGTTGCAGGTTTTGGTGTTTAAAGCCCTGCCCTCTAATCTTCCCAGCTATTTGGTAGCCTGCCTAACAAGGTATGTGCCATCCCAGAACTTGCACATTGCAACCAAAATTTTATTGACTGTTCACCAACACGTACAGGTTGCAAGCTCCACATCTAACAGTCTCCCTGTAGACTTCCAGCTGGAGGAGGATCTCCTACATTTTTGGATGGGGTTAAAGACCTTCCTTTTTGACTCACCAGAGTGAGTCATTTGGGCGTAGGACTCTGGAGGTGGGAAGCGTCTGGGAAGGAACTAGAGCATTGATTTTACATAGCTAGAGTTAATTTTATATTAATATATTTTGGGTTGTTTGTCGACTGTGTGTTTTTTGTTCTGCTCTTTGGTGGAAAGGGTGTTATAAATTATTTGTTTGTTTATTATTTGTGCCTTGTAGATCCCCAGCTTCTCTCTGGTTGTCCGAGCCATGGACAATGGTCAGACACCTCTTTTCAGTGATTCCTCTGTGCTTATTCAAATATCTGATGTCAATGATAACCCACCTAGGTTCTTTCAGCTCAATTACAGTGTGACTGTTCAGGTACAGTAGCAGTTCAGCACCACTACTCTTACCCGCTTATCCTTTCTGGAAAAATAATCCTGAGAGTTGCTTGGCTAATCCCTTAGCTGAGACACCTTAAGCATGACAGTAATGTAACACTGGTCAAATAAAGTCCTAGGATGATTTCAGGCTTTCAGAGTTGCAGTGCAGCAGCATGTATTTAAACTATCGCCTATCGCTATATTTGCATCTTATCACATAAGCAAACAGTTAAATTACTGTACCAAAGATTGTGGTGCATTTTTATTACTTTATTTTTATTGTTACTGATTTCACTTACACTTTGATCACAAGTTTGTCACAAGAAGTGAAAGTATTTAACCATCATTATCATCACCATGCTTGTTGCACAAAGGCTACCAGGCCTTTTGGGCGATGTTTGGCATTCTTCATTACTGGATCCTTCCCAAGGATCTGAGCAGTTAGAGTGTCTTCTTAAAATATACTAAATTCCACATAGAACCACCATTTTCAATGGATGGATGAAAATTCTGCCAGCTCCTAGCATGCTAAAATGTGTGCCCAAATTCTTTGGTTATGGCACCAATCACTATTAGCAGTACTTTCTGTTTTGCCAAAGCTGTTTTTGACTTGTATGTCTCTGAATTTGTTTTCCAGTCTTTATCATTTGCTTTTGTGTTGCCTTGTACTGCAATGCCTATCACCCCAAATTTATGTGGCAGCTGTTTATTCATTTGAGTTCAGAAGTCCCACAGAATCTTGGCCTCTTTATTTTGGTTCCACCACTTCTTGCTTGCAAGCAGATAGTTTTTTTCTTGCTGTTCCAGTGGCTACGTTGTTGTGTCTTTCTTTGACATCTGTTTTTGCAATTTTCATTTAGCTACATATTCCTACCACTTCCTTTCTTGTAATGGAGGTCAGCTAAAGTTGTTTGTTCTTGACTGCTTCTATCATTTGAACCAGATTATCAGTTACACGTTTTTTGCCCCCTTTAATTTTTCAGGAGAACTCTCCAGTGGGCACCAGTGTTCTGGAGCTGGTCATGAGTGACAGAGATTCCCTAGAAAATGGACCACCATACACTTTCCAGATCGTGGAAGGAAATGAAAGAAAGGCATTCCAAATTAACCAGGATGGAGTGCTGGTGACATCATCTATCCTGAACAGAAAAGTAAAGGAGCAATACCTTCTGCAAGTCCAGGTAGTTTCATGGTCTTTGGATATTTATCCTTTCCATCTGGCCACTCTAGACAGCTACAACTCATGAAATAAAACCATACTGAAGTTTCCACTTTTTATTACACAGTTGGTTTTCACATTTGCTTTGTGTGGTTTTTTTAGTGGACTCATATAGCTTTTGATTTTATGTTTTATTTTGCGTTTAGATTATTTGTTGGATATTTACTGTAAAACGTCCAGAGATTTTAATGATGTGGCACACAAAAGCAGAGCCTCCAACATGCAGTGAACAGGCTTTTATTGACACCAGTTCTGTGCCTGTTTGATTGCAAAACCCAGAATCCTCACTAATCATTCAGAAAGTAGGTACAGAAAGTAGTCACTACGTCTGGAAATTTAGGTTTAGTTTTCCAGTCCTCTTGGAAATTGACAGCACTTTGCAATCCCAATACTTAAAACAGCACATAAAGCACTAAAACCACTGAGTGGTGGCTGCTTTGTCCCTGTAGCTAGGAAAGTTTTTCAGGTAAAGGTCATCTTGCAGTTACTATGGCAGTGGTCACATCTTTCCATTCTGGAAAGTCCACAAATAAAATGGATAGAAATGAAAAGGTGTGAGCAGCCA
>MTQE01000401.1:12817862-12925912 GCA_014337955.1 Aspidoscelis marmoratus | reverse complement strand
GACCTGAAGATGGACTGAAGAAGGTTTAAAGTGAAGGTGTGATCATGGCCATTGTGTTATGTTAATATTAATATGGGATGTAGTTTCTTTTCTACTTAGAAAAAATATTAATTTTGTCCCTAAGGTACGAGGTCTTTCAAGATTGTCCACTTTATGACCATTGAGTTTAGAAGCACAAGCATGAATCATTATATTAGTTGTTAGATGAAAATCATTCATAAAGGGGCTGAGGATGGATTACCATTTTAGCTTAAGAATAATAAGACTTTATTTGTTTATTTTAAGGTTAAATTTATGCTAAAATATTATTCTACTTCTCTGAAGAGTTTCTTCAAACTAAGGGATTAATAAGGCTAGGAATGCATTTAAGACCAATATAATCAATATAAGAACCTAATAAAAATCATGAAACATATCTGCATTTTGTTACTTTATGGCCAATGACCCATATTTAAGTAAGTGTCTGCAAATATTATGTCCCTCTTGTCAGACTCAAGTTCTGCTGAATTCAATGGGAATTATTTATGATAAAGTGAACATCATTTCCGTGGTTTCCTTCTTTTTACACCAGGCTCTGTACTTAAGCCAGCTCAAGAGCTAAGGAGGCTGTGGATGAAAGTCATACCTTAGACCTCTGGTGTCCTTCTGTGATGCAAGATACTGTAAATAACACAGTTGTAGTACTTCTACAGCTCTTGGAAGTTCAAAAGGCTGTTTGTTTGCCTGGGAGATTTATTTTGACAAACATACAGCTCTGATGCATATGCTAGATCCTTACCCATGGGTACTTTGGGTGATCACCTAGTTTGTGTAAAAGTGGAACCACCTTTGCTGCATACATCTGAAAATGAAATGAAAAAAGGGATATTATGCATTAGACCTGTGACTGAATTTCCCAAGATTTTATTGAGGAGGAGTATTTAACTTGACCTGCTGCATGATTTGGATAGGACAATTTCCATTCATAAGTGCTATCTTCCAAAATAGGCCACTGGCTCTAAGTAATATCACAAACTGGAGGAGTTCCTTTCTTTGAGCTGTTAGCTTCCTTAAATGAAGTCAGGGATATCAATTGATAAATTCAAGGAGGACAGGGATATCTGTGGATACATTCATGGAGGACAGGTGCATCAATGGCTGCTATAATGGATGCCTAGATGCCACCTTCAAGTTGGAGAAACAGGATGCATCTTAAGACCATTTGAAGGGAACTGAGAACAAGTGAAGGTTTTGCCTTTGTCCTCTGAAGTCCAAAAGCAATTGGTGAGGCCGGATGATCAATAGGTGGGCTGTGGCCCAATCCAGCAAGGGTCCTCTTATATTCTTATGTTCAGCCCAAACTTGGGTATGCTCCTTCACCTATCTGAACCAGGTGAGTCAGTCCAGGATCAAACAGAACTGCTGGAAGTCATTTGTGTACATACCTAGAAAATTAATAGCAAGTCCTTTGGTTTAATCCAATAGGGCATTTCTCATATTCTTATGGTATTTAGCATATCTGTTTCTTTGAGAGATTTACAATTATGTTTTAAGATTTTTAGACTTAATCTAAACAGTGCCAGTCAAAAACATTTGGGTTGCTGAGTCAAGCTACTATACTTGATCTTAGCCAAAATGCCTGAAGCAAAGAAAATTCAAAGTCTGTTTGTGCATTTTTAATAATTTTATTAATATATGTCAAAATCTTGCATTTAAGAGGGTTGTGTTTCTTATCCTTATGACAGAAAAATATGAGTGGGTACATTTACAAGGTTCTTAGCCAAGCTGAATTCCTGCTTAGAAGGTAACTCTGAAGAAAGGATTTGGAACTAATTTATTTATTTCAGAACTGCCCAGCCTCTGTTTTGTTTTTTTTCATCAAGGGAGTAAATGGGATTAATTCTTTGGGGGACAAGTTGTCAGGATAATATAAGCCAAGAATGGGAACAACCAAAGCCAGTAATGAATTTGATCAGAGAAAAAAGTATTTTGGGTTAGCTGATTTGGAATAAAAGCACATGTCTCTGCTTCATTTTCCACTATGTTATCAGGGATGAGGGTTCTCACTTCTGCACAAGTCTGCTCAGAAACAAGTCCTACTCGGTTTGCACTCAGCTAAGTGCATAGAAAATTTTTAATACAGGACAGTTAATGTAGGTTGTTATCTAGAAACAAATGAAAGGAATTCCTTTCTACAGTGTGCACACACACACATCTGTGTAAAAAAAATCCAGCTGAGGGGTCACATGAGTGTCTGTGTGTGAATCCACAGCCAAAGTACTTGTGCCTGCATAAAATAGCTTTTCCACATAGCTTTCCACATGTCCACTTACCAGGGCAGCTCTACCCTGGCAAAGAAACAAAGATTTCAGATTGTGAGCCAGTTTGGTCTCGTGGTTAGCATGCCGGACTCGTAACTCATAGTCACAGGGTTTGATTCTGCACTCCTCTGAAAAGCTAGCTGGGTAATCTTGGGCTAGTCACCCTCTTCCTGAGCTCTCATAGCCCCACCTACCCTCCCCACAGGGTGAAAGTTGTGGGGAGAATAAAAAGTTTTGTCAGATGCTTTGAGTCCCCTTAAATCGACATGGATGCCTCCAAGAAAATCCAGACCCCACCCGCACATTCTTCTCTGGCTTCTCTGCTCCATTGTCCCTGAGGGGCTGGCTTGTTTGCAGTGTTCATCTTCTGACACAAATGCTTGCCCAAGCCATGCCCCAAAGCTCTGGCACAGGCAGGGTCAGAAACAACATGAATGCTTGTTTCTCTCCGTGAATCCACCCAGTTTTAAGGTATCTTGTGTGCACATAATTTTGCCAGTGTTCTTAATCTCTTCTGTAAACCATTTCAAGGTTTTCTGAATGAGAAGGAGTATGCGTGCATTTTAAATAAAAACAAACAGCTGCAGTGCTGAAATTGCAGAAGCTCCATCATGCTTGCTGTGGTGCAGTGACCATTGTCACCCAGCTAGGGCACAACATGCCGTTCCAGTATCCAGGACTGTCAGAACCACCTTTTTTGGGCTATTTCAACAGCAGCTTATCCATTCTTCTGGTCATCTTCTACCTGTGAACTAAACAGTCCTTCCACCCCTTCTAGGCCTTCTGCATCTACATGAAACATCTGTTTCAGCAAGAAGATGCACAATGTCCAATCTCCTCCATTTGCTTAGCCTCTGGTCTACAGTATGCATATGTATGAGAGAATCTTACCATCTTCTTCTCAGGCAGGAATATGAAACCATATTTTATCTAAATCCTCCAAACAGAAAAAGGTTGTGGGCATCTGTATAGTTTGCGTATTTGTTTGGGAAGGAAATATTTAAATTTAGAAAATGGGATCTAAAATGCAGTTTTAATCAGTTCTGCCCTTCTGTGAGAGCCACTGCCCAGCCATATTCTGCTCTCACTAAAACCAGACCTTCTCTCCTGGCCTGCCTGCTGGATCCTGCATTTCCTTGGAGGCCATTTTAGCTTTCAGTATTCTCACACAACCATGCCCTTGGGCTTAGATGAGAAGCCTGTGGGAACCAGATATCGCTGCATCTACTAGATAGAGTCCTTTTGTTCCTTGTCTTCTGCTATTAGCTCTATAAATGGCAGCTGTGTGTCTGTGTGAATTCCTGGACTATATCAGGGGATTGAGGGTGGCTGGCAAGCTATTCTGACACCATCCTTACTTGTAGGTGCCTATCCATTTTTTTCTTAAAGTTGGAAGACAAACATATTAGAGGTATGTTGAACACTAATACTGTATTAAAATTGTAATTAGTTTTTCCTTCTGCATTTTCCATAACAGGTAACCGATAGTGGCATTCCAGCCCTCTCGTCATTTGCATTTGTAAACATCCAAGTGACACAGCAGAGCAGGTATCCTCCCTCAGCTCTCCCTCTTGAGATTTTCATCACTACTAATGAAAGGGCATTTCGTGGCGGAGTCCTTGGCAAGATCCATGCCACTGATCGAGACCCTCATGATACCCTACTATATACCTTGGTGTCAGAAACACTGGAAAGCAGACACTTCTCAGTGGGGTCTACAGATGGAAAGATAATTGCAAGTGAACATCTCCTTCATGGCCACTATACTCTGAATGTCACTATCAGTGATGGAACTTTTGCAACAAATACCAGCGTCCACATCCACGTGTGGTCCTTCAACCAGGAAGCTTTGGATAAGGCTGTGGTCCTGCATTTCCGACATCTTACCCCGGAAGAGTTTATAGGGGATCACTGGCGCAACCTGCAGAGGTTTCTTGAAAGCATCTTCGAAACCAAGCGACACAACATTCACATGGCCAGCTTGCAGCCTTCAAGCCCGTTAGATGGTGTGGACCTTCTGCTGGCCATTGGAGAACCTCATCGTTCCTTCTATATGCCCAGTATCCTTGCTAGCAGGATTTCTCAGTCAGCAAAAGAGTTGGACCAACGAGTGGGGCTGCAAGTAAAGAAGGTAACTCATGTACCATGCCATGAGTCAGACTGCATCACGCATCGTGCTTGCAGAGAAACAATTCAGCTGGACCCAGGCATGGTCTTCACTTATAGCACTGCCCGACTCAGTGTTCTCACTCCTCGGCACAGCTTAGAACAAATATGTTCCTGCAATGGTGAGAAAATACTCTTATTTGTTTACTTATATTTGGATTCTGCCCCATACTTCAGGTGTCAGAGATCTCAGGGAGGGTTAGCAATCATGTTTTTATCTCTTATTTCTGAAGAATATTCCAAGTTTCTTTGTTGTGAGAGAGAATGCTATATGATTAAAAAGCAGGTGGAGACCAGAATAGCAGTGGACAGAAATCTTCTCATATCTTCTAGTTTTGTCTTTTTGTATTTATTCCCCACCTTTCTTCCAAAGAGCTCAAGAAAGCGATAATTCTCCACCCCTTTCATCCTTAATACATCTCACTTGGGCCATACTATGAGGTAATGGTTTATTGCGTGTGATCACTTGGTGATCACTTGGTGGCCAAGGGTGGATTTGAACGTGGATCTACCAAGCCTTAGTCAGCACTGTGGCCTCTACACTATACTGGCTGTCAAATGTATTAATCCAAAGTCAGACAATATAACAACAGCATTACAAAACTGTCTACAT
Source organism: Aspidoscelis marmoratus (assembly GCA_014337955.1). NCBI lineage: Eukaryota > Metazoa > Chordata > Lepidosauria > Squamata > Teiidae > Aspidoscelis > Aspidoscelis marmoratus. Next base: position 12,920,833 of record MTQE01000401.1, on the reverse strand, counting down.
ATTTGTTTCTTTGCCACTATATGTGAATTCTGGTCATGTCACTTGCTGCCTGATTACAGTGCTGTCATTCTAAGGGACATGTGGGAATAGTACATGACTGATCTGCTCATTGTTCTATATATTTGTCTATTTATTTAACTTAGCAAGTATATCATACTGTATGAGTCCCATAGCTCATTACAATAGTAAAAAATATTATGCTCCCAAATGGAACCTCTGCAGTGCATGTAGAAGCCCTGATATCAGTCCCTGACATTTCCAAATACCATCAGAAGAAATGAAGTTTTTGAGAACTGCTGCAAGGGTTTACAGAGAAATTTCACATGGACCAAAATGGTCTCCAGGGATGTTTCCGCACTGGGTGGTTAAACCAGTTTAACCACCCAGTTAACATCCATTTAAGGCACTTACCTTGGAGGCTTCCACACTGGAGACCTTTTGGAGACCCCTTCCAGGCGGCCGCTTCCACATTTCAGTGAGCAAGATCTGTTTCTAAAATGGGTCTTACCACTGAAAAAACAGATTAAATTGAAGACCTCAAAAATGAGGTCTTCAATCCTTCCCTTCACCTGGATCCATGTGGAAGCAGGATGCTTCCACACATGGCCAGGCAAAGGGACGGATGTCCCAGCGGCCACCATGTTAGGGAGGGCGGAAGCAGGACAGTTTGGATCCTTCCGCCCTCCCCCACACACCGCTCACCCCCAGAAACATGCGGTGACTGGCAGCTTCCTGCTGCAGTCCCGCAGCTCCAGGGGCGGCATCGGCGGCATGGGAATCTGGCAACTTTTCAAATGGGTGCTGTGGTATCCGCACAGCACCCAGATGATCCGTCCTGCTAGATCCATATTCCCAGCCTGTGTGCGGACGCGCAGGGCCTCCAAGAATCCATCCCTATTTGGGACGGATCCTCGGGAGGACAGTTCGCCCAAAAACGCATCTTCTTAGATCTGTTTTTCGTCAGCCAATGCGGAAAGACCCCAGGACACCTAGAGGTTATGTGGCATCTGAAAAAGGACTTGCTTTGTCAGATGTGGTAATACATGATGTGGAAAAGATAAATAGAGAAAAATTCTTTTCCCTGTCTCACAGTACTAGAACTTGGAACACTCTATGAAGCCAATGAGCAGGAGAGTTATGGCCTAGAGGGTCATTAGTCGATGGAATTTACTACCGGAAGAGGTGGTAACAACAACCAGCCTGTATAACTTTTAAGAAACGGTTAGACAAATTCATGGAGGACAGGTGTGTCAGTGGCTACCAGAAGCAATTGGTAGATGATTGTGCAAGATGGGATCCTGGACTAGATGGACTGTGGCCCAATCCAGCAGAGCTCCTCTTAGGTTCTTATGCAGTCTTTCCCTTCCATGTCTGTTGGCCATGTCTGTTATTATCCTGCATGGAGCTACCAGGAAGCCGGTCAAGCACCCACCTATTTTCTTTTATTGTTTTTTCTACACTTGTGTGGTTTCTAGGGATGTGCAAAATGAAATTTCATTTGCAAATTTGATTGAACATTTCAAATTCACAGATATTTGCATCAAATTTAAAAAATCACTTGAAGCGAATTAGTCTCCTGCATGTGAAAATGACTAATTCAATTGAATATTCATATTTCACTGTGTTTCGGGGTCATGTAAAAGGACTTTGTCAATGGGAAAAAAAGTTTGCAAAAAAAGTTCAAAAATGAATGCGAAAATCTATTTTTTCAATTTAATTTTTTGACAAAGAAATTACAATTTTTGGATTTTTTTATTCAGTACCAAAATGAATGTGATTTTTTTCATACACATCCCTATTGGTTTCTGGTTTGTCCCAAGCAATATAATAATCAAACGACCTAGCAAGCACTTGAGTAATCATTCACTGTTACGAGAAATCTAATTTGATTTCCTGTAGTAGTAGTATTACAGGTTAGCGATAGACCAACTTGTAACTGTATCAGGAATGCTGCAATTACATCTGCCATTCTCATTATAGTCCTAGGAAAATTGTTGGCTTTAACCTGTGTCTGGAGGAACCCCAAGTTCTGATTCAGAATAAGGTGGAGTTCTGATAATAATACTATTAAATCAGCAGTAGAATTGATATGCCTTGGCAGTCAGTCAAGATTGAGCTTCAGATCGGGAAACTTTTGTCCAAATCTCATTGTTGTAATCATTTCACTAAATGGCTCTAGCAAACTATGCACTAGCAGCTTCATTCATCTGATCAGTATCACAGCACTCTTACAGGGTTGCCGTAAGGGTTGAGGTAAATTACAATAGTCACCACATTAACTGTTCTAAACATCTGAAAGCAGTGTATCAACTGTCCGCCACCATCGTGTTCTCAAGAAACTGTTGGACTACTATCAACACCATCCTGACCATTTACCGTGTTCAAATTGGAGTCCAGATGCATGGTGGGAGGGCACAGGGTTCCAATATTTGATCATGTTAGAATCCCTCAAATGATTCAGCAGCTACAAACTCTCTGTGATGTTGGTCAACAACCAAAGGACACCCAGATGATTGGCCTTCTACCTTTAACGTATTACTGAATTTCTGTCCTTGAGTTTGATTTGAAAGAAGGGTATATATGCTTCAGAGTACAGCTTCCTTTGCTTTCATTTTTAGGCACAGCTCTGAAATTTAGTGGTCACAGCTACATATGGTACCACCACCAAGGTAAAAGGCACTGGCAAATGCAGTTCCGCTTACAGACCCATCAGCTTCATGCCATTCTGCTAACTACCAATGGCACCAACAGTGCTGTTATACAGGTGGGATTCTTAATACTTCATGCTCCATTTACGGTCATTGGTTGCTGTTATTGATCGATCTTTGCAAATTTGGAGTGGTTCTACATCTTTTTGGATTATGCCATTGCCGTCAAAGGTGAAAAATAAATGTAGCTTTTAAATAAATAGGCAAAATCTCTGCTTAACATCTCTGCATCTTTCCTCCCATCTAACCAAGATGTTTGTAGCCTCCTTGGTGGGCTCATTCATGCTTGGTAACTGTGGTTATGTATGTGTGTATGCATCCTTTGTACTGTTCATACCTACACCAAAATGCTTCTCAAAAGCTTCCTTTGCAAGTCTTCCAGTAGGAGACAGGAGCCCTGTCCCCATGGAATTTAAAGTGTGCCAGGACACTCCTTTTGCCTCTGAGCATCCCCATTCTGGGCTTTACAAGGTGCTTAGGGAGCTTAGCAAAGTGAGACACCCGCGATAAAATACGTGCACTTTAAAGAAGAGTTTCAGCGCTCTTTCGGCGATTCGCGGGTTTTGCTCACTATATCTGCCTTGAGGACGCTCCGTGGCAAAAGGGGGGGGGATTGCTTGCTTGCACACACAGCCAAAAAGCATTCACACATCTGAGAAATGCAGCAGGTTCACTTCCTTTCCTTTGTAAAAAGAGCCAGAATTGCTCAGAATGGCAACATTGTTTTCAAGGGAAGCCTTAAAAGAGAATGAGCGAAGGATCGCGCTCCCGATCCTGCAGCCTTTTCTAACAGAGAACAAAGTGAAAGTAACTGCTGAAAGTGAATGAAAGTGACTAAGAATGAGTGCTCATCTGCTTTGCTAGAGGCAGGAAGCAGTTTCAAGAGACGGAGATCCGGTGATTTTTCCTTTTAACAAGAGAGGGGGCGGGGGGGGGAATGCCTGGAAAGAGAAAACTGCTACCACAGGGACGGAAAGTCCGTTTAGATCGCGGCTGCCAGGGGGACGCTTATTCTGGAAGTGGAGGGGACTTTTAAAGTCAGCTATAACAGAGTGACTGCAGAGGAATCCGAGAGGGGCTAATAAGTCTTTTGGGGATTCAGCCAGGGATCAGTTGAAGGAAGGCTTTCAGAAACATTTTAAAGTGCATGCGTATGGATTCCAAGCCAAGAACGCTGACACTGAATTTCAACACATTCATTGGAAAAGAACATGCTGTAGCAGGCATGTGATTAGGTTTACTTAATATCCTGTGATGCCTCACAATAGGAGAAAGTAATCATGGGATTGACTTCTGCCCAGCCATTATGTCATAACAAACATTTAAAGCAGTAAGCTAATTAGAATTGTTCAGGTAGGCTGGTGACTGCTGGCAAGTATTATGTAGATTTTATGCGTTTAATAATTATCCTGTTGACTGTTTGAACAATATATTATACATATCTATTAGTTGTTGCCATTTCTGTCACTACAGTGCTTTGCTGACAGATACTTTCTGCTCCTTTAACTGCAGCTTTTCATACTGAGGACTATCAATATACCCATGTTGACAAAAAAAGGAACTGGACTGTGCATTTCAATTTTGAAAAGGCATTCATAGAGCCAGTTCTATATTTTGATTTAGTATCAGGGGGTAGCCTCAAACAGGTTTGCCTGTGTATTAAATGAGAACCAGCTGCAGTGAAATCACACTAAAATCTACTTTCTGGGCGTCCCCATGGTAAGGGTACTGCAAGGCGAATGTGGGTTCGCCCAGCGAGAGTCCGCATGCAAAGCCCTAATTCGGGCTACATGAGGGACAAAATCCTCCAAATTGTAACAAAAAAAAATCCCCCTTGATAACTGTTTTTGTCCCAAATTACGGGGCAAGAACAAGTTATCCTGGGGGCATGGAAACAGTCCCGGGTTACAATTGCAGTATTAGCGGGCAGGATTTCACTGCCCCACCGCTAATGCTGCGATCGTAACTGTCCCCCCTTACCTGAGCACTTAATCACCTAGGTAAAGGCTTGATTTACCTGATAGGTGCCCTGCAGTCAGCTGAGTGACTATTAGGAGGGTATAGGGGCTGACATGTGCACAAGCAGAGCTCTACTAAAATGGTTAGAACAGACGCGGCTTTCGCGTCTGTTTTAATCATCTTACCAGAGCTCTGCCCATGGTCTCAACAGCCCCTATACCCTCCTGATAGCTGAATCGTGATGGGTCTCTCTCCTTGCCCCCATTCAGCCGGAGAAGTTTCTTTCTTCGTCTGTCTGGGTGCAGGTAAACTTCTCTGTCTGAGTGACAAACCCAAAGACCTTGAACACCGTGGGAAAGGGACTTGAGTCCCTTTCTTCCACTTCTCGCCAGCCAGCCCCACATCCCCAGTTCAGCCAAGCCATAGAAGCCATTAAGTGATATGCAAGGGGAGAGAGTAAATACAGGCATGCCTTTTACGTTTCTGAGGGAGAGAGTGCAAAAACTGAGTGGATGATGGTTATTACAAGCCTCCCGGTGGAAAATGCAGGTTTTGTTTCCCCACAGCCTGGTCGCAGTTTGCTGAAGGGCACCAAGAACAAGGGGAGATTTGCCCGTGGATCTTTCCACCTTTTTGCTCAGACTAGAGGAACGCTAATTGAGAGAGGAAAACAGAGAGGCTGGCTGATTGTTCATGTGGGAAGACAAGGAGTTTTGTTTTGCAAAGTACAAGCTGGTGATGGCTGTGCTTTTGGTCTCAAAGCTTTCGAGATGGACAGCTGGAAGGGATGTGATTTAGCTTGCCGGGGTAGCTATTTCCCTAGAGAGTAGGGTAGATTTTTAAGGAGCCCTTGCTTCAGCTTACTGGCAGAGAGAGTGTTGAGGGAGAAAGAGAAGGTGAAAGGCGGCTGTTTCAATTATTTTAGCGGAGGTGCGCTCTTCCCCTTGACAGCAGGTATACCTCTGGTTCCCCGATGCAGGAGGTTTAGTGTGGTTTTCATGGGGGGACACGGATTTGGCTTGAATCTGCTCTGTCCTCAGTCACATGGGGACAGATTAATGCAAGCTACAATTTGCATTGCTGCTGCCCTGAATCCATCCCAAGGTAAACAAAGGCCATGGGGACTCAGCCTTTGTGTGTCAAATGTGCAGTATTTTAAAAGGAATCTGTGGGTTTTTTGCAGATATGTTTTTATCACTTACACATGTGTGCACATTGCTGTGGCTAAAACTGCTGGTGCAAAATAATTCAGACAATACATGTCTGCCAGCCCATTTTATTATCTCACTTGGTGCTACTCAGAAGCCAATTGTGCAAAAACAACAAAAGGAAGTTGGCAGTCACTGGACTGGCTTCACCAAGGCAAGGCCAAGATGGTTCCTTAGGTCTGGTGAGGGCCAGCAAGAGGAGCTTTTTGAGATCCTGCTTTGTCTTGCTGCCTGGAGGCAGCCAAAATCTGTACACATTGTATGTCTTTTGATGAATGCTGCTGACAGGCAGCAATTCGTTACTTTTGGTTGGTATTTCTAGTCCGCTTTAAATCAGTCTGTCTCTTATGGCTTTACCTGCATCTTATGGTGATTTATAATGGGAAATCAGCCCTTAGTTCTGGTTTTTGGAGAGAGACTGAAAGACTCTCCCCATAAACCCCTAGACTCCCTGTCTGATACCTATCTAACAATGTGGTACTTGAACATGGTATATTAACCTCTGTAAGACAGCAGTCCATGCCATTTTTATCCTTTGTTTATTGATAGATTGTGTATCTTTTCATGCATAAATACTTCAGTAAAGTTTTTCTCAGATCAACAGAGACTTCTTGGAAGAGGGCTGATTAGTATACATTTGAAATAACATTAATTCTGTAAGGCTCTGTCTTAATCAAGATAAATCTTTGGTTCTAACATGTTTGTTTTATTATTCAGACTTGTATGAATTTTCATTCGGTTTGGGGTTAGGAGAAAGAAGAATAAAATGTTATTTTTTAGCATCACTATTTGCTTGGTTGGTGAAAGTCTAAAAATAATGTGTTTGATGCTTAGAAATAAGAAAGAATATCAATTGATAACTCTGTTTGGTTATTGTTGCAGCTTGTAAATGGAATTTTGCACCTTGGATACAGATGTCGGAGTGGTTTCACTGGGAACTTGTCATCCAGCTATTTTGTGAGCGACAAAATATGGCATTCAGTCTTCCTAGAAGTAAAGAGCAGCTCAATCCATTTATTTATAGACAACATGAGAAATGCCTCTCTGCAACTACCTGAAGCCTGCAGTGTGTTCCATTTCAAGAGAGATCTGCTTATTGGAGGGTTTGTGCAGCATCATCAGGCTCAGAGGGTTACTGGTGGATTTAAAGGTTGTCTGGATGCCATTACAGTTGATGGAAAAGACTTGATTGTCCTCCCAAAGGATAAGAGGTCCAGGGGTGTTGTAGAAGCATCAGGCATTCAGCAATGTTGCCCTCACACTGGTGCCTGTAGCACCAACCCCTGCCTCAATGAAGGACTTTGCGCTGAAATGCAAAATGGAGGTAAGGCCTCTCTTTGTAGCATTAGGACAATTTCAGTTCTGGGTTGTGGAGGAATGAGAAATAGAGAGCCTAAGACTTAACAGCATTAGTTTGTATATGTCTGCCTGTGAAACTTTGGGCCAATTAAGATAGAACATTGTTGGCTATATAGTATGATCTGTATGAGGCCAAATCCAGCAGGCTTTCCCCATACTCGTCTTCCTAATGAATATTTTGGCTGAGTGACGTTAAAATCACTGTGGATATATTGAACTAGGGAAGAATTGAGCACTCTTTCCTGGCTTTATAAACTAGAGTGGGGGCACTGCAAATTATGACTCATGGTGTGTATTTATTAGAGATGTGCAGATTTGTTTCATGTTTGGTTCAAATCAAACTGAACATTTTGACCCAGTTCAAATTGAACCAAATACCATCCTGTTCAAAAGGGGCTGACTATAAACACTATAAACCCAACCAGTGTTGCTTGCTTGAACTGAGTCAAACGGAATGGTTAGCTTCAAAATGTTCAAAATTGACCCCCATCTGGACTAATGCCAGAGCTTGTAGGCATTCAGAGGAGATGATTCTATACCCCACTTTCCTCCTTGCCCCATGCTGCCTTTCTTTAAAAAATAATAATAATAAAAGCAGCATCTATACAAGTGTAAGATTTGCAAAACTGCACGATTATGTGCCTTCTTCAGCAGAATTCTCACAATCACTCAGTTCTGGACTTTCTTAGGCAAGAATTGTGAAATTGTGCACTTTTTAACAATCAAGCAATTCCTGAACTGTTCAAATTTTGATCTGGAACTGGTGGGCTTGTTCAGTTCAAACTGAACCTTTGAATTTGAGTTAGTACAGATCTCTAGTATTTGTACATCATACACATTTCCTTTGATCTATAGGTTTAGCTATTAATTCAAAAACTTTTTGTAGTAGAACGCCCAAGCTAGCTCCACACTGCAAAGACACTCTAAAGGCCAATTTATTTTGAAGTAAGCTGCACAGACCACTTCATGAGATTTGTGCGTGGTTGAGTTACAATATGAGTTACAGATACTCCAAATAGCTCCTGGATCTCCTTGGTGCAACTGTAACATTATTTCTAAGACCAGTTCATTGTTGCATATTGTCAAGGGAGAGTCTCTGCCAAGTTAAAAGCTTTTAGTGATGCCAAGATAATTCTAAAATTGAAAAATTATTGTGTCTTGAGTAATGCAGATCTGCCCAAATATTAGATTCCATAGCATAGCCTATTTCTTGCCATATGAAATGTGAATTCTTAAACCTTCAGGGCTAGAAATATATGCCCATAATGAGACAAAGAGGAGAGTAAACACCAGCCTCTCCTCTGTTATGTCTAAATAAGCAACATACATGAGAAGTATGGAATTTGGCATTAGCTATCATTTGGCTCTAAGAGGGAAGGGGTGTTGCTTTTAGCCTATGGCCACGAGAAAAAATTTAAATAACAAGAATATTTAACATGAGAGAAACAAAGAGACCTGTTTTAGCTGGTGAATATTTGGAAGGCAAACAGTAGCACTCAGAAGCCGTGTTCCCATTACAAGCTTAAAACAGTTTCAAAACGGTTTCGATCTTCGCATTTCCCACGTCAGGTTGGCTTAACACGCTTTCCGCGTGTTAAATCGCCCCAAAGCATTGTAAATGTTAACACTCATTTCAACAGGTCTCACTCCAGTTTGTGCATTTGAAACGTTTTACATTTCTTACTGTGGGAACCGTACCATTTTAGTGGGATGAGAATGCATGTTTAGGGTTTCCCTCCCCTAATAGCTTGCTTACAGAGATAGTGATTTTACTGTAAAAATCGACCCCTTACAGCAGCCGTTACACTGTAGCAATACACCCACTTCACACCTGATAACAATGTTGCAATTCTGCACAATTCTGAAAGTTCTGACCTTTAGAAAGGGAAAAGAAATGAAAGCAGCTGCAGGTTCAGGGAGATGTGTGAATGTTTAAGGCTGCTGTGGAGGTGAGTGGGCGAAGGGGGCTTGAGTTGCTGCTGCTGCTGCTGCTGTGTGCCCTGGGCAAAGGGGAGAGGAGGGGAAAGAATTGCTGGCTGCCCGGTGCTGTTTTTCATCCATTCATGCAAGCAGCAGCCATCCAGCCACCCAGCTAGGCTCCGTGAAGGGGTCCATTATGGGTGGTGCATTCATGCCAGGAGGAAGAGGGCAGGGCAGCCCTGAAAAGCGGCTTTTAGAAAGTAGCCACTTGAGTCCCCCCTTGAGTCACGTACGCCACGTACAATCCTCAGAATCTGGATCCAACGCGATTAAGTTGAAAGTAATGGGATCAGGCAAATTCACGTTTGCATCCGGTTCTGTTATTTCAGTTTAGGGAAACTGTATTAAGCTTGTAATGGGAATTTGGCCAGAATGGGTCTTTAAAGTTGGAAATGAGAAATCCAAAACAGTTCAGTTTAGAGCAGGTGGGTGGGTGACAATTAAACGAAGCTTTGGTCATGGTAAAGGTGTATTAGCAAGCAAGAAATCAAAATGTGGCAATTCAGGTGGAACAAGAATGGGTATTTTTAGATCTCTTTCATGAGCTTTACAGCCTTGCTATGGTGGGAGCGTTTTGGATCTCTGGTAACCTTGAGAACTGCTAGCTGGAGCACAAATTCTTAGTCACTTGAATCTAACAGCCAGTGGTGAAGGAGGGATACAACATACTGGAATTAAGAAGGAGAATGGTTAAGGAGAACAATCCTAGGGAATACTGAGTTTGGACAAACTCATGAAAATTAAGGACATTTCACTGACCACAGAAATAAGAATTTATTAGTGTGTGCCCTAAAATGAGAGGAAGAACATAAGATGCTTCTCAGTTATCGGTCTACTGAGAGTTACAAAGAATATAAAGTTACCTGACTGAACTATATAAAATTATTCATGGTGTAGAAAAGGTGCATTTATTTTTTTTTCTGTATCATGCAGTACCACTATAAAGATGATAGGAAAGTTAGAAGCAACAAGGGGAAGTATTTTTTTTCCACTCCGAGGGCCATCAGACTATAGAATTTACTACCAGAAGAGGTGGTGATACCAACCAGCCTAGATTGCCTTAAGAAAGGGTTAGTTAGACAAATCACTGTGGAGACCACTTAGATTTCATTGGCAGTTAAGACCATCCACATGCCAGTCTGCCCCACTCTCTTGGATAGAAAATGGGGATGAGAGATGGGATGAGAACAGGAAGGCCACATGCCACTGTCTCTGTGGCTGTGGTCAAAGCTTTACTTTAAACCTTCTTCAGTCCATCTTCAGCTCTGACTGCTCAGATCTTTTCTTTGCTATCCGTTTTATTTGTGAACTTTCCACCCTTTATTTGGACTTTCTTGAATGGAAAGTCCACAACTAAAGTACATAGAAATGAAAAGATGTGAGCAGTCAGATATGAAGATGAACTGAAGAAGTTTTAAAGTGAAGGTGTAGCCATGGCTTAAGGTGCGTTTGACCCTCTTTGTTGCTATGTGTGAACACAGCTTCAGGTAACTTTTAAAATACTATGTGTTAAGTGTAGCCCAGCAAACTGACACAGGCTGGAGAAAGCCAGTGCAACAACAAAACAAAATCACATCACATTACCCTTGTGACCCTGTTAACCTTTTGGGTAGTGAACCCGGATCTTTAGTTCCCTCTCTCCACCTTTAAGGCAATGTGTGCTCCTTAATCTACGGACAAATTATTTTAATGTTTCCCCTGGAAATTCTTCATTTTGTCACGTAATCTGAGTATATACACCCTTCTCCAGCTGACCCAGCATGATAAGCAAACATCCACAATATAAAATTGTTATAACTGTTATAACTCAGTTATCAGAAGTGAAGCAAACAACTGCAACGAAAAGTCATTTTTATACTAATAACTTGAGCACCGTTTGACCTCTTGTTCCAATGAGTGCACACATTAGACGTGAGGAGAAAGCCCAACTGCACCTATTTTTTCATGTGAAAGGCTCCTTAGCTTGTAGAGACATTCACTTGCCTGCAGCTAAGAAGGGGGTTGGGACTGTTGAGGGCATAAAGGTGGTTCCAGAGAGGTATGTGGTAATGGAGGAGATGTTCTGAGAAATTCTTTGAACCACATTCTGTAGGCATGTTCACCTTTGTTATTTTAGCCCAAAGCCTGCTATTGAGTTGCATGCCTTGACAGGTGAGCAGCTAGAAAAAGGCAGAGAGCTTACATCCTTTTCTTCAGCACATAAGTGAAAAGATTATGGCCGTGTTCCCACCTAACGTGAACTCAGAGCAAATCCGGATTACTCTGATCAAGAGCAATCCAGGTTCTGCTGCGGGTTACGATTGGAGGCCAGGAACAGCACCGAGGCTGGCAAGGTTTAAAGCCGAGTGAAGGAGGACAGCTGGCAGCCGAGTGAGTGAGCAAGGGTAGGTTGCCCCTCGGATGTGGCGACGTCAGGCAGCAGGCTGGAGGGAGGGAAAAGGAAGGAAGGCAGTTGTGGCCAGCCTCCTCCTAATGTCCTCAGCTTCCTTCCTTCCTTTTCCCTCCCCCTGTTTCAACAGGGGGAAAGAAAAGGCTGGCTCAGTTTAAAGCCGAGCAAAGGAGGACAGCCGGAGGACAGGCCACATCCTCTCGCTCACTTACCCAGCCGCCAGCTGTCCTTTGCTCGGTTTTAATCCGAGTCAGCCGGAAAAAAACCTGTTGAAACAGGTGTTTTCTTTCTCCATATTTTCATGGGAAAATCTGGGGAAAGGAAACTGGCATGGGAACAGGAGGCTAAAATCCAGAGTGGATTCAGAGTACTGGCGTATTTAATGGGAACCCTCAATGCCGAATCCAAATCCACTCCAGATTTTACTCCCTATGGGGACACACCCTTTGATTCCTGTTACCTCAGCTTGTTCAACAACAATTTTTGGAGGGAGAGGGCATATAAGTTCATATGTTTGTAAATTCACTTATCTGAAACACAAGGTAACAGTGTGCACAGAAACTTGTTTTGCTTGCTTTTGTATTTATTATTGTGGAAAGGGCCATTGTGTCTAATGGTGTAGTACATGTTTCCACAGATGTTCAAAGTGCAATTGTTTTATTCTGTAATACTGGTGACTGAGTAGAAGAGGCACACGATTATTTAACAGAGCTTAGTGTCCTATGCTGACATATTACCTTGATACTAATACCATCACAGAATGCCAGTTATGGTAAAAACTTGTGTAGCACAGGGATTGTATTTTCCTAGCAGTTCAGCATTAGCTTCTTTGGTGCTGGTTATTGTGAGGCAGTTAGTTGCCTGGAGGCACTGCAACAACTGAGACAATAACTGTTCATACCTCACATTTGCAATATGTTCTCGCTTCAGACATAACTGAACCCTGGATTTTAAAACACCGTTTCCTCTTTACCTATTTTTTTTCTCCCTTAGGATATTCCTGCATTTGCCCCATTCAGTTTTCAGGAGAGCATTGTGAAGTTGCTGACAGCCCTTGTGAAGGCGAGCCCTGTTTACATGGAGGAACTTGTACTCTTTCTGGGAAGGGTGGCTATGTTTGCCGTTGCCCAGACTGGTATTGGGGAGAAAGGTAAAAATAACACCTTTAAGTGCTAATCCTTCTGTGCTGTTAGCTTGAATGACACAAGAAACAAAGAGCGGTACCACTAAGAACAGTCTTCATGCCATCTCATACTCCTTCAATGGCATTTGTCTATTCAGGTGCCTGTTATCTTCACCTGTCTAGTCTTTTGACTGCTGTACACTTTTACACTGTTCACAGATCATATATCTTCACTGATCCCACTTAGAAAGACTCGGGAACTCTCTCCTAGAGGTGTTCAAATTTGGTTAATTTTAGAACAGTTCAAACCCAACTGTTCAGCTCAACCCTGTTCAATTTGAGTTGAACCACTCCCTGTTTGAAAGAAGCCAGATTGATTCAAACCAAACCAGGACTGTCCTGTTGAACACAGTCAAACTAAACGGTTTGATTCAAGCTGGTCTGAAACAACCCTGTCTTAGTTCTAACTGAGAATTGCACAATAGTGCAATTATGGAGTTCCTGCTTGTAACAAAAATAACCCATCAAACTGTTTCACAAACTTGTTCACGTTTGATCTAGAACCTGGTTGAGCATGTTCAGCCTGGTTCTAGATCAAACTGAACCTGAAGCTCTCTTCTTTTTTCCACATGATGAATATTTTATTGGTTTCATACTGAGACAGATTCTGTCTCTTTTCCAAGAATTGTTCCCTAACCAGAATATTATTTGTTTTAGCATAGTGGACAAGAACGTTTCATTGCAATGTTTTTTTTGTGATTTTACACTAATAAGGGCAGAGGACATAATGTTCTCAGCAACACAGTAGTAAACAGCTTCATAGCTTAGGAGCCAGCTTACTCATGAGTTGTGTCTTTTATATTGCCAGATATGTAAAAACACTGAAAGATAAATGTTGACTTCTGTCTCACCAAAGTACCTCTAACTGTGATGGAACAGAACAATGGACCTACGGTCCTCTCCACCAGTCAATAAACAGTATTTGTTATGTGAACTGGTTATTTTGAGAGTAACATGTCATCTGTGATTAAACTTCATAGTCATCCAGTGTGTGATATCCAATGGATATCCAATCCAAATAAATATCCAGTGATTATTTTCTTGGAAGTCAAGACCATATTCAGAAAATCAAGAAGAATGAGGGTGACTATTAGCACTACCATGCCTGAGTTCAGTGTCTGCTTTGCGTGCAGAAGGCTCCAGGCTCAATCCCAGACATCTCTCTGAAAAGGCACCGAAAACTGTTTTGTGTCTTTGATAAGCAAAAGTGCACAGTTGTATCTACGCATTTGCCTGTATTTTATAATGACAATATCTAAAGGGTCACCAGGTGGTGCTGTTGTACACAACATTCTACCTTACTGGTCTTAGGTGACCTATTCTAAAGTAAAACAATGAAATCTCTTCCCCTCCATGCCGCATCTCTCCCTCTCCTTCATTTTTGGGGAAAAGCCGGGACGGGCAGATTGAAGGAAGCTGATCGAATATACAGCTGCCCATAAACTAGAGCCAGCAGGACAGTAGGAAGGCAATAACTGAATGTTGATCTTATGGAGACCAAATCAAAGATCAGCCACCATTGTCAGTTCTGGGGCCTGTTTGCACTTAGGCCTCTGGTATGCAATTAGCACAGCTCTGGTGCAGATAATGTGTACCAGAGCTGTCCTAATTGCACACCAGAGGCCTAAGTGCAAAAAGGCCTCTGTTTTGCTAGGCCCAGCTGCAAATGTGCCATTTGCCTACCCAGTAGAAGTTACATCCCGAGTTACAGTAGCCTCTTATCCCAACTGCTGCCAGTTTCATGCCACTACCTGCCAGTTGCCAACAGCATAAACTTCGGAAATTGTTTATTGTTTCTGGCTTTGTTAAATTGCTTTAATCTGATCTGAGCTTCTGAGTTAAGGGGAGGCTGTAAGTCTGACTGGATTTATAACACACCTCCAAAATGTTTTCCACATGTTAGCATCCTAGGGAAAAAACAATGGATTTAAAAAAGTGAAAATAGCTTTTCATATTAATATATTTATTGTTGAGCTTTTAAATAATTTCACATCTGAATGTTCTGTATTTTCAGTACAGTTACTGTGTTCCATGCCTTATGAGACACACCACTATAGAAGATGCACCTGTAATTTGGCTATGAATGAAAAAATAGGACACTGGGGGGGGGAGGAGACCTTTTTGACAAAAAACAAGATACAGTAATTGAAAGCAGTCTGAATTTAGACTGTCTGCCATCAGCCTATATTATTGGCTTCAGGAGGATATTGGGATATCTCCAGTTATCTCAATGGAGTGCTAAGTATTTTCTTTCCTTAACACCCTACAAACCCAGCTGACTTCAGAGGTAAAGGCCATGATCACACCTTCACTTTAAACCTTCTTCAATCCATCTGTTGCTCACAACACTCACGCCTTTTCATTTTTACCCATTTTATTTGTGGACTTTCCACCCTCCATTTGGAGTTTCCTGAATGGAAAGTCCAAAAATAAAATGGACAGAAATGAAAATATGCAGGAAGTCAGGCCTGAAGGTGGACTGAGGAAGGTCTGAAGTGAAGGGGTGACCACAGGTAAAGTCAAAAAATATCTGCCTGTTGACATCTTCTGTCACTTACTCCACAGATGTGAAAAGATGGCTGAAAAATGCCAAGAGAACCCATGTCTGAATTCTGGCCGTTGTGTAGATGCTGATGGTTCCATTCACTGCATCTGCCCGGATGACTTCCAGGGGACGTTCTGCACGCAAAATATATTAACTCCAACTATCAGCCCATCCAGCTGGATCTTGGGACCTGGGGAGATTGCCGAAATTTCCGCTGGGGTGCTAGGAATAATCATCGTGGCGATCGCTTTTGTAGTCCTCCGCAAATTCGTCTGCCAGAATGTCAAGGCTCATAAACCCGTTGCTAAAGAAGACCCAGACCTGCTTTCCAAAAGCGAATTCTCCAAAAGTGTAGGTGTTGGCACTCAGGGTCTCCCCCCTATTGAACTAAACATCCTCAGCGACGGTCACCACAACCATATGGATGCACTGGACCCAGACAAGCCTTCAGTCGCGCCAGAGCTTGTCAGCTTCAACATAAGCAGCATCCCCAAACCTCGAGGTGCTATTGTGTGCAGCGTGGCACCCAACCTCCCACCCACGGCACCCTCATCCACCTCTGACAATGAGTCCATTGTCAAGGGCACTTGGGCTGGAGAAAAAATGGGTATGTTTATGTGACTTCCTGTTGTTCCCACCTTTATGCCATACAGTATAGTTGTCTACCAGTGTGGGTTTTTCTTACTACTTGGTCATTAATGCAACCCCACAAATCTGTGAAAATGCATTTTGGCCTCTACCCCATCCTTGGTTAATTTTCTGCCTGTGGTGCCATTGTACTTGGTACTTTGAGGCTGTGTTCAAACAGTGCCTAGATATCCCACTAGCAAGGAAAGATGAGGAATATTGTCCCTCTGGCATTATTGCTTGCTAGGCTAACAGCACTGTGGCCAGTCCTGTCTTTACGCATTCTTGGTACTGTCATCCGGCCAGTATATTGCCACCATTGTATGTTTCAGCCTTAACGCACACACAGTGGACAGAGCAATGATGATGGTTCTATCCAGAAGGTAAGTACTGTATTTTCTGGCGTATAAGACTACGTTTTAACCCAGGAAAATCTTCTCAAAAGTCAGGGGTCGTCTTATATGCTGGTTGTCGTCTTCTTATACGGCGAGTATATCCCAAACTCTGTATTTTAACTGGAAAGTTGGGGGTCGTCTTATACGCCCAGTCGTCTTATACGCTGGAAAATACGGTAAATGCTCTATGGCTGGAAAACCTGGCACCAGCACTGGGTTTTCCAGCAATAAGATATCTCACGTTTTCGGGGAGATATAGTGGAGCTATGATGCTGTTGCCAGAGATTTGTGTGGAAACCCACCATAGCACAGCCACAATGGTGCTATACCTCCACTGTCTGGATGGGCCTGAGTCTGTTCTCTGCAATGCTATTGGCTTTATTGGTAGGCAGTTTTCCATAGATGTCAGTTATTTCCATAATATGTTTTGCACTACATTCAACTGTGGCAAGGTAAGTAAGTCATATTGCTATTCTAGAAAAAATCTGGATGGAGGGTTGATTTTCCTGGAATAACAATGCTGCACAATTTTACACCTATATCTGGGGCTGTGTCAGGATTGCCAGAGATATATGTGGCAATCCCAACATAGCCCTGGGCTAATCTCACTTTTTAAGTCCTGTCTGTACACAACCTTTTCTGATTCTTCAGTATTTGTTCCGTAACAAAATTAGGATAGCTTGGTGATTTCTTTGGAGAATTTTTATGAGATGTATCCAACAAATGTACTTTCATATTCAAAGCAAACTGCATCCAGGTAACTTGAAATTAACTCACCACAGCTGTCTGATATTGAAAGGAGATCTCACAATTGTCTCCCCCCCACCCCCACCAGTTTGTGGGGCACAGTTTTGGGCTTTTATCTCTTTCTCCATCTCCTTTTGCGATCGCACCTTTTGCAAATACTGGTTGTCAACCAAGTTTCTTCTCACTTTCTTTTTTAATTGTATTTTCCCACACTTAACTAGTTTCTGGGTATAAAACAACAAAGGTTATCACATGCATCAAGCTTTGTTGGTTTATTTCTCACACGGAGGTCTTATAAGCCAACTATGAGTCTCAAATGCCAAGAACAACATACTTGAGTGGCAAAATAACATAATGGAGATAAAGAGATTGTATTAAAGAGACCATGACCAAGATAAACTAATAGAGTTTTAAAACATCATAGCCGTATCTTCTTCAAATGAAATGAAAAGTGCAGAGAAGCAATGAGGGCGCCAAGATCAGGGCTTTACCCACATGCTCACTTGAGTACAAACTCCATTCAGCTGTTTGAAGTTTCCTCCACATTTTGGATGGCTGATTGCAGAAACTTCAAGGGGGTTCCCTGTATTTCCTTAACATCTTCCTGCCCAGCGGTTGACAGAGGAACAATATTTCCAGTCAGGGAAGGAGCAGCTTCAAACCACTGCCCCAAGTGGCTAAACCTGAGATTTGAGCCGACACCATGCAGAAGAAGAAGAGTTGGCTTTTCTACCCCGCTACTCTCACCCGTTTAAGGGAACTCAAAGTGGCTGACAAAGCTTTCTGTTCTTATCCCCACAACAGACAACCTGTGAGGTAGGTGGGGCTGTGAGAGCTCAGAAGAGAGCTGTGACTAGCCCAAGGTCACCCAGCTGGCTTCATGGAGGACTGCAGTATCAACTCCAGTATTCCCAGATAAGAGTCTAGCTCCCTAACCACTAGACCAAACTGGCAGTGTTGCACAGTGCCTGTTGTATAAATACAGATCCTTGGAAAATCAGAACAAAGTCATAATTGAAAGCTTCACAGTAACCCCCTGAACCACAGTCCAAAGCCTGCTATTGGGCCACTTCTGTACAGTGAACTATATTTTTTTGTAAATGAAAGGATACTTTTATTCAAAGCTAGAAACGCTGATCACAGACAGGTACTTGTGGATTGGGTCATATGGCCTAAAGGGGCCATGCCAACAATAAGCCCATATCTTGGTGATTAAAAATCACAAGGTACAATGTGTGTGATGATATGTAGCAGCTGGCATGTCACCAGCTCCCTTAAGCAGAATCCCCTCCTGGGATTACCCCTTATCCAGAGCGGTAAAAACCACTGCAGGGGGGCATCATGAGCACGATCCACTTTAGGGGCCACCATGCAGCTGCTAGATCCATCTCCCTGCCCCAACTTGTGAGGCAAGGTGCTGAAAATGGTCACTTTGGGGGGGCATTTCTGGTGTTTTGCATCATGAACCAAGACAGAAGCTTTGATGCTGGGGAACTTCTGGTTCCCAGTCTTGACATTTGCACAGGCCAAGATGTGTGGGCCATACGGGTGACTCTTCACCTTCCTCCCAGGCCAAAACAAGCTCTCAAGTACAGTTTTTGCCACACCTGCCACTCAGTGTATGATGATTTTGCCATAGTGAAGTATTTAATCTGATTATTCTGACACCTGAAACAATGGGTATCATAGTAATTTGGATAGAGGTATATTAGTGCTGAACCTCCATATTTGAAAATTCTAGGCAGCCAATGGCAACCTTCAGAGGGGCACCTTCACCCTCTCTCTTTGAGCCAGTCAGGTGTGGCTTTTCAAGCACTGACGACAATAAAACCAATCAGATGTGGCTTTTCACACATTAGCAACAATAAAGTTCTTCACTACTCACCCTTGTCCCCAAAGTGGCGTGGAAATTTTCTCTTCTAATGCCACAGGTGTGCTGTTTATTCCACTCTACATCCTTGCAAAATCAGTAAATATTTGCTTTCTCTGCAAGTGTTTCATACGGAGGAGAAAATGGTCTTTCCAGTAAGAAAGATGCTGCCAGAAGCAGCAGAAATACTGGCAGTGAGCTGGACCACTAGACTGCTCTGATGGTATGTGAGGGCTGTCATGGTCTAATGGGCCCTTAATTCATAGTAAAAGCTGTGCAGGATATCCAGCACTCCTTTTACTTTCCTGGCATAATTTCACTTTCCAGCATGCCTGGCAAGGTAATAATACCCATTATTACTTCACTAGGAACTTCCAAGAACTTGCCAAGTGGAGTGCGACAGGGGTCCTGGATGAGGGAGTCAAGGGATGCTGATCAAGTCTGTGGATGGCACAACGCTTGGAGGGGTTGCTAACATGAGGGAGGAGAAGGAGAGGATTCAGAAAGTTCTAGATAAGCTTGAACAGTGGGCTGAAACTAACAGGATGATATTTAATAGGCACAAATGCAAAGTTCCACATCTGGGTAAAAAAAAATGATAACAAGTGAAAAGGAATGGTTAAACACAGGATGAACATGAGTCAGCAATGTGATGCAGCTGCAAAAAAGGCAAACACCATCCTAGGATGCATTAAGAGGAGTATAGAGATGATGAGTATAGGATCTAGAGATCACGAGAAGTAATTATTTCTCTTTACTCTACCTTGGTCAGACTTCATCTAGAGTACTGTGTCCCATTCTGAGCACCCCAATTCAAAAGTCATTGACAAACTAGAGCAAGTCCAAAGGAGGGCTAACAAAATGGTTAGTGGTCTAGAAACCATGTCCTACAAGGAACAGTTTAAGGATCTAGGAATGTTTAGCCTACAAAAGAAAAGACTTGAGAGGAGACATGATTGCGCTCTTCAAGTATCTGAAGGGTTGTCACAGTGCAGAGGGACCATCCCTATTCCCATGTACATTAGATGAGAGGACTAGATACAACAGTATGAAACTTCAAGGGAGTCAATACAGATTAGATATTAGGAAAGTGAGGGTGATCAGTCAGTGGAATAGGTTGCTATGGGAGGTAGTAGGTTCTCCTTCACAGTGGCTGGACCTACATCTGTCTGGGATGGTTTAGGGAATCCTGCATTGAGGAGGGGGTTGGACCTAATGACCCAAGAGGTCCCTTCCAACTCCATGATTCTATGATAAGTGCAAAAATAATGGGAGCATGGTGTGAAATGTCATAGCAACATAATGTGGTGTGGACCTCACCAGATGTCCTGATAAGTGAGCATATGCTGGGGGATCCCCATCTGAGTCTGGCAGACCACAGTGAGAGACCATGCTGCTCATTAATACTTGGCAGCCACTGCCTGCTCCAAATTCTTAGTGATTTAGAGGGGAAGTGAAGATAACCTTTTTCACCAGAAGAAAAGGGGGTATTTTAAGGGGAAATGGCAGAAATTTAGAAGGAGAATTATATATGTATGTACATGTATACACAGAGAGAGTTTATTTCCTAAAATGAAACAAATTGCATAATGAAGTCTACTAGAAACATCACTGCCAGGGAAAAGCTTATCTGCATAAACTGAGGTATCACTCTGTATTGATGGAGTGACCATCCATATCCTAGGCTAAACTTCCCATCATTCCTTGCATTTTAGCATGTTTGTTGAGACTAGGGGTGTGCAAAAATGCAATTTTTAGGATTCAATTCAATTCAAATTGAAAATTCCATTCTATTTTAATCTTTAAAATTTGAATTTACCCAGTTTCGATTTGAATTAAGCAAATTTGAATCTATTCGTTCAAATTCAGTTCAACATTTGTATGCGCCCTTATGCATCTGTACACGTCCCGTATGCAACCCATTTTTGTCCTGTATTGATCCGTACAAATGGCTACAGATGCAGGAAAGGTGTGTACATGCAAGTATGCATTGTGTATGAACTCACATGCATACAAATGTCCGAATAATTCTAACAAATAGGTTCAAAAATTCAAAATTCATTTGAATGTTTAAACTTGAATTTATGGAGATTCGATTTAAATTCAAATGTTAAAATTCAGACAAATTCAATCAAATTTCCAGTGTCCTTGAATATTCATGCACATCCCTAGTTGAAACATCAGCAACATCTAGAGAAATATTAATGTTCTTGCGATTGTTTTTCAGTGTACCCAGGAGAAACAGTCTACTGGCCGCCAAGATACCAGCCTGCAGATATTCAAGAGTATCATCAGTATGAAGTTATTCAGGGTCCTCTTCCACCTTCTCCACGCCACCGGACTCCTCCTTCAGTAGACTCAGATTCAATTGGCCTGTATGGTGGTTTTCCATTTCCTCTAGACCAAAGCAACAAGCGTGCTCCCATCCCTCCCCGCTACAGCAACCAGAATCTGGAAGATTTCTTGCCCCCTGCTTCTCCTGAGCTGGCTGCTTCCCAGTGCCAGAATGAGTACACCGCCATTAGCTATTATCCTTCTCACTTGGTAGAAAACGAGGGACCACTTTACCACCCAGACAGTGGGTACAAGAGGGTTAGCATGCGGCTCAGCGTAGCCCAGCCTTCCTATGCAGACTGTGAAGTAAGGCCTGCGCCCTCTGTCAGAACTCAGCCAGTACAGCCTGCCAATTACGAGGGCTCTGACATGGTAGAGAGTGACTATGGGAGTTGTGAAGAGGTGATGTTTTAAGGTAACTCAAATGAGCAGGAACGGCTTCATAGCATGTCTAGAGGAGCGGCAACTTTCTTTGAACTTCTGCTTCCTGGAATGCGCAGCTTCCTGTTCTACAGTTAACAGCAGCATCTCTGTACATAATTATACCGACTTAGCACTGGTGCTTTATGTTGGATTCCAGGTCGGTCTCGTTTCTGTTTTGACTTGACTTTGTGTATCTGGAGAGCAACAGAGAGAAATGTAAAATAACTTCAGTCCTGATAATCACGTCATAGAACCACTTCAGAACTCAATGGAGAACTGCAGAACCGTCTCTCGGTCCTTTACACAGCTGCATTTCCTAAAAGGTCCAACACAATAATTGTGAGATTTCATTTTCGGGTCACTTGCTTCAACACCAAGAGTCAGGACTGAATTTATTATTTCCTGTAAACGTGCAAGAAAACGCCAGCAACAGCACTGCAGAGTGGCCATAAGAAATCGGTTAGTGGCGCTCTTTGTTCGGCACGAAAGGCTTTCATGAGTCTAAAGGCCTCCCCAAAAGAACTGTGAGGGCTTTGAGGACAGGGTGCCCTGAAGTTCTGTGTGCCCTTGCTCCTTCCATAGAGAGGGGCATTTTGCTGTCACATTCATTCACTCTCTGGCCTGTCAGCCTCAAGCCCTGTAAACGAAAAGGCCCTCAGGGAACAAAAGTGTGAGAGAACTGTTGTGTTTCCGTAGGAAGACCAGTTGCTGCAGAGAAAATGTCTCCTTACTTTACATTACAGGTCACTGGCAGAGAAGGGTACCAGCACTAGGAAGTGTGAATGGCAGAACGTGGAAGGGCATGAAAGAAAGGTGTTCCATTTGTTTCACAACCCTGTGACATACTAAGAGACATTCTTTCTATGAAGAAAGATGCTCTGTGTTAACCAAATCAAGCAACTTGTGATGATAGTTGATGTTCACACTTTCTTCGCCTAATTAACTTGCGCTTCTGTTCCAAAGGGCTTCACCACCATATTCCTGATATAGGACATAATGAAAACGTGGAATGCATTCAACTCATTGGCATCAAGTTTTGTACATGATGCCAGGAACTGGAGACATCTAACTGTATGTTCCATACATATGCACTCATTTACGCAATGTCTTGTGTGTGAGAGAATGCTGGTGAGAGAGAGTCTGTGTAGGGACAGACATGGCTAAAGAGAACCAAACTGAGATGTGGAGTGGATTACTGAATACAAGGCTGGCCTGTACCTGTAATGCACTGTACATCTTTAGTTACATGAATTATTTCTCTGTGAGAGTTTAGTATGGATGTCCGTTTATCAAAAGCAATAAAGAAACCTTTTTTACATGTCTTACAAGCGGATTAATTTCGGTTGGTGGACAATCTTGTTGCAACCTTTTGCATAGGTTAGAATGGAAACAGGTGCACATCATTGTGCAATTTCTACTCACACTTCAAAACCTTCAATGCCCAGGCAACTTGTAAGGCATAAGGTCTGCTAGCCCCAGATCCATCTACACAGCCGTGTTCATGTCAGAGATACTTCTCTTCAGTTCAGCCCAGGTTCCAATGTGCCTTTTCGTATAGATATGGTGTCTGCATTGGCCAAACGCATAGAAGGATGACTGTGCAGATACATCATTTGTAGGGATATGCCGAACTGCCATTCACTATTCACCAAATGGCAGCAGAGAGACAGGACTGTGAGGTCCTTTATTCAGCAGCGCTGGCTGCCTTGGAAAATATTAGGCAACTCTCAAGTAAGGAGTCTCATCCAAGATGTGAGGAGACTCACATCTTCCCTCTGGCGTGGACCGGCACCATTTTAGCCTCCTCTGTCAGTGGGGCTGCAGCATGCATTAGCACACATGCACAGTCTCCTCAACATCACTGTGTATGTGCAGTGACATCACCTGAATGCATGATGCTTCATTTGCTCTATAATGATATGCAAGGGCTTTAAAAGTCAGCTGGATCACTGGTGTTAGATTGCAGCACCACAGAAGATGTACTGCATGAAAAAGTGCTGGTAACTTGTTTTGGTAATAAAACAGTCCATGAAAAAGTTCTCCCATTTTGTCCTAGCTCACGAAGAAGACTGTCAGAATATCTCACAGGGCCTTACACACTTATTTGTTTGTTTGGTTTGTGCCCACTGAATTTTTTCTTTCCAAGAATACACAGCAGCCTAATGCAAAACAAATATGTTGTGTTATAAACATTTTGAAAATGATCTCAAACATTCTTAAGAAAGCAATAGGGAACCACTTCTAGTAGTGCAGTGGTTAAGACTACTGTGCTAGAACTCAAGAATCCCTCAGCTTGGATCCCCAATTTGCCATGGAAGCTCATTGCTGTGTGATTACCTTGGGAAAGGGAAAGACAATCCCAGACAGAAAATCTGATGTGGAGACCTAATGAGGTTGGATGGATCACAGAACATATTTCCATCAGCTTTAATCTGCCCTGAGACCATGTGGAATAGGGCAGAAATATTGCTGCCATACAAGCTATATGCGTACGTCCGGCACAATTTGCACCAGTAGGACAGTGGGAAAGAAGAAAGGCTCTGGCTGCACCAAAGCACAGTTCGTACCAATCAAAAGCAAGCCTGGAACCTCAACCCTCCCCTGCTGCCTCGCCCTATCCACTGCACATATCACCACTGAACATGATCGTGCTATTATCGGGGCTGGAGCTCAACTTTGGGAGACCATGGGGAGGGGCGTGTGTGTTTGCAACTGACTGTGTTAAAATAGGAAAGACCATTAGGTTTTGATCTGGGATAGCACAAAGGCTATGCATTTTAAGGCTATGCTTGATTTAAAACAGTTATGCCACTTTCAGCTTACAAACATAAGAAGAGGAGGAGGGGTTGGCTTTTCTCACCCATTTAAGGGGACTCAAAGTGCCCAACAAACCTTCTGTTCTTCTCCCCACAGCGGATGCCCTGTGAGGTAGGTCGAGCTGTGAGAACTCAGAATAGAGCTGTGACTAGCAGTTACCTTCAGCACCAGGCAGGTGTTCTCCAGGTCTGGCTGGATGATGGAAAGTCCAGAAGTAGCTGTTCTTCTCAACAGCAGAGTTCTTTTTATAGCATGTAGTATCCTCTACATGATGCTCAATAACATGCAAACAGGTCCACCAGCACATGAAGCTGTTTCTCCTTCCCATACTGTTTACCTGGAAAAGTTGACATCCCAAAGATTAGGTTAATCTGATCAGGCTCTGATACACACTGTGTCCCTTTCTGCATTGGGACTTATTCCAGAATATATCCTGTCATCCTCATGCTGGTGCAGACTACAGCAGGCCCTGCCTGTGGTTCACCATAGTCTGAACTAGTATGTGGATAGGAGATCCCTATTCCGGAATATAATCCAGAATAAGGACAAGTGCAGAAAGGGCCTCAATTAAAAGGTGAGATGAACACATCAGCAGAGGATTTAGTACCACTTTATTTGTTATTTATATTTCCATCCCAGCCATCACCTAAAGGTTTCAGGGAAGGTTACAATAATATCTATGGCCTCTGCCTCTATTCGTACTTTTTATTAATCATATCTACAGTACTATTGCCTTGAATAGTATGAATCCCTTGTGGTTCCTGCATTCACATAACATGTTTACACTCCAAACTTTCTTGTGTAGGTCATGCATTACATGGAAGTTACATGAAGACAGGCATGAAAAGTCGAATACCCTTCCAAGGGACAAAAAAAGTTAAGTCCACAAGGGACACCCATTGCACACTGAACTGGGTCCTCATTATATTGAAATGTGCCACTCTCATACAGCATGGGAGTTCCCAGGAATGCCACTAAGAGATTGCTAGCATTACAGCAGGACTGGAAGCTAGGCCAGATGTCATTTCAAGGCACTGCTGGTCTATTTCAGCCAATAATCCAAAGTAAAGATCCTGCACCATCTTTACTGTTCTGACATGTTGTTAGTTGATCATTTGACTGGTGAAATGAAGCTCATTTGACACTGAGTCAGAAGCAACTTCTGGGACCTCACCATGCATGGAAAAGAAAAGGGCTGGGGTGCTGGAAGCTTCCAGAAGCTGCTGGAAACCCCAGGATCTGTAAAGATCCTCCGTACACTTTCTGGAGATCCCCATACTGCAAACAACATTTTGAATATGGGAACGTGAGTGGAGGGACTAGATTTATTTTTTAATCTTGGTCAGGAACTTCTAAATGCTGGCCTAGACTTTCACATCTCTGCAGGTTTCCTCCCTCCTTTCTTACACAGAAGAAACAAGGGTGACATCGAACTAGTTGTTCAACCTTAAACGAATCAGACACGCTGCAGGATACTGACTGTAAAGGATGTGAAAGGCTACCTTTTAAGGGAAAAGCTTTGTCCGAGAAATAACATTGATGGAAGTTAACATCTCACGCCCACTTTCTGCGCATCCTGGGGTGCTGCAAATGTTTCTCAGGGAGGAAGCGTATTCCGTGAAAGAGCTTGAATTGAAAAGAGCAACAGTGATTTGTTAGCTAGCCCCTGCTTATTGGCTGGCACACAAGGAAAAATAAATTGCTCTTTTAAAAGAGTTTCTGTCAAGGATAAACTGCCCGTGACTACAGTACTTTCTCCCACCTCCACTGCATGACCTACTCTACAATATCCTTGTTTTGTTGAGGAGTGGAAAAGGGGTGTCTTTTATGGGGCACCCCCAGATAATGGAAGACAGCCCTACAAAATTATGTCACAAAATGAGGTCAGACCAAAGGAGTCATGAAAAAGCTTCAGTTGTCTTTCTAAAAATCTAAGAACGTACTAAATGCCCCACTGGACTGGGCCATCTAATCCAGCAGGTCTTTCGCCAAGGTTAAACACCAGCACAGGAAATCCCACCATCCCTACACAAGCACATAGCTTGCTCTGCTTGTGGTTTCCCAACTGGTTTTTTTTTTCATTTGATTTGTATCAAATTGAATGTTAGAAAATTCATATTCGTTCAAACAGATCCCCTTCAAATGTGGTAGGATTCTATTTGATATGTATTTCTGCAAATTCGTACAAATATCTGATACGAACACGTATATATCCAAAACATATTCGGTATGTATCCCATAACATATCTGCTCCGAAAGCATCAAATCTGCCCTGAATCCACTTTGAGTCCACACTCAATCCATGTTGAATGCATTCTGGATCCTTTCAGATGTGACTGGCACACCTCCCCAGTTCACAAGTGTTCTGAAGCATTCGTATGAATACAAATGTCAATGTACAAATGTCATAACATTTGATTCACATATGAATGTCCAAATTGTTATGAATTCATATGACTATTGAATGTTACGAATATTCATGCACATCCCTACACCCAACAGATGGTCTTCAGAGGCATATCATCTCCCATTACTATCAGGGCTAACAGCTGTTGATAGTTTTGACTTTCATGAATTGGTCCAAATCCTTTTTTTGAAACCTTCCAACCTGTTGGCAAACACCAAATGCCAGCCCTAGCATTGTCCTTGTGTAACATAATAATGTGTGCACTCGAATATTTTGATGGCGCAAAATACCTGGAAGTGTGCAATTGCCATTATTTTGGGGGGATCTGTGGATACAAGGTGACCTCATTCAAGATGGTGGCAGTCTCCAGGCAGTTAGGATATAGCACTGTTTCAGGAAAACCTGCATTACGAGTATACTTTCCTAAGATAGGATATAGTGAGCTTTCACCCCCATATCATGGGGCTATGTGGGAGTAAACACAGATACATGTGGCAATCCCAACATAGCCAAGAAGAAGAAGAAGATTTGGCTTTTCTACCCCACTTTTCTCACCCATTTTAAGGGGACTCAAAGCAGCTGACAAAGCTTCTATTCTTCTCCTCACAACAGAACACCCTGTGAGGTAAGTGGTGCTGTGAGAGCTCAGAAGAGAGCTGTGACTAGCCCAAGGTCACCCAGCTGGCTTCATGGGAGAGGGTGGAATTGAACCCAGTATTCCCAGATAAGAGTCCAGCTCCCTAACCACTAGACCAACATAATAATGTTATTTATCTCATCTGGATGCAGCCCCAAATGAATGCAGATGCCGTTTTTGTGTCTTTGAGGTGGTCCTGAGAATTACTTGCTTGTTCTCTAATCAGATTTGCCGTTCATCAGCCCCTAGGTAATGACTGTTAGTAAACCAACAGGGTCTGTTGAGAAGGGATTGCAAGAGCTAAGTGTTACTGTATATGCCACCTTCCTGAAAGTGCACACACAAGCACATTTACAGATACTTTGATTGACAGTGGACTGCTCTATGACCCCTGAAACGATGTAGAACTAATGAACTGACAATCAAGTGATGAACCTCTGTGGACTCCGTATGTTCCTGTGTGTCCATCACCATCTGCAGATCTACAGCCACCATCAGACCACAAATATGAAGAGTTTCTGATCAACAAAACCCACACCAGTTGGAATACAAATAGTTAAAACTAATCAGCATATATAAAGGTAAAATTAAAAACAGTGGCTAGGAAAGTTCAGTGAAACAGCATGTCCAACAGGTAACTAAAAGATAAACATCCAAGCATCTTAGGGGGATGTTTCCCAGAGGATGGTCTCCGCTGTAGAGAAGACACAGATGCAGGTAATTACGAGATGGTTCTCGGCAGATGAGTGTGCACTCAAGTGGAAAAAACCTGCTTTCCTGAGATCTAGGAAAAGTAAATAAAAGCTTCACCAATTATCTTAGCACACTTATAAGTCTGTCGTGGCGCTGCGGTAAAGCATTGGCATGAAAGCAAGTTGTTCCTACATAAAGTTTTAAAATGTAGGATGCTGTATTTTCAAGTGAATCAAATCCTCACTTATAGCTTTGTGGCAATTAGGCTCTCCAGGTCTTTGTAGGAGGAACTTCTCTGAGTCAGCCCTGATTCTGGAATCTTCTATGTGGAAAGCAATGCCTTGAGAAAATGACAAACAGATCACCCGGAGTCAGATGCTCTTCTCTGGAGGACCAGCCACTCTGGAAGGAAGAATGAAGTGACTGTTGACTGTTGCTCAGATGCTAGGATCGTCCAACTTGTGCAGCACAGTTTGGGAAAGGAGGATTGTCTAGCTTGTGCTTCTTGTGAGGCCTCTGCAGGTTTCGAGCAGCCTCAGAAAGGATTTGTCAGCATACTTCTGTCACTGAGCCTGCCATACATAGGTCTTCATGCCTGTGCTTGGACCCTCCTATTGTCCTTCTTGTACCATCCAGGTGCAGAAGGCCTCAGTGGAAATGTGGCATGTTTTGCTGGGATAAGGGCCTTGTCAGGGAGCAACTTGTGACAGTCTGGTGATTCTTTGCACACATCACCTGTTATGACTTCTAGTTACCTCTTCTGCACACAACACTACATTTTCCTTCTACTGGCTTTTCAGCCTTGACAGGCCTGGCTCAGTACTTCGCACACTGAAGTATTTTATGACTTGGAGGGGGATTGAAGTCCATCCATGCTCCTCATCACTTCACTGTGGGATGCTATAGAGATGGGGGGACTACAATACCCCTCCAAGGAACTTTGAACACCGTGTAAACAAGCAAGCACTGGGCCTTCCTGCACTTACCTTAAATCCCGGTTAAGGAGCCTCTTAATCTGGATCTGGACCTCTGGATCTGCATATTCATGTGGATCACAGAGCTTCTGTTGACCACTGCCCTGGCTCCATATGCACTACACAGAGGCAGGTCTGGATTAAGAGCTCCTTATTCCAGATCTCAGGTAGACCCATTTAACTTATTCTAACAGAAGGACTAAGGGCCTTGTTTTCAGACCAGGGAGGCATGCAGATAGCATGCCTTCACGTTCTGGAACTACTGGAAGGTGTTTTTCAGTGATGCACTATGGTACACCACTAAAAAAACACCCTCTCAGGCCCTGAGGCTAAGAATTTTCTTTCCTAGCCATCAGAGTTGAGGACTGGATCAGTGCAGAAAATGCCTCCGTGCAATGCAGATCAGTGGGTCAGGTTATTTTGAGCCTGCTGATTTTGATTAACCTGAGGTAAGTGCAGAAAGAGCCTTTGTTTCTGTTTGGGACCATCAAAAGCAGGGTGACGTTTGCTGACTACATGGATACGTCCATGCAGTTTTCTTGGCAGATGCAAAAGTGATTTGCTATTAGGGCTAAGACTGCATCCGCACACAATAAGAAAAAAGTTGCTCAAAAGCAGCTGAAGCAAAGCCTGAAAGGATGAAATAATCTGAGGTCCCAACCAGACAGGGCCTAAAACATGAGATTATCCCAGGGCCATGTTGGCAATCCCATCATAGCCCTGGGTATTGGGGTGAGATCACATGGTATCACTGTTCCTGGACAACTAACTCTGGATGCTTTCTTTTGGTACGGGCCTTGAAGAAAATGGTTGGTCCCCATGCATGTGCAGAGCTAAAACCGGGCAAGAAATGGTTGCTGTGTACTTCCAGGTACACACTTGCCCCATGATTTTGCCCTTCTGTCTGGCAGGGACTGCAAGAGGCAACTGTGGGATCAGAATAAAATCCCATGGTTTCTTCTAAGAATAGTCTTCATTAATCTCCTTGTGGATTGCAAAGGCAGCATGTTATTCACACAACTGCTGCTACTATGAGCAAGAGAAACACTGAAATAGGGAACGTTTGTTCCCCGCTTCAGCATTTGCAGCCAAGGGCTCTTTAGGTGAGCACAGGAAGTGGCCACAGAAAGCCATTTTCCTGTGTACAGCAAAGGACAGCAGCAAACCAGGTAAGTCTGAATACTGTTCCTTCATTTAAACTACAGGGGGAGTGTTTTCAGACTCTCCCCCAGAGATTTACAGTTAGAGCACTGGCAGCAGCTACTCTAGATGTAGAGCATGTTTTCGCCTGTGGAATGCTCTAGCACGTACAGAGCCAATTCTGGTTTAGAAGCAGCTCTGCACAGTGTGGATCCTTGGTCTTGGAGCATCCTTGGACTTTGTGAAAAAGCAAAGTGTGAAAAGGTTTTGGAAGTCAATGAACTCTTTTGCCAAGAGATGTGGTGTCTGTAGATTCATGAGAAAAGATAGAGGATTCCAAGATACCTTTGTTTATACACTTGCTGTATGGAGTTTCACCGATTAGATGGGGGGGGTCATTACCTCCCTTTGCCACCCAAGCCAAAATTTTAGTTATATAGCCTCTGGTCTGGAAAGTAAGATCCCCTTCTCCCTGTTCCTGGTTTGGTTGACAAAATGTGGAAAGTATCTAGTCCTGTTTGCAAAAACTTAAATATCTGATTTAATCTTGAATTAAATATTTTTTTATATATTTTCATAATTATTTTTGTTTATTATAGTGTCAAATAACTTTTCCCTTAGGTATTACCAGGTAGGGTGATTTTGGAATGGGCTTGGCAGGAGACAGAATTATTAATGAAATAACTATTTTTGCTATAAATAATTTCTCTATAAGGTATAGGTATGGATAAAGTAATCCACAGCTGAGAATTTATGGAAGTTACTGGTTGAGTTACTTGTTTCTGCAGTTTTGATTCTACTATAATGAGAGTATTTATTGTTGGGATCCTCACTGAAAGGTTCACACATGATTCAAATAAGAGAAATGACAAAGCAATCAATGAACTGTTGTTGTACCACCAAGTCGTGGCCAGCTCCTGATTGACTCTCCAGAGTACCTCTATGCAGTTTTCTTGGCAGAGATGCAGAAGTGGTTTCCCATTGCCTACTATGCCTACTACTCAGGATCCAAGGGACAACCCTCTGTTTTCCAAGCAGTTTGCTCTACAACTGAACTACAGCCAATGAATGTGCAGTAGCAGCAGTAGTAGCTAGAAGTTAGAAGCACGAACATTTTTAGTGGAGATCAGTACAATGATCTGGTGGTGGTGGTAGCAGGTTAATTGGAGCTTCCTCCTCTCTTTTCTGGAAGGAGTTAATAGCCCCGCCTGAGCGAACGCGGCCAGCAACAAGTGCGGAGCAGCGGCTATATAACTGCCGGCAGCTGTTCCTGCATCCGCACCCCCATCACCGAGGAGGCTTCCTCACCTCTAACAAGCCAGGCGGCGGCCTTCCGTTGGCGCCAGGGGCGGTTAGGCCGGCGGAGGCGAGTTGGGGAGGAAGGAGCGCGCCCAGGGAGAGCAGCAGGCTCCGTCGCGCAGCCAGGGAGGAGTCGGCGGCGCGCTTCCCAGGGCGCTTCGCTCGGCTTCTCCTCTTTCTCGTCCCGTCCCAACCTTCCGGCTCCCCCTTCACGACGACGCCTTTCCCCGCTTTTCGGGGGTGGAAGGCGCGGCACCCGACCATGAAGAGCGCCGACGGCGAGGCGAGCGTCACCCTCCGCACGGGCCACGCCGGCTGTGAGGAATGAACGGAGCCCGAAACGAGCGCGCGCGCACCCGGGAACGCGTCTGCTCGACAGCCCGGCACGGGACGGGAGAAGGAGAGACGCGCGTGGCCAGGACAGGCACGGAAGAAGCCCCTCAGCGGGACGTGGGGGCTCCCGACACCCGTGGCAGTAGCCTCCCTCGCCGCCACCCTCCACAGGGACCTCTTCGGGTGTCCCGGCGCCGGACGCCCCGAAGTTCTCCGGCGAGCGGGCGAGCCGGGAGGCGGCGGAGCGCGGCCATGCGGGCGCCCGTGCCGCCGGGGAAGCGGGAGCCGCAAGCCCCTCGGTCCCGCGAGCCCCGCGGCGGCGACTTCGTGCAGCTGAGCGTCTCCCCGATCGCTCCACGCTCGCCTCCCGCCGCCTTCGCCCGAGGGCTGCGGAGTGGGCGCTTCGGCGGCGAGAAGGGCTTCCTCCGGCGCCCGCCGCCCGCGCCTCTCACTCCTGCCGCCACGTCCGGGGCAGCCGCTTAGCAAACTTTGCGGGGTCGTCGCGGTGGCCTTCGACGGGAGCCTGGCGCGCCGTGCCCCCTGAGGCTGGGCCTCTCCCGTTGCCTCCGCGTTGGCGGGAAGGCGAATGGAGGGGCTCGGGCAGCAGAACCGGTCGGCCGGCGTGCGGCGGGAAGAGTCCGGCCCCTACCCTCCGTGGGCGGTGGTCCTGCTCGCAGTCATCCTCGTCGTCACCATCGCGGTGGACGTCGTGGGCAACCTGCTCGTGATCCTGTCCGTCTGCAAGAACAAGAAGCTGAGGACAGCAGGTAATAGCATAGCTGGCCGACGAGACACGCTGCCCGCTCGTCCCGGATGCCGCCCGTCACGACCGCTCGCTCAGCCTCGGGGGCTGCCACACGCCGCGGCGGATGCGGGACCTGCGCTCGCTCGCTCGCTCAAAGTTGCCTGTAACGGAGCGTGGCACCTGCCGGGATTGCCTCTGGCTGCCTTTTTGCCCGCCGCAGCCGTGGTCTGAGGAACCGCCGCGAGTCCAAAGTGCTGCAGATGCAGAAAATTTAGGTTGTAACGCGCTTGTCCCGCAGAGTCTGTAGTCTAAACCCTCCCGGCCAGGATCCAGGGCATTTCCTTCCCTCCAGATATAGTGAGGCAGTGGTGCATGAGAGAGAAGGTCTCCAGCACCACCATTAAAGTATGCCTGGGCGGGAGACCCTGACAGATCCAGGGAGTGGCTGTGGCACAGTGGCAGAGCAAACTCCTTGGGAAAGTAGAGGGGTGCTGCTTTGAGCCCCAGCAGTGGGCGATGGCAAACCACTTTGGCATCTCTGCCATGAAAACTGCATAGAGTCAGCCAGCAGATGGTACCCAATGAACACGAAGGCACTATGAGGCTTATCTTAAGCTACAGTCCCAACAGTTCGTTTGTTTTTAAAAGAGTCAGCTTAGAGGTCGTTTGTGGATGGGATTGTTCGCATGCCGCTCTGCCTCTCCTCCCATTCAGGCACGCTTTAAGGCTAGAGAGGGTGGATAGAGATGCGAGGCGAACACCTGTTAGCATTCCTTTTCCCCGGTGCTGAGACTGGAGGTGCTTTTTGTTGAGGTTTTCTGTGCCAGGAACGCAGGACGAGCCCTGAATTTCTCAGCCAAACGAGACTGAAGGCTAGAAAACATGTGAAGGGAGGCTTTTTGCTTTATTGATTATCACCTGGAGGGAGGGGATGTTTCAAAAAGCAGGGAACGGTTGCTTTAATGAAACCTTTTCCCTCCCTGCCTTTCCCCTTAAGTCCTTCCTCCCGTAGGTGACAGAAGCAGCATTACAAGCAGAGGGGAAGAGGGAAACAGATCATAGAAGTCCATCTGTTTGTTAAAGCACGTTTTTATCCTCTCTCTCCCTGAAGAACCCAGCTGTTCGTCTCTTTCCAGACATCCTGGAAAGGAGGAGGATTATAATTCAGGAAGAATTATGAAGAAGTAAGCAATGGGAGGAATTAATCCTGCAGACCTTCATCAGGTTTGCTTTTTGTCTGCAGGTAGACTAAATATGCTGTATCGGAGATCACCAGCATTTTTGGCCTCAGGGCTGGTTTGAAGCTTTGAAAGCACCCCATGAGCCCCACCCAGTTTGGTCTAGTGGTTAAGGAGCCGGACTCTCATCTGGGAATGTCAGGTTTGGTTCCGCACTCCTCCATGAAGCCAGCTGGGTGGCCTTGGGCTAGTCACAGCTCTCTTCCAGAGCTCACACAGCCCCACCTATCTCACAGGTGTCTGTTGTGGGGAAAACAGAAAGCTTAGCCAGCCTCTTTGAGTCCCCTTAAGTGGGTGAGAAAAGCAGGGTAGAAAAGCCAACTCTGCTCTTCCTCCTCTTCCTCCTCCTCCTATTGCTTCTTCCTCCCACAAGATGAAGGAGAGGAAATTCCAATGGCAGGGATGGGTGGCTGGGATGCATAGGGGAGAGCTAGGTGGCAATTTGCCACTAGCCTTTGCTCTTTGGAAATGACAGTAGACTGGGCTTGGACAATTGTAGAAGGAAACCTGGTTAGTTGCCTTTCCAGACATCAAAGACTATCTGACAATTAGGTTCCCTCTCAGGTGTGCATCTGAGGCTACCTCCAGACTGCGACCAAATAACCTGCTGGAAAACTGTAATGAGGGATGTTGATCACCCACCATTAGCCCTTGTCTTTGCATGTTTTCAAACGATGCACCTTTCTGGGCATCCGGAATGCCTGGATGTGCTTGTCATCACTTCTAGGCACACATGGATGCCTGTATTGGCTTCCACACATGTGCACTGAATGGAACTATGATGGCCGCTCTGTCCAAAAGGTAAGCGGACAGCCTAAAAGGCACTATTGTTGGAAAACCCAGGACCAGTGCTGGGTTTTCTAGCAATAGTAAAAAGCACTTTTGAGTAGGGCTTTGGTGGGGTTGCCTACAATATGTTAGTCAATCCCACTATAGAAGCACTGTAATGGCACTATCTTCTCCCTGTCTAGATGCAGCCTGACTTTTAGTACTCAGCTAGTCCCTGGTGAGATCCCCCACCTGCAACCCATTCACTCGCTTACAAAGCCTCCTTTCTTCTTTGTGGTTGCAAAGGAAAGAGATTTGGTGAGCATGCAAATAGATAACTGTCGTCCTGGGTGCATGTGGAAGTCTCTTCCCCCTGGCTATGGTGCTTCCACGCTGGCACTGGAGAGATGTGGGTTGCTCCAGCCCAGGAGCCAGGAGGTGTACCTTTGCATGGCCCTCATGGTGCAGCCTTCCCAGACTCTGCCAAATGAAAGCAAAATTGACCTGAGAGCAAGGCAGCCACATCTTGTTCCAGGCCGACTCTCCCAGTCTTCTTGAGAACCTGGAGGGGGTGGAGCCACCTGTCACCACACTGGGGCATGCAGTGACATCATCATGCCCAATGTGATTTGGGGGCTTTGGCCAAGATCCTATAGGACAGCGTGATAAGATAATGATGGGTGGTGCCGCCTGCTCCAGACTCCAGATAAAATTGCCAGGAAGGTCAGGTAGGAACAGGTCTTAACTTAAAATGTCTACATAGAGAAGAAAAATCGTGCAAATAGCAAGCTGTACAAAAATGCATTCTGGATGAGAACAGTGGCCCATCTAGTAGAACATTCTGATCTTTTGGACCCATTCTGTACAAATTCTGGAATAAGGGGCAACACGTCTATTTACTAGTGCAGACAAGGCTAAGTTCAGGCCCCCCATAATGCTTCATCCCCATTGGATGAAGGGTAGACCAGGCCAAGGCACCAAAAATAGCACCCTGGCCTGGTTGTAGAGCTCTGTGAGACTTGGCACATTTGCATGCAGTCTTCCAGGACAGGGAGGGCTGCCCCAAACCAAAACCAGCAACTCGTCCCAAGCTGGGATAGGTTACTTGGGAGCAGGACAGAGTTGTCTGCAATTGGACGATGGTTCCACTCCAGATTTTGCCGCTCTCTCTGGAGAGCTGTGGAAGTAACAGCAAAGTTTCCAGCCTGGCTGTTTTTGCAGCACACCCATTTCCAACACTACGTCCTGGAGCCCTGCCAAAAAGAGTCCCCCGCAGTATATAAGACCCTTACACCTCTCCTTACACCTCCACGGTCTAATGTATTATCCCTGGTCCAGTCTACAACTGCACCTTCCACTTCACACTACCAGCTCTGCATGGCTCTAGATCATGAAAGCTTCCACTGTGTAAAATTGTCTGTCCTTTCAGCTACAATAAGCAACTACTGGGTGACGTTCTCCTGGGGGGCCTGGTTTGTGAAAGAGAAAAGGATGTTACCATTGATGACTGTATGTTCTCTATGGATTTAGAGAGATCATATACCTCTCTGTGTAAGCATAAGAACTTAAGAAATGCCCCACCAGATCATACCCATGGCCCATATCATGTCCAGTAGTCTGCTCTCACCATCGTGTGCCAACAGCACAAAGAAGCCCACCAAGTTAGACGTTCCTCTGCTTCCCGGAAAGCAGAATATTTAAGGCAGGGTTGTGTGATTATTTGGCCTGTGGATGTTGTCCTGACTAGGACTCTTGGAGCTGGCACCCAGCAGCTTCCTGGGCACCACCCAGACATCAATTCTGGCCAACATCTGGTTGCCCAAAGGATGGGGCAGGCAAATGGTCATGTGCTAGCCACACCAACCAATAACTCCTTCCTCCACAACTTAACTTCAACCTTTTAAAGATTTCTTTCTGATCCAAGGAGTGAGCATGTGGGGTGGTATATGAATCCACCCACCTTTCTCTGCTGGTTCTTTACCCAGAATGACCTGACTTCCAGTTTAACATCCAGTCTGGTGAAGAACTTTCACCATGTCTTCATTTGACCCATCAGGGGCATCTGGAGTAGGTGCCTCCACTAGAGTCAGGTAAAGTACTTCCTTGGCTCAACTTCTGCCCTCTAGGCCATTTTGAGCAGCCATAGTTTCTACATACAAAGGCCAGTGCATTTGAGTTGCTGCAGCCCATTTTCTTCAGCCACAGAATACCTAAGTGGTATTCTTCATGTACTACATTTTAGGCATCTTGGCCACTGTCCTCACACATGATGCTTTGCACCATCAAATGCTAATCCTAATTATGTCTATAAACTAATGGGGTCTGAGCTTTCTGCCACACACCAGGAAAGGATCTTGGTTTTTTGGTTGACAGCTCAATGAAGGTGTCAGCCCAGTGCACAGCAGCAAAAAAAAAGCTAATTCAATGCTGAGAATAATTAGGAAGGGAATAGAAAACAAGTCGGCAAGTGTCATTTTACCTCTTTATAAATCTATGGTGAGGCCACATTTACAATATTGTGTACAATTCTGGTCACCACACCTCAAAAAGGATATTGTGAAACTGGAAAAGGTACAAAAAAGGACAACAAGAATGGTTAAGGGGCTGGAAATGCCTCCCTTACAAAATCAGACTGCAATGTCTAGGCCTCTTCAGCTGGCAAAGATGGTGTTTAAGAGGGGACCTGAAAAGTATATAAAATCATGCATGGTATAGAAAAGGTGGATTGAGAAAATTTATCACACAACACTAGAACCAAGGGGCACTCTATGAAGCTGATGGATAGGAGAGTCAGATCAGACAAGGGGAAGCATTTCTTTACCCAGAGAGTCATCAGTCTAAAATTTGCTGCCAGAAGAGGTGGTAAAAGCAACCTGCCTAGATGCCTTTAAGGAAGGGTTAGACAAATTTATGCATGACAGATGTATCAGTGGCTACTAGAATGGATGCCTAAGTACATCTTTCAGGCTGCGGTGGGTGGGTGGACAAGCTAGGGCCATTTCCTGGGATTCGAGCGCAGGTGATGTTTTGCCTTTGTCTCTGTTTAAGATGCCCATGGGCAATTGGTGGACCACTATGTGAGACAGGATGCTGGACTAGATGGGCTGTGGCCTGATCCAGCAGGGCTCATCTTATGTTCTTATGGCTGGCCTGTGTACAGGGCACCAACATGAACCTCTATGCGTTTGCCTAGTGCTCTACCACCTACATCCCTGACTCCAAGGTGGGTTGGCTCCATCTGCACCCATGTGGGACTCTGCTTGGATGGAACCTCAATTTTGCCTTCAAAGTGATCCCAAAACGTCTAAATCTATAGTTGAGCTCTGTGGAGGTAAGGAAAAGGCAGGATGCCTTGTTTTTCAGCTTCATGATGGTTATAGTATAGTAAAGCTCCTGATGAAACAATTGAAAGAAATAACAAGCAAAGAGTAAGTTCATCAGAAATACCTATGCAGTAAGATCTTTAGCCTTTTCCAGACACATGTAAGGTTAAGGTTTGTAAATTCAAGAAATGAGGCAAAAGGTGCCATCTACCTTACTCAGAATGGCAATTCACACAATCGTAACATTAAGCAATAACATCTCAAGCACATTTCTGCTCAAGCCCTCTTCAGGGTTCAGATTCATCACATGTTATTCTCAAGTAGAACACTCAGCTGAAGATTTTCTCCCTGAGGATATGGCTGGCTTTGCAGTGTCCTCTTGCATTTGCTGAACAGCTTTGTAAGTGCATGACTAGGGTGTTGAGAACAAACAATTTTTCATTCCACTGAAATTTGCTGTAAGCAACTTTTGCTAACAGCTACCACAATTTTGGTAGGGGATGAATGTGTATAAGAATCTACTGCTGCCAGCTTCATCTGTCTGAAATTTCCAAGAGAAAGCGACACCAACCCCAGCAAAAAGGAGATACTACAGATAAAGTTTAATACGTAAAGCAATATGTTTGAAAAATAAATTCTGAGTTAATTGGTGAGGTTTTTGCCAAGACCAGTAAGCCTATGTGGATAATACTGTTACCTTTATATGTTTAGAAATTCTAGATTTTGTTAGTAGAAACAATAGAACATAAGAAAAACCCTGCTGGTCAGGCCATAATCCATCTAGTCCAACATCACGTCTCACATGGGGTGTTTTTCCACTGTCACTAGAAGGACCCATTAAGTACCCATTAATAGGTACTTTTAGTGACAGTGGAAAAGCACCCATGGTGAGCCACCATTTGATTCTGCACATTTTCAAGCAGAAGATGTAGAAAAATATTAACCTCTGTTAGTCCTACCTTTCCCACCCTTCAGCTTCATAGAGTGACCCCTGCTTTTAGTACTGTGCAATAAAGGATATTGATTTCAGTGCATTATTGATACATTCAGTGTATCAATTATTCATACACTGATTTCAGTCAAGGTACAGCACAATCATTCTTGGAAACCTACCTTTTAAAAACAAAGGTGAAAAAGGGTAATGTATTGTCTGTAAGTAACTTTTACTTTTCACAAATAAAAGCTTCTAATATTTCTCATCATATAGCAGAACTGAGGCTTAAAAATTGGGTCCTTTATACTGAAGATTAGTTATTGCTCTTAAGAAGTTAGAGTTGCACCAGTGACCTCATTTTTACCACAAGCTTGGATGCCTAACAACACAATCCTAGCCATGTTTAATCAGAAGTATGTCTCATTAAATTTAAATGGAAATGATTCACAGATAAAACAGTGTGCTATAAGGAAAGGACTCAATCTAGGAAGCCCACTTATCTTTTCCCTTGTTATAAATGCACAGGAAGGCCCCATATGCAAAATCTCAAGAGAGTGCAGCACAATATTAGTTCTGCCATGTATGAATGTAGCCTTAGTTAAAGATACCGGGGTAGAGAACAGTCACAATTTTTCAAGACGTGTTGGAGACTCTGAGTATTTGTATTTCTATCCCGCCCTAGTCCCGAAGGTCTCAGGGCAGGTTACAGTATTAAATAACTGTAACTGAGTCTGAAGGAAAGGCTCCTGAAGGGAACCTCAGTGAGACTGAATAAGGTGGATGAGAAAGTTTAATTTATATCTTAAACACTTCTGTGGCCCCTTCCAGATTAGCAGATTAAATCTGCTATTATAAAAAAATTTGCACCTTACCTGCTGCAACATGGCAATCGGGCGTCCAGACTGCAGCAGCCCCCTGTAGCTTCCTCCTTGGGGAGCTGTGAGACTTCCATGGTCACGTGGGGTGAGGTGCGCGTCACGGATGGGGCAGCCAATTGTACCTTGTACTGCAGAGCGAGTGTTCATTGTCCTGCAGTAGGTAAATTCACAGTAGTGGTGGCATAATGTGCAGTTTTACAGAGTTTCGTTTGGTTTATGGAGATCTGGCACGGATCAGACCTGAGCAGTACCTAAAAAATGAGTGAGTCAAAATATCCATTTTTTTATTTGTATTAATGAATTTTTCAGTAGTCTCTATCCTTACTTGCACATTCTTACTTTCTGGTTCTGTATGATAACACAGAATATGAACAGGGTTTTTTTTTTTTTTTTTTTTTACTAATTTCTGCAGAATCCCATTGTACACGTGTAGCTTACATATTAGGTATATAATATATAATGTCTGTGTGTGTTAACATCGTGCACAGAATTAGCAAATCGTGCCCGTTCATGTATTGTGCATCTATGTACAGAGACTGAAAGCAAGAATTAATATATGTTGAATGGAAAGTATTTTTAAAAAATTCAAGAATCGGTTCCTGTGGCATTCACAAAAAAACAAAGCCCCCTCAGTCTGGATCCCTCAACCATAATCAGGAATCAGATCAGGAACCCCAGTGACACATGACCAGAGCACTCCTCTAGTGTGGCTGCATTGCAAATTAGAACCTGCTCATCATAACAAAATTCATTTATGCTGGGTCACCATTGTTCCTTCTGTTCTACCTGGTGCCTCCAGACACAACCAAAAATGTGAAGTTTCCAGTTTCTCCAAAGCTAAAGAAGTTCACAGGGAGAACGGATCGTCTCCGTGTTCTCCCAATGCTGTGAAGCAGCAAGCAAGGTTCTTTCAATCACATGGCCAGCCCCTCCTTCTCTTGGAGGGACCTGCTGCTTCTTTGAAAGACCTGCTGTTTCCTGGTGACAGTGAACTCTTGTGAGATCTCACTAGGGGGCTGTCCCCAAGGAATAAAAAGTCTGCCAAGACTCTCCTTTTGCCTCTGAGCGTCCCCAAGCCAGGGTTTTTAACGAGGTTCCAGCGCTACAACACGTGGAAATCGCGCGACAAAATACATGCACTTTAAACAACTCTTCCAGCGCTCTTTCTGTAAGTCGCGGGTTTTCCTCGCTACATTTACCTTGAGGACGCTCCGTGGCAAAAGGGGCGGGGATTGCCACCTGCACACACAGCAGAAACACAAACAGCTTCACTTTCTAAAGCTCAGAACGAAAGAGCCAGAATCACGCAGAATTGCAACATTGTTGCAATTGCTGTGAGGTGTGAAATGGGTGGATTATTGCTAGGGGTGGATTTTAAAGCGATAACAGGGAAAGTGATGAGTGAATGAGCGATCGTGCGCTGGACAGGGTGGATTTTTGAAAGCAATAACAGGGAAAGTGGTGAGAGTGAATGTTTTCCAGCACGAGAAGCCATTTCGGGGGCGGGGGGAGATCTGGGAGACGAACAGAGAACCGATCGCTTTCCTTTGCACTTGTCAGGGATTGTCTTCCTGGTTGTGGCCGCGCCAAGCGCAGTCCCTCCCCATTCCCGCTGGCACCCTATGAACAAGAGCAGGGGCGGGGAGAAAAAGATGTGCATAAAGAAAACAGGGATCCTATGGGGACGGAAGGTGCGTTAAAAACACGCATTTTCCTGAGCCTCATGCGGACGCTTATTCCTGATTTGCATGGCACTTTTAAAGTCCACTTCAATAGAGTGACAGTAGAGTGACAGTAGAGAAGTAAATAAGTCTTTTGGGGATGCAGCCTAGATCTCACCCAAGAAAAGGGGAAATCCTCAGCCAATGCAGAGGTAAGTCAGAGTTTTTTGCTGTGCAGCAAAATTTGTTTTGTAAATTTGCAGTGCAGATTTGTCAGTTGGATTCCGCAACATTTTGAATAATGCCCGAGTCCAATGAAGTATATAAACAAACTGATTTCTCCTTCCTTGCCAAGGTGTTGCATTGGCCACCTTTTTTTTTTTCCTTCCACACAATATAAGTGCCCTGGCCAGTGCTACTAGGGAAGCATGCTCTTGAAGAGCAAGCATTCTATTCCTGTCATGCTTCTTTTTTCCTTCCTGTTTGCCTGAAAGCTCAAGACTATAATGCTAAAGCCCTTTAAAAACAGCTGCTGTGCAACCAGAACAAAGGGTGAATATGATTCAATACAGTGAGAATTTACTAACATAACAACTTATTAAGTGGGATTTGATTTGCTGCGCCCTGGCAAAAACGGTATGAAAGCGAAGGACAAGGGAAGGGCGTAAGCATGAACTGCCATATATGGGAAGTTAAATAGGTCCATTTAGCTCTGAAGCCTGCTCCCTCTGGTTTCCAGCAGTGGCGAGCATAAGTTCAAGGCATCAGGTTATTGCTTATTGACCCACACTTATAAGTTCACTTCCAGTTGACGGCCATAAGAGGCAATTTCTTGTAAAGGACATTTGGAGAGTGGGCAGGGGTGTCCTGGTCATGAGTGAAATGAGATCTGCCAGGATTTCTCCCGCACTGTATAGCATGTTCTGATCACAAAAAGCCCCACAGGCGGAATGATTGTGTCAGGCTTCCCCTGAGCTTTAGTAAGAGAGCAGGATGAGAAGCTGCCAGCTGAAGTTAGTACATTTTGCCTTAATTTCAAAGAGGTGTCATGCCTTCTCCTTATGGTTTTTAAAAAGATCTTTCCACAGTAGCTTCTTGTGAAGGTAGGGGCAGACAGATGTCAGGTGTACATCACCTGATAGGAATGATGAGCTTTCGGAGCCTCAAAGGGTCAGCTCTGTGGGCTGCAGGTCACACCCAGACAATTTGTAGAATGAAAAACAGATGCTTATGAGCACCACCTTGAAAATCTGGTAAGTGCAATAAAACTGTACCTTGTCTCCCTCCTCCTGGTCACTTTTATTCATTCCTCGTGAACTGATGGGGTAAAGCTTAGAGTAAGTTTTTACCTGGAAATATTTGCCTTATCTGGCTTCCAAGGTCATCTTACAAGGACGCAAAAGCTGAATAAGAGGTTTTCTTGTCCAAATTCAGCATTTGGGACAAGCCTGTCACAATTCACGTGTCCTTTTCTTCTATTGGTCTCTGGAATAATCTACTGGCTGCCTTTCTTTACAGAGATCTCCCAACTCTGCTGCTCATACATCACAGCTTCAGGCTATAGTGAGTGATTCCTACCAGAACAATGGTCCAACTTGTGTTTCTCTCACAATGTGTAGGTTGAAATGCTAACTTCACGAATACATGGATAGAAGCCGGTATGTGATTTGGGGAACCAAAACCAGGATGGACTGCTTCTTGGCTTTCCCAGTTTCTCCCAGGTCCATCTCCCATACACTGAAATCATGGTGGATTGCTCCTGACAGTGTGGGCTTGGAGCTCCAGGTCATAAGCTCCTGCATAACTCTATGTCACTGCAGCCTAAAGCATTCATTTTACTTTGTCCCTTTTTTAAAAAAAGTTGGCTTACACTGAAGTAGTTATAATTGTGGGAAAGCAGAAGTGCAAAGTACTTCCCCCCCCCCCCCAAGAAGCACACAATTAAGATTGAAAAGTTATCACTACATGACTGTTTGTCATTTTTGGAGGTACTATTATCCTGAACCGTGACAGAAGCAGGTGAATTTTATATTGAACCCCTTTTAAGAGTTAAATCCTCTGCATATCTTCCTCTTCTATCATAGTTCATTTGCTTTAGAATTGACATGCATGTTTCTTTTAGGAATGCCCCTGTCTTAAAAGTAATACTTTTCCTGACCCACTTGTTCCAAGTGTAAGATGACAAACTGTTCATTCATCAAGAGCAAAGTATGAGATTAAGATTTGTTGCAAACTGCTTGTTGGATGCATGGTATTTATATTCCATCTTTCATCTAAAGATCACAGCTCATACATCTTCCCTCCCCTGTTTTATCCTTACAATGGTTTTACAAGGTAAGTTAGGCTGAGTTTCACTGACTAAACTAAGGTCACCCAATGCGCTTTCATGGCCCCTGTTCCAGCATTCTAGACACTAGTTAGTGCTGGCCTATCTTTGTGAGACATTACTTTGTGCCTAGAAAATAAAGACGTAGGAGAATTCAGGCTTACCCTTTGAACAAACTAGGCCTTGTTTCTAGGGGCAACTTGGGGAGCCTCGGGTTTGCCAGAGGTTGTTGGACCACAACTCCCATCAGCCTCAGCCAGCATGGTCAAGAGACAGAAGTGATGGGCACTGTAGTTCAGCAACATGGGGGGGGGCACAAATTACTGACCAATGATTTCTTATGAATCATTAATCCTTCTTTCTACATTGTAAAATATTCCAATAAATTGAGACCAGACAGATGAAGTGTAGTATAATATACAGACTACTGTATGTTGGAATGGGAAGGGACTTCTTGTTTTTGAATGACTCTTGTTTTGTTTTGTTTTGTTTTGTTTGGCACACCTTTAATTGTTCAACCTTTAAATTCTAGGGAATGCCTTTGTGGTGAGCCTGGCTGTTGCAGATTTGTTGGTGGCTTTATATCCATACCCACTGGCTCTGATAGCCATTTTCCATGACGAGTGGGTGATGGGCTACCTACACTGCCAGGTCAGTGGATTCTTGATGGGCCTGAGCGTGATTGGCTCCATCTTTAACATTACTGGCATTGCCATTAACCGCTACTGCTATATTTGCCACAGCCTGAAGTATGACAGAGTTTTCTCCCTCAGCAACACCCTCTGCTACGTGGGACTAGTTTGGGCCCTGACATTGCTGGCAATCACACCAAACCTTTTTGTGGACTCCTTGAAGTATGACCACCGGGTGTACTCATGCACTTTTGCACA
The DNA here is from genome assembly GCA_014337955.1 of Aspidoscelis marmoratus. NCBI lineage: Eukaryota > Metazoa > Chordata > Lepidosauria > Squamata > Teiidae > Aspidoscelis > Aspidoscelis marmoratus. The sequence continues at coordinate 12,876,043 of MTQE01000401.1, read as the reverse complement.
GTCTGTCAGCTCCTTTTACACTATCACAGTGGTAGTGATCCATTTCTTCTTGCCCATTACCATTGTTAGCTTCTGCTATCTGAGGATATGGGTAATGGTACTCCAAGTGAGGCGGCGAGTCAAACCGGATGCCCGACCCAAAATAAAGCCTCATGATTTTCGGAACTTCCTGACAATGTTTATGGTCTTCATCCTTTTTGCTGTCTGTTGGGCACCGTTAAATTGCATTGGATTTGTGGTGGCTTTAGAACCAGCGCTGGATTCGTCCATTCCAGAGTGGCTCTTCACAGCCAGCTACTTCATGGCATATTTTAACAGTTGCTTAAATGCAGTGATTTATGGTGCACTGAATCACAACTTTAGAAAGGAATACAAGAAAATCATATTAACTCTCTGCCAGTTAATCTACAGGACTCCCTAAGAGATAGCCATGGACTCACAAACACCTGGACAAAGTTTTCAAGAATACTTTTGTTGCCATGAGGTATTAATAGAACAGTGCTAAGGAACAGTTGTTTGGGTCAGGAATGTTAGGTCCTTTCTGCACTCTGCCCTGTTCTCACATATATCTCTGGGGCCTTCAATAGTCTGCACTAACATGAGGATTGCAGGGCCCTATTGCCGGATATATCACAGAAAAAAATCCAGTGCAGAAAGGTCCTTCAACAGCTAAGTTCTTTTGCTCGTTGAACACAAACTGGGTTGAAAGTAGGAGTAAAGGTGCAACTAATGGAGTAAATGATTCTTAATTTCTTGTTTCCCCAATTTTCTGCCATAAGAATCAGATCCATAGAGGTGAGCCAGGTAATTCTTAGCAAGTACTGCATTTTATTAATTGAACAAATTTGAGTATAACTTCTCACAGTTTCCTGAATTTGATTGCCAGAACCTCACAGAGTTTCAGATTAGAAGTTATCTGAAGGCCTCAGAAAGGATTTTATTGCATGAAGTCCAAGGATCTTGATTAGAATGACTTCCTAATGGTGCTTTCTCTCTACAAACTTGCTCTTAGTAACCCTGATCTGCAGAGGTATAGGTTGGCATATATGAATCGCCTATGTTGACTGAGAGAACAAAAGTTGTGTGAAAAAGTTAGAGAAAGGATGCTCATTTCAAAGACCCTGTCAGCACTGTCCTCCTCCTGGATTATATCTCAGAATAGGGATCTGCCACAGTCTGTACCAGAATGCAAATGACAGGTCCCTATTCTGGGATATAATTCAGAATAAGGCCCAGTATAGACAGGGCCTAAAATGAAATAACCTAGGGGGGAAATGAAATATCCAGATGTAGTTGCAAAAAATAAGGCTTTAGCCCTTTTTCTGTTGCTCATCTTAAGAGTGCAGTCATACGCAGTAAAAGGAATGGTCTGGGACAAATTTAATGCTCAATGGACAATCATAAAATATAAAAATATGACTTTTTGCATTCCAAATCCTTTGATTCTGTACCCATTTCCTAGATGGAAAATAATCACTCTCAGGGCAACTCACTGTCTGGTTCAGATTGGACAGGAAGCTGTGTCATCCCATTTTTTAAGCATGTACAGATGGTACAATCCTTTGAAACTGGATTCTAAGAAAAAGCCCTATAGGATTGTGCCCTTACTTTAAAGCAGTGGCCTATGGCAACCACAATGACAGGTACAGAAAATGGCCAGACCTATTTGCAAACTATGATTCAATACTTTTTGTCTTTTCATCTGACCTTTGTAAAGTATTAAAATGAAGGGAGGAAGAAAAAGGATACTATAATAAAATAGTTTTTTTGAAACAAAACTATTCAATAAGGTGGAATTATTAAGTGTTGAGAAAAAATCTCACCTCCTAAGAAGTTTATGGGTCAAATCCTATTGGGATTAATTATTTTTGTTAATGGAAAATTATACAATTTAAAACAGGTAACAAAAAACAAAAGTAAATGCATCCATTAACACTTATCTTGGATCCCCTATTTAAATTAAATTCTTAAGTGTTCAGAATTTTTCCAGTCAATCTGAAATGCAGAAATACTTTTGAAAGAGTCCAGTGGCTTCACATAGCCAAAAATCTCAGAAATTTAATGTAAAATAAATAGAATCTTCACCAGATTTCTAAGGTAACAGGACTACAGATCAAAAATACAGGGTCTGGCTTTGGTATGACATTTATTTTGGGGGGAAATCCTCATACAATAAGCAATAATAACTTTATGTTGGAGACAATCTCTGGCTTATTACTAATGTGGAACAGAATGCAATAAGAGTAATACGTTGGATGCATCTTAAATGCAGAAAGGGAATCAATATGATACTGTGGATTCCTATCTTGCCCTCTAGAATATTAAATAAAACTCGCTGTTTAAATTCCATGAGTATTTCTCTATTGAGTGTTTCTGTGAACAAAATAGTTTATTCAGATGTTTCACTTGTCCTGAATGCTTTGAGCAGCCAGTCTTGTCCTTGTCACATATTTGTTGTATTCCCTAGCAGCACCTACGCTAAATGGCAAACCTCTGAATGGACGGCAAATATTTTCATGTGTAGGTGTACCTGTGGTTGTTTGACCTTAGCTATACTGCTGGTCACACCAGATCCCAATTATTTATAAACATGTTGAAGAGGACTGGTCCCAGGACAAAATCTTGGGAGACCCCACTTGATGCATCTCTCCATTATGAAAGGTGTCCATTTACTCCTGCCATCTGTTTTCTATTCCTTAGCCAGTTCCCCATGGCACACCTGGCTAAAGAGGTGTTCCTGTTTCTACTATTTATGCCACCAGTGAGCATAGAAGAGTGAGACTGTTTTACTTGCTTTTTGCTTCTAAGGTACGAGTAAAATGAAGCTCTGGTGGCATGATCTAGATATTTCTTCACTTAGGTTGCCTTTCACATAAGCAAGGAAAATAATGTTTTAAAAAGCCCAAGTAGTCTGCCTTGGCTTACATCAGTTGTCCTTTTCTCTAGCACTTTCCATTTTGTGACTTTCTATTCTGGCTATTACATTTTAACACTGGGGATCTTAAGGCCAAGGGTTCAGAACAAAATGAACAGAACAATCCTATGCATGTTTACATGGAGATGTGAACAGATGGCCTTTCCATTCAGCACTTCCTCCTGTAACTAACCTCCTACACCGAACATGCTTGGGCCTCCACCCAGAATTGTGGGCATGTGTTTACAATGTACGTTAGCCACCCCGAGCCATGCCCGTTTCTAGGGGAACAAAGAGGAATTAATCAGAGGGAGAAAAAGAAAAGACTAAAAAAAAAAAAGAAGAAGCTACTTGTGGGTCTCCTGTGAGAAAAATTGGTCAGAGTTACAATTAAAAACAAGAAAAGTACTAAATCATTACTACTGCAATGAGAAGCAACTTAGGGCCTCTCCTGACATGCTGTAGGATGCCTCCACAGCTTGACAGTCCCAGATGCAGCATTCACACTGCTTTGCTGTATGGGGATGAGGCATTGTGGCTGTCCAGTTGCATTCCACATTGGTGATCACCATACCAATGGCTCACCACTTATGACTGTTGCTATGGCAATACAGCAGTCCTGAAAGGAACTATCCACACTTCGGAAGCTCCCAAGTAAGTCTGGGTTCTGTCTGGGTTGGCACTTGCAGGGTGAATGCTGTCCACTATCCCTGCTCTTAACTTCCATGGGACACTGTCCCACATAAGTCAAGTGGGAGAAACCCTTACTTCCTCCAGAGAAGCCTTTAAAGATGGGAATAACCAATATTCTCAGCATGTTTGGCATTTTGCCTGCTTGCCTCTCCACGGACAAACACACGTACATAGTGCAAGACTGTATGCATGTATGAACATATGTGCATATGCCCACACAAACATGCAGAATCTTTTAAATGTGACTTTACAGTTAAGAAGAGTCAGGGTCTCTTTACACCTGGTCTAAAGGGACAGCCTGGGGATGCTCCCCCATGGAGCATCTGCACTATGAATAGCTGCTTCTGTTCCGGAAGCAGCTCCATGTGTGCCAAACTATTCCTGAGCCAGATAGCTGTGGAGCTTTAAAAAGTGTCCCACAGCTATACTAACCACATCTGGAACGTAGCTAGTACAGCCTGGCAAGCACCCTTTGCACCTCTTCTGAGTGAAGGGTGCCTGGGACAGAGCAGCACAATCTCATTCCCCGGTCACCATACCAGTGGCAGCACTCATGGCCATTGCCACAGTGAGGCAGCCACTGCTAGTATAGTTCGGGATGTATCGGGTGTGGCAGAGTGTGAATGCCCGATCAATCCCAGTTGTGGTCTAGTTTCTGTGCCACAACAAGCTGCAGAAAAGCCTTCAGTGCAGGAGCATTGTGAGCAGTACAGAATCTTTGCCTGCCTGCCTGCCTGCCTGCCTGCCCCATGCTATAATCTGGACAAATGAGTATGGACCAGTAAGTCCTGCTAGTCCAGATCATGGCACAGTAGTAGTGTCTAGAAGAGCACTGTCTGTACAACAGCACTGATCCAGACCAGCATCTGGCCCCAAGGCTCACAAAAGACTGACTGATCTTGAAGACTACTCATAATCCAGATTATGCCCCCCTCTCTTCTTGATTATGCTCTGTCCTGTTCAGACAGCGTGTACCAGTGGTGATCAGTGCCTCACTCTACATAAATGTGCGTACACTGAAGAGGACCACAAGGGCTCCTCTTCCAGAACAGAGGTATTTTATTTATTTATTTATTTATTTATTTATTTATTTATTTATTTATTTATTTATTTATTTATTTATTTATTTATTTATTTATTTATTTATTATTTGCATTTCTATCCTGCCCTATGCACAAAGGTCTCAGGGCAGGTAACAACATTTAAAATCAAACGTATATTAAAACAGTATATATTAAAACAATAATAATGTCTGTAAAGTGGGAGGAGACAGTATATTCCTATTTAGCCAAAGGCCAGGAAAAAGTGGTACGTCTTCACTGCCCTCCTAAACATATACAATGAAGGGGCCTGACACACCACAAGGGGGGAGATTATTCCATAGCCTGGGGGCCATCACCTCTCCCAGGTGCCCGCTCCTTTTACCACTGAAAAGGCCATTTCTTTCTCTCTTACTTTCATAAAACAAAGCTTGTATGAAGTTGAATCCTGGAAAAATAAGAGCAGACAAGGATTTTTTAAAAAACAGTTCATAGTGGCATTGCTGTGGCATTGGCTATTTGTGACCCCCTCCCGTTCCAGAGCAGAAGTAAAGAAATCCTTTGTGCTGAACTGATCTCCTTTATTCAGATGGACATAGTGAGGTCAGACTTACAATTGCAAAAAGCACTTTTATCTCAGTACCAAGCACAATTATATACGGCACTCACTCCCTCTGCTTGCATATCAAAGCAACTTGATGTCATCCTTGTGTTAACATAACAATATTACAGAGCTGTGTTTCTGTCCATCTGGCATCCTTGAAGTACTGAAAGCCATAAAATGCAACTGAACATTCCACACCTTCAACTAAACATTCCCACATTTTTCTTCCATGGTTCCAAAGTTAGCTACATTTACCCATCATGCCCCAGGGACATAACTATTGTGGCTACGATGTGGCTACATATTAAACTTATAGTAAAATACCACAAACAGTCCAAGAATACAGGAATGTGCACAAATATTCAAATGCATTCAAATTTCGACATTCAAATTTGAATCAAATGTCCTTAAATTCGAATTTAAAGATTTGATTCAAATTTTGAATTTTGGATTTATTCATTCAAATTATTCAGACATTCGTATGTGTATGGGGTCTTACATGATGCGTACGTGAAGATTCACATCTTTCCCACATCAGTACGCATTTGTAAGGATCCATACAGGATAATTATGGGATGCATAGAAATGTACAGATGTGTGCAGATGTGTGCAGACCTGTGGAAGATGCGTACAGGCATCTACAAATGTTGTCAAATTTTAATGCAAAATTCAATGAATAGATTCAAATTTGTTTAATTTGAATCGAATTTGGTTAAATTTGAATTTTAAACATTCAAATTGAATTTCCGGGTATTCGATTGGAATCAAATCCTGACAATTGCATTCCTGAACACTCCTACAAGAATACTGTATTACACAAAAATAATGTGGCAGAACTGAGAGGCTACCAGTTGTTGGAGCGGGGAAGGTCTGTTTGTGATTCATGTTTATATATTCTGTTCTAAAGTCAAAAATCTTGTTTCAATTTAATTTATAATTTAAAAAAAATGCTTTTTCAAAAGAAGGGCTACAGTGAAAGCCCAGCTGGCTTTCCGTTCACCTGCCTAGAAGGTGCTTTTGTCCGGTCTGGTTTATTAACTGTAGTGAGCTCCAATAGGATGCCTGGGTTTTTTTTTTACTGCCCTGCATGTACCTGGAACGACACCCTTGCTTGCTATAGGTGTCCTTTGGTCCTTTCAACTTGAACTTCATTATCATGTTATACCCTCTGATTTTTTCTATCCAAACCTGTTTCTCCTGCTTGTCTAAAGGGCAGGCTTCTGAAACAGAGTTGGAAAATTTTTATTTTCTGATGTCTTCACCTAATCCTTTTTTCAGCACATCCCTGGTTCTAATTTGGCAGCTGAAAGCTGCCTATTTTGCATTTAGTCCTTGCCTTATTGTGCCAATGTCCTGTCACCTCTGACAGTTTTCTTTATCATAATGCTGCACTGCTACAATTCCCAAATAACATTGATCGTTCAGTTTTTGGTATTTCACATTCCTCTCCCTTGACTTCATGGTATATTGCCATGTGCCTCATCTATGAAAAATTGCCTCCTTGTTAAGGTGCCATCCAGACAGCTGTGATGACAGCCATGCCAGGGGTAGGAGGGGCAGGATCTTCCCAAGAAGGAGGAGGCATTGCAGTCAAATGGACATGCAATAGATCTCAGCCTCCCAAATCCTCATAGCTGTTCCAGTGTTGCAAAGTTGCTGTCTGCACCACTTAAGCAATAGACCAGAAAGGGCCATACAAGTCAGGCATTATCAGTCCAAAATGCAAACTGTATACACAGGCCACGTCTCCATGCAAGCCAGTTGCTTCGCTTGTGAAGCGTGTCATAAAAATCTGTTGTAACTCGCAATAAAGCGGATTCAAATCGTACATGCCTGTCCCTGTGCAAGCCGCACTTCGTGAACCCGCATCTTTTTCTCCCCACCCACCCTCTCCCCTGACAGGAAGCCGGATTGACGTCACCATAACCCATCCTGTCCACTGCAGCCATGACAGGCAAACACCTCAGTTGCATGAACACAACACATGAGATCATTCCTTTCTTTGGCCGCCACAGTTAAAAGCATAACCAAAAGTTATAACATATAGTTAAAAGCATAACTAAAAATAGATCATTCCTTTCCTTGGCCGCCACAGGTTAGCAGAGGTGTGTATACATCTGCATGACAGTGGGCACCCCCAACTCGCAACTGGGTCAAAATTACTCTATCAGGGAAGGGTGTGTGTAATAAATGTAGCCGTTTATTTAAAGAACAGGGAGCAGAGGTGAGACCCTGCCCGCTAATACTGCAGCCTCCGAGCTCCACCCCAAATAACCTGGGAGCATCCCCATGACCCCAGGACAATATGTGCTAGCTCCTTATTTCGGAATGAAAATACTTGCTAAGTGGGAGGTTTTTGACACATATTGTCTTGCATGTAGCCCGTATTAGGCCTTTGCATGGAGATGCTCCCGAGGTAATCTCGGACTATTTTCAGCATGGGGATGCACACACAGAGAGTGGCCTGTTAGTTACCTCCTTCAGCATTCCACACAGAGAAGTACAAAATGAATTCAAAGGCAATCTGCCTTAATTTATTCCACCCTATGGCCAGGGCAACTCCAAATGCAGTTTCCATACCTCCAGCAGTTAATTTGCTCACCTTGCCCCAGAATGCTCAAACAGCAGCCTTTTTAGACTATGTGGATGCATCCTAAGACATTTACTCAGAGTGCTCTTGAGTTTACTTTGTGCTGTAGAGCAGTTTAAATGTTCCTTTTCTCCAAATATCTTTTTGTTACATTTCCACAAGGTGACGCTTTCATTGTTAATCTTAAATGTTAATAAAAGCTGAGATCATATGCAGAAGGGGCAGGTATGGATTTGCAAACCATCATGGATTTACTGTGCTTACAGATCTGTGAAAATGCTGTGTTTACATTTGAGAATCTTACTGATGAATGATGCCTGCAAAAATAAATTTTGGTTCTTCATTTTATTTTTAGCAGCAACGGCTATCAGACCCTTTGGCTAGATTCTCATTATTAGCACAAAAATATTCCCTCTATACTTAAACCAACTTTGCAACATCCTTCATAAAATTGGAGGACAAGCCTGTTTCCAAAAATTCACACCAAAAACAGGTAAAACCCCAAACAGATCGCAACCACAATGAAAGTTTTCATAGGAGCTCCTGCCTATATGCTGGTAAACTTTTAAGTAACTCTTATCTATGCAGTTCTGAGTATCCGGTGACTTTTGGATATAGAGCTCCTTGTATAATATTTTAAATTGTCTTCAGCACTGATTCTCAATGACATCTTCATACTCAAACTGTGACATTGCACATGGATCTATCAATCAGACCGAATGTTCACTCCAGGTTCCATGTACACAGAAAAATCAATCTGCCATCTTGAGGATATATATCCATCAGACTGGGACCATATATAAGACAGAGTCCCTAACCCTAACCCTAACCCTAACTCTAACCCTTCTTCATTCTGCAAAGCTCAGATTACAGTTACCACCACTTGAATCAGGATGTGTATTACCTTGGCATGTAGGTCTCAGGGGCAGACCATTACTGTGTCTTCTATAGGATCTGTGCCAGTTTCTGTGGCACTTGCTCAGAATGCTTCCATGGACGAGATTTGCCAGCTGCATCCAGACATCAGTTACTTATTCCGTAATATTTGGATATCCTGGAATATCTATGCTTTATCCTGAAATATCCAAATATAGTGGAATAAGTAACAAATGCAGCTGATGGTTTTTCACCAGGTGTTACAAGCTGGACCTTTTTAGGTCAGCAGCTTTGCTTTCAGCAGGCAGGTGCTATAACAGGTGCTGATAAGGGACTTTCCAATCCTTTTTCCATCCAACAGTAGATGAGGCTTCTGGTGCAGACATCCCAAGAAGGCTGAGTTGGGACTTACCATGCATGGTCATTCTCAGTGAATCTAGCACCAGTTTATAGGTATAATTGGGGTTCTTTGTCCCAATGCACATTAATTTTCACTTGCCAAGATGGAAGTGCATTTGCTACTTCATTGTCCCTGTGGAGCTCTGTACAATCACTTTCAGTTTTTACTACCCTGAACAAATTAGTGTCATTAGCAAACTACCTGCCCCTAAATCTACATCATTTATGAATAAATTAGAAAGCACAGATCCTAATACCAGTCCTTGGGGGGACCCTACTTCTCACCTCTTTCCAATCTGAGAACTGACCATGTATTACTACTTTCTGTTTCCTGTCCTCTAGCCAATTACCAGTTCAGGACAGGACTTGTCCTCTTATTCCACAACTCACGAGTTTATTCAGAAGCCTTTTATAAGGGGCTTTGTTAAATGCCTTCTGAAAATTCCAGATAATAAAAATATTTTCAGTACAAGGACATTGGTTGGAATTTGGACCTGGCTCTTGAATGCTTTGAAGAAGGGAGGCAGAAAAATTGAAATCTAAACATCCAATGATAATAAAAATAACTGTATACTGAGCAAGAATCTCTAGCCAAGACAAAAAATAACATTTGTCAGAAATTATAACTAGAATATTCTTTGTAGCAGATTTAAATTAAAAGTTGCCTAGAGTGAGAATGTTTTGTAACTGTGCTGGTTGTTTGTAATTTGAAAAACATAAAAATTAATTTAAAAAATATAAAAATTGTCAGAAATTACCGCCACTTTTCCATATTTAAACTGAAATCCATCTAGTTGGGAATGTGTGGAATACATTTGTCAGCTTCAAATTTGCACGTGAATTTGAAGCTTTGATGTTTGCTTGTAGTTTGCAGGCCCCTCTTCACACATATACCGAATGTATTTGTAGAAACTTCAACCTGGCTATATCTGTCCATCCCTTCATCTCTTTCTCCACCATTGTGCACTCCTCAGAGACATGTGTGCAGCTAGAGTGGTTACCCCATTTGGGAATCACAGGGAATCTTGTGTGATTCCATGGGAAAACTCTCTGCGATTCCTAGGAAAGCATGCAAGCTTCTCTGAGATTTCTGAATTGAGTGGCTACTCCAGCTGTGTGTGTGCCCCTGGGAGGCCTGGACCGAGCCTCTGAGGAGGGCATGATAAGAGGATGAGGTGGTGGCAAAACGTGGGGGATGAGGCCTGCCAGGACACAAAGATGAGGAGGGGGGGTGTCCCTCCACAGAAAAATTCAACAAATGTTCACATACAAAGGCAAAGTTCCCTATGTTCACCAGTGTGTGTGTTCACACTAGCTGAATATTCCTCCCCCTTCAATTTGAGTTGAATTGAAGAGGGAACTGTGTTTTCTGCACATCCCTACATCTGATGCTTAAAGTTTCAGAACTGAAGCAATCAAATGTTTCTGAAGAGCTTTCAGTACTGAAGCGTCCATTCAGTGACACAACCAAGATCCTTGGCTTGTGGAAGCCTGCAATCCTATGAACAGCTTAGTGGAACAAAATGGGATGCTGTTAATCAGCTCCATAAAAAGAAATTCTTTAAGACTGCTCTCCAAAGGCCTTTCCTTTCTATACATTTTTTTGTTCTTTAAACAAGGTCATCTTAGCGTTTATTCCTTGGGGCCCAAAGAAAATCTGTTGTGCCTTTCAAGAGCATGACAGCAGGAGGCTGGTGACTAATTTTGTCGGCACACAACAGCAAAAAATCTCATCTCACCAGCAAATTCTGCAACGGGGACACACCATAGAAATGCCATTCACCAGTTTTTTCCAGGAGTCTCTAATGTCATGTCACTCAAGAGCAGTGAGGCATCAGAGGAGAATTTTAAATGGCAGACACTAGCCATTGCCACCAAGCAAAGAACATAAGAGGAGCCCTGATGGATCAGGCTACAGCCCATCTAGTCCAGCATCCTGCCTCACACAGTGGCCCATCAATTGCTTATGAGCGTTCTTAAGTAGAAAACAAAGGAAAAACCTTCACCTGCTCTCAAAATCCTTCAAAAGGCCTTTAAAGGCATCGTGTCTGCTTCTCCAATCTGGAGGCAGTACTACACTGAGAATAGGATGGATGTAGCTGGCATTTTAAACATTCTTTTATTTATTTTTAAGTTTGTGACAGACTTCATGTGGTTGAGTATAGGCTAATGCCATTTTAATGCATGGATTTTAGGTGGTGGAGCCCAATGGTGTGGACCTGATGCTTCAGTGTTGACTGTGTGCTTTGTTGTTCATTGCCCTTAAAAGATCTTGCAAGAAGTGGATTGGCTACCTTGCTTTTGTTAAGTAGAGGTTCATCTACTCCTTTAAAAAACTCTCCTTGAGTTCTCAAACCTGGAGGGTATTGCTAATATCTTTTCTAGTTCAAGAGTATGGGATATGAGATGGCTAATCAGGCTCAAGTGTTCTTTGATGGAACCAACTTTCTGCATCCATTGATCTTCACAGACATCTCAGAGACCTTCAGTATTGTTGTCAATGGGTATGGCTGAGTCTTCTCTGTCCATTGTCACTGTGGTCCTATCAATGCTGGTTTACGCCATCAACTCTGGATTTTCTTGACAGGTGTCTGAAGCCGGTGCTTTGTTCCAAAGCCAAGATTAAGGAATCAGAAGAGGATACTTGGGAGTTGGTTGTTAGTGGAGCCTGAACAGGAAGCGAGTGTCTATTGGAGTATATAAACTCATAATTAAACATGGTTTCTTGTCCATTAAGTAACATGATACCTTTAATTACTTTGCTGTCATGTTCTTACCTTGCAAACATTTCTGGATCCTTTGGACCAGTCCTAATACGTTAAGACTTAAAACTTTTGTTTAAGTACAAATCTGGATTGATTGCTATGTTCAAAAATGAAAATGCAAAAAACGATTGGATAAAACATAAAAAAACAAGCGGAAGCATTTTTACTCTGGTAGATTTTGTGCATCAGGAGAGATGAGGAAACTGGACTAGATAGTTTCAGAGGGACCTCAAAGATTAAAATTCTAGAATTAGATTTGTTAGAGAGGAAAATGTTGCTGTTTGTTTTGTGCAAAGAAAAGGCAGGATAAACAGGAAGGAAGGGCTTGAGGGAATATAGTTCTGTTCCGTTCAAGAACATAAATGGTAGTTTTGGGTTTTCTGAACTGTAAATTGACCACGGGGAAGTCGTCTTTGTAAACCACATAGTAACTCCTAGCATCACGAAAGATGCCTATGAAACACATTGAGCAACTTAAGTGCCCTCTGGTGGACATAAAATTACTCAAGTTCTGTTTGCTCAAGGGGAGATTTTTACAAGCTACTTGGGAACAGGGTGCTTTTGAGGATGCCAAGATTGGCTGGTTGCTTCCCACATATACAGTCACTAGATACTGGAAACTGGATCAAACTAAACTATTTCCCCCATTAAAATCCAACTAAAATTAACAAGTGCAGAGGGAATTATCCCAGGACGTAGCTGTGATTGAGTGGAAGCAGTGTATAGATGCCTTTGACCACTCTCTGATGAGAAGAAAGGGAAAAATCAACACCATGGTGAGCACTCTCATTGAGAGAAAAAAGTTCTTCTGGGTCCTGGTAGCCCCATGGGTGGAGGAAGAACAAGCCCTTACCAGGATATGCCTCCCCATTTGAGTCTGCTGTCCACCTTAAGGCTCCACCAAATAGACAGATCTGTGGCTTCTCCTACACCATTAAGTTAACCAGCCCTGTTCCTCATCAGCCCTCAAAGGGCTTAAATCTGTCATAGACGTAGCAAAAACTTCGTTGGCTCTCAGATCCCTGCAAGTGGTTTTTAGAGATGTCCTGCCTATCTTTCCATCCTGGAAGCAGTACCTAGACATCCCATTCTAGTAGCCGTTGATAAACCTAACCTGTCTTTCATGAAATTTGCTGGGTATTCTTTTGAGTCCTTGACCTGTGTCCTAAAATCCCATTTTGATGCCATCATTGGTAGAATGGAGTTTAGCTAGTTTCCTCAGAAGCCTATCACCTTTCACACTTTTAAAGAGTATTCCCCAACCCACTTTTGGGAGCCGGTTTTTAACGATAATAGGAACAATAGCAGGAGGAAAGCGTTGGTAAAATCCACTGCCTTCCTTCTCCTAGCAAGAGAATCCAGACAAGTAGAGATCTCTGCCCAAGAAGTTCAGATCCAAGTTTATATCTACCACCATCAAAGTACACGACACTCAGATATTCTGCCTTACTCACACACATTTTGCCAAGCACGTGTAGCCAATAAAGTTCCCAGTGCAGGCTAATAAATGACATCTAGAGACATTCCCAGTGTTAGGCCAAGGGATGCCTTGGGTCATGTGGACTGGACAGTCCGCCTTTTCCCACAAGAAAGTAAGCCAGGCAAAAACCAAGGCAATGTTCCCAACCAGAAAATGGGCCAGGCTGGAATGTATGATGGCAGTGATTGCTAACTCCTCAGGGATGTTTCTGGCATTAGGCAAGGGCAGAAAAATGAGCAGAAGATGGGCTTTGTCAGAAGAGTGAACCACATATCTGGCACGCAGAATTGGCATTCTTCCAGCTGTTGCAAAAAGCTAGTTGACATGTTGCAGGCATCACTTAGTTGTCTGGCACCCGAGGAGCTGGAGATAATCATTGGAACTGCCTTGTACTATTAAGATGACAAGCAATGGTTCTCAGAGCTTTCAGATGTAGATCCTCCCCAGTGTTAATAGGTGATGCTTATTGCTGAGAATTGACCCTGCGGCCGTCTTCTTGTAAAGCATGATCTCTGCAGTTGAGCAAGAGCTATTTCCCAATGCCATTTTCCATGGGAAGAACTTAAGGGAATCCAAAAGAGTCAAGAGAGACAGCTGGACGATCATCCGTAGGTTTCCGTACCCAGACTAAGAAGGGTTACTATTATGAGAATGACAGAGGACCTGTACCTTTAAAGGCTGTATAGAAGAGGGAATTAAAGCAGAACCCCTGCTCTCTTTTTTCATATCGTGACCCTACATTTCAAACACACCTTTGGGCTCTTCTGCACTTTTGGCTCTTCAAAAATCACATATTGGTGCAGTTTTGTGAGGATCGGCTGCCCTCAGGTATGCCCTGCCTACATTAGACAGGAAGCAGTCCCAATCAGGGAGGACCTGAATGGGAATACTGGTGTTTTAAACAAGTCTACCTTTGTCCAAAACATGGAAGGCATGCTTCCTGTGTTTTGGAATTATTGGTGTGTGTACATTTTGAGGGCACACCAAAACACTTCCCTGAAATGCATTCTCCAGAGGGTCCAAGGATCCAACCTTTGTTCCAAGCCCTTAGAGGAGGAGGAGGAGAGTTGGCTTTTCTAACCTAGGGACTCAAAGCGGCTGAGAAAGCATTCTGTTCTTCTCCCCACACCAGACACACTGTGAGGTAGGTGGGGCTGGGAGAGCTCAGAACAGAGATATGATTAGCTCAAGGTCACCCAGCTGGCTTCATGGAGGAGGGTGGAATCAAACCCCGTATTCCCAGATAAGAGCCCAGCTTCCTAACCACTAGGCCAGACTGGCTCCAGGCCTCTAACTCTGGCCTGGAAGCTCATGTACGCTTTGAGGCCAAGGAGGGGGCTAGTCCTGATCAGTGCCACTGTGCAGATAGCACTGTTCCAGACCATGCCTTTCTCCACAGACAGATGTGCAGAAAACGCCTTATTGAGTGATTTAGCTAATGTCACAACTTCCTTATGCCCACAGTGTTACAGGTCTGGAAGTTAGTGAGGCCTTTCCTTCTCTTTTTTGCTGGAGCCATTCCAGAACTGTCATCCCTGGCTGTAGTGACCCAAGCTGCCAAGCCAGTGGGGTTGTCAGGCACTATCTTAACAGAGCTGCCAGAGTGACCAACAACCCTTCCTTCTCGGATGAAATTATCATCAGTAAACAGGACTTTCTAGAATGAGAATACCATTTGGAAACCAGGACTTAGTTGTCCCTCTCCCAACAGTGAGGAATTAAAATTCAGTTGAATGGTAGTGTCTTGTAATCGCAGCTCCATATTGAGTGGTGCCCTGCACAGAACCAGAGTCCAGGAATTAATCCTAAAACTCAAATCCCTGATTCATTTTGGCATACAAGAGTTCTGCTTGAGATTTGTTTTCTATTCGTGAGTCCAAGCGTACAACCTGTGAACAGATGCACTTTTGCTGGTCTGGATCCAGTCCCAGTACATGTAGCTGAGGGAACAAGTAGCTTGTCTATAGATAATCCAGTGCATTTTATTCAGACTAAATCCCACTATATTCAGTGGGGCTGCATCTCATTTTAGCATGCAAAGATACCATCCTTAATGTGCTTCCCCTGCCATTACACGATCAATACTTTCCACTTCTTGTTAGTTGCTTGGCTATCTAATGAGGGTTGCAATATAAAATCCTGGTTAGGGTTCCTGCAGCTTTTATAGCTGTAAGGGCAATCCATTAGGTACGACAAGTAACACAGAACACTTGATAAAGTTACTGAGGGAAAATTAGCACTTCCCTCCCATTTGTGGGATGGGAACGGTGAACTTGCCCCCATGTGTACTAGCATTCACACTTCTATCTTCCATCTAGATGCTGGTGCTAGTGCACATCTGCTCTTGCTGGGGGAACAGTGATGCACCATGCATGTGTACTCATGTTCTGGGTCACCTGATATACCAGCACACTTGCACAGCCCATCAGCTGACCTATCCAGCATCATAATAGCTGGCTCGCAGTGCATTCCTACACGGAAAGAGTTGTTTCTGCATCTTCCAGTGCAGATGCTTTATTTGGGAATGCACTGGACCCAACCACAGGACCAAGTGCAGAAAGGCCCCCAGTCTACACAATAGGGGAACGCCAACCTAGACATTGTATGCCATCCTTTTCTCTATTTGGCCACCACATAAGAGACAGTAGCTTTGTTAGGGATTCCTTTTGCAACTATGAAAATTTTAGAACACACACAGAGATCCAATAAATGATGGAAAACAGTATCTACTGGTGAAGTTTAAACTGACCAGGGTGCTTCCCACTCTAAGGGATGAAGCCCTTGCTTGCAAGCATAGTGCCCTTGAAGTGGCAGAGACTGCCATCACATGGCTCCGGCCAAAGAGGCAGTTTCTGACCACGCTTTACCACCCCTTCAGTCTCTTCTATATCATTCCATTTAGCTCCATTTAGCCCTGGGCTTTCTTTCTGCAGGGTTGTCATATTTTTTTAACTCTGCATATTATTAGCTACTGGTGTCATGTTTTGAATCCTAAACAGGGGATAACAGGGGAAAATAAGAACAAGAGATCAATTTCAGTCTTGAGTTGTGCAGCCTACCCTCACAAGTATGTGAATTGGTTAATAAAAAAACAATTAAGTGGCACCAGTCCTTGACAATTAGGCTGTAAGCTGCATCACAGAATTGTACGGTAAAATGTTACGTACATCGAAAGACAACAGCTTTCCGGGAACATTAAATACCAGAGATGGAACAAATTTAGTCTTTGTAGTTTCTCTCCTATATGTATATTTTCCTAGGGATACAGACCCCCATTTGTAAAACAATGTTGAATAATGTGTTCAATATCTGTATTGAATATTTTCAACATACTTTTTAAATCTTTTTTATTGTTTTTATATCCCACCCAAGTGGCAGGTTACCACCGTAAAATTTGCAAGAATAAGTAATAAAAATACAGGACAGGACACAACCCTCCTTCCCCCCTCTTGCCAACCATTCCCCCCTGATCAACCTCTGCTGGGGGGCTGTTCCAAAGTCTGGAGGCCCCATTATAATAATTCTTTTCTTTTTGGGTGCCTTCTTTATCTCATTTTCCAAATGCTAATATCTTATGGGAGCTTAGTTACAAAGGCAACAATATGCCCTAATATTAGACTTGCTTTCTGGCCTAGTATTCTTACCCACAATGCTGTTGTGGGTGGGTCTGATTCACCTAGACATTCTAGCTCAAAATATTGTATCTCTTTAATGTACAAGGCTACATTGCCTCCAATTCACCCTTTCCTACATTTCCTGTACAGTCTGCAACCTGGGAAAACTTGTCCTGTTGGTTTTCATCAGTCCACCAGGTTTTAGTTACGCCAACAGTATCAGTTTTTTCATCCATCACTAAGCACTCCAGCTCTCCTGTTTTAGCACAGTAGCTTCTGGCATTAGTATATAGATATTTGTATGCAGTCCTATGGTGCAAACTCAAGTCTAGTAAGACATTCTTGGACTGACCCTTTCACCTTTCTTCCTGAATATAATTGACTATTTCCCCTCTCAGTTCAGTACCACGTGGAGAATTCCAATTGCACTCACTCAAATGTGCATTTTCCTGAATCAGATGCTGCCCAGCTCGTGTCAGTTTTCTCCTAGTGTTCAGTTTAAAACATGCTCTGCAACTACAGGTTTCTCTTGTCCCACCAGGCTATCTAGACCCTACATGATGTCTGCTAACTTTGGATCCAGAGGGCAAGTCACCGTGCTGTCACCATGCCCATCATAAACCTGTCTATATTTCTAATAAGTGAATCACTACAAGCTCCCTCCCATGGGAGAGTATTCCCGGTGCAAGAGAATACAGGCACATCCTTGAAATGGGTCCAAATGCTAATGGAGTCTGTCCCTCTTCCTCAACCTGATGTCCTCCCTACCATTGTCCAAGGTAGCTAAAGTGCTGCCCATGAGGAGTGGGATACTGCTACTGCATCTCCGAAAGCCTCATCTTCATGCTTATGGCTCTCACTTTGCCTGTCCAGGTCACCAAGTGCACACCATGACCCTTGCCCAGCAGGCAGACAATCATACATGGGACACTCAGTGTAAAACACTGGGAAGTCCCCCTTCCCCAGATGACTATTTACCTCTTAGGAGTTTTTAAAAATTATTATTTTTTAAATAATTATCCAATGCCCAACAAACTCTCCAAAATCCAGAAGATCAATCCAACAAAGTACCTGAACGTAGCCCTCCAGATTTCTCTGCCACATTCCTGTTACCGTTTGCTTTGGTCTCAGGTAAACAGCCTTTTTCAAACTGAGCCCACGCTGAAACTCAGTTACAGAAGCTGAATCTAGTGACTAGTAGCATATTTTTGTCCAGAGGTCTGCAATGCCAAGGTTTGCAATGCCTGTAAGGCCTACCACCTCCTTTCTTCTCTCCACCATTTCCCATAGGTCCTCAGATTCTCCAGAGAACAGAAGCTCAGGATCAGAGATTTCAAGATGAGGCCAACCCTGGCCCTGGGCAATTTGTACCATTATCCCTTTCGGAACAGTAATTGTTTTGCTCCAACTTGTTAAATCACTTGGATATTAGGCGAAACAAACCTTCCAAAGTCATTGAGGAATACTTAAGTAAAAATATACTTTATTGAATGAAGTAGCCAGTAAAGTACATGATTAAAGGGTACAGCACCATTTCACACTTGACACATGGCTGCTCCTGGGTATGCACAGTTGCCACAAAATGTTTGCTTGCAATGTACAAATTTAGGCACAAATAAATATGCAACTAATTTAACACACTCATGCACTCACGTACACGCACCCACGCCCATAACCCTTTTGCTTATCCTTCAAGTCACTTAATATTTTAAAACTGTTTTGAGTGCAAATGTACACATTTGCTCCTTGTCTGTCTCCAACGCTTCCAGTTTTTGAAGATACTAACAGAGCTTCAATATTATTTCCCTTAATTTGGTCCTGCACTGTTCGATACATATAGAACCACATATCAAAGACCGTTGAAGGAATAGTAACATTTCCATACATTCTTCTAGTTAATCATAAAATCTCATAGCTGCAATTCCAGAATAATTGTGAAGAAAAAAAATATCTGCAACAGGGCTTTCCCATCATCTCCTCTGTGGAGAGAAATTAATTACAATGGTTCTGTGCATCTACATTTAGAAGCTAATTTTGTTAGCCTTTTGCTCATGGAGCCAAAGACCTGAACCATCAATTCTCATACAGAAGTTCTTAAAAAGACCCAAACTACTTTTTGTTTCTTTGCATCCTCTTTACATATGTGATCAGTGACTGGATTTAAATGTCCTTTTATCCATTTGAAAGAAAAGAAAGGATCTAACAAAAGTCACTCTTTGTTAAATTGCATTAGTGTTGACTAGGCAAATACTGTTTTCAGTATTTTCAGTAATTGCAAGAAACTGATTAAAGGTTTCTAGCCTATCTTTGTTGGGTTTAATTACAAGCCAATGAAAGGATCATTATGAAATTCAGCACTACAAAATGGCTACAATGACTTCTAAGTGCATTCTATGCAGAATACAGCTAGTCTCAAATTTATCTGTATGCTACTTTAAAGAGAGAAGAAAGAAATTCTCATTAATCCACTAGAAACAACCATAGGCTTGAGAACAAGAATATATAGATTCATATTATAATCACCAGCCCCACAAATACATTCTGTAACAACATGTAGTGATTGTTGTCTCATCATCATTAAGAATCATAAAGCAGAGATATTTATCTAGGAATCAAGTATAACCAATATTCCACTGAAAGAGGTACTTAAGTGTTTCATCAGGAAAAAAAATAGCACCATTACAACAACAAATTAAGAACCTTTCCATATTTACTGCTAGAACAGGCGGTCACAGATCCTCCCTTCTGCTCCTTGGTATGGTCCAATGGAGGCCCTACCCCCTGCTAGTATGCTTTAGCCACATTGGACAGAGATTATACAAGACTAGGAGGCCCAAAATAGCTGCCTGGTTCAGGATATCGGTGGTCCTTTTTAAAAAGGTCTACCAGCAAACTAGTGGCTATTAACCTAGATCAGAGCAACACGAAGGCTACTAACCTAGATCAGAGCAACACGAAGTGGCTACTAACCTATATCAGAGCAACACCAGCAAACTAGTGGCTACTAACCTAGATCAGAGCAACACGAAGGCAACTAGTGGCTACTAACCTAGATCAGAGCAACACGAAGTCCAGTCTCCTGCAGGGCACTCATTTCTGTGGCATACCTGGAAGTTCCAAGGCAAGGAAGCAGCTACAAATCTTGAACAAGGTTTGGAGCTGGCATAGAGGCTGTCCTGGAACATCTATCACACAGGACCCAGCCTTGTTCTGGGACAGTTGAATCGCTCCATCTGATCTGGTTCCACTGGAATAGTCCATACCAGGCAAGTGCAAAAATGGCCAAAGACACTAGAGAGAAATTATGGGAAACTTTCATTTTGTTTCTAAATGCTCTAGGGATGAATATATAACAACCATAATCATCCTTAGGCATTAAAAAAATAAGAAGAAATCAGTACTCATACATGCTTGTCAAATAAGGAAGGACTTCAAAGATCTCAAAATGCAAAGATCCACTCTGAGAACAGAGCATATTTTACATACAACACTGTTCTTGTGGCACTCAGCTGAAAAGTTGGAATAAATTCCAGAGCAACACGAAGGCAAAATGTATTTGTCACTAATCTCTAATTCTCCTCATTCTCTTTATATCTGCGTCCATGGTTTTCAACACAGTTCTATTCAACAGTGAACTAGAATTCAGTCATAGTTCCTATAACATAGTAAGAGACCAGCAAACCTAAGTTCTCATTATGGCAAACTCAACAAAATAGGCAACCAACAATCAGAAAACAGTTTTGAACAAATGGTCTTCTACATACCATCTTCTAGGGAAAAAAAGAGAGACCACAATGAGATTACTTATTTCAGTTGATTTCACTATCTACTGTAATTATCACAAAGTTATTGGATGATACCCAGATTACGTATTATCAAATAAGTGGAATCTGGCATGTTCAAAGTGGTTGTGTGATGTGGTGCTATGGGAAATGACTAACCCTTTACCTAGAGTGGTACAAAACCCTGGTCTTAGCTGCTACTCTCTTGCTCTTGATATTTTTTCATTGTAATTTTTGCTTGTTTTGTAGCTTTGCACCACCTTTTACCTTACAGGAGCATTAGCATTATTCTAATATAAACTTGATGTATAATACAGAAATAAAGGTCTTATCTGCAGTATAATGAGCATGAAAAGGGAAGTAGGAAGTGCTTCTCTTATGCATCTGGAGTGAAAAGGCTAAATGTTTTCATGTGCGAAAATTCACTCTCAGACATGATTACAATATTCACGTATGTTCAGGTAAAGATGCTCACACTGTAAAGACTGTAGATCTATTAGTGAAATCCCTCATTGCTACCTATATTGGAAAGGCAGACAACAATCATGATTTCTCTTCTTTCAGAAGTACATCTATGAGATTTTTTAAAACCAGGAAATAGGAATAGATTCAGAAGGAGCCACTCAGGCCATAAAGTCTATATTTCTGTTCCAAGCAGGAATCCAAAGCAAACTCACTCCAACTCATGGCTCTCTAATGAAAAGAGCAAAGAGTAGCTCAATAGGGGATCTTGCTCAGACATGCTCAATACAATGAATGGTGCATATCACACAATTAAAAATTATTCTGAAAATTTTTTAAAAAAAACTTTATCTGTTCACACTACTGAAATAGGCCGCATTAGATTATTTAATGCCCAGTCTTCAGTTTTAAAAAAATCTAGAAGTCCTCTTGAAATCAGTGGCAATTACATTCGAGGAATCCTATTATTTTATAATTGAATGATTAGCATGCACAGGCCCATTTGCAGACATTGTAAATCTTGCTAAAACAAGACAGCATGTTACAGTTTGTTTTAAAAAAAAACAAGAAAAAACCCAAGTTGCTTATCAGGAGAAAAAAATAACAGAACCTCTACCAACGGAAGACTGCAGATATAAAAAAGAAAACAGAAAATATCTTCAAGGACATCATCTACCCCTTTATTTTTGTTCTGATAAGTTAGATTTGGGGTCCAATACCCTGCTCCCTAATTTTACTCCTTTTTCTTCAATACATTAGATTTAGGTCCTACCTTTCCCTAATAGGTCTAGGTAAAACAACATATGTACATGTAAGTCAGGACTGTACACATGATTGCATTTGCTAGTAGGCCCTCAAACTATTTATACCAGCCTGAAAAAAAGATTTGCAAAACCTTTTATCTGTATTTACATGAGTACACTGATTCTTCTCCAAATATAACATCTTAAACATGAACGAACTCATAAAAATAGCCTTATCTTGCAAATAGGGTGAAGCTCCCATAGGGTTACAACCTTTGATTTCTGTAATTTTCCTCAAAAATGTACATTTAGTGAGATGCACTATGAAACTCCCAAGGCTTATACACACTGAGCATTCAGCAGCAATCAGAACTGTCACTTTAAAACAATTCCCATGCCTTACGTCCAGCTCAAACGTGCCATCTTTCTGTTACGTGTAATTACAATCAGTTCAACTGCAGCCAAGAAAGAAAATCTCCCCTACTCTTCTCAGTACTATTCAATTAAAATGAGCAAAGTATCTCTTGGAGTTGACCGAATCGGCTTACAATTCCATTGTCACTGGCAGCATATTACACAAAATAGAAGCATATTACACAAAAGTTGGGAATGGGCATGGTAGAAAATATATATCAGTTAATGCCATGAGTTTCAAAAACTGCTAACAGCCCTTCCACTCACCTCTCCCTTTACTCCATTTGCCACCATTCACAATTCAAATGTCAAGCTTCCATTGTACCTGGTGAAGGTAGAGGACTTTATACTGCTGCTTATAATGGAGGGCTAGATGCAGCTTCAGTGTTACATGTTAACAAAACTGAAGCAAGGATATGGGTGAAAAGTAAACATGATTTTTAAAGGACTTCATAATATTGGCTTTCTTAATCTCCTATGGAGTCTTTCTTCTAGATTCAAAGGATGTAGCTAAATCCAAGATCCTTGCAGAAAATCATCTGTAAATGAGGGAGAACAGTATTGCACTCTTGTCAAAGATCAAGCATCATACTCTGAAGACTTAGCAGGAATGGATAAAATATCCAAATCTTGTCTCTTCCACTGCTTCCTTTTCCTTCTGTACTTGCAAAATAAGTGTTTTTCAGAAGCGTGGACCGCAATATTTCATGGCAGATGCTGCAGGGAAAAGGAAGCTCCAGCCACACTAGCAAAACTGAAGAACTGAATGTAGTGGACAGGCTAAGGTGTCACTGTAAGGCACTGGTGACATTGGAAACAGCGGGGACAGCTGGTGTGATGAGTTCAAAGAGAGATTCATAGGTTCCAACCACAAATCCAGCAAAACCCAGCACACTGATCAAGATATCTTTGGCAATTGTGAAAGGGTGCATGCCATCACAGTAGAAGGTAGCAATCTCCAGGAGAGGTGGGATGATCAGGGCAAGGGCACTGCTGCTCACGGACCCCACAAGAGCTAGGACAATGTCCAAGCGAGGAATCAGGATTGCAAGCAGACCTGAGGAAAGGAGAAAGGAAGAATTATATTAGGAGCAAGAACTAATTAGAATAATAACTTTTAGACAACTCCAGACTTCTTGTTCTGAAATGCAACAGACCAACATTCCTAAAATTCAAAATACTGTGATTTTATTTGCAAACTGAATTCTCTGATAAAGCTGGAGGCAAAGGCAAAACTGAACAGAAATGAGTCATAACTCCATTTCAGAGCATACACATTAACATTTGTAGTGTTATTGTTGTTCCATTGCTCTCCCACCCTTTCTCCAAGGAGGTCAAAGGTGATGTACTTATCCCACCCACTCCTTAATCCTGGCATCAACCCTGTGATGTAGACCAGAAGGAGAGGCAGTGGCCATTCCAAATTCACTCAGTGAGCTAGTAGCCGAGGATCTGAACTCTGATCTCCCAGGTCCTAGACTAACACTCAGCAATATGTACATGCATGATAATGACACACAGCTTCCTGCACCACTTGGACTCCTCCTTGTGAGTCACGTAATGGTGCTAAATATTGCTGGGGCTGTCAGGTGTAGCATCAACAGTCCCCAGCTTCTAACTGCAGTTCAAGCATGGACAAATTGCAATTCGGCACTTCCCTAACACAACTGGTCTGAGCTAAGTCATGGCAGCTTTGTTTCTCTAAAGTTTGAGGTCCTGTGTATGTTTTATTATTGAATCATAAAACTGTGGAGCTGGAAGGTTCCACAAGGATAGTCCAACTCTTTGCAATGCTAACATTAAATATAGACATTCCTCGGACAAAGAAAGCTGAAGGTGTGGAACAGTGATGGGTAAATGAACATGCAACTTGGGAATACTGTTCCTTGTTCTTTTTTAACTCTGAATGAAAGAGGTGTTGCAGTCATAAACTTGCATAAGTGGACATTAAACATTCAGTAGAGTATTAGAATACATATGACATCACCCTGTGACTGGCAAATATGACTGGGCTAATGATAACATGCCATAAACGTTCTTTTGCATTTGGAATAGTATTGGTGCAGCTGTATTTCAAAGAGTCACTCAAGTGTCCAAATGAGATAAAGGGCTTTATTTCAAATAAATGAGTTTCAGATTGCAATTGTTGTTTCCACAACCCAGCTTTAGTCAAAACAGTGGCTCATCTGCAACTTTTCAGTAAGCTAGATGGCATATCTTCATCTCCCTTTCCCCCTCCCCAAGGTATTCCTGTACAGAAAGACATTCCAAAAGCATTACTTGAACTTCAGTAATGTAGCTACTCCTTGGCTGAGTGAAGGAAAGGACAGACCTCTAGAGGCCTATGAAGAGATGCCTAGCAATCAAGGACAAGACACACTCAGGAAGGATGCTACTACAGCCAAAGCAGATCCTTACCCCTTTGCTGCTAGAGTCTGGCTCAATCGCTTGGCCATACCCATCCCTTTGGCCATATCCATATCTACTTTAAGCCATGGTTTCATTTGCTTCAGTAAGTAAATTGCACTACTATTTGAGAAAGCCATAATACAAGGGATTTTTTTTTAAGAAAAGCACATCAATCAGAGTGTCATAAGTAATGAACGGTACATGGGGAGGAAGATAAATATCTAAAACAGTTGGGAGAGGAAGGCAATGTAAGATAGCTATTATATGAAACTTGACACCAACTGGACAGTATAACCTATGTCTATCTATCCCTCTTCTCTCCATTTCTTGACTGGCTCTGTAGTGCAGAAAGCAGCGCAAGAACAGACATGGGGGAAATGAGTCTAAACAGAGAAAATGTCATTGAAAGATACAAGATACATCAAACAGAATCTTTTTTTAAAAAAATCCCTTACAACCTGCTTAGCCTAAGCAGAATCTTGTGGAGAGGGCCTGCACTGGAAGTCCAAAGACAAATTTACAACACCCTCAAAAGTATACACTGTAGGAAGGAAATCCATCCATGAAGAACCACAGAGTAGGCATGTGCACAAATGTGATTTTTTGGCATTCAATTCATAATGAATCAAATGTTAGAAAATTCGGATTTGTTCGAACAGATCCCCTTTGAATGTGGTAGAATTCTATTCGATACAAATGTATTCATACAAATTTGTACACATATCCAGTACAAATGGATACATATCCATTGGTATAGGATACGAATCCGTTGGTATACGTATCCAATGCATATTCCCAGTTTAACGAATGTTTGAACTACTCATATGAATGTTCCAAAACATGTATAATTGTAAGAATGTTATTGCACAAATGTTGTAACATTCAATTTGTGTACAAATGCCCAAATTCGTACGAATAACAAGTGTTGCGAATATTCATGCACATCCCTAGCACGGAGGTGATTTTGTTGCAAACACCTGGGAAGAATTAGTCTAAACACTTCCTTCTGTTTTAATGGCAGGGATCTAAAATTAGAGATGCGTGCAACAGAGGGCCTTTCTGGACTATAAAGCAGTTCCGCTGCAAAACTGTGCTAAGGGATTTCATTTTTAAGTGCCTTCATTTCCAACATAACAGAAACAGAGATGCTGTGCTTAAAAAAGAGTTGCCAAACAGGAGCATTTGTTTGTTCTGCCAGAAAGTTCAAAAGGAAAGCAAAATGTTGTTTTAAAAATAGATATTAAGAAAGATGCTTTCTGAGTCACCACACTAAGGATAAAGGGAAGAAAACCTAAGCTACATTTTTATACTTTGCCTGTCTTTTAAATTGAAACCCATAGACATTTCTCTATATGGACATCAGTATGGTTTAACAGAAATGGCTGTAGCTCAGTGGGAGAGCAAACTGTCTGGAAAGCAGAGGGTCACCAGTTTGATCTCCAGCTTTTCCCCAGAAGGGGGCAATGGCAAACCACTTCTGTATCCTTGCCAAGAAAGCTACATAGAGGAGCCCATGCAGTGAATGAGGAGGCAGTCATGATTCAGTGGTACCCAAAAAGAAGTTTAAATAAACCTCTCATACACCTCAGATTATCTGTAGCCACTTTTTTCGCTTTTCTATGTTTTGTTTTGTTTCTAAACATATGCCTTGCAGAATCACTCTTCTCTGAGAAAGAATTTTGAGATTTTAGAAGTGAAGAAGATGTGAAACACAGTTGTTAGGAGACAGGATGTAAGGGTTGGCTATCAACTGGTTTCCCTGCTATTTCTCAATGCCTTGCTGAGATTCCAAGGAGATTTTTGTATGAGATTTTAAAAATGATCCAGCAGTGTTACTGAAGGAACTATTTGTACTTTCTCAATTTGATTTCTCACATTTGTCACTTCCACATTTATTAAAACACCACAGGAAATGTAATCATATACAACTGCAGAGATGCTTGTTTTGTTTAAGAATCTGATTTCATGATTCATTTTCTATTTTATAGAGTCTGGCTTGGCATCCATCTGTGAAGCAAGGTAAAGCAAACATGAAAAGCCATCTTACAGGAAGCACTGAGGTGGCCTAAAAATGGGATGCAGAACTTGTAACCATTGCTGAATAAGAGGCACTCAAGCAGAAAAAGCAAATGTGAAAATGTTAAGTATGACCCATGAACATATTGAGCCAGAGTTGGTCTTAAGTAATCTGCTTTATCTGCTTCATCATGCAAAATAAGCAGCATCTGCTCCTAATTAAATTTTAAGTCCTTGTAATTAAACTGAGAAGAATCAGGCAACAGATACTGTGGCTGACTGAGTTAAATACACAAACAGACTAAATGGTGTCTCAGAACCTGTCTAACATCATTTGCGTTCAGTAATGAAAGAACACTAGGGCTGTATCCAGACATAACAGAAGAGGCACCTCAGAGAGACTGAGTGCCTCCAGATACCAACAAAGCTTCTGGAGGTCCCTTTCCTGCAGATGTTGCAATCTCTCAGCACTATCAAGGGGGGAGGGAGTCTCTGACACTATATTCCAGATGACCTTAGCCAGCACAGATAATGAACCTGCTTGGCGGCAATGGAGGGAGGGACCACAGGGGAGGGATCACAGAAACTCCCCCCCCCTGCCCCAAAGTTCAGGAGTGGTATTGCACCAACTAACCTTGGGGGGTGGCAGAAATGAATGAGTGAAGCTATCAGCTGAGGCCTTAATCACACATGCCAAGTTGCCCTCTTCATCCAGGATTAATTTATAGATGACTCAACTTGTTTTGGACCAACCTGGCAAAATCTGTAGGTAAGAAGGCAGAATAGGACCAAAGCACAAACTTTTTTTTTAAGTGAGACTGGGACCACAACTATGGGGGTCTCAGGGCACAGAACATGGCTTACTTTCTGAATAAGCAAATAAACGACCCGATTGTCCAATCAACTATTGAACAGGAATGTGGGCTAAGATAACATTGCACAAGAGAACATAATCTGGAGCTATCTGACACCCTTCCTTCCATCTCCCTCTTCCCTTCTTCTCTAAATCCTCCATTAATGTGCATTCAGCTGGACCAGCTGATTCTCTGTCAAAATGCAGCACCATGAGCCACTCTCTGACTCAGCCCATCTAAAAGCAAACAGGATTTGCAATGCCCTCTTCTGAAAAAAAAAAAATCCAGAGAAGCAGCAAAACCAAATTACCCAGCTTCAGCTTTTCAGTCCACAGGAGACAAAGGTTATGCATTTCACAGAGGGATTTCTTTTACTAGAGCTTCCTTTTGCTTAGCACTTCAAAAATTCCAAACTGCACCCTTTCTTTGGACATGCAGGGAGTGACGCAGACTATCAGGTTATGAGTTCCCAATGATTAATATTCATGCAACATATTTGTTTTTATCCTCTGCTGAGAGCCCACTCGGCTTGATTTCCCTTGCCTCTGCATTAGAACTTTGCTTTTGCATTTTCAAGCACAAGACGCACTCACTCCTGGCGTGTGTGTATGACTTGCAGTCATCTGTTGCCACCCACCAAAAATCCCTTCCAGGCACTTCACTTTGGCTCTGGGTACATGGCAGTCCAGCTTAGCTGCCTGAATCCTAATGAATCATGGCAGTGGCTTCCTGACCAAGGCAGAGACCACAGCCTTATTCTGTGACAGGAGGAACAGCCAACAACGAAGTCTTGTAGGTATCTCCTCAGTGACAAATAAATAACCAGATGTGCAAACATTCTGTCTGTAAAAATAATTTCAGGGGGATCTTCGGTGCTTTTTATTTCTGACCTAAGAATCAGGATCCTTGCACACAAGGGCAACAACTATAAATACCCTCTTTAGGACAAAACATCTATTACAGTCCGACTCTTGTTCAAGCCTACATACAACTGCAGATAGGTAAGCTTGCCTCCTGGGAACAAAATTATTTAAGAAACTATCCAACTCTCTTTAAAATAGTGGACCAGGCATAATTCTTTTTCTGCAGTCACAAAGGGTGTTTCCGCACAGGCCCTTTAACACCCATTAAGCACGGATTCCAAAGTGCGCCTCCGCACACGGGTCGCTGTTTAGGACACTTCCGGCGAGGTGGGTCTGCACAGCGAGCTCGTTTCTAATCCGGATTTTGGCAGCAAAACCGCTTTGGTTCCGCCGCATCCGCATTAGCAGGGGCAATTAAGCACACTTCCGGTAGGTGCGTCCGCACCTATCTGTGCTTAATCCGTGCTTTATGGGTGTTTCTTGCACACCACATTTTTAGTGGTCTTGCGCTGTGAATCTGCATCCGTTTTGGATGTGGCCGCACAGCACAAATGTGCTAAGAAACGACCCACCCCTGGCTCGCCATGATTGGCTCCCCGGAGCCAAGCATGGCGAGCCGGGGGGCTCCTAACTTTAGGCTCGCCCTCGCCGCAGAAGCGGCGGATCGCCGCTTCTGGAGCCAGGGCGAGCTTCCCTAAAGCCCACCCTAGCCCACCCTTGGGCGAGCGCGGCGGATCCCCTCCTTACCTGGAC
Source organism: Aspidoscelis marmoratus (assembly GCA_014337955.1). NCBI lineage: Eukaryota > Metazoa > Chordata > Lepidosauria > Squamata > Teiidae > Aspidoscelis > Aspidoscelis marmoratus. The sequence goes on along the minus strand of MTQE01000401.1, from coordinate 12,846,772 downwards.
GCCATCGCCCCGAAACTGAAAGCAGGTGCAAAGGACGCGGCGTGCCTGTGTCCAGCATGCCACCTGATTGGCCAGCACGCAGTTCCTGGCAGCGCGCCTGCGCAGAGCGCCTCCTGAGGGCAAAACCGGATCTACCGTGCACACGGAGCTATTAAAACCGGTTCCTCAGGGAGCTGGTTTTAATAAATCCGGGTGCCGGAGATCCGGATTTTTTTGCCCCTGTGCAGAAGCACCCTAAGATGTATTTTTTTAATGGATGCTTTTTAGAATGTCCATACTTTCAGGATGTCCAAATTCTGGAACATTTCTTTCCTTTGAACAATGCATTTCTATTTACAAACACTGTACAAGTACTTTTTATTTAACACCCATAGAACTCTAGCATTTTGAGGTGCTAAAAAAAAGCATGTGCCTCATAATATACTACTACCAAATATACTACTACTCCTAAACATCTATAACGAAGGGACCTAACACACCTCAAGGGGGAGACTATTCCACAGCCTGAGAGGCATCACTGAGAAGGCCCTCTCCCAGGTGTCCACTCCTTTTACTACTGATGGTGGTGGGACAACTAGGAGGTCTTCCCCTCCATATCCTAAGGCATGGGCAGGTCGATATGGGAGAAGACGTTCCTTCAGATATTTGGGGCCCAAGTCATTTAGGGCCTTATAAGTCAACATCTTGAATTGGGCTCAGTAGCAACCTGGCAGCCAGTGCAGCTCTTTTAAGACCGGCAGTCAGCAGTCTAGCAGATGCATTCTGCACCAACTGCAGCTTCTGAACCGTCTTAAAGGGCAGCCCTACGTAGAGTGCATTACCGTAGTCCAATCTGGAGGTTACCAGAGCATGGATAGCTTTGCAAACAAATCACAAATTTTTGCACACCCACCATCCTGAAAATTGATTTTCCCCTATACAGTAATTTATTTCTTGCTAAAAAAATCCACCACAGTTGGCCTCTTACTTACATGTTACGCAGACCAGAGATGCCCTTAGCAGGAGATTACACAATAACTTCCAACGTTCTGGGACTTGAGCAAGGGCTGGAGGAATGATTATTTCCGCAGGGACATAGAACTGCAGAGCATATGTGAAAAAGATTCCCAGGGAATAAAGCAGCTTTACAGATTGATACAACCTGGATAAATGACACAAGAACCAACAGTTAAGTTCCCTCAACTTTCTGGGAAAGGTATTTTAAGTTTGAAACAAAAAATGCAACCTAAAGTGCGGTAGAGATTTTGGCCATTTCAGCTAAAGCAAAAGTTGCTAGCTACTAGGCCAAAGGATAAATTCCTAGGTCGCAGTAACTTTGCTATATCTCTCTCAAAGAAGGTCTCAGGAAGTCATAACATGAACACAGTACATGTAAACAATACAACACTCAAGGTAGCTTGCATGAGCTATCCACGTGCATAAGCAAGGCCCAGAGACAGGCTTCTATTGGTTCCTGAGCTTCCTCACCATAACACCATATATGGCACTTCCTATGTAGCACCATCCTTGCATTAGGTTGTTCAAACTGGTTGTATCCAGATTGTCCCCCTCCCTTATAGTTATGAGCATCTTCTAGTGATTTTCCACCGTGTATCTGTCTGCTGTGTGGAAGGGTTTAAAGAGCCCTGACTCTTCACAATAATGAATGAACCTGCTTTGAACATAACCCTGCTTTGTACATGAACTTGCTTTGTACTTGAACCTGCAATAAACTTGAACATGCTTGTTGACAGACCTGCCATCTAGCTAGTTCATTACTACACTAAAGACAAAGAAAATTTAGCATGTCTGTGCTTCCTAATCCATAAAGAACACAATTATAATTTAAAAAGAGGGAATTGGGAGAGAATGCTGTTTCCAATCCAAGACTTTGCTGTGACATAACATGGAAGGCACTGGCCCCGATCAGGCAAAGACTTCCTACGCCAAATTGTGACTTTTTCGGAACTGAAAAGCCACCTGTCCACAAGAACTCCAGTGACCAACAGACCATTTATTTCAAAACTAATAACAATTTTCATCAGCTGTCAAAAGCAACTAAATCTTTTTTTTTTCAAGTAACCACACCACAATGGCACTGATTTACTTTTGTATGGTTTGCTTTGCCACCAAGCCTATGGAGGTGTCAGTCAAAGCCCTTTCCCCCATTGTATAGAGACATTTCTACATAGGGCTTCTTTTTCACCCATCATAATTTTCAGCTTGAGTGTTATTTCTCAGATGTGAAGCCTGCAAAATGTTCTAAATCAGTCTCCTGATCGTCACCCTGAAGCAAAATCAGGCAGACTTGATAGGAGGCTTGCTTTCTCATAAAACCCTAACTCCCAGCATCATCCACTAAAGCCAAAGGATGGCAGGTTTAAGGTATGTGAAGAACTTGTTACCACAAAAAGGAGTCATGGCCATCAACCTCAAAGCATGTAAAAGGTATATTACATAAGTTCGTTGCTAGAATAGTGCTATTTGCATTGGTGGTTCAAAAGACTTGGGCAAAACATTTAGGAACAACTTTGTGAATTTAAAGAGAGAATTGCCTAAGTAGGTCAAATTTCTAACTGTATGCTAGGCTATTTCAATATGTAATGAAATCCTGTTTTGACTCTATGGATGCTTTGTCATGTGTTTAAACAAATATAAAGGACTATTAACTAACTGCACAAATAAAACACACTGTAAATTCAGGGAAGAAAAAGACTTTTAGGATCACAGACAGCATGTCATGGTAAGCATTAGGAAGTTGGGGAAGCTATGGCTCTCATGCAAAACTATTAGGAGTATATAGACATCATGAGTAATATTGCTCTTTTAAGTGGCAAAACTGAAACTATTAACAAAATCACACCATTGAGTTCTTATAATGCTGAGACCCAGCTTGCTCAGATTAGCTGTGCTTCCCCTGAACATGTCAGGCGAGTCCAGAAGATTAATTACGATTTGCTTTCTATCATGCACAGTGTTCACCCTTGAACAAACGTATTTTGGTGGGTCATATATGTCCCAACTCAAAGAAACGTTGAACATGATAAAATGATAAAGCGTGGGTTACATTTAGCTATGGCTTGCTATGATTTAACTAACAACTTCAATTAACCAAAGTTTGATTGACTAATCTCAGGTACTCAAATCTTCAAAGCAAGAAGAAATGGAAAAGAAACAGATCTAGGGGGACTTATCATGGTTTGACTGCTCCTCTGTGAGATTATTTGTAGTTTGCTTCAGCAACTATGGTTAAAACATATCTTGGATTAATGTTCTTTGTGAGAATATAGCCTAAGGCAGCAAACAAACAAGCCTGCAATATTGCAAATTTCCTACACTTAAAAAATAGATACAAATATACCACATAATTTACAACATCCCAGAAGTAATTGTGTGAACATTGTGAGAACTAGGATGTTACACTAAGGGTGTTTTTCCACTGTCACTAAAAGTACCCATTTTATACCCATTAATGGGTACGAAATGGCAATTTTGTACCCATTAATGGGTACTTAATGGGTACTTCTAGTGACAGTGGAAAAACACCCTAAGACGACCTTTGATCTGACCTTGCAGGCCAATTTTTATATTACAAAAGAAGTATATATAAAAAAGTACTCTTGATTTGGCAAGGCCAAGGAAACAGAACTACACAACACATAGAAAAGCAGAAAATGCTTAACTCAGTAAAGAGTTTTGTGAAATGTTGTCCCTAGAAGAATTATTCTGCTAGAAGCAGAAAAAAAATGAACTGTCATTGCTAACAATACTTTGTGTGGCTCCTCACAATCTGGATTTCCCTGTGTTGTCCTGGAGGTGTTATACTTTGCTATCTTCTCAGGATTCATTGCCTACTATATGGAACCAATATTCTGATCTGGCTTTGGAGGACACAGCTGGTTCTGAGCCTCAACCCAGATTTAACTCCTATTTGGAACACCCAAGGAATTATTAATAGTCAAAAGTAAAAGTACAATTGACACATGCCAACTATGGTCCTCACTATCTTTAAGAATTCAAAGACATCACGTGGCATCTTATTTGGAAATTTCAATGGAAAGTATTACATAAATCTTCCTCCCACACTGAATATGATTCTACTCCTTAAAAAAAAGCAAGTACATATCTTCAAAGACATTTTTTCAGCTTCAGTTATGAATATTTCACAGTTTGATTATTTCTTTCCTTCCACAGCTGAGTAGTTGCCAGCACTGGCACCCATATAAATTATGTGTAATACAGACGTCATTACTGCTTGCGTTTTCATCAACTCAATTCAAAAGCAAGCTATTTCAGGAACTACAGAAAGTATGTTTGGGAGGTGGGTGAAGAGGAGTATGAGGAAACAAGTGGATTATATAAACAGGAAACTACCAGAACTCTGAGGAAAAATATTTTATTCTCATGGATCACTCTACAAAATTCTCAAACAAAAGGGAGATCCCAGGACAATGGTGCTGAATTAGAACTTGACAAGAAGTTTGGCTTTCCTTGTCTAGACCATGAAGTTATAAGGGAGATTTCTTGATCCAAAGCATTAAGTTAACATCACTGGACATAAGTGCTTTGTTTGGAACAGTGTGCTCACTGAGTGAACAGAATACAGAATCAACAGACACAGTATACATGCTGCAAAATAGCAACTGGTAAATTTTTAATAAAATAATTTTACCTTGGTGTTTAGATTCTCAGAGTCTGTAGAACAGACCTTTGCATAACTTTATCTAAAGGCTTTAGAGCACTAGAACTGGCAAAAACCTTGTCTAAGGTCTCCTTTGGCACAAAGTTATGACTTTTAAAACTCAATTGTATTATTTTCTGTGAAAAGCAGCCCTAAACATCACCCTAATTAATAGCCATCATATTTTAAGATCTACTTGTGATTGCCCATAACCAAAAGAAGTGAGAAGAGATGAGAAGTAATTGGGCAGACTATGTTTGGACTACCTAGTACCATACCAAAATGTGCTAGGACACATTTTGCTTTCAACACTATCAGTGCTTGCTTTTGATTAATAAGGAGGGCATCAGATGGAATATTACAAAGCTAACCTATTACACCTCCAGAATTCTTTGGAATAGTTTCAGCCCTCAATTTTAGAGAGAACCACCTTAAAGCATCATTTTAAAAGATGATCCCCTAGAGATCACCATAATCTTAATCTTTTAATTCTGCCTTCATCCTAATAGGTAATGGGATGTGCCTTGAACAGGCCAGCTGGTAACCCCCTAAACAATAAATAATCATTTAAAAGAAAAAGAAGGAGGAGCTTTAATTAGCATGGCTTTCAAGATAGATAGAAAGGAAAGAGACAATTTCAACACTTTACTCTCTTAATGGTCCTTAAAAATCAAACAAATGAGAATTTGTAAAAGCAGACAGAATAATTAATATGAGATAATCTAGTACCCATATATTCCGGCGTATAAGACAACTGGGCATATAAGACAACCCCCAACTTTTCCAGTTAAAATATAGAGTTTGGAATATTCTTGCCATATAAGAAGACAACACTCGGCGATGAGAAGATTTTCCTGGGTTAAAAAGTAGTCTTATACACCAGAATATACTGTACTTATTCATTTCACCATATTTTCTCCTCCTCTGTCTTCCAGAAGTCCAGCATATGTCCTCCATAGTGAAATCAGCTGCAATTTTGAAGCAAACGCACTACTGTATTTCACCTTTTCCCAATAGTGGCCGACTTTTTATATAATATTTTGCAAAGCGATGCGTGCTTGGTTATAATAACCCAACATTTTACTGGCACTCTTACTGTACAAAATGGGGTGGGTGGGTGGGAGGGAGGGAAGTTGCTTCTTGGAAGAAATGGAAGCTTTGAAATAGAATATGACCTGCAATTATTCATGTTGGGTCATAAAACTCTCAGTCCCCGCCCCACACCTTACATTAAGAAGATGCAGATCAGCACCAGCTGCACAATGATGTGGAGTATTGGGAGTGACAGCAAATGATCCACATCAGTTTGATCCAGTCTGGGGGTGCCCATTGCAGCAGACAATTTCAATAAAGAATTTTGATGTTATGCCCCAGACATATTGGCAAGCACACCAAGAACTGCACACATTCCAATTGAATGTCACCTTCTCTAGAATAAGCGTCCAAGTCTGCTTACTTGTGGAATAAACCCACAGTTAAACGTAAAAGCGCAGAATACTTACTATGCAGCAATGACTGGCTGTCCCAACTCAAAAGACAGCTCCATAGCTTCCCCTAACGGAGCTGCGAGAGACAAGGAGGGACATGACATCATGCAGGTTGAGGCAGCCAATCAGATTTGAGCTGCCCTTCCTGCTCGCATCTTAATCTTCTCGCTGTTCTGCCTTCACTGAGGGGAACTTTAGATTTTGTTTGTACTGCGCAGCGAGTGGCCTCTTACCATCATTAAGATAAGTACGCAGTCCTAAGAGGATAATGCAATCCATCGATCGTCGTGTGTGATGCCACAATTGCAACTGCGCATTCAGCTCCACAGTATAAACATGTCTGGATGCAGCCCAAGTTCACTCCAAGTTTTTCTTATCCCTTGGTATCCATCTACACATTTCTTCTCTCAGCTACTCAGGATCCCAACAGGATCATAACAACAGGAAGACTTTGTCCCTTGTTTAACTCACCAACAGTTAGGCAAATTGAGTGTAATGCTGGCCTGGATGTCAGCTCCAAAGCGCAGGTATCCCAGTGTTCCAAGGAAAAGGTAAAGCATGCTGACTATACCCATTCCCACATACAATATTATTGGAAAGTGCTGCGGTGTCTTCATCTTATTTTCCAAAGGAAGGACCTTTGGTGGAAAAAAAGAGAAAAGAAACCTGAATATTATAACATTACTTTGTTCCTCTCTTGGATTAATTTTCAAACTGTTCATTTGCATTAGAAACCAAAAGAAACTAAAGATCCAGATAATAGAGTGTCCAGTTCAACCAATGATCAGACAGACCTCACAGTTTTTTTCTCAATACTAAAGCCTTCTCTTATTTTCCAGCAACCAGTAGAGAGAAGATATTTCTATTTACTCATCAGTTAATAGTTCATTCTTCAAAGTTGTGTATTTAAGCACATATATACCACATCTATCCTGTAGCAATGAAATTTCTGTGGTCAGCCTCTGTTTCTAAACAGGAGTTCAATAAAAAATGCCACTGTTTGCCATTTTTACTAGTTAAGAGAAAATAAGAATAGGAGAGGAGCTCAGCTAAATCAGGAAACTACCCTTCTTGTCCTTCATCCTCTCTCCCATGGTGGCCCACCAACTGCCTCTGGGCATTCCCAAGCAGAACACAAAGGCAAAACCTTCACCTGCTCTTGCTTCTTTGCAAGTGGCCTTGAGAGGCATCCTGCCTATCTCTCCAAGCTGGACATCCATTCTGGTAGCTGCTGATACTCCTGACCTCTGTGAATTTGCCTAAATCTTTCTTTAAACTATCCAGGTTGGCTGGCTAGTTTCCCCTTTCTGCTGCAACCTTCTTCATATGCCAAAAATCTGTTCCACAAGCCTGGGGGAAAAGTTGGGAGTTATTGGGGAGGCATTATATTGACTGAAAAATATAAGTCAATATAAGCTACCATTTCAGGAAGGAAGTAGTGATGTAAACAAAAATAAATTTTTAATCTCTTCTTATTCACAAAGACTACTCTGGCTAATCTTCCAGGGACACTCAGAACTCACGTTGTTGCCCATAAGGAATACTGACATCCTGTACAGAATGTTCTGAAACTATTCTGATATCTTAACAGACTTTGAGCTTCTGGCTTCTGTACTTACTCAGTGACCCATTAAAGATAAGAGGCAAGTAACACAACTATCAAATAACATTCTGCCCACACCTTTTCCTGCCACCTCTCAACTTGACCTACCATTGCTCAACTGATCATCTTCTAATGTCCTGCAGAGCTACACTACTGCATCACACCATGATCCCTTCCACATATTTCAGAGACGCTTCTTATCATGTAGGCACGTGCCAACTTATAAATTTGACATATCCATATTATGTAATATGGAAAATGGGGATTAGGGAACCCAGTTGATTAATGTTAAGTCTGGAAAAACTGCAGAAAAGGGCAATCAGGGTGATCAAGGTTCTGGAACACCCTCATTAAGAAATCAGGCTGCAATTTCTAGGCTTCTTCAGCTTTGAAAGATCTTCTAACAGAAGTTCATAAGAAGATTTGCTGACATTCTAGTAAAATATATTTTACTAACACAACATCTGGAATTGTATCTCATTTTCAGTGGAGATTGAAACTGTCTCTCAGTGTTCTGTGGCCTCCTTCTCAACTAAGCGTATCGACTGAACATAGCTCATACCAGCTTTCTAGAACTTTCATTCTGTATTCTAGACTTCCTTCCTCAGCACCTCAGCCAGTTTGTTCGTACACTTCTCAACAAGATGTCCAGAAACTGAGCCTAGGCCCTTTCCACACTTGGCCTTCTTCTTGAATATATCTCGGGATAGGGTCTGTTAACCACATGCTAATGCAGACTATGGTAGGCGTCACCTGTGACCTGCCATAAACCAGCACTAGCATGTGGCACCAACCCCTTATTTCACCATATATTCAAGAATAAGGGCCAGTGTGGAAAGGTCCTCAATTACTTCAGCTAAGACCAGCTATGATATTCTGGTGAGAATTTTAAGCCCAGAAGACATCAGTCAAAAAGTGTCTGAAACCTGTAAGCTAATGTGCCAGGGGGAAAAAAGTCTGTCAAGAGCCCTGCACATAGAACCACAAATCAGCTTCATAACTGGAGGTGGAAAAAACAACACCTCTTAAATAACATCTTAGGATCAGCAGCCAGGCACCAGTTGATATGGATGCCATCTGGTCAATAGGAATGTAACTGCTCTGAAAGCCCTAATGCTATTTAAATAAGCATGTAGCTCCCAGTAAAGCAAGCTAGGCACACGCACAGCAAGACTTACCACTCCAATGCCTTCAAAAGCAAAGATAGCTGTGCCAAAAAACAGAGGATAGGTCTTCCACTGGGACACCAAGGGGAGATGGGAAGGATCTGGAATATCCTGAAGGGTGATAAGGAAGAAGCACATATTTGAGAGAAACAGACCCAATAAGGCTGGTTGTGGAGAGTTTTAGTATGGGTACAGAACAGCTAGACCTTATCTTTCCAATGCTGAGCATCTATTTGGATCCAACTGTTTTTCCTGTCTCTCTTACAGTCTCATATGCGTGTGCACATGCTTGCACGCACACATACCTCTTCCCACCTTCAAATCCCACTATTCCCACTTTATTCTGTCCATCTTGAAAATGAGAATACAAAGCCCCACTTTAACATACATGCAATTCTTGCCTTGCCCTTCCCCATGTCAATTAAAATTTCAAATCAGGTTGTGAACACCCTATTATGTTTTCATTTAATAATGTTTTAATTATTTGATCCATAAGTTATGCTGTTATTTTAGCAAATGCTCTGACCCATCCTGAGATCTTCTAATGAAGGGCAGGGAAGAAATATTTAGAAACAAATATTGAGCCTAAGCCTCTAATATCCACTTCTGGTGGCCTGAGTACAAACAAATAAAGTCATTGCAAAATGGAATCAGTATCTGAAACCACCAATAATTTTTTTTAAAAAAACCCAAAGATGCTCAACTGCTTTTTTGATAAATTTGGCCTTCTTGATGCCTTTTGTTTGCAACATTAAGAAAAACATTGTTGCAAAATGGGACCATTCTGAAGGCAATCTAACTTGGTATATCCACACTGATCTTTGCACATACCCTGACAATGTACTGGAATATCATTACTAGGCTGCTAATCATGAGAAGATTGGCCACCAAAGAGAAAATGGAAAGTAACTTGAGATTCTGGATGAAGACAAGCAATATCATAAATGGTAGCAAGGACAGGATATATAACTGAGAGCTCATGGTTGGAGCCAATAATGCAGTTTCATTAGAATTGCAGTCATTCGTTGTACCATTGGCAGCAGATATCACCTAAGGAGGAAGAAGAGGAAAAAAATGGGTGACGTCAGTACAAAATCAGCATTTCCCCCCCTAAAACCATGAACCACAAGCACAACTATTTCTTTTTCTTCACTTCATCATTCATTGGTAAGTTCAGTGTAACTATAGGGGCATGACTGCATGCAAAATCACATAGGTATGCAAACAGTGATCAACAATAAATCAGCACCCCCCAACTTCAAGATTAAATTAACTCAGGAAATTTCAGAATAACTCAAAGCTGCCTAAACTGGACACAATCCCTGTCATCTTTCACATACCATTTTCAGATTCAATTCTTTTGAACATGTGAGACAATAGCTACAGGCTACTTTTTAGCAAAAGGTTCACTGATCATTACATCAGAGTCATGATACTAGACTAATCATGGGGGGGGGGCACTATGTTTCTTCCTTTTTCTTTTTCCTTCATCAATATTTGCTGGTATGCTAGTGAACGCTGCTTAGGTGCGGCCTGTAACTTTCCAATCCGGCTGGGTACAGTTGTGGGCTGCACGAAAGCTGGCTACAAAAATACACATCACCCCTGAATAGGCCTTGTATGAGTGCACTGAGGAACAGCATGCATGTTTGCAGTCAATATTAACCAACCTCACCCCCACACTTACCCAAATTTGTAAGTCATGAGCTGCTCACTGATGCTGCTATTGGCATAAGTGGGCTTTAGAGGGATATTCCTCCACCTTACTGAAGAACAGATTCATCAGGCTTGTCTCCCCCACTTTCTTCTAAATAGGCATTCTATTGCTTGGCAGTATGGGATTTTCTCCATTTTTGTTGCTGTTATTATTCTTTTTCTTCATCCCTCCCCCTCCCCCTGCCCCTCCCTTTCACCTTACATTTCTATTTGGTAAGCTAGGAAGCAGTCGCTTGTCCGACATTACATTTGGATGGTGGTACGTAAGCCTTTCACAGGCTTAGTGGCAGGGTAAAACAGTAAAAGCTAGCAAACAATAATGCATGTCACTATATTCCAGGGCAAAAACAGGAGTACAAGCCCAATATGTAGATGAAAAAAAATATTTGAGCTCAGTTACTCATTTGTGACAAGTACAATATAAATAAGGAAATAGATTTGTACACTTTAACAATAAGGAAGATTAGAAAACTATAATCTCACTATTTATTGCAGGTTTATTCCAGGTTGCAGCAATAAAAACAAGATGTAAAATGAATGTGCTAAAAACAGTAACAGTATAATAACTCCAGGTTATTGAATGGCCTTCCCTCAGCTATGGGTCTAGCATTTTCAAAGTAGGTCTTCAGACAACTTTTACTGTGTTCTTCTGTTATAGAGCAACTTTGTTCTCTCATACCTTAGACTGATCTGTAGATTTATGATGCTAGAATTTTGAAGGTTTTATTTCAGTTATACTTTTGCATCATTTTTAAATGGTTTAGCCTACTCCAAAACTATTTGATATAGTTGGGAAGTAAATACAATAAGTATAACTTTAGTCCATATTCATTTATTTTGAACGCTTACCTGCTTCAAGTTATCGGCAAGAAAGACAAAATAGACACAGCAGAATCCGAGTTGAGTGAGGATCAAGAAAAAACCCACTAGGTATCTGAAAAATAGTGAGGATTTGCAACAACAATCCTTTTTGAAATATTTCAATTCAAGAAGTGAAAACCCTTGTGGAATTACAGCTTCCATTACAGCTTCCATTATTTAAGCCTCTTACCATGTGGGAAGAAAATTGGTGGTGACAAAGTAGAGATATCAGGAATATGTGAAGCATGATTTTGCACGTCTAATGATTACTAAGGCCTCTTCTAGACAGGGCATGGAGATTATCTTAGGGTTGAGTTTGAAGAGGAGCTCCCACCCTCCCTTTTCTCAAAGTTGAGTCTGACCGGTTTTTCCATCTGTGGAAGCTGCCTGAGTGGAAAAGCAGAGTGAGGAGCTGCCCAGTATGTCTGCTTATAAGGAGACACACTGAAAGTTTCACATGGCTGGGGGAACAAACACTATTCCCTGATTCCCGCCTAGGGGATGGATTAGGTTGAGATACATTGTACGATCTGCATAGCAAATAGGGAGCTGTTGCCCCAACCTCCTCTTTCAGTAAAATTTAAGGCAAAAGAGCAAGGACTGTGCTGGTCTTGGATCATAATAAAATAGTGTATAGCAATGTTGTTAAAAAAAAAAACCAACCAACTCTGAAGAAGTGAAATGCACAGAAAGAATTTTAAATAGTAAAGGTGACGTATCTTATTACAACTTGTCATTTACCAAACAAATATAAGGGTATTCTATGGCAAACATATCAACTTTTCAGTGGATGTCCATTCTTTCCCTTCGTGCAATATTAGAAACTTTGCCTGTTGCCCTCTGTTTATCATGTTTAAGAGCAAGCGAAGGACACCTATTTACTTTTCAGGTGTTACTTTTCTTCAATTTCCATCATCCCTCCAATTCCCTAGTGAATGAGATGTGAACAACATTTGAAAAGTCACATTCCTCTTATATATGCGCAACCTGACACTTCTAAGACCCTAAGAAAGGTAAATACCTTCCCCAAATCGAGTGAGTTCGAAGCCAGGCACTGGGGCTGGCTTCCAATCCATGCATCACAGCATCTCCATAATCCACAAATGGTTTCTGATGCCTATTTAGAGGAGGAAAAAAAAGAGTGGTAAAGAGGAAACAACCAAGTGGAAAACTATAACACCTGGAAGCATTTCACTTTGTTTGCTTAGCCCAGACACAGGCACTTCATATACTCATAGTCAAGGCAGGAATTGAAATCATCATCTCACGGTTTCAATCTTGAGATAAACAGATGTGTAATTCAATCACTACAGAAACTCAGCCTGGACAAAAAGCTTCACACACATATTTAGAAATAAAGAGCTGCGTCCAAACAGTGCAACCCACACGCACAGGTGTGTACGGCATTAGCAGCTGCAATTTAGATTCACGCCTCTTTGGTTTAGAGCTACCTTCACATAGGATATTGACTGTACTTGCATTTCAGAATGCTAAATTAAGTCAAGCAGGAGGTTAAGCACACATATTAAAATGTCTAAACATCCATAGTTATAACCACATTGCTAGCTCTGTATGAAACAGGAAACCACAACTACAATCCAAACTCCTGTCTGCTACTATGCAAGCTTTTCTGTCCTATTTAAGCATGGAATGGGGCACAAACTCTGCGAGGCCAAGCCCAAGCATTCCTCTCAACTTCTCCCTCACAAAATCCTGTACTTGTCACAGTAGAAAACAGGGACCATTGGGAGACTTATTCACCAGTGTTACACAAGCAAATGTAAGTCAGTCATTCTCCAAGCTGCTGCGTCCAGATGGTGTGCTAGTTGTGTCTAATGTGAAGAGCTGCTCAGCTTGGATTAGCTGTCCAAGTTTCCATTTTTCTAACATCCTAACGTTCTGCAAAGTGGATCATTTTTATCCCAGCCACCAATGTTTAGTGAGGTATAAGATAAAGCCGCTTTCTCTGATGTATTTTCTCTTACCTGCTACAGAAGTGATGGGCACACTTAACCAGGATGTGCATACAGTGCAAAGCAACTATTCCAATCACCAGCAAGCTGATAGGACCCATCTACGGGAGAGAAGAGCACACTCTAGTGGTTGAAGGGAAAAATGCACAATTTTTAATAAATACAGAACATGATTTACAGATATTTTGAAACTGTAGTCACTAGGGATGCGCTCAAATTTTCGTAACATTCGTTATTTGTCTGAATTCAGACATTTGTACACAAATCGAATGTTACAACATGAGTACATTAACATTTGTGTGAATACGAATGTTTTGGAATGTTTGAATGTTTCGTATTTTCTGGCGTATAAGACTACTTTTTAACCCAGGAAAATCTTCTCAAAAGTCAGGGGTCGTCTGGAGGAATTAAGAATGTGGTCTTAAATAGAAACTATCATGAACTATTTATTTTATGTTTTATACTGTTACTATTCTTTCATCTCATCTTCTTCTTTCAACCAGAGTCTTAACAACAGGATTAAGTACTTTCCTATGTCTGACAAGCAGCTTCCCCTGATTGTATTATTTATTCTTAGCAAACTCCTTTCACTTTTTCCAGACAATCACTAGTTCTCCTTCATCTATTGTCATCTTTCTGTAATCATGCATCCAATCCCCAAGGCAGCATACCCTTTATTCAGTTTAAACATCAGCAGTAAGAAAATACTGAAAATAGTAGCATGTCAACTTGAGGTACAAATAAATGATTTCACTGTAAGCTGGCCATCCTCCTCTTTTGATGAAATTACCCTGAGTAACAGCAAGTTACTCAGGAAGTAGCCACAGCTCAGTAGCAGAACACCTGCTTTCCATATAAAAGGTCATAAAAACAAAAAAGGAGCCCTGTTAGATGGACAACTGCCCACCCAGTCCAGCCCTCTCATACAGTGGCCCACCAACTGCTTTTGGGCATTCTCAAGCAAAACCTTCACCTATGCTTGAATTCCTACAAATGGCCCTTACAGACATCCTGCCTGTCTCCCCAACCTGGAGCTAGTACCTAGGCATCCAGTAATATACCTGTCCTCTATGAATTTGTCCCAGCTTCAACTGCAGTGCTCTCTCATAAGACAGCAGTAGCATGCCACTTCTTTACTGTGGCCATGAAAATTGCTAGGCCTGTCCATGTATTAAATGGAAGGCTGGTGCAACTCAAGGGAACATAATAACCTAAGAGAAGCCCTGCTGGATCCGGTCACAGCCCATCTGGTCCAGCATCCTGCCTCACACAGTGGTCAACCAATTGCTCCTGGGCATTCACAAACAGAAGACAAAGGGAAAACCCTCTCTAATTCTTAGCTCCCTGCATCTGGCCCTTAGAAGCCTCCTGCCTGTCTCTCCAACCTAAAGGCAGTACAGAGGTATCAATTCTATTAGCCATTGATCTTTAACTTAATATTACCATTTACAAACTTAAAAAATAAAAGGTTCTCTTTGCTCTATTCTTTTTATACTCTAGCCTCTTTCAAAACTCAAAGCTCTTTCCTTTCAGCACAACCCTTTTTTTCTGGTTAAACAGTCTCAGCTTTATTGTCTAATCTATACTCAACCCTGCTACTCATACCATTGAGAGATGTCTTCTTCCTTTCCTCTTTTCTCACTGGCCTCAGACCTCTCACTGCCAGCAAACAATGTGGGATACAGGGCACGAATGAACTACAAGATACATTACTCATGAGGACAATAATAAAAACACATTATTCATATGCCTGGGCTCCTTCCATTCATCTTTCAATTTTTTTTTCTTTTTGCTCAGATATTTGATATGAAAAACTGAAAAGAATAATGGCTGGTATCTTGTTTGCTGTTCATGTAATTATTTTTGCATCTTATAATGCAAAAGTAAGGCTATTTTCATATTAGACACGTTAATTACCACTAACATGGCCTTGAATATATGTTCCTGCAGGACTTTCAACTGCCAGAAGAATTCTAACGAATTCATAAGTTAGAAGAAAGTTTGCGAGTCTGATGTCAACATTCACTTCAGGAAAGGTTTTCTGAGGTCATGACCTACATATTTTAGTTCCTGGATAATTCTGTAGAACAACCTGGATGCATTATTCAGGCTGAACCAGAATGTTTATTACGCAAAACCAACAAGGTACTTCCCCATTATTAGAAATCATATTAACAGAATAGGAAAAAGATGACACAGATAGTGTTTTGTATTCATACGTTTTGGGTGGCTTTCTTCAAATTGCTAGAAATTCAAGGCAAATGCCCCACTACAGCCGTCTGTTTATTTAAAGGACTGATAATCTTAGATAATGCTATCTGTTCCACTCACATCCTGGCTTGCAATAGGTTGCTAGAGCAGCTCTAAAACCAATCTTCCTACACTACAGTTTTTATTAATGAGACTTAGTTACTCCTCAATTTGTTTAATTTCCTGCTTTCTTTTGACAGCAAGCGGGTTTAGAAACAGGCACAGAAACCTACCAGCACTAAGTATACATTACCTGAAACAGCAGGAACACAAAGGGAACAGGGGCATGAACCCTGGTAGTTTTTCTATAGGTACCTGCTCACTGGAAACTGAGCACCACCTACCAACTGCCAATCTTTATACTGCAAAATGTTTACACTTGTGGTAGACCAACTAACTACTGTGCTAATTTATAAGCACATGAATCATTTACAAAACAAAGATAGCTGATTTCCATAAAATAAAATAAAAAAGAATAGCATAAGAATCAAAATGTATTAAAATGCACGCAGAACAATCTTACCACAATGCCAGCATTTTTGATGGCTAATGGAAGCCCCAGTAGGCCTGTACCAACATTGCCCTTCAACAAGTGTATTAAGGTCTGAAGCCATCTGAAGAGAAAACACCAGAAAGAGATTACTTAAAACCTCAAGGGAAGCATCTCTGCTTTTCCGGTAGAGACTACCAGGCATACAGACTCCAGAAGCCTGGTGAAACTGCTCTCAGTTGTTCCATGAACCCTGTGTAAATAAGGATGTATTAGCAAACCAACACAAGTCCCTAAAGCCAGAAAACCCAAGTACTGTAACCAAAAAAACACAACAAAAGGGTTCTGCCAAAATATATCAATAAACAGGATAAAATAAGACCCACTACCAGGTATAGAAAGGCAAATATAACAAATAAAGAAGTAAATGAAATCTGAAGCAGGAGCACCAGTGTAATTTCTAAAAGGGTAGCAATACCCCACTGAAAAGTTTATGAAGTGTATAAATACTAAAAATAATAATAATAAAAAACAAGTAATATAATAATAGTAAAAATATCAAAACACAAGGCCAAACACGTTTCAACTACCAGTCTTCTTCAGTGGCCTGTAAGTATTATAAAAGTATATAAAATATCAGATACCACAGCTCACACAATGTGACTCTGTTCAATACCAAGTTTGTAAGGATGTATTAAACAGAAAGTTAGGCATACAGTGATGGTCTGGAAATAATCTAATGACCAGCCAGAAATAACGGAAGGCTAGTGCTGGGCACTCTAGATGCTAACACAATTCAAGGTCAACAATTTCAAAGCTATATTCACTGGCAGAGCCACAGAAAGTAGGCTAGAATAGGCACGTCAGGAATTTATCATAGCCAAGTGGCCAGCTACTTAATTTAGAGAGGGAGTGGCTAACCTGTTGTCTTGCTGATGTTGCTGAACTCCAACTCTCCTCAACACTAAGTCACATGACCCATAATGAGTGATGATGGGAGTTGCAACCACCAGGAATCTGGTCTACAGGAAAGGGTGGATAAGGTGTTCAAGCATACTTCTGATCACAGGTACAAGTAGTGAATGATGCAGCTCCAAAGCTTCGACAGAGTTCTGCTTCTTCACTAGAAACCCAGTGCAATCAGGAACACCTTTTGTGGGCAAAGGCAGCAAAACTAGTTTCCAAGAAATGTCATTTCGTCAGACAGCACTGTCACGTATATTAGCAGGTCATTCTAAACCAGTGATGGTGAACCTTTTGAGCTCGGTGTGTCAAAATTCGCAAGAAAACCTAGCTTAACTCGGGTGCTGTGTCACATCTAGAAATATCCATAATTTTGTGATATTTGTAGTTCTAGTAAAAGTTATATTTTTGATATATGTATTTTATTAAAAGCAAAAACAAATAATTCTCTACATTAGTGACTTTTGTTGCTGAATTTCGTTTGCTAAATCTTCAGTTGAAAGTTGGTATTTCATACACTTCAAGAACAAGCAAGCACTACACACCCAAGTACCTGGGTGACCATGTGTGTCACCCAAAAGGGCTTGGCATGTCACCTATGACATGTGTGTTATAGGTTGGCCATCACTGTTCTAAACAGACAGAACATGCTCTCATCTGAAATGCATCCTGGGATTCTGTCATGTCACAAATTCTCTTCAAAGCTGATATTAACATATTCCTTTCCTTACAAGAAAGCCCTGTGGGCCATTATAATAATTGGTTTCAGCACATGGACTCCGGGCAAACAGCAAGCTTTCCATACTTACAGTAGCCTCAAGGAAATAATGTAGCTGAACAACACATCCTTTTAAAAAATGTATGCTTACAAGTCATTGTTTCCTGAGGAAAGAAAGGGAACCAAGATAAATTCAAACTTTCTACCTAGAGTACCAGAAACTCCGTACTAACCCTAGTAGGCTGAATTCTCAGGAACAGATGTGGTCAGTGATTTAACTAAAAGCCAGAGCAATTGTCCCATGAAAGAAGAACAGAAGAAGAATGCTTGCACTCAATTAGCTCAGTAAGATTAGCTCTGTGTGCTGAGCAGACAGCTCAAATAGATTTGTACTTTCACCCTGAATAGAGCCTTACATGATGCATGCATTCACAAACCTCATGAAAAGCAGTTTGCACACCAGCCCACAGATTCTAACAAACACTTACGTTGTCCCATTTGCCTCTCCAAAACGCTGGTAGGATGATGGGCTGGAAAAGCCACTTAAACCTTCTGGGGGACTGCTATCGGGAGAGACCTCTGTAGAGCTGTAATCATTGTAATCTTCACTGCGTAACCGTCTGGTGGACATTGTGTCTGTGGGAGAAACAGCATTAGAAACCAGAGTCCCTGCTAACTCAATACTCCCTCCCTGGGCTGGTGCTTTGTCCATTGCACCAGGTTTCTCCGGATGGGACATCACTCTGCTACAAATGCCCCACTTCTATTAGTGCAGCAGGTTCTGCCTAGACGGCTTACTTATATACTGCCACACCTCCTGACCTAAACAAGGAATTGCAACAGGAACACAGTTAAAGCATCAGAGGAGTGCTTTGGGATCAGCATTTTACTATAATTATTACTGAAATCAAAGTGTAAGCTTGTCAAAGTCCAGAACACCTACACTTTACCTGGAGGCGATAAGCCATGAAAAAATTATTTTGTGTTGGTATCTCCCAGGCAGGAAAAAAGGCAAAACTGGCACCCAGATAAAAATTGGCAAAGACGTATCTTATTTCCTAAACCTGCACTATTCAAGAGATACTGGTAAGCTAAATTGTATCAGTTAAAGTAAAGGACCTTTGGTTTCATGTAAAAACAGAGTTCCGGAGCCAAGTTATATAAAAATACAAAATGTGCATATTAACTTTGTAGTTAATATGGACTACAATCATGTGGTTTATTCCTTGTCTTAATGGCATCTGCCCCCAAATACTCCTTTTGTTCTCAAATCTTAACATCCCACTGAGGGAGTGGAGAAAGCACTTTTTGTACTAAAAGTCAGATGTAGACACCAGAACAAAAGATGACTCCAGTGGTGTGATTTCACCAGAGATTATCATTAACAAGTTTAGTCGCCCAGCTTTTGTTTATTAGTCACCACTTGCTCCCCTGAAAGCAGTAGCCCCCACCCTCCCGACAGTTCCTTATGCCTTAAAAATGTGTCAACTTGGTAACAGGTAACAATACAACAACACATAAGACGGGCTTTGCAGGAAGTATTGGATGAGATGTTCTGCAACAGTACTACCATTCTCTAAATCAGGTTGGAAAACAGAGCGTATTTTGCAATTACGTGCATTCTCCTCCTCCAATAGATACTGATTCTTTCAGTGTTGGTCACACCCAGCTTGTCATTACAGCCAATCTAAAATTTGCACAACAAAAAAGGAAGATACTCCAAAGCAGAAAACTCAGGTGTGTAGTAACGTGATTGTCTCTTATATCCAAGCCACTCTTCCTTCAGGAAATTATGGAATGCATTTTGATGTTATATGCTTGTGTTCCGTATACATCTGTAATATATTAACAAGTAAAAAAAACCCTTTCTGTGGCTTTAAACACTGCAATCTTTTAATGAAGGTTTTACAGTGTAATCTCAAGGAACTGGATCTGCTAGAATAGGAAGGCTTGGATACGGAAGTTTCCTGTAATAAGAACATAAGAGAAGCCCTGCTGGATCAGTGGCCCACCAAATGCTCGTGGGCATCTCAAGTACAGTCAGCACAACCAGGTTGATTCTTGCTTTTGCCAACAGTCTAGTGGTTAAGGAGCCAGACTCTTATCTGGGAATACTGGGTTTTATTCTGCACTCCCCCACAAAGCCATCTGGGTGACTTTGGGCTAGTCACAGCTCTCTTCTGAGCTCTCACAGCCCCACCTACCTCACAGGGTGCCTGTTGTGAGAGAAGAATAGAAAGCTTTGTCAGCTACTTTGAGTCCCCTTAAATGGGTGAAAAAACTGGGGCATAAAGGCCAACTCTTCTTCTTAATGCCTATCAGCAGTCAAGGCAACAGGGCATGCTGGAGACAAGAAAAAATGGATCATTCACACTGAGTGGCACCATTCTCTCCTAATACAATCAAGGTAGGATAGTAATTTAAATTTGGGGGGAGGAGAGCAAAAGATGTCCAGAGATGGCAGAGCGAATTCCTAGCTGCAGAGGACACAGGTACTCTATTCATTTCATTTCCATTTTATTTGTATACCACCTTTCCGAAAGAAAATTTGCCCAAGGCAGTTTACAACAAACATAAAATATTCCCACTTTTTATACATGATACTCCCACTGCACCTTTATTTATTTATTTGCATTTTTAATTTTTTAATCCCATCCTATACCTGAAGGTCTCAGGGCAGGTTACAACAATAAAGGCCAAATTGAAATAAACATATTAAAACACTAACAATGCCTGAAATTGGGAAGGAAAAACTGTCCCCTTATTCAGCCAAAGGCCAGGGCAAAGAAGTCTATCTTCATTGCTTCCCTGAACATGTAAATTGCAGCTACCTGACACTATTCCATAATGTGGGAGCCATCATTAAGAAAGTCCTCTCCTGGGTGCCTACATGTTTTGCTATTGACAGTGGTGGCACAACCAGGACGGCCTCCACTAAAGATTGTTAAGCAGGTCAATATAGAACAGCAGTTCTCAACCTTCCTAATGCCACGACCCCTTAATGGAGTTACTCATGTTGTGGAGACCCCCAACCATGGGGGCAGAGCAGCTGGGAGGTGGGAGGGAAGGACGGTGGGAGACTTGTCGCGACCCCTCTGAAAGGGTAGTTCGACCCCCAAAGGGGTCCCGGCCCCCAGGCTGAGAACCACTGATATGGAAGAAAGGATTCCTTTAGATATTTGGGGCCCAAGTCATCAGGGCCTTATAAGTTAAGGTCAACATCTTGAATTGGTCTTAGAAGCAAACTGGCAGCCAGTGCAGCTCTTTTAAGATCAGCATGATGTGTATCTGACCAGTTGTTCTAGTCAGCTTTCTAGCAACTACATTCTGCACCAGCTACAGTTTCTTAGCTTCTGGGGTAGGCCCACATAAATTCCATTGCAACAGTGTAGTCTGTAAGATACAGCATGAATAACGGTGGCCAAATAATCTCTGCCTAGAAGGGGTATTAGATGGAAATAGGCACTCTTGGCCATAGCCTCAATCTGAGCTTCAAGATTGTCCCTTGTCCCCCTTGTCCCTTGCAGAGCATTACAAGCCCATCAACATAGGGCACCTCCCTACTTCATGAATTTGAGACTCTGTGACACGCAGAGTCATCTTTTCTGGATTCAACTTCAATTTATTGGTCCCTATCCAGCCCACTACTACCTCCAGGTACTGGTCAAGCACTTCAATCACCTCCCCTGATTCAGTTGGCACCAAGAGATAGAACTGAGTGCCATCTGCATATTGATGACACCTCATTCCAAATCTCCTGATGACCTTTCCCAGCAGCTTTATATAGATACTAAAAAGCATAAAGATCGACCCTTGAGGAACCTCACAAGTGAGTTCCCAGAATGTCAAGCAAGAATCTCCCATAACTACTCTCTGGGATCAGCCTTGGAGATAGGACAGGAACAAATGCAGCACAGTGCCTCCAACTCCCCAACTCACTAGCCTTTCCAGAACAATGCCATGGTCAATCATATAAAAGGTGCCAAGAGATCTATGAAAACCAGTATCTCCCAGAGAAGATCGTCAACCAGGGCAAGCAAGGCAGTTCCCATGCCATGAACAGACCTGAGACCAGATTGAAACAGGTCTAGATAATCAGCTTCTTTGAAGCTAATCTAAACTTGAACAGCCACAACCTCATCCAATGCCTTGCCCCAAAACAGGAAGTTGGTCAGAGGGTGTTATAGCTTTTGCTATTGTTCCATTCACAACACTTTCCTTGTTTTATTTTTATGGTATCTCCACTGCCTCACAGCACAATTTCCGTCAATCTCTAACAAAAAGATGTGTTAATAAAATCTCAAACACAGTTATGGAAACAGTCTGATTATACACAATTCACTCTCACTAAAGAATCTTCTAAACCTTTAGCAGAAAAATATCCCAGAACACATACCAAAATTACTAAAATATTTAGAGCACAAAAGTAAGCTTTCAACATTATTTCCACACAAATTTGCTGAGCCATCATCTCTCCCATCATTCTCTCTTAATCTGGACTTTGAAATATTGTGCACAGTTTAAAGCATGCAAATAATAAATAAATTTGCCTTACCAGAAGATAGTATATATAAAGGAACATCATTCATTTTCCTGAAGAACCAAAAATAAGCCACAAACTCTGTCCATATGTCCTTAAACAATTTCTAGAATGAACAGAAGCAAGACATCTAATTGCATAATGATTTGTCAGTTCTGACCCCCCCCAAAAAAATCCTTCATCAAAGCAATCTAAGTACACAGAGGATACCTTCAGACTCAGGTAAAAACCTTCAACTCTCCCAAGATGTGGGAGACAATACCCTGATACAGTGATGGGAAATCCAGCTACAACACCAGATTTCTCTTCATGTCGGCTATTCTACCTCGTCTGCCATCTGTGTTGCCAGATGATCATCCTCCCACTGAACACATCACCACTATCTGTAGCAAATTAGCAATAGAGCCTATGAAAAGCAGATAAACATAATAGCATTCTTATTCTCCTAGACAGGAGGCTGTGATTTCCAATGATCAATCAATAACACTCCTATCTTTGGAAAAACATCCAGGAAAAGTACTCTTCCACCAACTGTAGGACTTCTAGATTAGAGATTGCAAAGCAGCAGGAAACACAAGAGTCCAGTTCTACTGCAACCAGCAAGGGGGAAAAAGCCACGCCAGAGCTGGTAGGACTTGGAAAAGTACTAGAGGAATAAAGCAAATTAAGCCTTGGGCAATACTCAAACTCTAAGAGCTCCCAGAACTCAGACCTAATGATTCTCTCTGATTAATATTCAAAATCCTTTAAAAAAAAAAGTGGCTAAAATGAAGTAAGGCCCTTCTTCCTTTCATCTCTCCAATTATGCCCATATAAACAATTCCATCCATAGCAAAAAAAACTACCCAAACAATAATGCAACACTACCACATAATGAGGGTGTATAAAACTAAGAAAATCTATACAAGCCAAACGGAAACCCTCAAATACTGCAATGCCTTAAGCAAGTGACACTGATATTGGATTTTAAAGTTGTTACTTGCCCTGAGACCTCCAGGTATAGGGTTGGTTAGAAATAGAAAAAATAAAATAAATAAATAATAAAAATTAAGATCTTTTTTCTCAATTGATTTTAAGACAATAATTTCAGCATGACAGATGAAAAATGTGAAGGAATCATTTCTAAAAAACACAAATCCCTGAAGGCTGACAATTACAAATAAATACACAGCAAAATTCTAGTAGTAATGAACACCAATATTTCTCACTTATTTCTGTCTCTGCCTCCCAACTCTTGAAATGGGTGCAGGATCCAAGACCATTTGGTGGGAGTATCCAAATATTCAAAATCACTGGAAGTTAATATTTCCAGAAATTTCTAACATAACAAAAGCAGAAATACAACTCACTCCAGTTTTATGCCTTTTATTTCTTTATAAAGACAGTAGCAACAACAACAACACAGCAAAAAAACCTACTTGCATTTATGCTAATTGCAGTCAAAGTCAATATTGCCCAAGGCTGGAATGATCATACCAAATTAAATAAAGCAATGTGGTATAGATGTTTATGGGATACCATTACCAATGAATTAACTAATCTCAGCCCTCACCAATAATATGTCTGGACAAGATAAAGATTACATCTTTTCTTCAAATTTGGCAACCTCTCTTAGGGTGCGTCTCCATGCTGAATATACTCCAGAGCGAACCTGAGTTTGCCTCAGAGCGTCCCCATGAAGAGCCTCTAATCCTCGCTACATGTGGGACAAATCGCACAAATCTGCGGCAAAAAAAACAAAACCCTTTTACAATTGTTTTTGCAGCAAATTAGGAGGCAATCATGCATTATCCTGGAGTCATGGGGACATTCCCAGGTTATTGGGGGCGGAGATTGGCGATCGCAGCATTAGCGGGCAGGGTTTTGCCTGTGCTAGCTGTTCCTGCCATGAGTGCTGCAATTGCAACAGCTTGGAGGATTTCTTCAAAGAAATTAGGCTGAAAGAGAAGGGATGAGGGTGTCAAATGGCTCTCATTTGCCCCGTGAGTGTCTCTCCAGCTACAAGCATGACACCCCCCTTCCCTGATCGCCCGATTGGCAAGGCACGTGTGGGTAAAGGGGTTGATTTAGCACACGAGTGCTGCTTCACCTTAATGGGTGAAGCTCCCATAGCTTCCCTGCACCATGATGAGAAAGATCAGAAGCAGTTCGCTGTCAGGTGGAGGTGTGCACCTCCGCTAAACTGATTGAAGTGCTTAGCCGCAGCTTCAAGCAATGAGCCGCTTTCCCTTCCTATTATGCCCACTTTTATCATTTTTTATCTTATCGATGTGGTGTTTTGGGGGGTGCAACTGTAAGGGGTTCCCCCTGTCATAGCTGCAGCAGGTGGGACAGGGCATGGTGCCGTCAGCCGGGCTTCCTATCGGGGGGAGGGGTGGAGAAAAAAGGATGGGGTTCCCTGATGCAGGGGTTTACTGCAGTTTTCACGGGGACAGGCAGATTCGGCTTGCACCCGCGCTCCACTCAATCACATGGGGACGTGTTAATTTGAGCTACAATGCATACTAGGGATGACCTGATTCAACACTGTAATAAACGGAGCCCATGGAGAACCTTAAATTATCAACATTCATGGAATAGCCAGATACTTCATAAGAATTTGTACAACCCTGTTTCCAAAATGCATCTCTAATTCTATGTTCATCAAGATGACTATAAACAATTCTTTTATTGATAATCCCTTTCCTCCTAATACTCTATTTATAGTTTGCTTTTAGCATCTCTATATAGTTGTCAACTTTCTTCCCTCTTCAATTCCTTTATTCTTACTGAATGATTTAAAAGGTTGTCCAAACTCTTTACTATTCATAGGCTTACAAAATAGTTGAGAAGACTGCAAACTTTCCTTCTACTCTTAATAACTCCCATCTTCCTGATCTTCTATTTCTAGCATACTTTTGGTCTCTATAAATAGTACAGGAGGCCATCAACTTTCTTTCTCCTTTACTTCTTATAGTGTTATCAATTAAAGAAGTTGTCAACTTTCCTTCTCTATTCTAATCTTTTCTACTTTTAGTTACCTTCAGTTAAATACCAACTGCACTTGTATTCAGCATCTATTATAAATACTGGTTGAATTCAAAGTATCAACTACAGAGTCAATATAGACAATTGGTAACTTATCAATACTACTAAAAAGTCACAGGGAACAAATCTTCATGACCTATATAATGTTTAATGAGCAATGTAAAGTCAGTTGTCATTATCTAAGTTTCGTTCTCACCCGTTGATCTATTTTTTTTTTACTGTTGGCCAATGAGTTCTATTTGAATGTAATTTCAATGCTTAAACAACAACAAAAGAGAAAAATACTGGGGGAAAGGTTGCTATCTTAGATGGGAGAAATGTTTCCACAGCAAAAGAGCAAGGACTATACATACTCTGACCTCTTTTAATCCTAGAATTGTTCGTGAAGAGTGCTTTACACAACTCCTACGAAAGTTTACGATTCTCACGCTACTTTTTTCTTAAAGATGAAAGCAACACAAAAATCATATGTTCTAATTAAAAATAACTACAGCTGCATTATAGATTTATCACCAACGAAACATTGCAATGGTTATTTGGCTGATGCCTTGTTTCCCCGTTTAGCTCACTACTAGCATCCAGCAGCTTTCCAGGATCCTTCCAAGATTCTGCACCAGAAACCAGGGGCCTTTCTGCACTTAGTCTTATTCTGGATTACATCCAAGAACAGGGCCCTGCTGTCTGCATGTTCATGCAGGCTATGACAAACACCAAGCAAGGCCTACCACAGTCAGTATTAGCATGCGGACAACAGACCCCTATCCCAAGATTTACTCCAGAATAAAGCCAAGTGCAGAAACGGCCCAGGAATTGACTTTGGAAACTTCTACTTGCAAAGCATTCACCAGTCAACTGTGGGTTCTTCACAGTTATCTTACCGGGCTGCAATTCACAGAAATCTCCTATAAAGTTAATACAGCTATTAACTTGATGAAGAAATTAACAAGCACATGAATTGCACAGATTCTCAAACATCTACATTAAAGATCCATGTAGTACACATCTAGGCTTCCAGATCCACACATTAATGCCCCACTGGTACAAATCCATCAGCATTAGATGGAATCTGGTCCAGATTAAGGAGGCCTTAATCTGAATCACTGGGATGTGTTATAGCACACTACTGAAAAGTGTCCCCAGAGGCTAAGAACTCTTATTCCTGGTCCTCAGAGGCTGCAAAACTCACACAGACTTCAAGAGCATGTATAGGCTGATCTGGATCAATACTGTTGGTGCGAACAGCATTAATCACGCCCACACCTCACTGT
Organism: Aspidoscelis marmoratus; assembly: GCA_014337955.1. NCBI lineage: Eukaryota > Metazoa > Chordata > Lepidosauria > Squamata > Teiidae > Aspidoscelis > Aspidoscelis marmoratus. The sequence goes on along the minus strand of MTQE01000401.1, from coordinate 12,820,050 downwards.
AGTCAAGATCGGTAGGCCTGGCTATTTTGGGCACACTGATCCCAGCTAAAAGCAGGAAGTGCAGAAAGGGCCTTAGACTAATAAAAGGTCCATGAAACACCCATCTTCTTTCCTCAAATGCACAAAACTGAAAACTGTAGTATGCCCTCAAAAAATATTTCAAACTAGGGATCTAGTAATAGAATCCTTTCTTTCATGCATTCTTCTTCCCACAACAGACACCCTGTGAGGTAGATGGGGCTGTGGGAGTTCAGGAAGAGAGCTGTGACTAGCCCATAGTCACCCAGTTGGCTTCTCAGAGGTATGCAGAATCAAATCAGAGATAAGAGTCCAGCACTCTAACCACAAGGCCAAGATCACATCATCATCATCTTGCTGCCAGCCCAGCTAGTGTATCAGCTCAGACCCCTCTGGGTTCAAATTCCCACTTAGTTGTGAAAGTTTGCTCTGGATCTTTGGGCCAGACATTGCCTCTCAACTAGCCTATATTGTGAGGATAAAATGGAAGAAACAGAATGCTCTGCTCTGTAGCTTCATTCATTTAAACAAAAATAACAAAATGGGAAATGGGACATATACACAAAAAATCATTTGATACATTTGTCAATAAGTTCTACCACACATCTTCTAAACATTTACGACCATCATCTTCCACGCAAGCCAAACCCTGTCCTATGGAAAACATTCATTTGCATAACCTGAGGATTATTTGTTTGTGATGGCTGGAACATTAGACTAGGATCTGGGAATTCCCATCTGGTGTTTGGGGGGGTCTGTCACTGCTTCACAGGTTGGACATGAAGATCAAGTGGAAAACACAAGTAATAAAATGTACTGCCGGGACTCATTCTAAGCAAAAGTGGTATACAATGTTTTTTAAAAAATAAACAAAATAGATGCTTGTTTCCAGCAGAAAAGCTTATTAAGCTTATCCATGTATTCTGTTGCTTAAACTGAAAAATAACCCTTACATAAAATTAGTATCATATCCTTGGCATGATAATGATACTAATTCTCAGACCAAAGTGTCCTTGTTCCAGAAATGCCAGTTCCATTCTAAACAGGAGGCATCCACAGTCTGCACAAGGTACTTAAGGGTGTTTTTCCACTGTCACTAGAAGTACCCATTAAGTACCCATTAATGGGTACAAAAATGCCATTTCATAGCCATTAATGGGTACTTAATGGGTACTTTTAGTGACAGTGGAAAAACACCCTAAGACTCCACAGAAAACCTCACCTATATAATGAACCCAACACATTCTGACATGCACTTATCCCCCTTAGGCTGTGGTCACATCGAGGGGTTTGATCCAGCTCCAGTCCACTTTCAGAATGAGAGAACACATCAGCAAAGCGACCAGTAATTTTATTTCTGCATTATCTATCCCAAAGGTGAATTTTCGGAGTTATTTAATGCTAAAAGAAAAGCGCTTGTCACTTCTGCCGATGTATTCTCTTGCTCTGAAAGTGGACTGAAGCTGGACTGAACCTTGGGTGTGACCACAGCCTGGCTTTCAGTGTCATCCCACAGATGCAGCAGCAGGAGGAAAGCAATTTAGGCATTCAAGGAACGAGCTTAAGCAGTTTCTACTATTAAACTTCCACGTTAAGGGAGGGGGGGAAGGCAAATATGCGTGTCTTATTCTGGGGAAAACAAACATGGGAACCTATTTGGGGAGAATAAGCGCTGTTTCGAGTTTAAGCAGGATGCCCATGCAAAGCCCTCCAATTCCCTCTTCTTCCCTGCATCGAAGCATCCTGGCATGAGCCCCTGCAGCCCTTTCTTTCCCTCCCTTTCCCCCCCAGCTCTCTCCATCGCCGCCTCACCTCTTCCTTTTCCCTTTCACCGGCTCTCCATCTTGTGCCTGACCTGACAGCTCATCCGGCCGAGCCGCCTTTCTCCACTCACATGACCTCGCCGACCGGAGAATACACCGATCAGCTGACTTTCCCCCGAGCGGCCGGCAGAGTCATAGCTTCCGCTTAAACAAAGCGGCAGCGGCGGGGGGGGGGGAAACGTCTGTAAATACGCAGGCGCGCCGAGAGGTTTGAGATTCCCTCTCCGTCCAGTGTTGCTGCTGGCGCGCCACCTAGAGGACGATGCTATAAATTGCATCAGCTTAGATTATCTGTTGTTATCCGCAGTAGGCAGGAAAGCTGATCGGAGCGGTTCCCCCCCCCCCCC
>MTQE01000401.1:12807560-12817820 GCA_014337955.1 Aspidoscelis marmoratus | reverse complement strand
CCCCCCCCCCCGCTTTTCTTTTTCTGATCATTGCTACGGAGCGGCTGTCTTTCGGGGAAGAGATCCAGGACTGGAAGACGGTGGACACTGCACGCAGCTGTGGTTTGCAGTCAGAGAACATTGTGCAGAAGCAGTTTGGTATGGAGACTGAACTCTTCCACTGAGGACTGTCTGAGGATTATTGCAACAGCTGCAAAATTACCGCTTTTCTGTTCTGGTCAGCAAAGATGTCACCTTGCCGCCTGCATGCTCCCACATCAATCCACCTCACTTCCTTATTTTTATAATCTAGTACCCTTCCTATACAATCCACCTTCGCTATGACTCGGATTAGATCGGCTTCACAGTTGCTGTTTTCTTTCTCAATTAGGAAATGATACTTTAGCAGAGAGCATGTGGAAGAACAGTGTTGAAGCATACAACTTCTTGGGTGTGTCCCCATACACGTTTGGTCCAGTACCCAAATCGGGTTCTGTGAGGGGTGTCCCCATGCATTTTTTTTATTTTTTCCACCTCTTCTTGAGCTTTTATAGCTCTCCTTGGCAACACTTGCTGGTCTCCCATTGGTTCCAGGGTTGGTGGAAACCACTCCACCCTCGCCTGGATAGCTGTGGCTGCGCCCCCCCTTTCTTTCTTACAACTCCTCGCCCGCACTATTGGTGCTTGAATTTCATCCTGGCACTCGTGGACCTTACGTAAAGCACAAGGAAACAACCAAAAACAACATATCAAGCAGTATTTATTTGTATTATTCTTGAAGACAAAAGGAACGTTCATGTATAGTTTATTACCTGAGCACTGCAATAGGACCTTCAGAATATCTGGGGCCATGGTCACACCTTCACTTTAACCCTTCTTCAAGTCTGACCGCTCACACCTTGTCATTTCTGTCCGTTCCATTTGTGGACTCTCTGAAATGCATTACCTCAGCTTGTCAAGACTAAACCCAAAGCAGCATAGCAATCTCTGTTATATGATGTATTTACTCTCTCTTTTTCTAATGTCTTCAATTCTTGAAAGCAGAAGGGTGTTCAAGTACTTGTTTATTTGTCTGTTATTCCGAAATGTTTTATTAATTTGAAAAAGTAATTAAAAATTATACTTTAATGGGAAGTGATATCAATATTTTAAATAAATAAACTTCAAAATAAAAAGAACAGAATTTTAGAACACAAGCAGATTTCTATAGAATTCTGAAAGCAGAGTCTCTTGAGACGTGAAAAACAAATCGTAACAATAACTCCTAGAGAATAAAGTTAATGCTTAACCATTAGCCTGTGAATTTTTCTGCAGAGTGCCCTGTTGTCTGTGATCCTTCACCTCCATCAGGTCAGATTGACCAAGTGCTGAAACCTATGTTTAGCCCCTGTAACATCACATTGCTGGCAAAAGCTACCAAGACAAATCCCACAGCGGCCAGGTCACTCTCTGAATTCAGCAAGGGGAATGACTTACTTGCTTCTTGCTAAGTAAACCTGATGATTAAATCCAAAATCATTCCAGGACGATTAAATCCAGAACAAGTATGATGCATTATATAATTAAAATTTTAAATGATATTACTGTGTATATACAAAACAATATTAAATTGTACTGATACTGAAAACAATCATAAACAGAATCGGATAAAATTAGACCATCATAGTTTAACATTGTTTTGTAAATATATTGTAATATCATTTATAATTTTAATTATATAATACATCAAACTTAGTTTGGATTGAATCACTCTGGAACTAGAATGTATGCCTAGGTACTTCTTCCAAGTTGGAGAGGCCGTCAAGATGCCTCTGAAGACCATTGGCAGGGAAATTAAAGCAGTTTAAGGTTTTGCCTTTGTCTTCTATGCCCAAAAGCGATTGGCATAACAGGATGCTGAAGTAGATGGACTGTGGCCTAATCAAGCAAGGCTCCACTTCTGCTTTTCTGGATTTTGTTTTCCTGTCTCTTGGCCAGCAGCACACTTCCTAGTTTCCAGTCCTGTACTAAAGCAGTTGGATAGAACTGTGTGTGACACCAGCATCTAGTCCACTTAGGGGGTTATACAGCAGTACAAAGCCCAAAATCATTCAGGTCCCCAGAACTCCCTATTGCATACTTTAGCATCAGCTCCTGTTATGGCTGTATTGGTTCATTTCCCAGTAAAGTTACATGTGGAGTGGTGTTTCATAAAAGGGCATTCTCTGGAACAACAACCCAGTCATAATTTTTTCTCCTTATATGATGCCCCTGAGTATCTTGACATTCCCACTGTTGCTGGTGGTTAGGTATGGGAAATAGAACCTTACATTGAACCAAGTTACAGGACAGGGCTGGTTTGGATCCCATCAGCCCTAGTCTATGTGGGACTTTATAGTTGAGTCTTTCTCTTTCTCCCTTTATTCTACAGTCCCTTGATGTGAGAAATAAGATAGTCACTTAATTTTATTAAAAGGAAAAACTAACAGCTATTTTGCTTCTGTGACCAGTGCTTGCATATAGAGAAAACTCAATATAAAATATTAACAGCCAATTTGCCTTTGTAACCTGTGCCTGTATACAGAAGGAATTAATACAGCTAATATGTAGGAAGGGATAAGCTCCCCTTTCTTTGACCTCCTTATAACAGCTGTTTAGATAAGGTAAAGGGAAGGAAGGGGGAAAAAATAGAGTAATCTATAATGAGGAGGAGACAATTAGTCAAGTTGTCATTTTGGGGAGGAAATCACAAGAAATGTTGGCACGACTTGAGAAGAAGTGGAAGATAACAAGAAGGTTGACAGCCAAAAAGATGTATCGGGGTCAAAAGAGAGGAGGGGGCATGGGGCAAGGAGAAGACTGGGAAGTAATAAAAGGGCTGTAATCTTATCATTCTATGGAGAGACACTTGCTCAACACAGCTGGTGTTGAGAGGTCCTCCCCGAATGCATTCGAAAATAAACAATTTATTGCTTTTACTTCAAGTGACATTCTTTATTTAAAGGATAACAGGAGCTTTATTTCTGACACTTGAGTACACTATATTAAGGGCCAGTGAAGTAATTCATTTTCCATCTGACATCTTTGTACTTCCACTATGCTGCCCTTTAATTCTAAGGCTATATCTTTGCAGTGTTCAAAACACCTTGAAGGGGCATTGAAGTTTTTCCAGCTCCACAGTTTTCTATGCATTGAAGTTTTTCCAGCTCCACAGTTTTCTATGCCAAAGGGCATGTGGAGGCACTTCAGTTCCCTTCCCAAGCTGCAAAAGTTTAAATGCTCAAAAAGCAATTCCTAAATTGCTTCTCATACACAGGACTGGGCCCTCACATCCCAAAATAATACACCACATTTGTGTGCATGCCTTCTGTGTCTGCACACAGAGAACAATGAGGCCTTCAAAGCACAGGCATGAAGAAGAAGAGTTGGCTTTTCTACCATGCTTTTCTCACCCAATTAAGGGGACTCAAAGTGGCTGACAAAGACTTCAAAATGGCTGCCTTGGGGACAGTAGTGGAGGAATCAAACTCCTTTCTGAAGCTGCCTGGAGCTGAGAGAGGCCTGTGGGAGAACCCCACCAGAAGAGGTGATGACAACATTAGAAAGTGTTAGACAAATTCATGGTTGGAGAGACAGGCAGGATGCCTTTGAAGACCATTTGCAGGGAGTCAAGAGCAGATGGAGGTTTTGACTTCATCTCCTACTTGAGATGCCCAGAAGCAATCAGTGGGCCACTATGTGAGGCAGGCTGCTAGGCTGATCCAGTGGGGCTCTTCTTGTGTAATCCAGCACTGAGGCTGGTACTATGGAGGCACACTCTAAGGTTACCTTGTTCAACAAAAGCTTGTTCTCTCTTGGATTTCAGTACAGGTTAAAACTGTTTGGGATAGAATTGCTGGTGAACATCTTATATTCCATTTGCAATATTCCCCTTCCACATACCCACTTGCACCATAGTCCTGACTGTATTTAAACATAATTTAAAAGCCTTTTTCTTCAGCTCATCTTTTGAAGACTACTAAGATTCTAATAATATTTTCTTCTGTGATGCTATTGCTTTATTGTTTTGATCTTTTATATGGCTGAACTGTGCTTTCATTTTATGATGATGGATTTATGATTATGCTTCTGATCTTTTTATTATAGAGTGTGCTTTTAAATCAGTCATTCTTCTGTCTTCTGTTTTCTCAGGCTGATGGAACAAACACTGAAAATAAACCATGCTGTATGAATCTCAGTCATTGTGTACCTTGTACCTGGTCCAGAAGCTGCAACTAGTGCAAAATGTGGCAATCAGGTTGTTGAATGGAGCATCTCGCCAGGCATACATCACATTTGAGCTTAAACAGCTACATTAGTTAGCTACTGGGCCTGATTCAAGAGACCGGTTCATAGTTAACCTCTCTGGGATGCTCTGGGATGCTCCATCCACACACCACAGCACCACCTACATCTTAGAACATCTGGGAGAGTCCCAGGGCCTATTCGCACTTGGCTTTATTCTGGAATATATCCTGAAACAGGGGCTTGCTGTCCACATGCTAGTGCAGGCTACTGCAGGCCCCAAGTGAGGCCTACCAGAGTCTGCATTAGCATGTGGGCCACACATCCCTATCCTGAGATATACTCCAGAAAAGGGCCAAGTGCGAACAGGCCCCCAGAGTCCCCAATGTTCAGAAGCTGTGAAGCAGTTTTTATTGTATGTTCTCCTACCTTTATGCTTGGCATCAGTAGCATGGAAGTTTCATCTAGCAGTAAAAACACAAGTTCAGAGTTCTCCATTTTCAGAACCAAATTACCCTGTCCCAAGCTCTGATCCATTAAAAAGACAAAGCAGCCCCTATCACCTCATTTTATTCCCCTTACATATCTCATGGGGACAACTTGGAAATCTATCTTCACTAGGACAGTAGCATCTAGACCCATTTCATTCTGGCTTCAGGCCTGGTTATGGCACTGAACCTGCCTTGTTTGGCCTTGTTTGATAACATTCCCCAGGAGAAAGACAGCTTCTCTAGGATCTTTCAGCAGTTTTCAATACCACTGACCATGGTCCTTCTGGAAAGCCTAATGGAATTTGGGAGTTGGAGACACTGCTTTGTGATTATTGTGTTCCTATCTGTAGGGCTGGTGGCAGAGAGTGGCTGTGGGAGATTCTTGAGCTACATCCTAGAAATTCACCTGTGGGGGCCCCTTGGGGATCTCCCATGCTCTTTAATTTCTATATGAAGCTGATAGGAGAGGTCAACAGGAGATCTGGAGTGAAGTGTCATCAACCTGCAGGTGACACCTAGCTCTATCTCTCTGTGCCATCTGAATCAGGAAGGTTGGTTGATATGCTTGCTTGGAGGCAGTACAAGATTGCTGCTATTGCTAGAGTTGTTGTTCAATCATAACTCCATTGATGATAATACATTAGGTCCTTCCTCTATAATAACATAATATAGGTCTTCCAGAGTTTGCCCAGACTCATGTTCATGGCTTCCTATGATAGTCTATCCATCTCATCCTCTGCTGTCCTCTTCCATTTCTGCCTTCAATCTTTCCTAGCATCAGAGTCTTTTCTAGTGAGTCCTGCCTTCTCATTATTTGAGTTGGTGAAGAATGCAGTAGTAAGACTGCTAACTCATTACTAGCCAAACACCCAACATGACTGTTTTAAAAGGACTATTTTGGCTACCAATTTCCCACCAAACCCAATTCAAAGGGTTAGTTCTGATCTCTAAGGTCCTAAATGGCTTGGATCCCATATCAACCTGCTTATGCCCTAAATCTGCAGATGTAGCCCTTCTGATTCTACCACCAACCTAAGTAGCTAAAAGAGTAGTGTGATGCTTGGGATACTTGGAAGCTGGTGAGGAGAATCAATAAATATTGTGTTTCCTTTCTTCCCAACTTCAGTATGCAAAGGGTTAAAAATATAGTAGAGCCATGGCTTCACATAAATACCCAGACATCTTATGGCCTTCTTGGAGCAACCTTACACTTGGGGATCATAGTTGGTGTGGCCTGTTACTGACCTCCAGCTAGAGCACACCCCAGGCAACATTACAATTTGCAAAGGAGTGAAATGGGGTAAGCGAAGATGAAGACTGACTTGAGTTTTGGCCACTTGTACATTAGTAATGAGCTAAACCCTCTATAAAAAGAGAAGACAGGAGTGTTACTTGGGACTTCAGCACAAACCTAAATGGAAGGTGTTGTGCACTAGAATGGCCAGATTTAATAACTTCTAATCCTACATATAATTACTTCTCACTAAGCCTTACTAAGCTCAGTGAGAATCCTTATTTATTGATAGAAAAGGAAAATCACTCTTGAGGGCTTGGTTAAAATTTTGGGTAATTCCACATGGGATTATATACACCAGACTAGCAAGAATGGGCTAAATGGAAAAATAGGAAGTTCTCCTGTTCTAGAATCATGTTAATTTCTAGTGTTTCCATCTTGTCCAATGACTCTTACTCTGGGCTTGCGTACCTTGAATATTTTTAAAAAAACAACTGCTTAGGCTGGGGTTGAAAGAACACCATGTCTTGGAGCTTCAGCTGGAGACTGTTTGAGTTTGCATGCCCTCCTGGGCACAAATATGAACTGAGGCTGCTTCGGCTGGGGTTGAGAGAAGACCATCTCTGTTGGGTGCTCCAGTTGAATTTGTTTACCTTTACCACACCCTTCTCCAGACACAGGGAAGTGAAGACTCTTTCTGGTGCTGTTTTTGTTTTTACTTTATTTTATAAAGCTTGTATTACATTATTGTTACTGTTATATTATTACATTTTGTATTACTTATAAACTGTTTCATGTTTTCTTGTTACTTTGTTAACTGCCTTGAGAAATATTTGGAAATGCGGTGTAGAAATAAACTGATTTTATTAGCAATCTGAGCAGACAGAATGGATAGTTCTAATAGTTTTATTGCCCCATCTCTCCTACTGCAAAGAACTAAACTTTCCTGATTGGATTAGCCCTCCTTCATAACCTTCAGTGTAATTAATTTTCCCTCACAAAGGAAGAAATTGGACTTGTCTGAAATAGGGAGAGATGGATAAGTCATAAGCATGATGTGCATATGGGTGCAATCACACGGCTTATTTTGGGTGCCCATTTGCAAAAGATTGCCCCTTCTGTAAGTGCATAAAAATTACATAAGACTTAGCACTATTTGTGGAAGAGGCAGATAGAGACTTGGGGCCACATAGAAAGTTAAGGAATACTACTATCTATCCATTGAGTCTCAAATTTGCCCCAGGGGTACCTCAAAACATGTGTTTGAACACACCCCTCATTTGGGAAAGCTAAACACAAAATGTGGCTCTTGACATTCTAAATTAAGATACACATTCATAACAGCACCTTCATTCATAATGGCATAAAAGAAGGCATGCTATCCGAATTTAACACCAAAGGCAGTTTTGTCATAACCAGTAATATTGAGTACAAGAAGACAGGGCAACGTGTGAGGTAACTCTTTGTTTTGTCAAGAATGAGTGCAAATTTGTAGGAATAAGACAAGAGATCACCCCATAAGCTTGAAGAAGACTTACTGAAAATAAGGGCTAAATGCACCTGAGGGTTATGTTGCAAAGCATTTCTGTGGAACTAATCCTTATGTAAAGTCAGCGCTTGCCCATTCTTAACACTTAAAATGATATAAGGCTATAATCAGCATGTGACTTTGAAGTACAATAGCCCAGTGCTAATGCAATGCAAGTTAGAATTATCAGCCAAATTTGCTTGCTGTGTCACAGAACTTCACAGCTGGCAAAAACAGCAAAAAAATTTAACTTATTTATTTACATTTTTATCCCGCCCTATACCTGGAGGTCTCCAGACGGGTAACATCTAAAATCAAACATCATTTAAAACAATAACAGCATCTGCCAGTGGAGAGAAAAATGTGTCCCCGTTTAGCTAAAGGCCAGGCAAAGAGGTTAACCTTCACAGCCTTCCTAGACATGTTCAATGGACATGATAAGACATACCTCAAGGGGGAGATTGTTCATAATACAAGATACGATAAACCAATTCTCAGTACTGTATTTTCTGGCGTATAAGACTACTTTTTAACCCAGGAAAATCTTCTCAAAAGTCAGGGGTCGTCTTATACGCTGGATGTCATCTTCTTATATGGCGAGTATACCCAAACTCTTATTTTTTAACTGGAAAGTTGGGGGTCGTCTTATATACCCAGTCGTCTTATACGCCAGAAAATACGGTATATGGCACAATAATTACCTGTACTATTATCTGGTCAGATTATCTGGTTAGCAGATGACTCACTTGCACTCCAAAATGGCATTAATTAAGATGTTCATAAGCCAATCAGCTCATTCTCCTTCAATCCAGAGCTGATCCCCAGAGAATAACAGACTAAGAAATCAACAGGGCGGGAGTGGGTAATTGTAATTTTAAGAAATTAGTCGGACAAGAACGTTCCTACAAAAATAAAGGTGGACTACTTTCTCAGTTAATATCCAAATAACTTCCAGAGTTCCTGGAAAAGTGCTGCAAGCACTTGATCCCTTTTATAAACTCCAGAATCCACTTGGTACTTAAATATAACACACACAAAAATTGTGCATAATTAGAACTTTTTGTGGTGAGAGTTCCTCCCCAGTTGCAATCCCACATCATACACGGCTTTCCCTACATTTCCATCCCACTCTAGAGGTTCTTGGACTTGTTCCAAGTCTTCATACACTTCCTCTGGCTATTGTACCTCATTTTCCAAACAAAAACTACCCCTGTTTTCAACTGATAACCGAACAGAAATGTACTCTGTGCAGAGTGAAAAACACAGAACAGCATGACACAACCCATGATTTAAAATTTTATGGACTTTTGAGAGATGGGGAATACAGGGAGTGGTTTGACTCAACTTGTTCACAACGTTTAATTCAGAAGGAAAATAGAAAGGACAGAGTGGAGCTACTTTTTCATGTAATATATCTATTGCAAGGAAGAAAGAGCCAACGCACTTGGTCAGTGAGACACTGAACAGGCAAGCAAGAAACAGTGATGCCTGCTTATTTTGGTAACAAAGACCAGAAAGCTGAGCTTTGACCAAATCCACCACTATGTCAGTAGAAATATCATTCCCAGTGTCTTAGGTATTGATTCCTCCGGAAATATTGTGAAATAGCTCCATTTCAGGTACAAACTCCATGAGAAGTCCATATTTTGCTGGTGAACTATTTGCCCATTTACACAAATGGTGCACCGAGTTCCATTTCTGTCATGAACTCTACAAGCAAACGCAACAATGTTTGTGCATGGGTACCTTACCTGGATGACCGACATCTAAGCCATATTGAATCTAATATTGGCATTTTGACAGCGCTGGGAAAGCTGGTGCGCCACACATGGAACCCAGCTAAACATAGGTGGTTTAGATCCTTTTTTTAAAAAAAGAGCCCCCTCCCCCCAAATGTGCTTTTTTCGGGGAAACTCCACCTTGGGAGTTAATGTAGCTGTTGCAGCTAACATCTCCTCTTGCCAAATCAGATTCTCCAGGTAGCTAGCTGTAGGTGTGATGGTACTGCAGGAATGGGCTACTATGGTTAGTAGATCAACTAGCCCAGCCTTCAAGGATGTTTTCCATTTTCCACCCTACCATCAGCATGCTTCATCATTCTCCTACCCAACTCACACAGTATTTTTTATCTTTCTCTAAATTCAAATCCCTGGATCTTTATACACTGGAAACTCCAAAAAGTCTGAGTTAATGGATTCTCACATGAATACTGGCTCAAGGGCTTTGGGACCAGCCACGGGATTTAGTTACCATAACGTCTGGACAAAGGTGTTGAGGCACATTGGCTTCTGCTTGAATATAGGGACATTTTAAATGGTACAAATACTTCTATTGTATAGGTAGCTGGAGCAGACTCTGCTGGCTGCATGAATGTTCAGGAAAGGGTCCACAAACTCAGGTCACAAAACAGCTGCACAGTCACTTTCATTAACAAACACAGTATATCCAGATATACATATTGTTGCATATCCATGTGTACTCTTTTTTAAAAATAAAAATCCAGATACCTGGACCTTTGCTATTGTCTACGTTTAGGTGCAGAATGATAAAAGCCTGTAGACCTGATAAGTGGGATCAGGTAGTTACAGTCTCGGTATTTGTGGGGCACAATAAGATAAGGGGGTGATGAGATGTGTCCCAGAGGTCGGTGAGACATAATTGGGGAAGGAGGCTGAAGCTGCAGTGCAATGTGTGTGTGTGTAAATTACAGCCAACTATTTACTGAATTCCTCCCTGGATCTGTTTTTTTTTTTTTTTTTTTTTTT
>MTQE01000401.1:12757777-12799380 GCA_014337955.1 Aspidoscelis marmoratus | reverse complement strand
GCATTTTTAAAATCCAACACAAGAGAGAAGCAAAAAGAGACCATGGAGACATGCCCTAAGAGTATTTCTTTCTCTGATGCTTTCTCAGGACTCCTGAAATGCCCTGTGATTGGCCCAAATGGCAGCCCATTTTCCAAATGTTAACATAGCCTTCACATTTTAATGTTGTGAGTTATTCAGTTATTCAGGAAATTAGTTATGTAAACTGTCTTGAGATAATTTGTTATAGGATAAAGAGTGCTCCAAATAAATAAACGATCTTGTATGCATTCCAGCTCATTCGATGAACCAATCAAATGATGTTCATTGTGCTAAGAGGACCAAATAACCCCAGTCCTTTTTTTATGGCAGACATTTAAGGGGTCACTTGTTCATGTCTGCCCCCCCCCTTGTCTTTTCCATACCTTCAGAGGTGCTTCAAGGCTAATAGTGGTAGATCCTGATACGCTGACAGTCAGAGTTCCTGGAATCTGAAGCGGATCTGGAGATACGCTGAGATCCTTAAGAACAGCAGGATCAGAGGAAGGACCACAGTTCTGCCACGCAAAGTTTTGGACCTAAAGGATTTAGAAGACTGAGTTAATGACAATAAACCTACGAAAATGGGTAGCAGTCTGGGACCCACCCCCATGACAGCAAGGCACGGGGATGATAACTCTGTCAGATTCAAGACGGGATTTATAGACCTTTTCCAGCCACCAGATCCAAATTAAGGGCAGAGAACGTTGGCTTCAAACAATGAATTCCTGCCAATGTAAGCCTAGAAAGCAATAATGTAGGGTATCTCTCTCTCCACTGTCATTGCTTCCTATCTAGACGGCATTAGTCCCAACACTGTATTTGCACGTTCTGGTGATGCACAATCCAGGCTGTTTGGCTCCTGACTGATTCCCGAATAATTGTCGGCTATTTCAGCCTCCATGTGTGCATGTTGAATGGAGCTCTGACTGCTGTTCTGTCCAGAAAGGTATGTGCATTCTTAAAAAGTGCTAAAGCTGGAAAACCTGCTACCAGTGCTGGGTTTTCCAGCAACAGCTGAAAGCCCCTTTTAGGGACTGAAAAGTGGGGCTGTGGTGGGGTTGCCTACAATACCTGAGGTGACCCCAATATAATTGCACTGTAATGGTGCTATTTTCTTCCTGTCTAGATGTACGTAATTAGCCCTGCCAGAACATCAGATTTAAGCCAGCTGGGTGACCTTGGGCTAGTCACAGCTTTCTTCTGAGCTCTCACAGCCTCACTTACCTCACAGGGTGTCTGTTGTGGGGAGAATAGAAAGCTTTGTCAGCTGCCTTGAGTGCCCTTAAATGGGTGAGAAAAGGGGGGTATAAAAAGCCAAAAGGAACTGAAACAACCAAATACTGGATTCTACTACTGGTTCTCTCCCCCTCCCCACTCATACCACTATAAGGTTGGGAGGAAAAGAATTCACTCCTAAAAGTGGTGGTGGGGAGCATTTGGTTGAAGGTAGCTCAAAACTGAACTTATCAGTTTGCGCATGCCCCCAATAAATGTACAAGCAAATCTTCCTCAACTTTGGTAATAGGGTTTTAAGAGCAAAATGCTAAACAATGCGGGAGAAAATATTCATGAGACCTCAAAAAACGAAAGTAGGGATAATTTTTTTTTTACATGTGACACTGTAATGTGGCATAATGGCTAAAACCTCAAAACTCCTGGGCTCAAATTTCTATGAAAGCTCCTAGAGTGACCTTGGGCCACTCATAACCTCTCAGTCTAACCCAACCTCACATGGCTGTTGTGGAGAAAAAGATAACGGAGGAAAACAGTATACAGTGCTTGGGAGCTCTTCAGAGAAAAGGTGGGATGGAAATGCAACAAATACTATGTTTTTACCTCTGTGTCATCTAGGTTTTGCTAAGAAAAAAGATCAGTAAACATAATTTTAAAAAACTAAACCTGTAAACTTTGTGCAGTCCCTGATGGCATAGTACTAGAATACTACCTGTCTCCTACACACAAAGGCACTTTTATTAGCAAACTATCTGACAATCATGCCTGAAGTAGCTTTCTTGTGAAAGAGTTTTGTAATATTTGCTCCTGTCCTTGGAGGGACAGGTTGAGCAAGAACTAGAACTCAAAGCTCCGGTGTGCAAACCTGGTCAACTTAAAGCTATCCTCATCTATTCCCAAGGGCCTCTCCTGGTGCAGAAGCAGAGCCCTTCAATCAACAGTTATTTCAACATACACTACTCCAGGTTTGTACATGCAGAGCTGGGCGTCTAATACTGTGTTACTGGAACTTCTCCAACACCTGAAGAACTCATCGTGTCTTGTTTCCCATACTTACTATGTTCCATTCCAAGAATACTCTGGCTTTACTGATTCATCAGACTTGAGAAAGGCACTTATCTTCGAGTCGATTTGAATTTACCAGCCTAGTATGATTCAACAATACTGTACTCCACAGTGTAGCAGCAGCCATTTGCACTTTTGAGTCCTAAAAAAGCCCTATACCAGACCAGGAGTGTGAATGACAAGCCAGGCCGCATATGCCATAGCAATGACTGAGGCAACATCTGGCACACATTCAGATGCTGTCATGCTGATCTAGATGCTAGAAGTGACTGTTTCAGCCACAGCTGTGTAGCTACACTCACTTGTTATGCCACACCCAGAAGAAGGTGGAGACACTGCTAGCCTCTCCCCTGGTCAAGCCGTGGACGGCTTTTTAGCAGTCCTTGGCTGGATTGCTCCTTGAAGGCATTAGCTAACTCCAGGAGAGCTACAGCAGTGGTGAAATGTGAACAAAGTGATCCAGTGAGCGACTTGTGTTACTTCCAATAATAAGTGCTAAAAGGATCTTTGAGAAAAAAGAGCCAGTGATTAATAATGAAACCACCCTTGTAACAGATAGTTGAGACTAGTTTGGATGCAAGAAGAAGAGTTGGCTTTTCTCACCCCACTTTTCTCACACATTTAAGGGGACTCAAAGCAGCTGACAAAGCTTTCTATTCTTCTCCCCACAACAGAACACCCTGTGAGGTAAGTGGGGCTGTGGGAGCTCAGAAGAGAGCTGTCACTAGCCCAAGGTCACCCAGCTGGCTTTATGAGGGAGGGCAGAATCAAATCTGGTATTCCCAGATAAGAGTCTGACTCCCTAACCACTAGACCAAACTGGGCATTGGACAGAAAGATGTTTATTTCTGCCAAGAATTTTGAAAAGGTTTAAAGTAATAAAACAAACTCTAGTTGATAAGAAGTGAGAGATAACTAAAAATAGCAGCTAGCTATAGACATAACATCAGGGAAAGCATACATACAACCTGCATTCTACTTCTGCCTTCAAAGACTGTAAGAGAAGAAAGACAGGAATACCTCCATCTACCCATCAGTATACAGCACCTCCCAGTCAGGTCCGTGTCAAAGTCCAAAGTGACTCATCTCAGGACCTCTTTATACAAATGGCACAGATTATTCATTGTGTATAGGTGCCCTGTTTGACTAGTTTTTGTCTTAATGTAATCTTCCTCTTGTCTTAAACCCACTTCTGCAAACTTTAGGAATGCAATGTCTAGTGCCCTTGACAGATGCGTTTTAGACGTGATCTGAGTGAAGTATATAAAAATGTACATGATGTGAAAAAGGTGAATAGAGAAAAAAATATTTTCTCCACCCAGAAGAGGTGCAGCTGCAGCTGGTACAGGTGTGGAGCAGTTTTAACTGCTTCACACCTATACATGTGGAGGGAACTCTAACACACACAGAGTCGTTTCTAGTAAAACTGTGTGGTGCCGATGCACCATGCTGGAGGGCCCCCTGCCTTTACTACTAACATAAGCACAAAAGAGCCCAGTGACAGCAACCCGCCTGGATAATTTTAAGAAAGGGTTAGACAAACTCATGGAGATGTATCAATGGCTACTAAAATGGGATGCCTAGGCACTGCTTCTAGGTAGGAGAGACAGAAGACCTAACTCTTACCCAATGTCAGAGAGGATTATATCCAATCTGTCCACCCCAGATGCCCCAAATAAAATACAGAAAATAAAGTGATATTGACCATAAACCAAAACATAATCAAAGTATAGCAAAGATTCTACATCTATGTACATAGATTAAGAACATATGTCTCATGCCTTAGACCAGTGGTTCTCAACCTGGGGGTCAGGACCCCTTTGGGGGTCGAATTACCCTTTCAGAGGGGTCACGACGAGCCTCCGGCCGCCCTTCCCTCCCACCTCCCAGCTGCTCCGCCCCTGTGGTTTGGGGTCCCCACAACATGAGGAAGTCCATTAAGGGGTCGCGCCATTAGGAAGGTTGAGAACTGCTGCCATAGAAGAAAAGAACACACCACTATTAAATTCTCCTTAGCAATCTTCTGATAGATGCCAACTAATTGCCTCTAAGAATACAGATGTTTTCTAAAAATGTTTCAATGTTCATTCGTCCAGTTTGATGGGTTGGATTCATCGTGAAAATTCTGCAAATCAGCAAGATATATTTGGCTAACCATGTGGGCTCCCAGTCTATTTTCTAGTTAAAGGTCTAAAATTTGCCTTCCATATTTATTAAAAATTACATTATTGAACCTTATATTTTGGCTAGATTGCAGCATTCATCTGGCTGAAGCTCCCATTAGTCCTTTCCCTAATCACAGTTTCCATCTTACGACGGCTGCATTCCCACCCCCACCTATCAGTTAAGACTTCCTCAGTTCCAAAAATTCAGAATTCAGAAATGAGCCAGCTCAGCACTAGCAGTCTAATTATGACAAATCCTTGGTGCCATCACTAAGGCAACCCTGTGCTTTCTGACCTTCAACACCACTTGAGAAAGTATACTTCCTGGAAGAACAGCACTGCTGGACATCCAATGAAAGATGGCAGCTCAAAAAGAGAAATCAATGGAGTCTATGGGCCTTTCTGCACTTACTGGCTCAAGATCCAGATCAGTTTCCAATCTGCATTAAGCCATGCCACAGTTGTGGAGCTCTCACACATTTGAGCACACCCACACCCTCTGAAGGCTAGGAACAAAAGTTCTTAACCTCAGGACCTCAGCTGGTGGTGGTTTTTGTTGCATGCTATGGGCTCCACTTAAAAAGCAGTTCTAGAATGCAGAGGCATGCCATCTGCATGCCTCCCATGTTCTAGAACAAGCTCATGGTCCCACTGGTGGACCTGATGACACAGGTCCACCAGAGATCTAGATTAAGGGCCTCTTAATCTGAATCTGGCTCTATCTAGTGGATATGGAGTTGGACTAGTGGGGCAAGGCCTCTTTGATCTAAATTAACATGTACATGGGAGGCCAGAACGTGCCCTACAGAGCTCCTTATACCAGGTCTACAGTAAGTGCATGAAGAGGCTTTGTCTCCAGCTCATACTCTGTTAGGACACCAGTCTGCCTACCGGTGACTTAAATCCAGAAAATGTTTCATCCATGCAACAGAAAATCTTGTAGTGGTCGGATTTGCTGCTGTCAGTGGTGCCTGTAGTTAAGTCCCTTCATTGGCCAAAGAAGGTATATTTGTAATTAGGCAGTTGCTATTTAATGTTTTTTGATCTAAGGGAGGGTGCATGAGTGCCCCTCTAAGAGCTGGTGAGTCTTTTCTTCAATGACAGATTCATCCTGAATTCAGTTAAGTAACCTCTTTCTGGCTTGTTTCTATCAGCTATAAAGTTCACAAAATAAAACAAGCAAATCTGAAGTCAGGAAAGGGTGTGGGGAAAACCTTAGTAATTCTGATGGAAATGCTCCCCAGTCAGCTGACTCATCACCACTTCCCTCAGGCAAGATGAGGCGATGTTGGACCTGCTTTGCAATTTTCCACTTTCATGAATACTGGATTTCATTCCACAAAGATCATAATTCCTCATCAGTTCAATTACATTCACTCCACTAAGTTATGAGCATCACTTAGGATTAAGTCTAGAATCATGCCTTCCCCCCCCCTTTTGTTTGACAGCTGATTGCTTCCTTTGTTGGTTCTACAACCAGTTGCTCAGTACAGTACATTCTCATTTATGGTACCCTAAGAATTTTACCTGCCTGTCATGCATTGAGCCAACATTTAACTAGCTTATGTGACTTGAACCTTTCTGTTATTATAAGACTTCCTCTTTGAGATCTCACTCAGATCTTGCTCTCCATCTAAAGGAGCCTAGTTTGTTGAGTAATAGGACCTTTTCACACTTAACAGCCTAGTATGGTAGTACAATATCATAGCAGGCTAGAAAGGTTGAGATGTGGCAGTGGTTATCTGCACACCAAGTCCTGGGTAAGCACTCTACTGAGCCAGCAGCACTTGAAGTGCAGATGGCCAGGGCAGGAAAGGCTGGGATTGCCATGGCAATGGCCACAGCAACATCTGGCACACCTGGGCATTGCCTTGGCAATCAGGATGTGGCACGCAATTGCACAGCTACAGTCACACCACCACAACCAATAGCAGAACTGCATCTGGAAGAGAGTGCAGATGCTGCTGCCTAGGAGCTACCTAACCTCTTCTGGTCAAGCTGCTTTCTAGCAGGCCATAGCTAGCTAACTCTGGAGAGGGGTTAGTGAACTCTGGGATGGTGGCGGCGTGCAGATACACTTGCCTAGTGAGCAGACCACTGTTCACTAGAAGGTAAGTATGAACACGGCTAGAGTTACAACCCTACTATTAAACTATTTTTGTGACCCAAAATCATTACCCACAGCCCTCCACAAACTGCATCCATTCCCAAAAGCTGTAGGGAGCCATATGCTTGAAAGTGGTTTGCAGAAGACTCCTTCCACATATGACCAAGTACCTATAACTAAGAAGCCTACATTATATTTTTTTTCCACCATGTGTATTAGTTTTCCTTAAGCAGCAAGTCTCTGATGAATAAAATTTCTTTTTTAAAAAAAACCAAGTGCCAATATGGTAACATAGAATGTGGTTGGTTCATAGAGAAACTAACTGATATTTATTGGCTGGAAAACAGAACTCATAAAAGCATGACCTTAAACTGCTTTGCAACCCCAAATATCTAAAGGAACACCTTGGGCTGGAAATATCTAAAGGAACGCCTTCTCCCATACCGACCTGCCTGTGCCTTAAGATCCAATAGTGAGGCCCTCCTGGTTGTCCCACCACCTTCGGTAGTGAGGCTGGTGGGCACCTGGGAGCGAGCTTTTTCTGCAGTGGCCCCAAGATTGTGGAATGGCCTCCCCCTCAAGGTGCGCCATGCCCCCTCCTTGTATTTATTTAGGAGGGCCTTAAAGACACACCTGTTTACCTCGGCCTTTGGTTAAGGATTTATTTTCCCTCCCCAGCTATAATGGCATCATTTTAATGCACTACGGAGTGCACGGTTTTAAATTTGTTGAATCTTAAGATGTTTTTAAGTGTGCATCTTGTTTTATTTGTATTTCATTTTAATCTGTATCTGCTCTCAATTTGTATCTTGTTTTAATTTATTTTTACCTGTTGTAACCTGCCCAGAGATCTTCGGGTATGGCCGGGATAGAAATGTAAATAAATAAATAAATAAATATTGTCTGGAAAAGATCTCAGGTTCAGTACTGGAATCCCTAGGTATATATGGGAAAGACCTCTTAAAAGGCACTCCTGGGATGGAGCCCAAAGCTTATCAGCCAAGGTACTCAGGAGTGACTAGACTTAAAATCTAAAGCATTTAGAAGGTTGCATGTTCTCCAATTTTTTGTACATAAGATTGGGCTAGGTGGACCAGGGATTTTTCATGCAGTGTGAGGCCATGCATAACAGGTTTCTTGAAAAAGCAACACAATGTGATTAGTCATATACTACCTGCACCACACCTTCGGCATGCATAATACACCTGTTTCAAATGTAGAAAAAGACACCAGATACAGGGCTATGATGCAATGGCTGGTGGGCAGATCTGGAGGAAATTCTTAACTCTGGTCTACATTCATCCTTAAAGTCCTAGACATGGTAGCCTGCATTATTCATCTCTTCCTTATGCCCTCACACAGCAACCCTGCAAGGCAGTAGTTGGCTCAAAGTTATCCCCAGAGCTTCCATGGCTGAACAGGAATTTCAATCCCTCCCCCCCACACCTGAAAGATCCAGAACTGTGCTCAGAATGGCACACAAGAACCTGGCAAAGGTCAGAGGGTGTAGAGGTGCTACGTCCCTAAGATCATTGCCCCAATACCAGGGGAAGTGGGCGGAGGCAACACTTCTCATCGTCTCCAATGAATGGGGCATCTCTTTGGGTTCTAAAGAGAAAAGGTTGCCCACCAGGGGCTGTGATGCAGTACAAGGGGGCAGGTTCTCCCACTTGCAGCCTGCCTCACCTGTGCCCATTCAGGTACAAGCCCAAGGGGTTCAGGAGAGTCAGCAGCTAAGCCAGGAGGGCACTCAGTACGTTCCACACTCCATACCCTGTTCCCACAATTGAGGCTCTTATGCTCTTCCTGCTTGACTTGGAGGGAGGCACGGGAAACAGAGGAGGTTTGAGCTGGGGCTGCATGGGAGGGACCCTAACGCCTTCCTACCCATCCAAGAATTAAATGTACATTTTCACCATCTAACTGGAACATGAAAAGGTCAAGGGCTACTTGCAGTTTTGTGCAATTGTGCAATTGTGCAAAGTTGCAGGCAGGACAGTACAACATCAACAGAAAATTGCATTACCCACTAAAACAGTGGTTCTCAACCTGGGGGTCGGGAGCCCTTTGGGGGTCGAATTACTCTTTCAGAGAGGTCGCGACGAGTCTCCCGCCACCCTTTCCTCCCAGCTCCCAGCTGCTCCGCCTCTGTGGTTGGGGGTCTCCACAACATGAGGAACTCCATTAAGGGGTCATGGCATTAGGAAGGTTGAGAACCACTGCACTAAAAGAACCTGTCCTATTCCTTTATCTATGGCATTCGAGAGCCAGCATGTCCCTCACTATGCTAAATCCAAGGGCATGGAGAATTGCGCAACTACAAAAATCTCAGATGTAAAAAAAAAGGGGAAGAAAGGGACAAAGGTGGGGAGAGTGAGACCAGACAGAGGTGCCCTTAGGCTCCCCTGAGAAGCCATAACCTGATTTGATGGGAAGGGATCCAATCACACAAGGGCAGGTAGGAGAAAGACGAGGGGGTGGAGAAGGACAAAGCGCTCTATCACTGGACTACGACCAGGGAAACTGGAAAGTGCAGGCAAAGAAAGGGTTTTTTTCCCACTAGCACTAGAGTACCCATTAAGGACCCATCACTAGCACTAGAGTACCCATTAAGGACCCTTAATGGGTACTCTAGTGCTAAGTGGAAAAACACCCAAAGACAAACTAAGTGAGAACTAAATTAAATGAATTTAATCATGCTGCTGAGTTTCTGTTGTGCCCTAAGAGGAACTGATCTGTTGTGGTTTAACTAGGCCCAAGCTATAGTATTGCCACAACACTATGCCACATTACACAATCAGTGTCCATATAATTTTTCAAGAACTTCATATATTTATGAAACCTTTGCAAATTGCTTAAATTTTTCAAAACCCCAGTATAGCCCAACATACTGGGAAGTATTGCACATCCCTCAGTTTTGCAATCGTGGGATAAAAATCAGTAACATTATCTCAATTAATAGCACTCATAAGGCAACAGATTGACTTTTGATAAATGGAACATATTCATTATACTACTGTTGTAAGGCCTACAAACACCGAGTAATTATGATAATATGGGGGCGGGGAATCAGGTTTGTAACTTAACAATCACACTTAGGTCTATTTATTTACATATGTCATTTTCCAAACTGCCTGAGTCCCAAGGCAGCTTACAAAAACTATAATATATAAAGCTAAAAACATTGATGAAAAATAGGGAAGAAGAGAAAAAAATTAAATCTACACTAGAATAAGATATCATTAATTCAATGGGTTTTCAGTCTCAAAAGTTTTGCAAGTTGATTTTAAGCCTTGATTCAGGCAAGTTCTTCAGTGCCCCAAATAAACGAAACAAAATGAAGTGGAATTTTCCACAACTAAACTCTCCCCATTTTAGTCAACAGCTCTGAACTGATTCCAGAGATTAAGGGTTTTTTTACATTGAATTTTAAGATTCTTACAGTACATATAAATAATAAAATAAAATGACATTATCTTTAATAACAAACTAGTTACAAAGAAAAGTTACCTCTAAATGTAGCTTAGAAATACAAGTAAAAAAGTTTGAAAGTCATTTGTATTGAATTTACTGGATCAAAAGTTTTAAGAGAATCATAAAATGAGATAGATTGACTGACTGCATTTAATAACGATCCCCATATTTCTGAAAAAAGTTTTCTTGATCCTAAAATTACTTATCAAATGAAAATAATTTCATTTACTTGAGAATATTTCCCATATATTATGATTCCATAAATCACTTGTTAGTGAGCTAGGCTCCTTCCATTCCTTTGAGATAATTATCTTCTATTAACAGCCAAGTAAGTACCAATTTGTTTTAATATTTTTATTAGCATTTCTTCACTACTACAGAGAAACTAAGTCAGGTGTAAAGTCAATATCCTCCTTTAAAATGTTCCTAATAGTGAATATTTTTTTCTGGAAAATTTTCGCTACCTTACCTTGCAGGTCCACCATATACAATATGTATATAGTACCAAATTTCCCCACATTGACGAGAATATAATGGTTATAATCTAGGTATCATGCGAAAAAGAACTGATAGGCAATAATGTCATTTATATATTATTTTTCAGTATAACTCTTTAGCTTTTGCTGATTTTAATTCATATGAGTTCCTCATTTGAATTGAATTGCTTTGTACGGTCACAGAACAGGATCAAAATGTATAAAAAGTACATAAAAATATTTAAAATCATTTGATATTTATACCTCAACGGATTTCCTACTTATATCTATTGTTGTTTTGCAAAAGCATTTATTATTTACTGATGTATTTAGATCTGGTCTGCTAAGCAGCTGGAGATATGAATATTATTCTTCCACTCCATTCTGTGCTCACAAAGCTGGATTAAGCCTTCAGTGTGACCACAGCCAGTAAGAGGTTGGGTTGCAAAGGATGCTCCCCGGGGGAACTTAGGAGGAGTCCTGCGGGAAGATTAGCATAGCATCCCGTCTCACACAGTGGACATGGTCAATGGCTTCTGGGCACAGAGGCGAAGGCAAATGCTTCAGCTGCTCCGGGCTCCTTTGCGAATGGCCTTCAGAGGCATCCTGGCTGTCTCTCCAACCTGGAGGCAGCCAGTACCTGGCATTCATTCATTCCAGTCGTTTTCCGTCCACGTTACCTACCCAAAGGTGGATTCTTGGAGTTAGAGAATGCTAAAAGGAAACAGCTTGTCACTCTGCTCTCTCAAAGTGGATTAAAATTTAGGGGTGAACACAGCCTAGTTGCCTTCTCTAAAACCTTCTAAGCTCCTCGAAGACCTTTTGCCTCTTCCCGACTCCTCTCAGTCGGTGGTTCATTCCAGATGTGGGAACCCCAATAAGGGGATCTTTTTCCATGCAAAGGTCCCAGGCAGGCTCCCCCCTCCCTCCCTCCCTCCTACCCAGCCGCTCAGCAGCCCCCCCCCCCAGCGCCCTTCCGATCCGCTTACCTTGTTCACCCTCAGGCGCCAAGTCTTGTCCAGCACGGCGAAGCGCTGGCGCTGCGGGCCCCCGATCACAGCTGGCCACAAGTGCAGGGCGCCCAGCGCCATGGAGAGCCACGCCACGGCCTGCATCTCGCTCGCAATGGCGATCCAATTGCCCAGGCGAGCTGAGCAGGTATGCGGGGGAAGCAAGCGCAGCAGAGAGAACAAAACGAGGAAGTTGCGACGGCGGCGAGGTGGCAGGGGGGCTTTTGTAGCTGCCGGACGGCGGGCCTGGCAGAAAGGGGCTGCACCGGACAGAAGTCAGCCAGAAGGCGAAGGCTGCCGCAGAGCGCTGGGGCGTCGATCCAGCAGGAGCAGTTGGCACGTCGCTCAGGCTCCAGCTTGCCTCTTTCTCCCCAGGCGCTACTAGGCACACAGACAGCCCCCCCTTCTCCTCCTCCTCCTCCTCCTCCCGCGACTGCGTCGTCGCTCCTTTTTTCCCTTGCAATTTTTGCAAGATCTACCAGAGAATCTGCCGCTCTCAGCAGATTCGAGGGAAGCTTCTCTGCCCTCTGCTGGGACGGAAGGTCCATTACCCTGAAACCTTGGGAATGGCGTGTGTGTGGGGTGTTCTTCTATGTGGAGCAATTGGGCAGCGCGTCCCTTACCGAGCTGGCCCTCCGGCCATATTTCAACTTTAGAGTATGAACCGCAGCTTGTCTTTTTAAAATAGGTTCAGTTACACCTTTCCTCACCATTTTTATTGTTACGATTTCAGATGAGGTCACACTTAAGGTTTAATCCAGCTTCAGTCTGCCTTCAGAGCGAGGGAACCCACCAACAAAGTGACCCAAAGGTGAATTTTCTGAGTGATCTAACACTGGTTCCCATTACAAACTTAAAACGGTTTTCCTAAACCAAAATAATAGAACCGGATGCTAACACGAATTTTCCTGATCCCATAACTTTCAGCTGAATCGCGTTCAGTCCGGATTCTGAGGATGTACATGACTCAAGGGGGGACTCAAGTGGCTACTTTCTAAAAGCCGCTTTTCGAGGCTGCCCTGCTCTCTTCCTCCTGGCGTGAACAGGCCACCCATAAGGGACCCCTTCACGGAGCCTGGCTGGGTGGCTGCTGCTTGCCTGGATGGATGAAAAATGGCACCAAGCAGCCAGCAATTCTTTCCCCTCATCTCCCCATTGCCCAGGGCACACAACAGCAGCGGCAACTCAAGCCCCCTTCGTCTGCTCACCTCCACAGCCACAGCCTTAAACATTCACACATCACCGAAACTTCAGCTGCTTTCGTCCCTTTTCCCTTTCTAAAGGTCAGAACTTTTAGAACTGCCCAGAATTGCAACATTGTTATCAGGTGTGAAGTGGGTGGATTGCTACAGTGTAATGTCTGCTTTGGGGTTGGATTTTTACAGGGAAATCACTGGCTCTTTGCAAGCAAGCTATTGGGGGAGGGAAACCCTAAACATGCATTCTCATCCCACTAAAACTGTACCGTTCCCACAGCAAGAAATGTAAAACGTTTCAAGCGCATGAACCGGAACGAGACCTGTTGATATGAGTGTTAACATTTACAACGCTTTG
Organism: Aspidoscelis marmoratus; assembly: GCA_014337955.1. Classification (NCBI taxonomy): domain Eukaryota; kingdom Metazoa; phylum Chordata; class Lepidosauria; order Squamata; family Teiidae; genus Aspidoscelis; species Aspidoscelis marmoratus. The sequence goes on along the minus strand of MTQE01000401.1, from coordinate 12,786,275 downwards.
GGATGAATTAACATGTGGAAAGCGTGTTAAGCCAACCTGACGTGGGGACTGCGAAGATCAAAACCATTTCGAAACCATTTTAAGCTTGTAATGGGAACTGGGCCTAAGTGTCTCTTGGCTGATGTATTATCTCACTCGAAAGTGGACTGAAGCTGGATTAAACCTTATGTGTGACCACAGTCCGAGTGGCTTCAAGGCCATACCTGCTCAAAAACGTTTGTGTGTGTGGAATTCTGCTTAAATTAGGCTTATAAAAGATACATAATGCCTTGCACTAGCAAAAACTGGTGCCTCTCCTTAGTCTTGTTAAGCTATTAGCAGAAAATGGAAGTTTTTTTCCTTTGTGGCAAATTCTATGGGCTATTAGATAATCCTTTCTTATTAAGGATGCAGTATGTATACTCTTCGACATGCAATGGATTTTTTTGCCATGCTACATACATACTTATGCCATCTAAAGATTTACGTAATGATAGACAAATGCGAGCAGCTCCTCAAATTACTGCACAATCATAAGTTTTATTTCAATTTATTTTTTTTTAAGTACCATTTTCTGTTTAATTATATCCAACTTTAAAGAGACTCAGGGAAAAGTGTAAAACACGTTGCCAATCAACATTAAACACTTGGGCAAGATTTAAATTAAAGGGAGCTGAACAATGAGAACTAAGGCCAACTCACACTTTGGCCTGTGGTTTAGAATTGGGCAACATCTGGGCAGGTACATCTGCACTTACAGCTTACAAGCGTCCCCTGCCTGCCCAGATGTTGCCTAATTATAAGCAATCCAACCCTCCCCAACTGCAACTGGGCCAGCTGAGGTCATCTGAGCTGCTGTGCAAGTAAGCTGGCAGCTCACATGCCCCCACCCCGATGTGACAGCTACTGCGCAAAACATCAGTGCCATGCCATAGCAATGGTGCTCTCGCATGCACAGTAACACAGGGCTATATTCAAGATGGCGGTGCCCTGCGAAGGATCAGCCGATTGATCGATCTCAGGTAAATGATTGATCGATCTCACAGTGGCTAGGTTGTTTTTGACTAGTGAACACCTTTCCTATCCACAGGATGAGAAGGGAAATGAGAAATCACATCTAGGGTGTTTTTCCACTGTCACTATAAGTACCCATTAAGTACCCATTAATGAGTACAAAAACGCCATTACGTACCCATTAATGAGTACTTAATGGGTACTTTTAGTGACAGTGGAAAAACACCCCTAGTGAACTCTAGTCCACTGTTTCAATACTCTTAGCAATAATGGATCTATTTCTTGCATGAAATCAATAAGACCTAAAATGAATGGAGCTCTGCTTCTTCATGTAATTCACAACCCTTCATTTGTATAACCCTGAACATGTTTCTCTTTCAATAACAGAAATATTAGAGGGTGTGAACACGCAAAGGGACTATTGGGGTAGAGAGTGAACATCTGTGGCAAAGGGAGGATTTCCCTTTCCTTCTCTGAAAAATGCCAGAGCTTGTGGGCATTAAAGAAGGATGGCACGGTACCCCTGCCTTCCACCCTGCCCTATGTCAACTCCAGCTTTTTTACTTTTTAAAGCAAGATTTGGGCAAATGCACAATGCTCATTTCTTGAGCACATAGTTGCCCACAATATCATGGATGGGGAGGGGCAGAGCATAGGTACCATTTTTCCTTGGATGCCCAAACTGTTTGTCTTGTTCTTAGCATTCTGAAGTACAGTGCCACCTGCTGCCTTTCTCCTTGCCCCCCCCCATCAACTTCCAGCCCTTTTCTAATTCAAAGAAGGCAACATTTGCACAATGGTGCACCCTCTCTGGCTTGGGGGAGGGTTTTTTTCCAATAAGAATATTGGGGGCAAAGGAGGCAAGGGCGCAAGTGTCTTGATGCTTTGGTGCCAGGGTTCCTCCACCCATTTTTCTCGCTTTCACAACACTGTAAAGATGCATTTACTTCTGTAACAATGCATTTTCATCATTTAGAGCAGGTAAGGGGACATTTGCCCATTGCATTTAACTGTGATGAGGCAGGAGGTAAAGAGGTAGCCAGCCAATAGTCAGTCACTCCATGGCTGATGAAGGAAGATGGAGCCAAGACAGAAATCATCCTTAGAGCTATGACATGTGGCATCAATGAAAAGGACATGAATACTGGGGTGGGGGTGGGGGAGATATGGTGGAAGCAACATGTTGCCACAATGAAAGTGGAGCCAGGAACACAGTTTATTATTATTTGCACAGCAGAACACAAAGGCTGTGGCCACACTGAAGATTTAATCCAGCTTCAGTCCACTTTCAGAGTGATAGAATACATCAGCGAAGTAATAAGCTGCTTTCTTTCAGTGTTAAATGGTATAGATAATGTGGAAAGAAAATTACTGGCCACTTTGCTGATGTGTCCTCTTGCTCTGAAAGTGAAGCTGGATTAAAACCACAGCCAAGACTAGGGGAATAGTAGACTCTCCCTTACTGCCCACCAGTCTGTCTTTGCCCCTGGAACTTAGGAAGATGTGGAATTTCACACGTGCAACCACAAAAAAAGCAGCAGGTGGGAATGCAAGGAAAGGAAGGATATGAGGGGAGTTAATGGCACCACCCCAAACAGCACACTGAGGTGGAGAAAACAGTGGCAAGGCAGCTGGAAGGGTATCCCCCAGATGATGCAGAACTGCATGTTGATATAAGTTTTCTAAGTAAAATAAATAAGTCACTTCTTTCTATATGAGGTTAATTGAGTTGCCTATGACCCTTTCTGGACCAGGCCAAATACTGACTTTCTTATATACTTCAGCAAAAAATCAAAAGAATGAATCGAATTGTTATTAGCAATTATTTATTTCCATTCTTCCTTCCCATCAAAGAAGGCGTCTGCAGAATATATGAAACAGCTTTTAGGAAATAATTCTGTGGCAATCTTTAAGCATTTGAATGACTGATACACCTGCTGAGGGACTAAAAAGCAATTATGGAATTGTACAACATGAAACCTGTTCTACAGGGTTAAAAGCTGCTCATACCAACCCTTTCCTCCTAAGAGTACATACTCTTAACCAATGTATTAGTACATTATGCAAAACGATGAGTTAAAATATTATGTGCATAAAATTATGTGGAAAACCAGTCCGAGCTGTATTCCTGGGTGTGTGAATCATGGTATGATAGCATATAAAGCTGAAGTAGTTTTTCATAATATTGAATGTGGTTGGGAAGGAGCAGAGAAGACACTGTATGCTGTTGAAGATATTGAAGTGGCGAATCCAAATAACAGAATGAACATGGAATAGGCCTAAGAGACAATGCATAAAATCTTCAGCTTTGCTCTCTTTTCTCCTCTCCAGCAAGTATGGTTCTACATAGCACTTTATGATCAAAGCAATTCAAGTAGCCTGTTCAGAAGAGAGCATAACTTGCAGTGAAGAGGGAAAACACCAGAAGCTCTTTTTAAAATGTTGTGTGTTTTTATACTGAGACATTGAGCTGCCAAAACAGTCTGTATTCACACCTAAATTTTAATGCAGTTTCAGTCCATTTTCAGAGTGAGAGAACACAACATTGTCTTTCCATTTTATCTAACCCAAAGTAGATTTCTGAACTTGGTAGTCCTGAAAGAAAACAGTTTGACACTTTCCAGATGTGATCTCTCACTCTGAAAGTGGGCTGAAACGGGATTAAAACTTAGGTTTGGATGAAAAGTTCTTGGTGCTTCCTTGACCTGACTGTTCCACTGGATCCAACTGGAGACAAGTTTCTCTTGCAGCTGCAGCAACAAAAAGTCAAATCAGGCTGGTTTTCCTTATCAAGGAAGCTCAGGTAACCTTCCAGAAAGAACAGTGTGTCATTCAAATGATTATAATGCCATGTTCTAAATTCCAAAATTCCCACCCCAGAACATAGTCTGATGCATTCTCACCAGTGGAAACAGCAAACTCAGATCTTTTCTGCTTTCTGATGGCAGATATTTACATAGATATTCAGTATTTATGATGACCTGAACACATAGAAAACTGCAGCATCAGGTATCTGCTAGAGAGGAAAGAATATTTTATTCCTTTTATTGTGGTTGAACTCTATGGTCTGTGTCTGCTTTATGACTGGAGTGCTGTTGATAATACATCTCCAGCAGTGTTCTTCATTTAATCCAGTACTTCCTGCAGTTTAGCTAAAATCAGAACTCTAGGGGCCTTTCTCCCCCTTAATTCCCCAAATGGCACACAGAAACCTCCTTGAAAGAGCGAAATAAAAGAATGAAAGTTAGAAGAGATCTTACACCAGCTAGAGCCCAGCCATAAGATAATGACAGGACAGTCTTGGCAAATCATAAGAGTGCAAGGTATATACATTATTAAATCTGACAACTACAACCCAAAGGAAAGAGCACATCTGAGTTCAGAGGCCTCAGTTCTGAAGAACTCATTCTTTAAGCCACTTTCACTGGCTGCCCTGAAAAAGTACACTATTTGGTGGACAGGGGAAAAGCACCAGAACCTTGCCTATTTTTAGCAGGCCCGTGTTTGCAACATCCTTATTTAGCAATGCAGCATAACAAGCTGTAGACATACATCACTATAAACGTGAGGGTTTGGAGTAGATTGTCACAAGAGACATATTCATGGAACACTATTTCTTTGCATAGCACCAGTCAGGCATTGACAACTGTTTTCCTTATCGTCTAAAAAAACTTAACAAGGGAGATATAAATAGTATCTCATCTACGGGCATTTCCCCCCTTCTGTTTTGGGTAGCTGTGATCTTTCCATGTTTTTGGTGGGGTCTGAGGGAGAAAAGTGTAAGTTACCCAGTGAGGAGTCAAGGACTGATTTTCACTGTCAAGCCCTTGCTCTGAGCCAGACCAGAGAAATACTAGGGAAGAGGTGGTCCAGCCAAATTCTGCCTTCAAAGTTATCATAACAGCCAACATGTCAAATATATGAACACTTGTTCATATGTATCACAGCTATCTGCCAGAGCGAGTCACAAGTGGCTCATCAGATAAAGCCCTACTTAAACTGGCTAATGAAAGCAGAAGCACATCAGAGAACAGTCCATTCAGAGCTCTTGCAAAGGAAACAGATCGCTGCCTCCAGTATTTACTTGACCAGAAGATAAAGCATTCTTTATTAGCTGGGATTCTATTTTAATGTTCTGCAGCTATTCCAGCTACAGCAAAAGTGAGGAATGTATCTGTAGCAACCTGAGGGTTGTTGCCCCAAATTTGAATGGTACCCTCAATGACCAGCAGCAGACACCTTGGCTCTCCCTGTCACCGGGGCTTTTCAGAGTGTAAAGTATGCAGTTTCCCTCCTCTCAGGTGTAGAGATATGTTGTTGACATTCATATGTGCAAATTAGAATAAAAAATTCACACAAATAGATTTGAATGTATTCAGTTCAAATTGAATATGAATACATTCGAATTGTAAAGATTTGAATTGATTAAAACTTTTGGATATTTTCCTGAAAATTGCATTCCTGCACACCCCTACATAATACTGCATTATGTTCTGTTAAGTATTTTCCCGTCACCTCTATCCCTGCTCTTATCCATTGGGGATTTTTAAAGCTCTCCCAGCCTCATGGGCAATCACACAAGAGGGTATGAATTTGGGATGAGCAGCCCTTTCCTTCCTCTACTTTATGTCTTGGAGACTGTATCCTAGCTGTCAAAATGGACACTGACTGCCTCTTGCAGCTATGCAGTTCAGGCTTTTTTCCACTCCTTGTTGAAACCTCCCATTGGTTCTATGAGACTTCTGCTATGCAAGCAGCTTTTCTTATCCCAATGAATGCTTTCTCACACAGGATGCTGTAAACAAAGGCATAAGGAAACAGAGGCCGCATCCCCATTACAAGCTTATTTCGCTTTCCCTAACCTGAAATAGAACCGGATGCAAATGCGAATTTGCCTGTTCCCATTACTTTTAACTTAATCGCGTTCAGATTCTGAGGATCGTACGTGGCGTACGTCTCTCAAGGGAGAACTCAAGTGGCTACTTTCTAAAAGCCGCTTTTCAGGGCTGCCCTGCCCTCTTCCTTCTGGCATGGATGTGCCACCCATAAGGGACTCCTTCACGGAGCCTAGCTGGGTGGCTGGGTGGCTGCCACTTCCATGGATGGAGGGAAAATGCCAGTGGGCAGCCAGCCAGCAATTCTTTCCCGTCCTCTCCCCATTGCTCAGGGCACACAGCAGCAGTGGCAACTAAAGCCCCTTTGCTTTAAACATTCACACAGAACCTCAGCTGCTTCCCTCCCTTCCTTTCCCTTTCTAAAGGTCAGAACTTTTAGAATTGTGCAAAATTGCAACATTGTTAATCAGGTGTGAAGTGGTTCCATCACTACAGTGTAGCGCTGCTGTTAAGGGTGGATTTTTACACTGAAATCACTGTCTTTGGAAGCAAGCTATTGGGAGAGGGAAACCCTAAACATGGATTCTCATCCCCTAAAATGGTACTGTCCACACAGTAAAAAATGTAAAACATTTTAAGCGCACAATCCGGAGTGAGACCTGTTGAAATCAGGATTGAGATTCACCACGCTTTGGGGTGGTTTAACATGGGGAAAGCATGTTAAGCCAAACTGCTGTGCGGACTCCGAGGATTGAAAATGTTTTGAAACTGAGATAAGCTTGCCGTGAAGACGCGGCCAGAAAGTAACAAAACCAAAAAATGAATTGTAGTACCTAAGCCATGATCCATGGATCGTTCTATAATGCCTTGCTGGATTCCAGCTACCATCTTTCCTGGTCCCTGGCTGTGTTGACCAGGACTTACAAAGAATGGAGTGCAGCAGGATCTGAAGAACCATACATTACCCACATTGGGTCTAAAGAGAGGGGGCAGGGTCACTCTATGGCATTCACAGCAGTTCAAATTTTTGTTGAGCATTTTAAAGGTAGCTTCCATACATGAATTTCCAGCAGCTACATATCTAAGCAGTGTTCAGGGCATATCCTAAGATTTATTTATTTATTTTGATTCCTAGGCTGTAGTATTCTCCATTGGCAGTCTGAGATAGGTTTTATTCATATTTTTGTAAGCTATCTAAAAATTTGGAAAACAAATTAACATAAAAGCATGGTCATCACAGAAAAATCCTTATTGCTGCTCAGACGTTAATCTATGTCCAACTCTTTGTGACCCCAGTGAATATCACGTGCTACGCTCTCCTGTATTCCACTATTTCCCAGAGTTTGCCCAAGCTCACGCTCATTGCTTCCATGACACTATTTGCCCATCTCATCCCCTGCCGTCTCCTTATTCTTTATCCTTTGCCTTCAATCTCTCCCAGCATCAGGGTCTTTCCTGCTGATTGACTTCCCATTATGCAGCTAAAGTATTTGAGCTTCTGTTTCAGTATTTCTTCTTCCAGTGAATAGTCAGGGCTGATTTCACTTCCTACCAATCCTTCAGGCAAACAGGAAGACTATCTTCAAACCTCTCAGGAAAGACAGCATTCAGTTCAAAGCATAAGGCGTTCTACAAACAATACATCATGCACCTTTAGGTCATTCTTTAAGAGCATCACTAGACAGCAATATTGTTACGAGGTGTCCTGGACACATCGAAAAGTGGAGAAATTAGCCACAAACTCATACTAGGATCACAGTATGAAGGCTTTAATAAGAAAATATTGTTATGTGCTTTCATCTCAAATTCTGTTTCATCTGACTGCCAATTCACTACTAAACCCAATTCAAGGTGTTAACTTTAACTTATAAGGCCCTAAATGACTTGGACCCCAAATATCTGAAGGAACGTCTACTCCCATATCGACCTGCCCATGCCTTAAGATCTGGAGATGAGGCCCTCCTGGTTGTCCCACCACCCTCAGCAGCAAAAGGAGTGGGCACCCAGGAGAGGCCCTTCTCAGTGATGCCCCTAGGCTGTGGAATAGTCTCCCCCTTGAGCTGGGTCTATCACCTTCACTGTACACATTTAGGAAGGCAGTGAAGATGCACCACTTTGCTCTGGCCTTCAGTTAAATGGGGATAAACTTTCCCTTCCCACTTGCAGACACTGTTGTTTTAATATATACTGTTGTTTTAATATGTTTGATTTTAAATGTTGTTACCTGCCCTGAGACCTTTGGGTATAGGGTGGGATAGAAATACAACAAACGAATGAACAGGGCAGCAAACAGGAAAAGTCTAGGTCAGTTTCCTCAATAAAATAAGTTTTATTAATAAATATAATACAGTGGCAGGAATATGGAGGGGGTGCTATGCAGAGCACCTCTAATCAAACATAGGGAGAAGGAACTCTCAACTGCTGTAGGCACAAAGCCTTACTATATACAGAACGTAGGCTCACCTTGTCCGTCTCTTTGCAATCCTGAGTGATACTGAAAAATCTGTCTCTTTCTCAGCACCATTTATGTCATACATACATTTATACAATATATTTCTTATATCTTTGGTGGACCTGGCACAGAATTATGACTTTAATACCAATCCTGCATGTCTAGTCTTATACCAATTGCAAGATGCCAATAATAACTTTGATACACAGTTTAAAGGTAGTTGCTTGGCATGGCCTTTGCCTAAGCTTAACATGACTTGAGAGTGGGGGATTCTGGGAGTATATGACATTACAACATCCAGGCTCTCCTGTGCTGCAGTTACATCTACCCACAAGGGCAGAGTGTCTTGGAAAAGGATGAAAATATGGCCAGGTGTCAGGAAAGGACACAGTGTTAGGTGGACAGACAGTCCTATCAGCTGTCTTCCAAGTGTTTTACCAAAGGTCACCTGTATGTTTTTTGTAAATTTTACAAATATTAGTATAAAGGTCATTAAGAACCTAGCATACGTGGAACAAGGCTCATCTTCACTAGTAATCTTAGATAAACCGAGTACCTAAAATCTTAAAGCTCTGATTCAGCAGAAATTAGCTCTTCTATTTTTTTTTTAAAGTCAGATTCTGAAAATGAATGATAGGGTCTTTTTGCACTTGCCTAACTCTTTTAAGACTGGTGTGATATGCATCCAGAAAGCATATAAAATTTATTAGATATTCTTATAATAAAAAGCAACATAGGAAAATGATTTATAGGCTCTATTACTGTAGAAAAGAAGCAAAATTGTACCTAGCCACATACAGATAAGCATCTTAACAAGTAAACCTCAGCTGCATAGGAGCATGCTGGTTAGTAGAGGGGTAAACATTAATCTTTATTTTTATAGTTTTCCCTCCTGTCAGAAACTTAACCAAGGGTAGTCAATTGTGTGCAGTGTGCTAAGCTATGTTATCTGTTAGGATGCTAATTTTAAGTTGTTTCACTTAAGTGCATGTAAGAGTCCAAGCTATTTATGATGCAGTTCTCTGGTTTCTCTCAAGCTCCAATACTGTACTGGCCCAAAATGCTTTCTAAACAAGGGGAGACCAGTCCATAATCAGAAATTTTCAAAACGTTTTGTGCTGAAGATCATCTTCTACATGCAATGGATTGTCACCGTAATAGGTCAAGATTACGCACAAACAGTAACAAAGGGCAAGTTTCCAACTGAAAGGTTTGTTTTTGTGTCTCTGAAATGTGCTTTCCTTTGTAGATGAGAGTAAAATTTCCATTCCAAGACTTATCCTATTCCTGACGTCTATAATCCCAAGAGTTGTCATTGCAACAGGAAAACCAGATTCAGGAACATTTAGTAAGATTGTAACTTTAACTCTTCCTCACATTTCCACCCACCCAACCACCACACAAAGCCCCAAGGATTTCCCCCGAGGTATGTGAAAAGGGTGAAATCCCATGGTAGCCTATTCCATGAAAAATGAATTCTCACCATGCATTTCCCCAAAATTAGCAATATGGCCATACCATCTAGAAGCTTGCTTGCATGATCCTCAGTGAAGAAAATGACCCCTGCACATGCATGTGGCCAAATCCAGGGCAAAAATAGCCACCATGCATAAGCAGGGGCTGTGATTGCATACATCTGGTTGTTTAATGTTGTCAAAATACCTGGAAATAGTTACCTTGCCATCACATGAGCAAATGTCCAGACAGGTAAGTGACTGTGCTTCCCCCAAAATGTTGTCCCACTGTCTGGTAGGGATGGTGAGAGGCAATTGTGAGATGCACACAAGCTCTCTGGTTTTGCTCTCACCATCTGGAGGCAGCCTTAATATGATGGTAACTTCATTTAGCAATATTAGATCAATACAGGTGAAAAAGTGAAATCTGCTATACTTTACCTTTAGTGAAAATAATTCCAAAATATATCTCACGCAACAATTGTTTCTTGTGAAAGTGCCAAATTGGAGGCTTTGTCCGATTTCTGTCCCCATAGAAGAGAAACATGGGGTGACAGCTGTGTCTATGTTCTGACTTCTGAACACATAGATACTTCAGTTTTCAAAACAAGGGGAAAAGATGGGAATTAGTAACCGCCCAAAGCTATTACATAGCCAAAGAGAAGAGCAAGGAAGCTGGATCCTGTCAAGGACAAGAGAAAGAACATATCAGAGCCACTAAATGGAAACTGTTCATATCTGTGATAAGTTCTTGCTACAGCAAACCAGTTACTTCATGATAACATTTAAGACGGTTGCCTAATACAGAGTCTCCTGGCATCAAATACTCATGGGCCCCTTTCCCACTGGGACTACATTGGATATTGAAAACGTTTTGAAAATTGTTCGTCCACATTGAAAATTGGTTTCCCAATTTTCAGAGGAGTAAAGTAAAAAGACCACCTTAAAAAAATATTTGTTTAAAGGACTCTCGCTCCTGTTTTCATTTTAATATGCTTTATTTTCCCTTTGGGAAGGTACACTCACAGTATCCCTTTTGGCCATTGCCACCTTGCCCATCCGCCCTTGCAGGCTTCACTGGCACTGCCGCCACCTTGTTGCACCACTGCCACCTTGCTTGCCCAGCTTGCCAGCTGCTCACTATTTTGGCCTCCACCTTGGCTGCCTGCCCACCACCCACCGCCCACCGCCCACCGCCGCTGCCTTGCCCACATGCCATTTTGGCTGCTGCCGGCCTTTCATGCTGCGGCGCACCACTGCTGCCTCCTCGTTTGCTTGGCTTTCTGCCAAGCAGCCATGGTGCTCCCAAGGCACGGGGAGGAGGATTGCCAGGCGGCCAATGGGTGAGCAAGCCCTGCCCTGCCTCCCTCCCTCCCTTTCGGCTGCCACTGCTTCTGCTGTTGTGCCACTGCCATGCTCTACTTTTTAAAGCAGAATTTTTAAAAAATGGGAATGCGCATAGTGTGCATTTGCATCTGTTTTTGTTAATTCCATTTTAAATAACTCAAGTGGGATCATGGCCATGTAGTCCTCACACTGGGCCACATTTTTTTCTGCTTTACAATGCAAAAGGCCATGGTTTCATTTCAGTACTTTCAGTTAACACCACAGGAAGTACGAATGCATGCTCAGGAAGCACATCTGAAAATAATAGTGAATCATTTTATGATCATGTTTCCTGTCTTATCTGCTCCTGTTGGGAAACAGAAGAGCTTGCAAAACACCATATACATTTTGAAATATAATTTCCTGCTTCAAGTAACATCTGAATCACAAATTTCCTGCTTTACATCAGATTTGCTCCCTCTAAATTTCAGCACACACTTGTCATCTGAAGTGTTGTCTGGTTCTAGCTTCAAAATGCTAAGTATTTTGACAAACAATACAGAATATTTCAACAAACTGTTTTGCTGCATGCTTCGAGGTGCCAGTCATATTGAATTGGCAGCCCCTGCACAGAAGCTTGTGAAACCTTCTTGTAATGAGCTTGTGTCTGTCTCTCTGGTATTCTGGCAAAAGTCTACAGAAGAGGCAGATCAGTTGGAACCCTTATATGAGATGAGAGATCATTAATCTAACTCCAAATTATACTGGGGGAGTTCTGCATTACTGGGACCCTTCCTTCTTCACACAGGTTAGAGGAGGTTGAGACATAAAGGGTCTCAGCTCAAGTTGGGCTCTAATACTTGTTAGACACAGAGCCTGTTTACATTACTGTATGGGTATGTTCTGGGATGTTCTAGAACACTCTTTCCGCACAGTACACCGCCATCTCCATGTTGAAGCTTCCAGGAGCATCCCAATCTTCCAGTCAACATTCACTGCTTGGGTGTGAAACTGCAAGGAGGCAGAGCAGCATGGATCCAGCTATGCAAACATGCACCATGTTGCAATTGCCATTATTGTTGCAATGGCTGGACACACAGTGGAAGTGTCTGAAACTGTTGCAAAACTAGCAGCAGTCCATGTATTTTACTTAAGGACCGGCCAAACTTTGGTGGTCTTTGTTCAAATGATCTAGCAAACTAATGCAGACACTGCTAAAGTCTGCAGAAAGGGTGAAGAAACCCTAAAAAGACACTAAAAAGAGGGAATGTAGGTGACAGCCAGACAAAACTCAATCCTTATCTTCTCTAGATTTGCATTCTGCTAGTATCCTTGTCACTACTGATAGGGCAGTATCTGCACCCATTCAGATTGCTCAGGTAGTCCAGCTCCTCCGGAATGGCATATCCATTCTGTCATTGCAAGAAGGTTTGATGTTTCTCTCAGCTCAGCCTCAAGAGCATAGAGTGGATTCAAGGACATGGGCCATTACACGAGGAGAGCTGGACAGGGCCATAGAAGGACATCAACCTGGCATCTTTGTGTGAGGAGGAACAGGAGAAGCACTGCCAGAGCTTTGGGGTGCACTGGAGGTGTGTTCCTCTTCTTCTGTCAATCCCTGCTGCTGCTGCTGCTGCTACTACTTTCTGTCTCATCTTCTCTTCTTTTGTGTCTCTTCTGTGATCTTCCAGAGCAGCACCCTAAAACAGAGAGAAAACCAGCACACCACCATCAGGCACAATTTACCCCAGCATGGGTCCCAGTGATAGTTGTTCATACCCTGGTACATGAGACCTCCCCTCTGTTTGCCTTATGGTAAAGCCAGCCCTGAAGCTCAGTGGTAATGCAAAAGGCCTGGAAAGCAGAAAGTGCAACCCCCAGCTTCTCCCTGTAAGCAGGCATTGGCAAACCACTTCTGTATCTCTGCCAATAAAATTGCACAGATGTTCCCATGGAGGTCTCCGTGCAATCAGATACAATTCGATAGTACCCACCACCACCAACGGCTGCCCTGAGCAGGAAAGCAACACTCCACAGTTTTGCTGATGAAGAAAAATGTATTTCTGTTTTCTTTCCAGCAGGTGGGGTTGAGTTGATGCACACAGGCCTCTTGGTTAACTGCTTCAGTTTAGTCACATCATGAGGTTTCCTTCCAAGACCTTCAATAGTGAATTTCAGCCTGTGAAAAATGGCTATGTCCTCAACCAGAGCACAGGAGTAGCTGCAGCATAACTCAGTCTGTGGCTACTAGAAGCCCACTAGTTTGAAGGCATTCTTGATTTCAAATTTATTCCAGATTTGCAATTTTGACTTACTTGCTTTGATGTAACAAAGCAAAGCAAAGTCCCAGGAGGAACCAAGCTGAGCAGGACAAATATGGCATTGTACTAAGTTGTGACATGTATGCTTCTCTTACAGCCTTTCTGAGACTGATGAAGTAAAACTCCTACAGTCCAAATTAGCATGGCCAATGGCAAGGAAAAATGAAAGTGGTCATTTGGGCAATATCAGGACAACCATATGTTGGGCACTATGCACAGGAATGGCCCTGATTCAAGAAGCCAAGATGGCCATGCCCACGTCCATCCCCACCCCATTCTCACAGTTACGCAAAGGGAGTCTCTAGAGATGTTAAAAATATTGACAACCTGCCAGCATGACGACAAGACTGGCAGACAGCCTTGACGTCATATTGAAGCACTGCTGCCCCGTCATCCTCAAATGCTGATGTTTGCTGCCCATCTTTAATGTGTTGACATGTTGCTGTATGACTGAGCACCTGTGGAGGACACCAAATTGAACTTCTGGGAGCTGGTCACATGCACAGGAAGAAAATAAATGTAGTGGGTGCACAGTGAGCTTCTGGAAGTTCAGCTAAGCTACCACCTGATGGTGCCTGAGTATAATGTTATTTAGCAATATTCTGAAACAAAGCATCTCTAAATACTTGCTTGTCACTGCCCAGACACCAGGGCAACAGCACCCATTCCTAAGATGGGGGATCACTCAAGCAGGCGCCCTGACCAGGTACGTCATTTCGCTATTAAAAAGCAGCAAACAAGGAGATCTAACACAGACGCACACAGTAAAACACACAGTATTACTGGAATAATGATGCATTTCTATTTTAAATAAAAGCTCTGTTATAGTTTTAACATGAAAATGCAAGTACAGTATCAAAACAGACAACAGAAAATGTACAATACTTTAAAAATGAGCTAGTATTGAAACACTCAGTAAGAGATAAAAAGAGGTGGTCAACCTTCACTTTAAACCTTCTTCAGATCTGACTGCTCTTACCTTTTCACATTTTACTTGAGCCTTGGAGGAGCATGCAATGGCAGCAGTGGTGGCAGGTGAACATGACGGGGGGAGAAGAGGGATGGGAAGGAGGGGTTCTCTTCACCACAATCTGTATGTTGAGAACTGAAGATGCTGGCAACTTCCTTCTCCCAGTTCTTCAGTGCTAGTCAACATGGGAATATTGCCATCCTTGCTATCTTGCTACAGAAGGTGTCATTGAGGTGACAAAGGTTCACTGTATTTGCAGACCCAAGAAAAATCCTCAAAGGGTCCACAAACAGCACAAACAGTCATTCAATTTGTCCTTTGTTACCCTAGACACATTGTGGCTGCTATTTCCAGAAGTTCTCCCTGTGTTGCTTCCTGCTAGTCTAGTTTAGTACACAAAAGCAAAGCTGAAAATGAGAGAAGCTGTCAACAAAACAGGTCTTAAGTTTAAATAAGTACTTGCCAGTGGTGAATGCCCTGATTAAAGTTTCTAGGTGACAAATCCAAGCAGTAGATAAAATCTTGAACCACAGTGAAAACAACAGACAACTGGCCTCCTACTTCAGCCATTTCTGTTCAGTCTGGATAGCAGAGACAGCACTCAGAGGCAACAGACAGCCCTAGAGGATCACAGGCTTTCCAGTCAGAGGCCTATTCGCACTACAGCCTCTAAAGCGTGATTAGTGAACCTCTGGTGATGAGCATACACACACAGAGTAGACTGTTACAATCCTCAAGTGTGCCCACCCTCACCAGAAGTTCACTAATCACTAATTAGATGTGGAGCACGAAATTGTGCTCCACACGCTAACCAACGTTAACCAGAGACTTACCTGGTCCAGGCAATGACCATTTGCTCTTCTTCTGGCATTTTGGGGTTGTCTGAGGTGCCACGCAAGCGCACTGGCACTTCAGATGACTATAGACATGACTGCGTGTGTGCAGAGCAACCGCATCATCAAAGCAACGGTGACAGCGCACATGCCATTGCGGAGGATGCTGCAGCCAAATGGTGGCTCCCAGAGGAGGGCTGGGCTCTGGATCAAATAAGGTAAGTATTCAATCGTGGGGGGGAGGGAACGACCAAAACAGACTAGTGCTCCAAATGTGACCATTAGTCAATGTTGTTTAATTGCACTCCTTTTCTGTCCAGCGGATGGGAAGGGAAGTGCGAAAATGCCCCAGGTTTTCCCAGCTAAAAGTGAACAAAGTATTTAATGTAGCACAAGCTGCATTCTAGTTTCCATAACCAATGGCTCCCTCCAGATAACAACCAGGTATCCTGCTAGGTGAGAAATCCTCCCTCCATGATTACCGACTCCTAGCTAGACAGTGCTGTGGCCAGCACTGTCTTTGCACATTTTACTGCCATGTGCGTCTGGGCATTTGAGTGTCCTGAATGCACAGCGCCCCTTCCGTGCATGTATGGTCGCCTGTTTCAGCCTCCATACATACATGGTGGATGGAGCTATGATTGCGGCTCCATTCAGAAGGCAAGTGCTACTGCTGGAAAATATGTGACCTGCCCTGGGTTTTCCAGCAGTAGTATATAGCACTTGTTTTGGGGGGGGGAGGGGGGCTATGGTGGGGTCTCCTTCAATATGTGAAGCAATCACACCATTGTGCCAACATAATGGTGCTACGCTCCTCCTCTCTGGGTTGGACCCATAGTACATGGTCACTGCCACAAACCCCACTCTGAACCTAATCTACAAGAGGGTTAGTCCAGAGCCTGCGAGATTTTAATCTGTCAATGATCTGGGCAAGGAAGCAACATTTCATTGGCTGTAGTCTCACCTAAAGTTTAATCCAGCTTCAGGGTGTGAGAACACATCAACAGTAATTTTCTTTCCACATTATCTATTCCAAAGGTGAATTTTCGGAGAAAACAGCTTGTCACTTTGCTGATGTATTCTCTCACTCTGAAAGTGGACTGAAGCTGGATCAAACCTTAAGTGTGACCACAGCTATTGTCTCCTCAAGAATCAGGGGATCTGGTGAGGCCAGACTTGCATGTCCACTAATTTAGTTTTGCACATTACCTGTGCAGTTACCTAAGTTTGTCAGAAATAGACTGTCTCTCCCGCTACAAGTTATGTATATTATTATGAAAAAGGTTATGAAGTGTGCAAGAGAAAGGAGCCAAGGGTGGAGCCACATTAGGAAAGGCATCCAGCTTTTATCAGATATCTTAATGGATAGGAGGGGAAAGTATGCTTAATAATTGTGGACATTCAAAAACAAAAGATTTTAAAGAGACAGATCCCTAAGTTGCAGGTGCTTCTGTGACTTGCAACTGTAAAATGGTCACTGGGAGGCTAAAATAGCAGTTTTGGTTGGTGGCCGCTAAACACAAGACCTCTGCATGGCTACATTGTCTCACCCATACTAACAAAGCAGGCATGAAGTAGCACACTTAGCTGGTGAAACCTGTAACTCTTTGGATAAGCTGAGGGGTTTAATTACAATCTCTGGACGTGAAGGACTTAGGACAGAACCTTTGGAACAGAACTGGGTGGGCTGGAATGGCCCCTTTGTACCTAAATAAATGTATAATGGTAAAACTGCCTCTTTAGCAGAGTTGTTACTTTCACCGTAGCATCGGCAACAGCAGATTTGCTTACACACTTGTTTCGGCAAGTGGAAACCATGGAACCTTGTTTCAGCTTCTTGGAATTCAACAAAGTTTGCTGCCTGTAACAACTCTGCCCACCACAGACAACATCTGCTACGTGAGCCCGGGCCGGACACTCTAGACACCATGCAAATCTGGATGCCTCCGGACTTATTTACAGCCAGCTAATTTAACAGATTTTTTTCCCCTCTAAGGCAATGCACATGTAGATTTAGCTGGATTCTTCCCAGGCAGGCATTTGCCATTCTTCATGCGGAGGGAGGGGCCTTAAGGGATGTAACCTAATCTGGCCCGGGCCCCTGATTTAAATGGCAACATTTTAAAAACAAACATATGCTGTAACTCAAGTCTGTAACCACAACACTCCCTGCCATGCTGCTGCCCAGAAAGCAGGAAGCTCGTCCTATCAGCATCTCTGACAGGGTTATCGTATTACAGCTAATATTGGGGACTCTGAGGTTAAGAAAAGACCACAGAACTAAGAAAGAGCAGCCAAAATGGGAGACCGTCATGCTGGAGCCAAACCCACCCATCCCACAAAAACAGCAGGAGTATTTAAGCTCCGGTTAAAATGTGACCCTGGCAGCGAAGCAGAATTACATCTATGCAGTGCTGTACACACAACCTGTAGGATCACACAAACACAACTCCCTGGTGTCTGCATTATGTCACCAGTTAGACCATGGTCATCTGCTATGGTTATATCTTGGAATACGGTGTGGAAGATCTATGGCCCTCCCCGGCTCGACACGATCCAAAACAGGCTGTTAAACTAATGGCTCTCAGGGGAGTGAGGTGGTTTATGAGGATTTCCTGCTCAGTTTTCCAGCTCACTCTTTATTTGCAAGGTTCCATATTTGTAGGGACTTGGCAAAGCTGAGCCCTTAAACTACCCAGTACAGCTGTACTGCACTGAAGTTAAGATTGCTCTGTGTAGTCTACTAGGCATTTGTACCTCTGAGAAACAGAAAAGGGGATTTCCAATCAGGCTGCCAGGAATCCCCTCTTCCACTCAGCTATTGAAAACAGAAGCGTTGTGATCAGGATTTTTTATGGCAACCTAAAGTGAAGCACGCCTTCTCTGGCTAGTGCTGGAAAGGGAATCGCAATAAGCTTCTGTAGGATCAAAGGGGGAAATGCTCCACAAACCATCTCTGCTCTTCCGTATATATCCTACTTTCTTTGTAACTTAAGAGGAGTCCTGCTCCAGCAGACCACAGCTTATTTATTCCAGCATCCTTGATCACACAGTGGCCCAGCACCTGCTTCTAAGCATCTAATCCTGATGCTGAGGGTGAAAACATCTCTTGCTTTCTAATCCCCCCAAATGGCCTTTAGAGGGGCCCTGCCCATCTCTCCAGCCTGGAGGCAGTATCTAAGGATCCATTCCAGTAACTACTGATACATCTTTCTTAACCCTGAGGCAGTTTGGTCTAGTGGTTAAGGAGCCGGACTTTTATCCGGGAATACCAGGTTTGATTCCACGCTTGTCACTTGATGAAGCCAGCTAGGTGACCTTAGGCTAGTCACAGATTTCTTCTGAGCTCTCACAGCCACACCTACCTCACAAGGTGTCTGTTGTATAGTCTGGATTTTAAAGTTAGACTCTGCCCAGAAAGGGGGTGTGTGTGTAGAATACTATTATGGCAACCGTGCCATATCCCACTATTTCCTCCCTAAAAAAGTGTAAAGAACTAATGCTGAAAACCCAGCACTGGTTGTGGGTTTTCCAGCAATAGCACAGTTTAGGCCTTCAACTTATCTTCTGGACAGAACTGTCACAATTGCTCCATCCAGCATGCATGTGTAGAGGCTAAAACAGGCTCCCCCACATGTGTGGCTGTGACAGCGAGCACATCTGGGCATTCCAGACACCTGGCTGCACATGTGACTTAAAACATGCAAAGATGGCACTGTCTATCCAGGAAGTAATAATGATAGGGGAACAATACCCACCTTATCACTTCCAAGCACAATGTCCACCATTGTCTGGAGGCAGCCTTAAATTTGGGATACTTTCATTTAATTGTGCAAACAGAACTCAACACCCATTGCAGAACGAAACAAAACAAGAGGAAGGAAAGGTTTAGGGCAGTTTTGGAGATCAGGTGAATTTTGTCAATTCAGGGTCTAATTCACACAATAATCACAACAGGCCTGAATAGATCTGCCGTCTAATCCACTGAGGATCGGGAAGCTTATCCCCTTGCCCTCAGGGGCAGAGTAATTTTCTACAGTCTGCCACTAAAACAAAAGGGCTACTAGACCTGAAAGAGATGACTCTCCTCTCCTGCTTCCTGCATTCTTCAGTTGTCGCAGGTGCTGAGTGTAGGATAACTCCATCTGCTGAAGTTTTAAAGGCACCTCTGTTAAAGGTGCAGGAGTCCTTTTCACCTACCACCCTCCCCCACGAAGCCAGGTGGGTGACCTTGGGCTAGTCACAGCTCTCTTCTGAGCTCTCAACAGCCCCACCTACCTCACAGGGTGTCTGTTGTGGGGAAAAGAACAAAAGGTTTGCCAGCTGCCTTGAGTCCCCTTAAATGGGTGAGAAAAGCAGGGTAGAAAAGCCAACTTCTTTTCTTCTTCTAAGCAGAAATGACAGCAGCTGCCCCTGTGGATCTTTGGGCTCCATTTCCAGCCATGTCAATGGGGCTCAAGAACTTGAATATTGACACTATACAGGAAGGTCTCAGGGCAGGTGACAATAAAATCGTCATAAAAGCTTACAGAAGAGATTTTTAAACTTTGTACTGACTTTAGGATTGATATAGTTTTTGATATGTTTGTTTTTAAATGTTGTGAGCCGCCCAGAGACCCTTGGGTATGAGGCGGGACATAAATATAAATAAATAATCTAAAGCAATGACAGTGCCTGCGTACTGAAAGGATGCCGTCCCCTCAGCCCAAGGCCTGCGTAAAGAAATGCTGGACTTCAGAGCCTGGGTTTTTTTTTACCTTGCCCATTTCTCTCTCAGCTTTTTCGGGCAGCGTCTCTTCTAATACTTACGGCGCGCGACCGTCTAAGTATGAAGTTCAAGTCGGCTGTTTCCAGGTTCACTTTCAGGGTCTCGCAGGAGGCAGCGCGCGGCATGGGGACCTCCCCGTCTGCGCCCGGCGGCGGCGGAGGCGCTTAACCCGCGGGGTCCCGCGGAACTCCCCCCCCCTCCTCGAGCCAAGAGGGATGGGTTGCAAAGGGAGCAAAATGGGCTGCTGCGAAGGCCAAAGGAAGGTAACGGAGGGGCCGGACGGCGATTGGGATGCGGGGGGGGGGGAGTGGCGCGTCTGCGACTCGGAGTTCTCGCCACGAGCTTGGCTCGGGTTCGTGTGTCCGCACGGGCGATTTGTTCCTTCGCGGGTCTCCCACCCCCTTACACACACACGTATTGCAAAGATGTGATGGGTCGAATCCCTCGAGAGGCGCTTATCCCGGCGTCCGGGGGGCGAGAAAGCGAGGGGGCAACAAAGCCCCGGCCTCTGCAACGCGGTCGCAATGACCAGCCGTCTGGACTCCGTGCTGTGTGTGTGTGTGTGTGTGTGTGTGTGTGTCGAGGCGCCCCACCCGCGCAGACCAAATCGAAAGCGCCACAACTGTATGTCGCCGCTCGCCCAGCTCGACGGCAGCCCAAGGAGCCGGCCGGTGCTGCCGCCAGACAAAGGGATTTCTCCCTCCGACGCCAGGGGAAAGTTGAGTGAGCGAGGCAGCCGCTGCCCGCGGCCAAGCGATTGGCTGCGGAAGCGGAGGCTCGCTCGCGGCTCCCGGCGCGGCTGCGCTTTGACGCTCGGGCCAGCTGTAGAGACGGACCGAAGGGAAACCGCATCGACGGCGCGCCGCGCCCTCCGAGGAGCCCGGGCTGCGAGCGCGTAAAGGGACGCGGACTTGACGGCCTGGAGCGGTCGGTGGTCATGAGGCCACGACCGTCGGGGTGGTCAGATGGCCAGTGGCGGGTGCGCAGACGGGATGCCGTTGATCTGCGTGACGGGACTCGCCTCCCGAAGTGCCCTCTGCGGGCATCGCTGAAAGTTGCCCCGGTCTCCTCTCCGTCGGGCCACCCCGAAGGTTATTTGGTGACCCGGGACCAGAGAGAGAGAGGGAGACCTCGGTCCTTGTGGACAAGTCGATCTGATGGAGCG
Source organism: Aspidoscelis marmoratus (assembly GCA_014337955.1). Classification (NCBI taxonomy): domain Eukaryota; kingdom Metazoa; phylum Chordata; class Lepidosauria; order Squamata; family Teiidae; genus Aspidoscelis; species Aspidoscelis marmoratus. Next base: position 12,765,158 of record MTQE01000401.1, on the reverse strand, counting down.
GAGCCCTTGTTGCTGCCTGTACTGCTCTTATTTGCGTGGGCGCGGAGGGGGGAGTGGGCGAAATCTCCGAAGGAGAAGATTTGCTGGGTTCTACGTGATTTCGAAGAGTCCCCTCTGGCTAAGCTCCAAAACTTCACGTTTTTAAACGGGCATAACATGCCCCACAGGCACTGGAAACAATTCTCAGCTCCCCCGTTCTCTTAAAGCAAGAAAAACACGTCCCAGGATATCATCCCTAAAAGTAGGACTATGGGGTGCGGGAAGCGACTGTAGTCCTAGGACAGAGCGGTGCAGCTTTTGGTACAGGCAAAAGCTATTTTAAGCAGCTGACATCAAGATCTGATTGGAAATTCGTAATTAGCCAGATTAGGACACTTTCTTCATTCTTGGAAAGCGCTTAACTTAGCCTTTCCACACATCTATCAGCAAGGTGTGTATTGGCACTCCATGTAGTGACGTCACCCTGACAGGTGGCAGGCGAGAGAGATGGCTCCCGGGGCCTTGGAATAACCTTCCTGCTAAGGTAAACTGTCCTTATGCAGCTTTTGGTACCCATTGAAGCTCATAGCTGTTGCCTTACGCTGGGTGGGGGAGGAGGCATGCTTTTGTGGATTTTTAATGAATGCATGAGCCATCTCGGGATCTTTCAAGTGAAAGGCAGGAAAGTTTTGAAATAAATAAATAAATAAATAAATAAATAAATAAATAAATAAATAAATAAATAAATAAATAAATAAATAAACCCTCAAGACAGTAAAGAAGAGGGGATCTACCATGATAGCGGAGTGCATTTTAAATATTTTTTTGAAAAATAAAGTGTTTTAAACTGCCAATATCCTGCAGTGAAAGAAAGAGTGAAACTCAAAGGAACTCCCACACCTTTGCTAAAATATTAGACGCTTCAGAATCGGCGTGATCTGGTGGCTGTTTTGTGTTCCTGCTGTTGGTGGAATGTAACTCGAGTTAAAAAGCCTCTTCTCACGAGGCTAACGCTAATAGTGGATGTGGGAAGGCAAAATATTCAAGGAGCAAGGCATCCTTTCCCCCTCCCTTTCCCCCTATTTCCATTCACTCTATTTTCAATTTGCCTGAACTTGATTAAGAGCCACGGCTTCTTCCCATTTGGCTAAGTAACGCTGTGCTTGCCGTGATTCCATTTGCCTGTTGCTTCAGAAATAAGGCACATGCTTCTGCAGTTCTGGGCCGGACAACTAACTGAAAAGTCCTCAACTCGGATTTTGCCAACTTCCCTCGAATTCCAAATAACATTCACAGAGGTTGTGCCGAGTTTGCACAAATACTTTAGTTGTGCTATTTCTGCATATTGCAGATTGTAAATAATCTGCTTATCTGTAATCAACCACAATGTATCAGTAGGCTGCAAAAAGGAACCCTTTTGCAATCATGCATTTTGAATATTGCAATACTTTTGCTAATTAATATCTGTGTGTCATTCTCAGATTCAGCCGCTGCACTTTTGCAATGCAGTCTTTGAAACATAACTATGTTGAGAGTTTTAAAGTGAGATATGGAGTCTCCAAAACCTGCTGGTTGATTTTAGATAAGTGTTGTGCACAGTAATTTTCCTGGGAAATACTGCCATTGCATGTGCAAGAGACATCATTGCTTTCATCTTGTGATCACATCCTCAAGACCCTTCAGCCTCGTAAGCATCAAAGTGATGATACAGCTTGTTACACAAATTAACATGTTCTTAAATGAATACAGCTGTTATTGTCCACACGGATTTCCTTCTCCAGGTACATTGTTGCTCATTTCTCACAAAAAGAAGGATTTGTTTTTTTTTAAAAAAAATCATATTCTATATATTTGGATTATATGGTGATACTAAAAATATTTGCCTGCACCTGTCTCTGTTCAATAAATATGCTCAACTTTGTTGCAAAACATAGTACATCTTTCTCCTGAATCCAAGATCAAACTGCTCAGTCAGTGCTTTAACAGCAGTTCTTTCCAGCTGCAGTTCTTTATCATTAGTTTATAAATATTGTGCAAAAAAGGTCAGCTCTTGGAAGATGTCTTTCAAATATATGAAAGCAGGAACATGTCATGGACTTAGGTTACTAGTGCGAGATAGCTATATATGTTATCGAACCTGAAACAAACGCCAGAATAATTCTTACAAAATTTACTACCAATAATGTTAACATATTCTGTCTCTGTATGACAAGTCTTTATTAGTTTTCCAAATTTAATGCCTTTCAGATATTTTGGACCAAAGCTATATTGGCTAAAGCTAATTGGAACATTCACAGATACTGAGTGCTCTTTATGGTTTCTGTTAGGGTTTCTTACATCCTATGAAAATCCTAGTATGCATCCAGATGTCAGTTGCTTATTCTGTTATATTTGAATATTCCAGAATATCAGTACTTTATTCTGGAATATCCAGTTATAGCAGAATAAGTAACAAATGTCTCAATGCAGCCCTATTGTAGCATAGTTTGAACAAGTACCATTTGTGGGTCAAAACTCCCATAATCCTTCTCTGCCATTGTATTGGGAGTCAGTACCTCTGAAAGCCAGCTGCTGGAAGATAGTGAGCAGAGCAATCCCATGTCTTGCTGATGACCTTCCTTGTGCAGTTAGTTGGCTACTGTGTGAATAGGCTGCTGGCCTAGATGGACCACAAGTCTGATCCAGTGAGGCCCTTCTTAGGTTCTTATGCAGTAATCAATGAGAGAAGCCATTTTCTCACAGTGTTATTAAAAAGTGAAATGGTATAATCTTATACATGGGGGCTAATACAGTCCGAAATATCTTATCTATTCTCCATACATGACTTGGAATAATCAGATTTATTTGTCTATGGATCCATTCAGTATCTACTGAAATTCTTGGCAGAAAAGTAATACCATCCAGCTGGTTCCAATAAGCTTCCTGAAAAATGTATCTGCAAATTGTAATATTGCAAGAGATGTGCATTCCCTTGCTGATTACATGCTTGAAATCCAACATAGATTATGCAGGTTTTCACCCCAATAATGTGAGGGCTGTGTTGGTGTTCTCACAGATAGATATGTAGATTTTATTTATTACCTGTCTGGACAAGGCTTCAGTTTCTGGCTGTGCAGAAGTATCCTTATACCCTCTCCAGAATCTACACAATTACTCTATGCATAGTGAATGGATTTCTGAATGAAATGGTTGCTTGCACACGCATGCCTGGTTAAGCAACCGTAATTACTGCAAATTAGCTACTAGGTTAGATCTGAGGCCATATCTGTAAATAAGGCCCTGAACATTCTGAGATCAGGAGTGTTTTTCCACTCTCACTAGAAGTACCCATTAATGGGTACTTAATGGGTACTTCTAGTCAGAGTGGAAAAACACCCCAGGTTTTCAAACAGGCTGCCTTCCCTATTATCAGCCTTAAAAACATCTGTGGTACGGCTGTGCACAAATATTCGAAACATTCGTTATTTGAATGAATTTGGACAAATTTGGACATTTGTATACAAATCCAATGTTCAGACATTCATATTTTAGTATTTGTATGAGTATGAATATTTGTTATCCGTATGAATAATTTGGATATTTGTATGCATACGTATCTGTATGCATCTTTTGCGTATCTGTATGGGATTAAAACGGGATCCATACGGGAAGCATACTGATGTGTACCGATGCATACAATATTCATATCATCGGATACGTATCAAATATTTGAAGGAATAGATGCAAATGTCTTCATATCAGTTAAAATGTCCAGACATTCATTTTTCTTTGTTTGTACAAATTCAAATTTCTGAATATTTGATTTCTTATGAATCAAATGACGAAAATTGCATTCATGCACCTAATCCGTGGTCACCCAAGGAGGGTCTTACTGACAGTGGGTCGGTGCTTTATCACAACACCAGTATGACTTCAGCATCATAACATGTTGACATCTTTTTTTGTCCAGACATTGTGCAAGTTCAGGTAAGTGCCCCACTTGGCCATAAAGAATGTAAAATGTCAAGGGGACATAAATGTCACTCACTACAGCACAATAGCATGTCTAGGCAAAAGGCTTGTAGGATACTGTGATGTCTGGTGTTATCACAAAGTAGAAATGGTGCCAAACCAATTCAGGTTCAGACTCGTTTGGATCAAATTGATGGTTCAACCCACTTTGAACCGAACCAAACCCACATTTGAAAGAGACTGGAACCAAACCTGGGGATGTTCATTTTGAACTACCTGGTTCCATTCTGACAGGTTCAAGTTTGGCCTTGAAAGGTCCTTTAAATGGGGCTTCTAAAATGTATTTGTATGTATTTTTTCTTTTTCTTTTTCTTCAGATCAAGCAGTTTTTCAAACTGTTCAAGCTTTGATTCAAACTGGGTCAAGCTTGTTCAACCACATTCAAGTTTGAGGTTTGATTATTTGTTTGTTTATTTGCATTTTTTTTAATCCTGCCCTATACACAAGGTCTCAGTGCAGGGTACAACATTAAAAACCAAATATGAAACTAAACATGCTAAAACAGTACAGTGCCTGAAAGTGGGGAGGAAAAGCTGTTCTCTAATTTAGCCAAAGGCCAGGGCAAGGAGGGGTATCTTCACTGTTTTCCCGAAAATGTAAAGTGCAGGTGCCTGACACACCATGGGTTTTGGGGTTGGAGTGATCATCCCTTTTGCTATGGAGGGTGATGGTACAACCAAGAGGGCCTCCTCTACAGATCTTTATGCACAGGCAGGTTGATATGGAAGAAGGTGCTCCTTAACATATTTTAGACCCAAGTCATTTAGGGATTTACAAGTTATGGCTTACACCTTGACTTGGGCTTAGTGGTGGGTGAGTTGGCAGTCAGTGCAGCTCCTTTAAGAACAGCATGATGTGAATCCAGCCAGCTGTCCTAGGCAGCAGTCTAGCAGCTGCATTCTGCACCAACTGCAGCTTCCAAACCATCTTCAGGGGCAGTAGCCCCATGTAGAACATATTCAGACCAAACCAAACTGAACCACTTCATGCAGAGTTTACTTTTGAGAATGCATTAACTCTCTTCCTTGGCGGTGATCACACCTAAGGTTTAGTCCACCTTCAGAGTGAGAGAACACATCAGCAAAGTGACCAGTAATTTTCTTTCCACATTATCTGTCCCAAAGTTGAATTTTCTGAGTTATCGACCACTGAAAGAAAACTGCTTGTCACTTTGCTGATATATTCTCTCACTTTGAAAGTGGACTGAAGCTGGATTAAACCCTAACTGTGACCACAGCCCTTGTGTCCCTTCTTTCTTACAAATGGTTTCATTTTTAAAAAATGGTAAATTGATTCTTTAAGTTATTACATTGCAAGCCACATCAATATTTCTACATCAGAAGATATACATACACATACTGTACCTGCTGCCTTAAGCTCCTTGGGAAATATGGCTTGTTAAAGTGAAATAGATAAATAATCCAGCACCTATTTATTCTCATTTTCCTGCCCCTTGGCTGTGTTCAGATGTAACCAAAAGGGTGCTTCAGAGGTGACTCCGAGAGACAATGTGTGGCCTTTGTGTTCCCAAGCTGCCTCTAATCCACCTTTTCTAGTCTAGAATGTTCAGGCGAGGGGGAAAGGGCGGCAGACTGGTGTGAGAACAATTTCACCTCAGAACCTTCTCTAAGCTGCCTCAGAGGTGCTTTCGTTGGCTGTATCTGATCACAGCTTTTAACTGCTGTGCTTGTCTCTAAATACAAGCATTAGGATAGTACAAATGAGTTTTTAGCTCTTCACTCTGGAGAGGAAGGAAAAGATTAATAGCGTTTTGATAGTGAGATAGCACCTAGAGTACTGTGCTGCTCTGTTCATGTAGAATGTTCCTATAATGCCGTATATGTAGCTGTTTCAAACCTCACCCCACCTCAGTTTCCAAGGAGAGTTCTGGTTGGCCTCAGCCTTTCCTCTCATCTATTTTTGTTTCTCAGAAGAGCAAAAAGATAAGGTAGCAGTTGTGTTAGAGAGCAGCACATAAGCTTACAGAAACTGTAGCAAAAAAGGAATGCTTGGTTGCAGTGCCAAGGGATTGGAGGGTGGAATTCTGTCAGGGTGGAATTCAGTTGTCTGGCACAGGGGGAACATATTTGCATTTATACTCTGGTCTCTGATGGAGAAGAGGAATCTCCTTGAAAAATCTAGGCTAAACTCTGGCTTTGTTCCAAATATAAATATATTTCTGCGCACTATTGAAGAATAGCACTTCAACAGCCATCAGTTAAATAAAATGTAAGCATGCAGAACCTGATCAGCAGGCTGAAACAATACACAGGGAAGAGGAAACACTGGGTATTGGAAGAAAGTGTGTGCTCAGTAGTGGTTTTGTGTGCATTCTTTCGAGTGTGGTTAACCACACATGCTTTGCTAGGACCAGTGTGATGCAATGGGTTGATAAGGTAATGATACCCTTGATTCTCAACTTTGCCTCTAGGGTGATCATTTGTGGGCTCCCCAGGCATATCTTAAAGAGCTGAAGAATTTAGTCCAGTACACATGAATGAGGTTTAAGTCATCAACAGAAGGATTTCCAACAACTGCTGAAAGTCCTGCCATTTGGGCCTTTTCTGCACCGGCCCTCGTTCTAGTCTGCACTTAAGTTTTTTCTCAGCTCCTTCAGATGCTTCTCCACATTCATCCACTCAAACTGAGAAAAGCCAATCCCAAGCTCCCTATTAAAAACACCCACAAAAAAGGAAGTGTCCTGCGGCGATGGTTTTTTTTCTATTCTCCCATGGTGAGTGTGAGATCCTTACTTGTACCGAAAGCTCAAACCTTAACCCATGATGCTGTTTGGCAAAGTTCAATGGACTTGACTTTAGCCAGGACATGGGTGGTTGAATGTTAAGGAAGCCCACGAGTTCCACCTTGAATTGTACAATGGTGGAAATGTGACACATAATTTAACGTGAGATTAAATCTGTGTGTGCATGTGTATGTTTATTTTGTTTAAACAGGGATATACCTCTTTTTCCTTGAAAGCATGCAAAGCAGTTTGCAAAAGGAACATTAACAGAATACGAAAAGCCTTGTTCAAAAAGCAACACAAACAGAAAATATGGTTGTGTCCCCATGGGCACTTTAATCCGTATTCTATTTGAATTTGGGAAGGAGTGTCCCCATGGCTACTGTAAGTAATCCAAATAGAATCCAAATTCAGCACCCACCCAGCGTCCCCATGCAATTCCTTATTCCTGGATTATATGAAGACTATCTACCGAAATCCAGAGGAAAACAGTCCTGATGAAAACACGACCACATTGGGATGATACCAGCTATTTGGGGTGGAGGTCTAGCCTTCCAGCCAATGGCAGCCAGCTCAAAAGGGAGAGGTGTGAAAAGGTATTTGCAGCTAGATTTCGTTTTAAAACTGCAATATTGCTTCCTTTATTGA
>MTQE01000401.1:12730645-12747952 GCA_014337955.1 Aspidoscelis marmoratus | reverse complement strand
AGCTAACTCTTCTTCTTCATACTGTGGAAAGAGTGTGGATTAGCTTGGTGAAGGAACAGCTCAAGATAAAATGTAACCATTTTGGCCAACATCTGATGGTCTGCAATGCCATCATGAAAATGAATGTGGATTAACTTTTTAATTTTAAAAACAAACTGTCCAAGTTGAGATTCTTATCTCTTTGTTTTCCTATAGAAAAAAATCAAGCTTCAGCATGGAGGAGGACAAGCTTCCTGTGAACTGAAAACACTGACAACTGAAAGAGGTGAGGGACAAATGTGGTACAAATTACCCAGAAAGCATCTCTGGGTGGCTCCAGACACTCTTAAAGGTTCACAGTAGCCGGCAGTGGAACATATGTATTCAGCAGGGACACCTATTCACTCTCACTAACTCACCTCACAGCTGCCCTGCACCCCCCCACACACACACACTTTCACTCTTTACCTTAGGAGTTAGTGCGGTGATGGCCAACCTATGACATGCGTGTCACAGGTGACACGCCAAGCCCTTTTGGGTGACACACATGGTCACCCTGGCACCTGGGCCTGTAGTGCTTGCTTGTTCTTGAAGTGTACAAAATACCAACTTTCAATTGAAGATTCAGCAACAAAAGTCACTAATGTAAAGAATTATTTGTTTTTATTTATTTATTTTATTTATTCATATTTACATTTATATGCCGCCCCATACCCGAGGGTCTCTGGGCGGCTCACAAGATTTAAAACAGACATTTAAAAAATTATATCAACTCTAAAACCAGAAACAAGTTTTAAAAAGCAGCTTTTTTAAAAAAAAGACTAGTCTGTTTTACAGCATTCATTCATAGTCACTCATACCTGTCCTTTTTTTTTTTAAAGTGTCCATTGTGTAGAACTGCAACCTCAGTGCTCTCAGTTAAGTTAACTTGTACTGTGTAGGCCAATTTTGAATTTTGCATTCCAGAGCTCAGGTAAGTCCTCCCCTTGCTCCTAGGGTCAAGTTTAGCAAATGTTCCACCTAGCAAACTCAGTTACCAGGCAACAGAGGTTTGGCAATCTTGAATGTTTGGAAAACATTTAGAATATTGTTTTTGCTTTTAATAAAATACATATATCAAAAATATAACTTTTTTTACTAGAGCTACAAATATCACAAAATTATGGATATTTCTAGATGTGACACAGCACCTGAGTTAAGCGAGGTTTTCTTGTGAATTTTGACACACCGCGCTCAAAAGGTTGGCCATCACTGAGTTAGTGAGACCAGGCAAACTCAAATCCTGTCCAGATGAGCGAGGGGGATGGGGACAGAAGCAGGGGGGGGAAGGGGAAGTTTCATCCGCACAGCAGAAGGGCATGGTGAAAGCATGCAGAGGATGATCAGAGGAGCGGGAAGGGAGTGGGAGCCTCATCAGCATGGTGGAGGGACGTGGCAGAGGGGCACAGGGAGGAGCAGAGAGGTATGGGGCGCCTCTTCCCTTCCCACTCCTCCGGTCATCCTCTGCACGCTTTCATCACACCCCTCTGCTGTGTGCACAAAACTCCCCCCTCCCTCTCCCTTGCCCCGCTTCTCCATCCCTCAGCATGTCTAGACAGGATTTGGGTTTGCCTGACCTCACTAACTCCTAAGGTAAAGGGCAAGAGTGTGCATGGGGGTGCAGGGTGAGTTAGCAAAGTGAATAGGGGTGTGTGGCTGAACAGAGCCAGGTTTGAGAGGAGGTCACAGGCAGCCTTGGCCTCTAACCACTAGGGACGTGCACGAAGCCAAATCCCCACATTTGATCTTCTTCATATGAAACCCCCCACAAATATGCAGGGGGTCAGCTTCGTGTGTGAATATCACATGAATATTCACAAATATTCACAAATACCCCCCTTCCCACCCACCCCATTCACATGCTGTCATCTCATCCACCACCACCACCGTTGTGTTGCATGGCTCCAAGTGTAAAATAGGCCTTTTGGGTTTGTGAGTGCAGCTCCCCATCTGGGGTTCATTGCAATCCCTGGATGGGAAGCTGCAAACACATACCCGGAGGCCTATCTCAGCTTCGGAGCAGCGTAGAAATGGGTCTGGAGACATTACTGTGGTCCCCCGTTCTACTCTGCCATACTCTCTTTTCTCTACGGAGACTATGGTGGCATTGTCTGCCGCCATTTCCATACTGCTTCAAAGCCAAAACAAGTATTCCAGGTATTGGCCCAGCTACCCATGGTTAAACATCTGCACTGGGACGCCGCTGCCACTTCTTATCAAGACCAGGAGAGGGATAAAGCTCCAGTTGGAAGTCAAATTGGAACTGCATTTTAATTTCCTACATATTGAGATGTATTTGGGAAGTTCAGATGCAGGCTTCCAAACAGAACTTCACCCCACTCTCACACACTTTTTGCAGTGCCTTCTTGCATCCCTGTTCATCCTCTGACAAATTCTGAGCTGCTATTGAGCTTTGATCCTTCCTTTTCTTGATAATAAGGCTTGACTATCTATGAAGACAAGCTTGCAAAGTTATGAATATTAGTCCATATCCATGCATCTTAAAATGGGTATCCTTTGATTGCGTGGGGGAGCAGGACACTCTTGTGTATCCACTTCAGAAGGAGACTCCTCCTATTCAGTCACCAAAAGGTGTAACCTAACTGCAGTGCAGGATTTGGAATTGTCCCTTTCCATCAGGCTTTTGAGACTTGTAGTACCAGATTTCCCAAGGTAGGTGGCAGCAGCAGCCCCTTTACCATTCTGAAAAACTCTGCTGGGAAGTTACTTGATGATACATCTCAGACTTTAAAGGAAGCGGTTGTCTTTCTCAACCTTTGCTGCCATGATCCCTTCCATTGGGCAGAGTGGGCCAATTGGAAGCCACTTTGTGCTTTGTTTTGGAAGCTTCCTTTTGTCTCCAGTGAAAGCCATATTCTTTCCCACTTCCTTGGCAGATCGGGATAGGCGAAAAATATTTGGCACCTTCACAATTCATATGAATTCTAAATTCACATTCAGATCAAAATTGGCTATAATCAAAGACTGACATTTGTGAAGTGAAAGCTTTTGTGCCTTTGTTTGAAGCTTTCTTGCATTCACAAAGGCGAGGAGGCAGCAGAGTGGCTGCCCAGTCAACTCCGGAGTGGATTCAGAATGGATTCGGAAGGGCTTTGGACGAGGAGTGACTGGCAGCAGAGATCTGAAGCAGATTGATTCAAAGTCTATCTGAAGCAAATTCGAAGCCTTGCACATTCAAGGTGGCTCCATTCTCATTGATGCAAATTTTCTTCCCATTTGCTTTGATGCAAAGCAAACAGGAAAAAAAAAGTGCCCATCCCTACTGGCAGACCCAGTACTTCTATCATTGGTGTGTAACAGACCTCTTTGGAATTTGGCTATTGCTTTTGGAAAGCATGTCCTTCTAAAATGCAAAGCAACTTTTAGACTACCAAACTGAGGGAGATATCAGATGCATTGTTCGAGGTGGCATTGCTGCAAAGTGTGAGAAGGCCATCAGGCGGGTCCAATGCAATGTTGGGCCTCTCTCAGTCCTTCCCTGGAAACCCTGTTTTTTTAAAGGCCAAGAATTCCTGCACCTTCTAGCAAAATCTCCACTGATTTTGTGAAGTGAGACCTCTGGGAACTTGCTATGAAGAGACAGAAAACAAAAGCACAGTGAGTTCTCAGATGCCCAGTCCGATGGAAAATCAGCACGGGCTAAGAGAAATCTGGAAGCCTTCTTTGTACCACAATTGGGGAAACTCCTGCTTTCTTTTGAAAAGCCAAAGTTCCATGTGGCGTCTGAAGGCCCCTGAGTTTCAGGTTAGTGTGGCATGGAAGGAGGAGTTGGTGTTAACCCCACATTAAGGAAATATATTTATTTACAGTACTCGCGTGTTCTTTCCCCCTCTTTGCTCTCCTGTTCCTTGATCTAGCCACTGAAGCCCATTTACAGGAGGAAACAGAGAAGAAGTCAGAACTCCTAAACAAGCAGGGAGATGAAATCTTAAGGCTCCAACAGCAGCAACAAGAGGAGAAAGAACGCCTGGAGGAATCTCACCATGCTGAAATTGAGAGACTTGCTCTTGAGATTAAAAGCCAGGTTTGGGCTCGTCTGTTCAAAACTATTCTTACTTTATTTTCACAAGGGATGCGTGTGAATATTCACCAGACTTGAAATTTGTTCTCATTCATACCCTGGAATCGAATGTTAGCTACATTTGAAGATTGAGATTCGAATGTGAAGCGAGTGCTTTTGTGCATTCATTCGAAGCTTTGCTCTATTTGTGAAAGTGGGGAGTGGCAGAGCAGCTGCCCAGTCACATCTGCAGTGGATCCAGAACGGATTCAAAGGAGATTTGAAGTGGTCAGAGCAGATTCATGGGGAATTTGTAGGGAATCTGTAGGCACGACCAGCAGCAGGAATTCAAACAGAATTCCGAGAACATTCATAGTAGATTCAAATCCTCCCACATTCAAAGGCGCTCTAATAATTCAAATGTGAATTTCCTCAAGTGAGTTCAAAATGAACATGAAAAAAAAATGTGCACATATCTAATTTTAACTGCTTCACAGTTTCAGAAGTGGTTAAAAGTAGGCTGCAATGAATAAGCAGCTAATATATTATTTAGGGCAGGGGTCCTCAAACTACAGCCCATGGGCTACATGCGGCCCAATGAGGACATTTATCTGGCCCGCTGGGTGTTTTTGCCGCCGCTTCCTGTCCTGCTTAGGAATTTGTTCATAGATTTTTTTAACCGTATTCTGGCCCTCCAGTGGTCTGAGGGAAAGCAAACTGGCCCCCTGTTTAGAAAGTTTGATGACCCCTGATTTAGGGGTTACTAAACTCTGCCATTATTGCTTCTCTCTTTAGCATTACCTGAACACAAATTCAGTTTATCTAATGATAAAATGTTACACATCGTGACTTTTAAAGTCTTTACATACTTAAAAAGTTGTATGTATTTTTAGGTTGTAGGGTTTTCCCCCCCTAAGACATTTTAGCTTAATGTGAGCTGTGGGCAGACCTTTCACTTGTAAACCTTCTTGTCCATCTTCAGATCTGACTACTCACACCTTTTCGTTTCTATTCATCTTATTTGTGGACTCTCCACCCTCCATTTGGACTTTCCTGAATAGAAAGTTCAAAAATAAAGTGGATAGAGATGAAAAGGTGTGAGCAGTCAGCCGTGAAGATGGACTGAAGGTTTAAAGTGAAGGCGTGAGAGGAGAACGCCTTCAGCTTTATCTGTGGCGGAAAGCAAGTCAGCCGAAAGGATGTGGTATCAGGGTTGGAGAAAGTGAAGTAAGCTTATCTTAGGTGAGACCCTATGGCTGCCTATGATGGCAAGGGGCAATGCTAGATCTTACTAGAATGCCAACAATGTGTGTATTTATTGATTGGCGTGGATCCTCTGGCATTGGACTTCTTGTTGTTGTTTACAAAGTGATTTCTGGGAAGTTGCTTCAGATCCAGCATCAGAGAAGCATCAACGGATATCCAAAAGTAAAAAATGTGCCAGATCAGTAAAGTACAGTCTGCCTTTCATTCTCTTTACTTCAAATGGTAGCTGCTTCAAGAAAAGATTAGATAAATTCATGGAGGACAGGTGTATCAGTTGCTAGAGTGGATGACTAGAAACTGCCTTCAGGTTGGAGAGACAGGCAGCATTATTCTAAAGGCCATTTGCAGGGATTCGAGAGCAGGTGAAGGTTTTGCCTTTGTCCTCTGCTTGAGATGTCAAAAGCAATTGGTGCACCAGACACAATGCTGGACTAGATAGGCTGTGGCCTGATCCAGCAGACTATATTTACCTCCAGCTAAAAATACATTTGTTCTTGCTTTTACTCTTTTTGTTTTCCTACCTCCTTATTGTACAGTTCAGATGGATTTTAAAAAAAACCTATCAAAGAATGCAAAGTGACAAACATAGGACCTCTCTTTTCTTCTTAAAAAATGTGGGAGATGACTGAACAGGCTTTTGGGCTCTGATCTTTTCAGTCTGGTGCTCCATCTATATTCCACTGAGTTTTTATGTTTGTTGTTATTTTTGATAAACTCATTATGCCACCAGAGCCAGAAATTGTCATAGAGCCAATCTATTGTGGACCTGCTACTGTAAATGAAGCTTCTTTTCATCAAAAGATGTAAGCAGCTGTCTTGCAGCTTAAAGCAATGCAAAGAATGAGTTCCAACACATCATGCACAGTGCTGATGATAATGTAGTATTGTTTATTAAGAATGCAATATTCCTTATCAGTCTGATCTCCTGTGCAGACAGAAAAAGAGAAGGATTTGCAGTGCAAGCAACAACTCTCCGAGCAGTACGACTTGCTGAAGGCAGAACAGAAGGAGAGGCTTCAAGGTAAGAACCTAAAGAGCATCTACATAAAGTATCTCTGTGGAAATCTAGGCAATTTCCACCAGCTAAAAGGAGTCACGTTCATTCCACTTGGATTGAGGCTACATGTGTGAACTATGGTGCTACTCTCCTGGCATCTCAAACTTGGTACCAAGTATACATTGTGCATCTATGTGCACTGCCAGTTGGATAGGAGTCCCTGGGTCAGAGAAGAAGAAGAGTTAGACTTTTCTACCCCACTTTCCCCACCCATTTAAGGGGACTCAAAATAGCTGACAAAGCTTTCTATTCTTCTCTTCCTCATGTAGAGGCACTGACTGAAAAACAGGCTCAAAACAGCTCATGTATCTGGAATCTAATACAACTAAGCTCCTCCTTTTCTGAACAATGTAAAAAGATTGAGGAACCCGAGGCCTTCCAGATACAATGGACTCCAGTTCCCATCAGTTCATGCTGCACAAGCAATGATCTGGTATGATGGGAGACTGAATCCAGTATCTGGAGGGAGAAACAGGTTCTCCATCATCACATTAATGTAAGAAAGTTTACTTTCTGTTTCTCAGTAGAGGTTCTGCATAGATATAGAATGCTATATAATAAGCAGAAATTTAAACGGGCATATTCCCTATCAAAGAAAAAGGAAAAAGGGAGACAATCCTAAATACTATTTATTAGCCCAGTTCTACAATCCATCCATCTGAAAAACCATTGCGTCACAAATTACTTTAAAGAAGGATTGTTTGGACTAGGGAGGCTTTAAAAAAATAATTAGGAAACATTTGCAAAAGAACAGAAGCAGATTTGCACCGGTACTATAAATAGCAAGTTGATAAAGAGCAGGTTATGATCACAGCAATGGAGCTATAGCTAGACATGTGCACAGATACTCATAACATTAGTTATTCATATGAATTAATACGAATTTGGACATTTGTATATGAATCAAATGTTACAACATTCGTACATTGACATTTGTACAAATACAGATGTTTCAGAACATTCATATGAAGCTTCAGAACATTTGTGAAATGGGGAGGTGGGAAAGCAGCTGTGCCAGTCACATCTGCAACAGATCCAGTGTGAATTCAACATGGTTTGAGAGCAGATTCAAAGTGGATTCAGGGTAGATTTGATGCTTCAGAGCGGATATGTTATGGGATATATATCAGATACGTATCAGATATGTAAGTGTTCAAATCGGATATGTATCAGATACGAATGCATTCATATCGGATATTCGTATGAATTCACATGAATATATTTGTATCGAATAGAATCCTACCACATTAGAAGGTGATCTATTTGGACAAATATTCATTTCTTACATTTGTTGTGTTACAAACTGAATGCAAATCCCTCCCCCCATTCATGCACATCCCTAGCTATAGTGGAAGCAGAAACGTCAAGTTCTATATTACTATATTAGTTAGTTAATAACATTTATATACTGCTCCCATTTAATTAAACAGGTAAAGCAATTTACAACAGTTGTTGTTAAAAACAATATTAAAAACTTCATGAGAAATGAAAAGCAATTAAGCATTTCATCAAGGAGTAATTATTATTATTATTATTATTATTATTATTATTATTATTATTATTATTATTATTATTATTATTATTATTATTATTATTATTATTATTATTATTATTATTATTATTATTATTATTATTATTATTATTATTATTATTATTATTATTATTATTATTATTATTATTATTATTATTATTATTATTATTATTATTATTATTATTATTATTATTATTATTATTATTATTATTATTATTATTATTATTATTATTATTAAAGTTTATTTCTTGAGCGCTATAAAAAAGTGACGGATCTTTAATAGACACTAATAGTACAAGCACTTTGTGAATATCAAAGGGGAGGGCATTCCAGCGGGTAGGTATTTATGCATTTTGGAATGGGTGGAGGAGAGCTATAAAAATGAGATATGACTGAGACATTTCCCTATCTTAACATTCTCCTATATCTTCTGGAGACTGGCAGAACCTGTAGATATCTGACTGCTGATAGATATGTGGCATGTTCCCAAGTCTTTACTTCACTCTGCAGCTCATATTCCCTGGAGCCTCCCACTATCTCTGGCGGCAGCAACAGTAACAGAAAGGAAATGGTGGGCTCTAAAGAAGAACCACAATTGCTCCTCACTATTCTTGCCAAATGCAGGTGGCAATTATGGGCTCTGCAGGCTCCTTTCATGATTGTTCATCTTGCAGGTACCTGGATGTCAGCCAGCTGTACCCACCCTTAGTGTTGTTTCTGTGAACCTGGCTGACATCTGGATATTTGCAAGAGGAACAATTATGCATGGCATTCCCTATATAATCCCAGGAGAATGTGTTTGGAGGCATCCCAGGACTTCAAATACAGTATGAGTTGTTCACTCACATCCTCTGCTCCCTGGCCTGCTCTTTAGCTCTGGACATTTTCTTAAGACAGTGTGGCTGAGTTCACACCTAAGTTTTAATCCAGTTTCAGCCCAGTTCCAGAGTGAGAGCAAAGTGACAAGCTGTTTTCTTTCAGCATTATCTAATTCAGAAAATCCACCTTTGGGTTAGATAATATGGAAGGAAAATTATTTGTCACTTTGTTGATGTGACCTCTCTGAAAGTGGACTGAAAGCGGATTAAAATTTCGTGTGAAAACAGCCTGTGACTTGTAAGCCTTCAACAATATAAAGCTAGGCTGGCGTCCTAATTGTGCTTGCTCTTGCCCCCCAAAGTAAGCCCGGTGGGACCTTGCAGATTGAGGCCACAAACTTGCACCCAGTACAATAATAATAAACTTTGGACCAAGTAGCCAGCCAAATCAGATGGTCAACTGTTGTAAGTACTAGGTCTCCTTTGATTATTGGGCCTCTGGCAAAAGCGTAGGTCATCTGTCCCCTGCGGCCAAGGCTCTCTTCTAACCAATGTCTGGCATTTTTTTTTTGCAGAGCTTCAGAAAGCACACGATCAAGAGAAGCTCCTCCTGACAGAATGCCACCAACGGGCCCAGTCATCTCTTCAGGTGCTGCTCTGCCTTTGCTCAAGATAACGAAGAGGTGGAAATTCAGTGGACCTTGTCATGCGTCAAAGAGAAGACAGCACATTATAGAGAAACTTGGGTTGCATCCATATGCTGTGGAAAAAAAGTTCCTCAAAAGTAGCTTCAAGGTGACAGCTGTCACACACTAGTATTCTAGCTAGTTGCACCGTGCTTCCACCTCTAAGCTGCTTTTGAGATGCTTTTTAATGGGTGTGGGCACAGTCCCCTACTGTATGACAATTCTTATCAACCTAAGCAGATACCAACATGCCATGAACACCGGCTTCCTGCCTCTCCCACCAAGAGAAGAGACCTGTCAATCTTCAGAAAACTGCTATGTGGAGGCTTCTTTGGGTAGGGTCGGTATGGGAGGATATGGATCCCCCCCCCCATTCTGTTGGAGTACGAGGCCATGGCCTAACTTCTGCTTCTGCAATCAGGCCTGCTGAAGGTGAGCCTGCATAAGAACATCATATGTGCAAGCAGACTTCTGCTTGCACAGATGTTCTGGGCAGCCTGAAGCTCCTCATAAGTCTACACAACTTTCCACAGCCCTCTCATCCCTGTGGCACACATGGATGTAGCTAGGATCTGCCTGCAGTATTTTGTTTTAAAGATATAAGAGGGAGAACTATCAATGCAATATATATTTTTATTAGATCCCGACTTCCATCATCTCCAACCAAAAGCCAATGGTTAGGGTGATGGTGGTTGTAGACAACTCCTTGGGAAGGTAACATATTCAATCCCTGAAGTATGTAGAACATATGGGAGGAGATATACCTCTAAGAATCATGCTCCAGTACTAATTTATTCTGCTTTCTATTTTTGTTTTAGGAGACTGTAGACAGATTAAATTCCCAGATGAAATCCTTCCAAGAGAAAATGAAACGAGTGGAAGAATCAATCCTGAACAGAGATTATAAGAAGCATATCCAGGTACCATAGACAAAACCCAGCCATAGTCTTGTGTACTTCAAATGGCATGTGTTTTGAGCATGAGAAGAAGATGATGATGAAGAGAGTTGGCTTTTCTACCCCACTTTTCTCACCTATTTAAGGAGATTCAAAGTGGCTGACAAAGGTTTCTATTCTTCTCCCCACAACAGACATCATGGGCAGTGGGTGGGGCTGTGAGAGCTCAGAAGAAAGCTGTGATGAGCCCAGCTGGCTTTCATGGAGGAGAGCGGAATCAAACCCAGTATTCTCAGATAAGAGTCTGGCTCCTTAACCACTAGACCAATGGCACAAGGGCTTTGGCATAAACAACATGATATTGATGCAAATACCCTGTAGCTAGCTGTGATTGATGCATGCTGTTTGCATAAATCATGGAGAAGCAGCATGCAAGAGCAAGAAGATTCCCAAGCATTGTTGTCCCCAATCAGAAACCCTAATGTCAAGATTTGTGACAAAGAGGTAAACCTGATTCAGGACCCAGTCAATATGCAACATATAATACTGCGAGGAAGGAATATATGTGGCTGTTTTCTAATCTAGTTAAAGCGACATAGCTGCTTTATATGATGTTTTGTAAACTGCTTTTCAGATTGTATATTGTGAATGAGAAGTGGTACAGGAATATTTTAAATAAGTAAATAATAATTTAACATTCTATCTGTTGTTTTCTAGGATTATGGGAGCCCCAGCCAGTTCTGGGAACAAGAATTGGAGAGTTTGCATTTTGTCATTGAAATGAAGAATGAACGCATTCATGACTTGGACAAAAGACTGCTAAACCTTGAAACAGTGGTTAGTGAGATGGGGGAGTACCATTGCTTTTCTAGTTACAGTAGTGCCCAAAATGTTTTGCTACGCAAGGCACAGCAGTAAACACTATATATCCAGTCCAGTGAAATCTGAGGTAGAAGGTAGCGCTGAACTCCTATTCACTCCCTGGAAGTAATAATACAATTCAAAACAATTTTCTGCTTTTCTTGCTCTTCCAACATGCTGCCTAAAGGCAGGGATATCTCTGGCCCCATCATCAGAAATTCTGGGCAGGTTGGTACACTTCTGCTCAGGCTGGTATACTGGACCAGCAAACAGTGCCCTCCCTTAGACCACACCAGCATGCAGAAGGGAGGCTCCTAATATGCTTGATGGTTTGGTTTATCAACCAGTGTGTTACAGCCAGGAATTAGGTCACAACCAGACTATCAGTTAAGCAAAGGAAACCAAGGGTGTTGTCACATCTTTTTTTTTTTCCAAGCACCTTTACTTTAAACTTTCTTCAGTCCATCTTCAGGTCTGTCTGTTTACACCTTTTCATTTCTATCCAATTCATGTATGGATCTTTATGATGGGGTCCTCTTGGCGATCTGGTCTTGAAGATGCCTGAAGACCCCATTGTGGACACCTTTAATCAGGTCCACACAAAATCCAGATTTAAGGGCATGGAGGACCTATTAAATCCAGATTTCCCCTGCCCTCATGTTGTTGACATTCGTATGTGCAGATTCGAATAAAAAAATTTGAACGAATAGATTCAAATTTGGTAAATTCTATTCAAATCTTGTTAAATTCAAATTTAAAAGATTCGCATCGGATCAGGTTTTTGGGAATTTGATTCGATTCAAATAGAATATCAAAAAAAATTGTGCACATCTCTACAACCTTCTTGTTTCTAGAATAATCTTTTTTAAAATGTTCAGGAAAAGCAAGTGGAGAACAGTTTTACTTTAAATAATACCTATCATTAATGTCTTGGTTGATGCGCTGTCTTTATAAGCAATTTTGAATTAGCAGAGACACATTTCTGCCAAATCAGAGGGCCCTGAGACAGTAACATCTGGGGAGAGGGCAGAATCATGAGCGGGGTCTTTCCAAGTGTCAGGACCTCAAGTTTACTGAGGTGTGTCAAAAAGGTTTTCTCCTGGACATTTTCCCAAAGTGTAGCAGTTCTCCTTTTACTCATTATCTGATTACAAGATCTGTGAATACCTATGTCTCACCTGCTGTTTGATCATTGTCCTGGACTGTTACAGATGGAGAGAAACCTCTTGCTGGAAGAGAAGATTAAAACTCTTCAACAGGAAAACGAAGATCTTCAAGTACGGATGCAGAACCACATAGCAGTCACAAGGTAAATGCCATCAGCTTCCTGACTGGCAATTTTAAGAAATAGTACTGCTCAGTAAACAAACAAACAGGTTGCTAGGTGCTAAACTATTGATTTTAAAGATAGATAGATAGATAGATAGATAGATAGATAGATAGATAGATAGATAGATAGATAGATAGATAGATAGATAGATAGATAGATAGATAGATAGATAGATAGCCTGAATATATATAGCCTGGGTACATTTTCATAGGTCCCATCATCTTTTCAGAGGCATGCATGCTCTCCTGCAGGAGTTGAGAAAGCAATGAAAACCAAAAGCCAAATTGAGTGGCACAGGGCTACATTTGCCATATAGACACAACTGTACATTTGTATTCCAGACCTTTTAAAAAAAACAATAACAACAGTTTTGGTGTGCCACAAACCACACCATTTACCTAAGAAGCATGAAAAATATGATTTCATGTGTGGTTGGGAACATGGAAATCTATCCTTTAACCACTTTCCGGGCAGCATATCGAAGTACCCAAAACTTCTGAACTGTCTCATAGCAATTTAACATCAAGGGAAGGATAAAGTGCATTAAAGCGGTATCAAAACACTTATTAAAAACAGTGGGATGGGAAAGGGGGATGGCCATACAGTGAATTCTGAACATTGTTCGCTTATGTTTTTGTTGTATGCTTCTGCTTAACAGGCAGCTCACTGACGAACTCATCACCCTTCGCGAGGCTTTGGAAAAGGAGTCCCAGCTGAGAGAACAGGCTCTCAGGGAAAAAGAAGAGCTGTTGTACCGGATGCTTAACAGCGATTCCTCCTCCACGTTTCCTATGCCCACCGAAGCAACCCTCATTGCCACGTAGCACTTTCATAGGCCAAACTGACAGATGTGGGGGGAAGAGGAAACAAAGATGACAATAAGGTTGCTCTGTTATTTCATTCTAGTCCTCCTCTCATCAGCTAGTCTGAGAGATTTTTAAATTATGGGGCAAGAAAAGTTCCTGAAATACTACATGCTTTGATTCTTTTTGGTAGTCAGCCTCAACACCTCTCTGACGTTTGAAAGGATTGATCTGTCTTGCCTCAGAAGGGTGGTGTTCTTTCCCCCATCTGCCTTCACAAGAAGCCCAGGCAAAACATTCAAGCAGTTTACATTCCTGTGTATACCAAAGAGTGCGTGCAAAGGATCTTCCACCACACTTCAGGGAAGTAGCAAAATTAACACTGGCAGTTATTGTGTCACACAGGTTATGGTGGTGTCTCAGATAATCTTGGCTTATATTTCAGCAACTATGGCTGCAGATGGGAAGAAGTCATAGAAAAGAAGATAAGCCATGTACATTAAGGGTGCTAGATGGTTCCTCAAATACTCCCCAGCTGCTAAACGAGAGCCGCCAAAGACGTGCCTTCAGATGTTGTTAGACTGGTAATTCTTATCAGTCCCAGCTAGCTTGGGCCAACAGTTAGAGATAATGGTGGAGTTTTTTGTCCATCAGTGTCTTTGGAATGCCTGTAGGAAGAAGTAGTGTTCAATCTCCAAAACATCTTTGATTTGAGCTGGAGCAGACTGACTCTGACTCAGTCCTATACATATAATTGGATTCTTCAGTGCCAAACCTTGGAGAACTTGGAGAAAAATATAGATATAGATTTTTATAATTAGTCTGTGCTTTAGATATTCACTCTGCTACGTTGGAGGAGCTTTTTCACCATCACTTTCACTAGCTCCTGAATACCTAGAAGAAAGCCTCCAAAATATAATTAGGTGGGGACATTCTGATTATTATGTGCCTTTTCATACACCCACAAGAAGATAGCAAGTTTCTGTTTACAACACTGAATCAAATAACATTAGGGCAGCTGCAACATATGAGCAGCTCAGATGAAACTTTTTAAAGAACCTGAATGGTTTTTACAATAGAAAGTATTGTGATTAGTTGCAGATTTTTTGGTCAGTGTATGAAAACTATTTGGGACAAACACATTAGGGTTTGTTCACTCTTACACTCATGATGTAAACACTGTACAAACACCTCAGATGTTCACATTATGTGTGAGAAAACTATATTTAATGAGGTACACAGTTAATGCAAAGCATTTCTGAACATCTTCCTTTGCACTTTTCTTGTTTTCATTACTGTTTTCATGTGACACAAAGGAAGCCTTTCAGAAGTCTTCTCAGTTAAGGGTGAATAGGGGCTTAAGCGACAAACGTTTTGGAAAACAAGAGTTGCTTGGAGAAGCTAACTAAATATAGCACCTCTGCTGGTTGCGATGTGACAATGCTCGTTACTTCCAGAGAACGGAGGTTGCTCCAGACTGTATAACAGGGACAAGTAGTGGTTTAAGTGCAGCAGAGTAGGTATAAAACA
This sequence comes from Aspidoscelis marmoratus, assembly GCA_014337955.1. NCBI lineage: Eukaryota > Metazoa > Chordata > Lepidosauria > Squamata > Teiidae > Aspidoscelis > Aspidoscelis marmoratus. The sequence continues at coordinate 12,733,135 of MTQE01000401.1, read as the reverse complement.
TACTTATTCTAATCAAGAAGCATTTTATGCTCCTTGCATAGATGGAAAAAGTGATTTATAGTTCAGTATGAATGTAGTGAATGTGCAAAAACACTGGCTTATGAAGTAATTAATTTCTAGTTTCTAGCAGTTTCCACATGAAGGTGACAAAAAGGCATCTGAGAGGTGGGAGATATGCTGTTCTCATGACCCACCTCTCACCCTTGCAGACATCAAAGCCAAAGAATGTGAGTTCCCCAGCTTTGAGGTGTCTGAATGGGGCCATTAAACAAAATGCAGAAAATGACCTCAGAAGTCAGCCATTTTCAGTGCATTGGTGGATGGTGACCAGGTAAGTCACCTGCATGATTAATGGCTACCATTAATCCACGTGGTGGCAGTGGCACCTGAAGGAAGCAAGCCCTTTGTAGAGCAGCTTATACCTCTTCCAAGGGCAAATTCTATGCTCGGAGGGTAGTTACATGCCTCAGGACACTTTGGTCTGTGGGCGCCATGCTCCTTAGGTACCTGCTGGGAGCCTTATTTTGCCTGTGTGAATCCTGCTTTAGGGTGCCAGAAGGCAAGAAGAACTGAAGTATCTTCTTTTGATCTCACCATTGCCTTTCACTGCCATGCCAGACAATCCTGTTTGCTTAAATCTCCCACTTCTTCACATTATGTTTCCAATTGCAGAATACCTGGATGCTAGCAAGTACCTGGCCACTTCCCTTTGTCTTTTCTCTGTGCTTGCTAGCGTGTGTGGGTATTTTGAAACGGGAACAGTAATGCAAAGGATTTAGCAGACTAGGTAAGCAGTGTCATCTGATTTCCTGTAACACAAATATCTCAGGATATTGGATCAATATCCTTGCATGATATTGGGAATGGCATGGCTATGTGTAGCATGCCCAGTATAGCTCTGGAAGATATGTAGGTTTTTACTCATGCTTGGAGACATCCTTAGTCTCTGAGAATGTAACACAGGTTCACACAAAATGTTGAAATAAACTGGCTTAATGCATCCCCACCAGCTTTGTCCAGCGAGTGACCTCCTAAGCATGTCTCTCCTTTCCACCTTCTCTTTTGAAACGAACTAAGAAACTATTTTGAGCAGGGCATGGGCAACTTGTCCTTAAAAAAAGGGAAACATACATGGAAATAGTGGAACATGTGGCAACTACTCATTGTTATTTACTCTTTGTTCAAAGTTTACGGAAACATTGCCTTATAAACACATCTCACTGCATGCTTTTACAGTACTCAGTAGTTGCACAGACTGAGCACTAGGCCTAGGTCTGACTGCTAAGTCCTAGCCATTCCCATTGCTTGCAATTTGATAATGCAGGTTCTGTAATTTAAGCAGGATGCTAAGGCTGATGGGATCCAAGTTGAGGCCTATTGTAAGGAGTGAATCTATTTCTGCTGTTTTACTTTAGGACCTAGGGCAATATTTACAAGAACAAAAATTGGATTTATCGAGTAAGGTGTTCAGATGGAAAAGTGGAAACTACATTTTTATCTTGAATAGTTTTGTGGAAGAGCCATTTTCAGCAACTGTGGCTCACCATGGCCCTTTTTGCACTGGGACTGATTCTGGATTATGGCCTGGAATAGGGAACTGCCATCCACACGCTGGTGTGGACTATGACAGACCCTGGTGAGACCTGCCATAGTCTGCACTAGCATGTGGATGGCAGACCCTTACTCCAGGATATAATCTGGAATAGGTCCCAGTGCAGAAAAACCCCATGCCAGGGTTCTTGCTGAAACTAGGGAATAAGAATAAGGCTCAGTACAGAAAGGGGCTAGATCTTCTTTTTAATTCTTTAAAGAGAAGGAATCATGCCTTTTCTATCTATTAGGATTGACAGAACTTTTCCAGTTCTCATATATGAGAGAACAGAGATAATTTTCCTGAGAGAAGCTTGGCCAGTTTGCTTTCAGGTCTCTTCACAAAGGAAAAAAAAGTTTTGTATTTATTCCTGCTTAACAGGAAGGTAAGCAATTAGCTGGAAGTGATTTATTCTTGATTGGAGACCACACTGGATATCTCGTATGGTGGTGAAAGTCTCTGACCTTATTTTAAAAAAAGTTTGGACTTCAGAAAGGTGTGGTTTTTCTTTTCCTTTTTGTGACATCCTTGTTATATAAGATATAAAGCCAAATGAGAAAATTGGTGAAGGAGGGACTATAAGGCTGTGTTCACATGCAGTTTTTAAAAAGCACTTCTGAGGCAGTTTAGATATGGTTTGCAGGTGGGATTGTTCATATGCCAGTCCACCTCTCCTCCCTCACAAACATTCTAAGGGCCCTTTTGCAGCTTTTTACTTCCCTGAGGCTGCATCCCCAAAAGACTTATTTGCCTCTCTACTGTCCCTCTACTGTCACTCTGTTGAAGTGGACTTTAAAAGTGCCATGCAAATCAGGAATAAGCATTCGCATGAGGCTCAGCAAAATTCGTGTTTTTAACGCACCTTCCGTCCCCATGGGAGCCGTGTTTTCTTTTCACGC
>MTQE01000401.1:12704694-12716954 GCA_014337955.1 Aspidoscelis marmoratus | reverse complement strand
TATTCCAGGATATATTCCAGAATAAGGCCTAGTGCGGAAAGGCCCTTAGTATCTAACTGTGATACACAAGCATGTTGTCAGCCAGGATTTTGGGGACACAGGCAATGGGAAATATAGCACTTTTCATGGAATTGCACTATTATTTATTTATTTATTTATTTATTTATTTACCCCACCTTTCACCACATGGTCCCTATCCTTTTCTCACTTCCATTTTCATTGGGAAAGGACAAGGGGACCTTGCCTCCTTTGCACCTTTGAGTAGACATCTCGATGAGGAACGCTTGTCCACATGGGCTGATCTGTAGTGGTGGCTCTGAAAAAAATTGTCAGTCCAGATGAGAGGGTGAGATCTGAAGTAGCATGTGACGGTGGCTCCCAGTTTCAAGTGAGGGGGAGAAGCTACGCCACCTATAACAGCAGCCATTGCTCCTAGATAACTAGATGAAGTGGGGAGGGACAGAACCAGGTAGCATTGGAAGGTGGAAGGAGGCCCAGGTTGGTTGAAGCACAAGAGCCCCCAACCTCTGGTAATAACCATCGGGGCCACCTAGTGCAACAAAGGGCAGCTTATGCTGTGCTCTCTACACACTATAAACTCCAGGAAAGAGCCTTTGAAGCCATTCCAGTTGTCATTCTCCAGTTTCTTTTGATGGTCAAAATGGCAGAACTTACCCTAAGCTTTCGACACTACTGATTTTAAAAAAAGGAAAGGAGGAAATTGCTCTATTTGCATTGAGGAAGGGGAAATTGTGAATATTGTCAGCACTGATCTTCTTCTATGGCTATCTGCTTTGGCAGGTTCAGTTTGAAGGCATGGAAAGTGACATTAGCTTCCTATCTCTTGGGAGGGAAGATACTTTTTCTCTTTTTAAAAGAGCCACAGATATAGGACCCTGGAGGGCTTTACCTTGTTCAGTGTGGTTTAGTCTTCCTGTTTATTTTTTTGTGAGGAGATTGCTGGCCATACAGTGGTGACTGAGGGTCTTTCACCCCATTGGTTTTGGTTGATTGAGGCAGCATGTGTTTGTTTCTTAAACACTTTGCTATGGAGGGGAAGAAATCAGCAGAGCTGAGGCTATTTCAAGAAGCAAATCAGCCCAGTCCTGTAAATAATACTGAAAAAGAGCAACTGCCAATCCAAAAAGTTTATTTGGGTAAAGGTGTAGAATTTCATATGTGCACAATTCATGAGGATTTACTGGGGGGCGTGGAGATCCCAGTCAAGGAGGGCACAGGGTGAATGGGCAAAAGCAGGTGAAGGGAGTCAGAGGAATGGGGCAGGGGAAATGGCTACAGCATGCTTGCCGAACTCTGTACTTGTGCAGATCATTTATTAAAAAGAACATAAAGGCATAAGAAGGCAAAGGTGGTTGGTACTGCGCCCACTAATTCCACACAAACTCATTGGTTGGAGAATGGAAGGAAAGCCCTCCCTCCACCTGCCCAGGGAAGTTTGGTTACCACCAGCCAGACTATGGAGGATGACTTAGATAAAAATCCGAAGGGCATTTTTAGGTGCAGTCCCTGACAACCAGTGACTGGTTCAGGCTGTGTGAATGGAATAAATAACAGATATAATTAACTTGTGCCTCATCTTTTTCCATAATATTATTTCCCGTGTACTGAGAAATGCAAAAACTGTGCAGAAAGATCTAGCAAAGAGATAAGGTCAGCCAACAGCTTTTATTAAACAAGAAACAGTGGTATGTTATAAAATCACTCACTGTGCAAGTCACTAAAGAAACTGAGAGTATGAAACAGACTTTCTTGAGATGAATGACAGGATAGCTCGATCAAACTGTACAACATTTATTAAACCTAAAAGAAAAACAATACTAGTTTTTTGTAAGTGAAAAAAAGTTTAAGGAATATTAATTTTTTGTAGCAGATAATGATCTGATAAAGGAATTTACAAATGCTAGTGTTTCTATCAGATATTGTGTACTGTTCTTCATATTTCAGCAAGATAAAAAGGAAAAATGGGCACAATACAATTGATGTACATAAGTCATCACCCTTTTTTACTGTTCTTTACTGTTTTACCAATACTGCCACAAATGATTTTGTCCTTCTGCCGCCAGCTTCGTCCTCTTCCATGTGTATGAAGACAAAAGTCTCTGCCCCTGTGATTCAGAATCCTACACAGTTAAAAGTCATTGTAGTTATTCTTCCCATATTATAAATCTGAGAAGCAGCAAGCAAAACTGGGAAAATAACTTGGCAGATGACCTGACACATCCTTCATATTTAGTTACTATGTTATACCAGCTCATCCAAAGGGTACAAAATTCCATGGATTAACCAACCAACCAATCATTTGTACCTAATTATGTGTTTTGCTGTATTCTGTACGACAAATTAATACACACATTAAGCCTTCATAATATACATTATTATGAAGTTCTTCCATCCTTGAAAACTGGATGTTCTGTACCATGAACATCTATCATAACTGTTCTCACGTGACAGCTGGATCTGTGTCACTTGCTGCAACTGTTATCTTCTGTGGGGGTGGATTGTCATTCTCATAACCTTCTATACTGTGGTGGATCCCATAGCCAAAGTAAATGAAGAAACCTGAAACATAGAATATCTAAGTGACTTCTTTGGTCTTCTAGTACCATAAATACAAATAAATAAATAAATAAATAAATTGTCAGAAGTGCACATTCTGCAGAAACATACAGAAATCTATATGAATATACATCAGGTGACAGCCTTCTACACATCTCTCTAACAACCTCTGGTATCCATCTATCTATCTAAGTTTGGGATCTTGCTACATTTAAGTTTTAACCACCTTCAATCAGCTTCAGAGTAAGAAAACATACAAGCCATTTTCCTTCCTCGTTTACTAACTCAGAAAATCCACCTTTGGATTAGATTATGTGGAAGGAAAGATTCATACAGAAATGTTTTAAATTCTGTATCAAACAGTAGAGATGGCATTAGAACTAAGTCTTTTATATTTCTTTAAAGGTCAAATTTGAACTTAAAAGATTCAAATTTGATTCAATATATTCCAGTCTTAAAGGACTGGATGGCAGATTATGTCTTTCAACTAAAGATTCACATTCTCAGATGTGGGCTTTGTCACGAATCAGTTGAAGCAAATGAATGGCTTAAATTATAGCTTGGCTTTTGTTATGTGGGTATACAATTAATAAATGTACACAAAACAGAAAAATAAATCTTATATATGAGAATTATATGCAATTTTCGGTGACACTTTGTTTTCCTCAAAATGCATAATAAAATACAATTTTGTATCTTTCCACACCATGTTCTGCAGTCTTACCAATAAGCATCCACACCATATATCGAATCCAGGTGTCTATGGTGAATTGAGCCATGAGGTAGCTATTTATCAAGATACTAAAGATGGGTAAGAATGGCACACAAGGAACCTAATTGAACACAGAAATATGCCCCAATTAGATTTCAATAGGAATATTATTCCACATTACTGCCCTTCATAACTATCAGGTAAACAAAGAAATATTTTAAATCTCAGGTGATAGATGTGAGGCATTCTCCCCTACTTAGAGGGGAGGCCCTTGATGTTTAACTTTTTTATGACCATAGGGAAAAAATGAATTTCATTTCAAGTATTATGTAGGGATCCTAAAATAGGATAGTAATAAGGAAAATGCCTGCCACCTACCTTCCAAATTGTAAAACAATTGAACAATTGGTTAATTTAAATATTTTTTTAAAATGTTTTGTCCACAGGCAATGGGGGGACACCAATTTTTAGTTCTTCCTCCCCTATAGGCAAAATTAAGAACTCTCAAAAAGCCATAAAACATTTGGACACATTTTTTTTTAAAAAAAATTTTTATATGTTTTACATCTAGGAAACAGTGGGAGATCCTCCTTTTGAGTTTTCATTTCCCTAGGGAAGGAGTTCAAGGGTCCACAAAAAAAGTTTATCTTAAAAAAAATGAATCAACCAATTATCTATTTACTTTGTAGTTCAGCGGTAGATAAAAAGCACACTCCCCTACCAACTATTCCATTTTTGAAGCCCTAGCTCATTTAAAATATTAATGTGTAATTTAAAGGATATTTTGTTTCAAATTCTGAACTATTGAAATGTCCCATTTCAAGCTTGAATCATTTCAACCTGAACTGTTAGAACTATACTGCCTCAAAAGGGTAACCTGAAATTTTCCAGATCTGAGCCAAAACAAAACACTCAATATTGAGTTAGTTTTAATTTGGCAGGTTTTGCTTCATTTTAGAAAAATCTTGACCAGGGAATTACTGTTTCTTAGTCCAATCACATGGATGACATACAAGTCATACAGATAAAGAGCCTTTTTACACAATGTCTCAGTCAACTATGAGGCATGCAGATGTTTAGAGCATACAAACACTCCTTCAACCAGTATAAAACTTATCTGACGTGCGGATAGGTGTCCAGGCATTGCATCTTTGATTCCTGGTGTAGGTACCAGTGCACATGTCCCAGAACAATCTGGCAACACCATGCATCATCACACATGCACTGCCAGGCACATGACCCTCTGGCACCTCTTTTCGACAGTAAGAGGTGCAAATGGGCAGCCCAGAACTGGTAAGGCCAGTGCTAGGTAGATGCACATGTGGTACAGTTAAACGTGAACCACATATAGGGTGAGTTCCCGCATGTAAGGAGCCCTTTCTGGTTAAGAGATGGTTCTTTCACTTGTAGACACTCCATCAAGGAGTATACTCCATGTGTACTACCAGGCCAAGTGGAAATTGGCCCACAGACAGTGTTACTAAGCAATTTGTGTCTTTATACAACTATTACGTACAAGGCTTACAAACTTTATGTGCAGAGTACATATGTATGTATTTACAGAGTACAGTCAAGTGCAGCTTGTGTTTGAGTCAAAAGTTGTAATTGAAAAGGAATTTCTACAGAATAGTACAAGTACTTTCAAGAATCCATCTGAAAACATGTGGGTCCATCCAATTTCCCATGTAAATTCCTCTACTGTCAGGTATATAGATTAGGATTCAGCAGCCTTGCTTGGTTTGAAAAGTCTCACCTGAGACTTTTTTCAAGTGGCGACAGGGGTGAGTCATGTGTGGTCTTTTAGATATTGTTAGACAATTCCTATCATCACTTGCTGCCGTTTGACAGGCTGGCTGGTATCTAGGGAAAATTTGACACCTTCCTGACTCTTGGATGTTCACCTAGGAAGAGACATAGAATTGCTCATTCCCCACTTCTGATGTTTGCCTGCAACAATCGCATCTGGGAACTTCACAAAGTTCCTAGCCTCCAAAGTTGGGCCAAGATAAATGCAAAGCAAACAGCCCTTAGGGAGCTCCAGCGATAGTCCAGCCCTTTATGGGTCAGACTGCCTGGAGCAGGCCAGCACACAGCACAGAATAGCCCATGTTGTGCTGAAACAACTGAAGAAAAGGAAGTGGGAAACACTTCATCCACCAACAAAATTCCTAGCTCACTCCTGTCTGCAGACAGCCTTTTGCTGATAAGTTCCACTGAGGGTAAATGCCTAGTAAATACACCTCTGTGCATTTTCTTGCACACAGCCTAAGTAATACATTACCATTAGCATGGTAGTGAATAATGTCATCAGAGGTTTCTCACTTACCATGAAGTCTGCTTTCTTTTGGCTTTGAGGTTGCCTCCAGATAATTAAGGATGCTACTGAAATGGCCAAGAGGAGCAGAAGAAGACATACGATGCACCAGGCTCTTCCAGATACCAGGCATGGCAGTCCTGCTGTACTCAGCGCACTCACGATGCATATTAGAACAGCTGGACAGAAAACGACCTGTGAAAAGTGTAGCATGGGAGAAGGCATCTTCTTCACATGCAAGAGTCCCAGTTCCCAGTCAAAAACACTAGTCAAAAAGCCAAGTCTCTGTTATTCAAAGGAATTTATAAGCTTAACATCTGAGGGTTTCAAGGGAGTCTTCACACAGGCTTGTGAGGGGTTTATTCAATAACAAGCCTGCTTGGCTCTAGGGGTGTGCAAGAATTATTTTTTTGCATTTGAATTTGAGTCAAATCAAATGTCAAAACATTTTATTCAATTTGAAAATTTAAACTCCGAATGTCAAAAAATCCTATTCAAATCCGTAACATTTGAATCTATTCATTTGAATGTTAAATTCGTATTTAAAGATACGAATGTTGACAACATTCGTATCTGTTATATGCATCTGTGCACATTTTGTATGCATCCGTTTTATCCCATAAGCATCCCATTTTCATCCCGTATTATAAGTGCAAAAGCGTATAATATTTGTGCAGATACATATTTCATATGCATCTGCACATGCGAATCATTTGAATAATTCAAACAAATGTTTCAGAACATCTGAAACCCATTTAAATTTGAATGTTATTAAATTCAATTCAAATTCAAATGTCAACATTCATCGGATTCGAACTGGATTTTTGAATTTTTGAATATGCGAGCACATTGCTACTTGGCTACCTCATCTTGTATTAACGTATAATATATATGATTAATGTTCCAAGCAGATGAAACTGAGGAGGCTTCTAGACAATGATGGTACTTGCATAAGAACATAAGAAGAGCCCTGCTAGATCAGGCCACAGCCCATCTAGTCCAGCATCTTGTCTCACACAGTGCCCCACCAATTGCTTCTGGGTATCTAAAGCAGAAGACAAGAGCAAACCTTTACCTGCTCTCAAATCTCAGCGAATGGCCTTAGAGGCATCCTGCCTGTCTCCCAGCCTGGAAGATGTATCTAGGCATCTATTCTAGTAGCCATTGAGACATCTGTCATCCATAAATTTGTCTAACCCTTTCTTAAAGATTCTAGGTTAGCTGCTGTTACCGTCCCTTCTGGCAGCTAATTCCATAACCTGATGACCCTCTGTGTAAAGAAATACTTCCCCTTGTCTGATCTGACTCTTCTAACCATCAGCTTCATAGAGTGCCCCCTGGTTCTAGTGTAGTGTGACAGAGAAAATAATTTTTCTCTATCCATCTTTGCTCTATCTGTCCTTGGCAAGAACCACTCTTCTTTCCTCCCCTTTCTCTGTTTCACCTTAAAAAACAAACAAGTAAATTAAAGACATATCAGTCTAAAATGAGTCAGCACAATTCACCCTGTATTCTCATCGCTATTTCAAGCAAATTGGGAGAGGCAACCTCCACCCCGCAGAGGTGAGAATGTACTACAAATCATGTGATCTCACTCAGAAAGAATCATCTCCTGAATGGAGTGTTTGTGTCAAGGGAATTGTGGGGGAGCAAATTATGGACACCTCCCCCCCCCATCACATCTACCTTTGAATGTTCTCTCCATGCAAGGAGGCACACTCAAAAATTCCTTATTCTCCTCTTCCACTTTACATTTTTTCACCCATGAAGAACCAGTTTTGGGGCACCTCTGTGGAGAGACATGTGAGCATCCTTCATGAATGAAAGGGACATCCTTCATGCCTATCTTAAAGGGACCAAATACTCACCAATTACAGATACAGCACGAGATACAAGAGAGAAGGAACATGAGGTTGGGTTCTCATGAGGAAAAACTAAGAGGTTCACCCAGAGCACTTTGCATGGTCTCTTCTTTTTGAGAAAGGTGTGTTCAGGTTCATATCTGCAAAATATATTACCATATAGTATATAGAATATACACTTCATTCTGTCTAAATTGCTTATTGGGTGCACAATCCATATACAACAAAACATTAAATACTTGTCTTTCATGTTCACATTTCCTTTTTTCTGTAGTGCATGAGGTCATTCCTACATACACCTTCCCAAATTCACATGGTATTTTATAAATGACTGGAGTATGAAGGGGGTTGAGATTGTCTTTTGCTGATCTTAGTATCTGACTGATTTTGGTGGTAGTTACTCTGCCCATAATGACATACTGGTAAAGATTAGAATAATCAGTGGCCCATGTACTTGCATCAATGGGAGGAAGAGTGAGACATGATCAGAATCTCTGTTTGTATCTTTCTGAGGTAGTTTGGAGAGATCAAAAGGCATTCAGACAACACGTACATAGAAAAACCACACACTGTTGCCTTGTGAGTACCACAGCTTAATAACTTCCTGCCATCTTCATCTGCAATGTATATTTTTATGGGAAAGAGGTTACCAGCTTTTGTCCAAATAACAATTAAAAATTCAGGTTTTACATCTTTCAACCAATTCTAAGGCATTGCTCATAGCTCTGTAAATGCTATGAAAAAGTCTCCTTTCAAGAAACCTCGTCTTGTTCCAGAAGTTTTGAGATAAGAGGAAATGCGCAAAGGAAGCTGTGTAACCTTCATGCCAAAAATGTATTATGCGTACCTATTATTATTATTGGGTGTTTTTCCACTGTCACTAGATGTACCCATTGGGTACTTAATGGGTACATTTAATGACAGTGGAAAAAGACCCATTATCATCATATATTATTTTTTGTGGAGGTTGATATGTGTTGAGGATTTGTTGAGCAGCCTTCGCATGTTATTCTGATAGACACTGAACTGGGATCTTTCCTTTGGGTTAGAGAGAACTTCTAAGTAGCAATTCATTACCTGAGGAGAACCACGCTCAGAGCTACGAGAGTATATGCCAGCAGTGTTCCAATGGACATGATGTCAACCAAGGCCTTCAGATTAAATATTAAAGCCATCAGAGCTGCAAAGACAAGAAAGAGTGCTGTTTGCAAACACAAATGGTTGAATATTATCTACTAATTCTTGTCGCTGCTTGTGGGCATATAAAGCCTCCCAAACTTTGCAAACCTCCCTTTTTAACTCTCTGTATCTCCCAGGATTAAAAAAAAAAAAAACAGAAGTGCTTCTCCAGTGTGGTTTCCTTGAGAGGAAAGACTGATGTAATAGATTGATCAGGGCACATCCTTTCCCATCTAGGGCTGCTCCCACATTGTATAGGCTTTCCCATACCATACTAGCAGTCTAGCCCAGGTTAAGAGATGTCTGCATCTGGCCCTAGCCCTGCCTATTGCCTTGAAAGGGATCATCCCAGTATCCCAGACACAAACAGTGGTTCCTATCTACTAAGGTAAATCTATGCCCTTCATTTTAAAAGCAGTAGATGTCCTCCACTATAAAGGTGTTCAGATGCATACTCTCACTGCATCGTCATCATTTTGACCTTCTAATGGTGTGGTGCAACACAGTTCATTCATCTCTTCCCCTCTCTAGAACATAAGAAATCCCTTGCTGATTTGGATTGTGTTCCATTTTGTCCAACAACCTCGCAGTGGCAACTGCATATGGGACCCTAGAAGCAGGTCATAAGAACACACATTGTCCTGTTCAAAAGTTTCACTGTGAGAACTCCCTTACCACTTATTTTGTTATGTTTTTAATGAATCCATTCCATACTCACTGAATGGAAGGTTCTCCCCATATGGTACATATCTGAAAGCAGCACCATCATTGTGTGACAATGATAAGGTGTGTTGTGGTGTCACAGGAGAAAAATGGAGTAAATGGCTCAATACATATGTGTTTTTTTAAAAATCTGCATTATTTGTATTTTTATTGGATATGCGTGCCTGTCACCCAGCTGTTAAGCTTGGTTCAAAAATGTGAGAATTCAATGGAACTTTTACAGGCCGGCACGATAGCTTCCTTCCCCAAGTGTCAAAATTGGCTTGAAACTAGGTTAATTATGGCCATTTCCACACTCCCCCCACCATCCCAGGATATACAATCCATCCCACATTGGGATGGGTTACTGCTGAGGTGGGACTGGGACATCAGCCTTTGGAACCAGCCTCCAGCCTCCAAAGTATAGGAATGAAAATCCCCAGCCTTCAGAGTTTCCCTTTTTGGTGTTGTGCCACTTCTGGAGTCACTTCCTGGAGTGCCACCAAAATGTGCCCCCTTTGGACGCACAAGTATGCCAGTAGTCCTCAATGGCAAGGTCTATTGGTGGAGTGGGAGGGAAAGCCCTATCCCACTCTATTCTCCATCCCATGCAGACAGAGCATTCTCTGGGGGGCTTGCCCTGTCCCATGATGGTGCATAGAAGGCAGGTCACTTAGACCCTTTTCTGTACTACATTAGAGGTAAGTATGGAAAGGGCCTGTGTCAACTGTGTTATCCTCTGATTCTAGAAGAAGACTACTATTATAACCAGAGTTTTGGGAACAGACAAGAGAAATTTTTTTTCTTAACATTCACAGACAGGTTATCAAATGTATTCCCATAAGATGTGAGGATGTTCACCAGTTTAGATGGCTTTAAAAGATTATCTAACTAAATTATGGGGCTTTCTGTGACTATTAGTCATGATGACAGTGTAATTTTATCAGTATTAGAAATTATATGTTCATGCATATTATCTTCTGGAAAAACAACATCACGATGGACTCACTGCATATGTACTACCTGTGAGCTTTCCAAAGGTATCTAGTTGGTCACGTCTTGATGCAAATGAATATTTGGTCTTACCTGTTGGCCAATTTGATGTTGTGATGCTTACCTGCAGTAGCTCCAGATACCACAGTTGCAACCACTGGGCTCTTCCATCTGTTCAGTTGAGCTAAAGGTTGAAATATGAGTCCATCTCTAGCCATGGCAAATAAAATCCGTGGCATTGGGAACATAGAACCTAGTAAACTTTATGGGAAGCAAGGAAAAAAAATGAAGAAACTATCCAAAAACATTTTGCATTCCAAGCGTGTTTTTCCACTTAGCACTAGAGTACCCATTAAGGGTCCTTAATGAGTCCTTAATGGATCCTTAATGGGTATTCTAGTGCTAGTGGAAAAACACCCGAAATCCTCCCATCCCCAGTTTAATAACAGGCTGTACCAAGAGGCTTCATAGTACATATGATGGAACAGATTTTATACAAAGCATTTTTTAAAATCTATCAAGTGTTTTCTATTTCTTCCATATAAATGATCCTTTATATGGTTGGGTTGCTGTTAAGTGGTGCTCCATGGTGTTTTAGCCCTCAAAGCCTTAATTCCGCTTGTGAGTAGGAATGTGTATGAATGGGGTTTTTTTAATTTTTGTTTCATAATGAATGGAATGTTAGAAAATCTGTATTTGTTTGAATAGATTTCCTTCGAACGTGGTAGGATTCTATTCAATATGAATGTTTTCATACGAATTCATACAAATATATGATACGTATCTGATACAAATGAATATGTGTCTGATATTAATGTGTATACGATATGAATAAATACATATATAAATAAATATGTATCCCCTAACATATCTGCACTCTGAAAGCATCAAATCTAACCTGAATCCACTTTTAATCTGCTCTTGATCCATGAGGAATGCAATCTGGATCCACTGCAGATGAATGGTGCAGACACTTTCCCATCTCCCCAGTTTAATAAATGTCCAAACTATTTATACAAATGTCCGGAACATTTTCATTCATATGAATGTTAACCTATGAATGTCGTAACATTCAGTTTGTTTACAAATGTCCAAATTCGGCTGAATTCATACGAATAATGTATGTTACGAATATTCCTGCCCATCCCTACTTGTGAGTAAAATCGTTTCTCTTATCTTTAACAGGATTTGCATGACAGCCTAATGGCACAGAGCATGGTCCCCAAACTCATCCAACAAACATGTGCCTTCATGCCCAAGTTGGGGGCTTTCTGAGCACAATTGGATGGAAACCAAGTGCTTGAATAGATGGCTTTGTTGAGGTGCTTCTGCAGAACGGTCCTTATTTTCTTTACTTAAAAATAAGAATGGGATGATGAAGACCTTAGGGATCATCCATTCTCTCCGGCCCGTCAATTGGTAAAGGTGGGTTGATCTCCTTCCGCAACCCCTCCACGACCGCTAGTAGGCGCTGTTTTTTCTTGCCCTATAAGGCCCAGCGCCTGCGTCATCTTCCCAGTTCCACCTGGAGCGAACGACACTTCATCCAAGATAGACTGAGAATAAAATACACAAAAAGGTTAGTACACAGGAGGGTCCAATTGACGGGCCGGAGAGAATGGATGATCCCTAAGGTCTTCATCATCCCATTCTCCAACCGGCCCTTACAATTGGTAAAGGTGGGACATACCCAAGCAACCCCACCGGGCGGGAACCATATAACCTTCCCTTGCCAACCAGGCCTCCCCTCGGGGCCCATAGTCTTACCACCTCCGGGCCCCCGGAGGCTAGAACCCGACGGCCAAATTGTGCATCCGCCGAACGGGTCACATCCAGCCGATAATGCCTCGTGAAAGTAGACGGAGTGCTCGAGGGGGATGTGCGCATGCGGGATGATTAGCTAACGTGCCTGGGATTGCTC
>MTQE01000401.1:12685700-12698481 GCA_014337955.1 Aspidoscelis marmoratus | reverse complement strand
CAAATTGCCACTAGAAAAGCCACTTTGTAAGAAATAAACTTTATCTCTGATAATTCCAACGGTTCAAAAGGCTCTTTTTGTAACATCCTTAACACAAAATGCAAGTCCCAATTTGGATAGCGGTGTTGCACCGGTGGTGCTCTAGCTCTAACCCCCCCTAGAAACCTCTTAACCAAAGGGTCTTCCAAGAGTCTTGGTATCCCCGAAAAATCCAGAACCGCCGATACAGCAGACACCTGTTTGCGCAAGGTATTCAGTTTTAGTCCCTTCCTGACACCTGCTTGCAGAAAAGACACCAACTGTGCCGGAGTAGGTTTGTCCGGCGACACCCCCTCCCTCTGGCACCAGTCCCAGAAGGCCTTCCAGGCCACATTATAAATTCTATACGTGGAATCCCTCCTAGAGGCCATCACAGTGTCCACGGCATCTCTTTCAAGTCCCAAGCGTTGCAGGTATCCCCTTTGACATGTCACGCCGTCAGGGCCAGCCAGGAGGGGTCCGGGTGCATCAGATCCCCTTGCTTCAAAAGATCTGGAATTGATGGGAGACACCTAGGGGGAACCAGAGACAGAGATAGCAACTGTGCAAACCACGGCCTCTTCGGCCAAAACGGGGCAATAACGATAACCCGAGCCCCCTTATCTTTTATTAACTGTATCACTCTTGGGATTAAGGGAATAGGAGGAAATGCATAACTTAGCCCTGTTGGCCAACTTGCTGTCAAGGCATCCACCGCCCAGGCTCCCTCTGTCGGGAACCTGGAGATGAAGCATTCCACTTGGGCATTCTCCTGGGTAGCGAACAAGTCCACTACCGGACGCCCCCACAATTTTACCAACCGTAGGAAGACCTCCTCCTTCAGTTTCCACTCTGAGTGTGGAATGAGTGCTCTCGAAAGCCGATCCGCCACTACATTGGATTCCCCCTGTACATGTATGGCCGACAAAGAAGAAAGGTTACTTTCAGCCCAGTTTAACATTTCTGTGGTTAACAACATTAGAGCTTTCGATCTAGTACCCCCTTGCCGGTTGATATGTGCTTTAGTGGTCATGTTATCCGTTTCCACCAATACATGTCTCTGTCTTAATAGAGGGAGGAACGCTATGAGTGAATTCCACACGGCCTTTAGTTCCAACCAATTAATGGGATGCTTGGATTCCTCCAACTCCCACCTTCCTTGGGCCGTCCGACCTTTGCAGTGGCCTCCCCACCCAGTCAGACTGGAATCCGTAGTTACAGTAATCCTGGGCGGGTCCCTGATGGGCACCCCTTTTTCTAGATTGTCCCTAGTCGCCCACCAAGACAGGGACTGTAGGACCTTTGGTGGGACTGAAACCAGGAGACTTTGTGATGAAATAATAGACTCCGTGAATGGGATTAGAAACCATTGCAGTGGTCTCGAATGTAGCCTGGCCCAGGGGCAAATGTCCATTAACGATATCATGGCACCCTGAAGCGAGGCCAAGGTCATAATGTTCACTCTGGCTGAACTCCTAACTAGCTCTACCAAGTTGAGAATCTTCTCCACCCTCTCTGGAGACGGTCTGATCAGGTAAGTTACAGTGTCCAATAGGGCCCCCAGGTGGATCAAGGAAGTAGAAGGCAACAGGGAACTTTTCTCTAAGTTAACCAGGAAGCCGAAATCTCGTAGTGTCTTGAGGGTGAGGGGAACCGCCTGCCCCGCCTCCTCTATGGAGCGCTCCACCAAGAGCAGATCATCCAAATAACCATAAATTTCTACTCCCTGGAGTCTTAAAAATTTTAGAACTTCGCTTAAAATTTTACTGAAGACGCGAGGAGAGCTACTTAACCCGAAGGGTAATGAGTGAAACTGAAAATCCCGTCCTCCGATTCTAAAGCGCAGGAGGGTTCTGGAATCCTCGTGTATCAGTATGTGATTGTAAGCAGAACATAAATCCAGGGAACTAAGGGCTACATTCTTATCTATATAGCTTCTTATACTGTTTAACGACTCCATTTTAAACCTTCTTTTGCGTACCCATTTGTTTACCGATTTTAAATCTAGAATCCCTCTCAGGGAACCATCTTTTCTGTCAACAAAAAATAAAATTGAATATACTCCTTGGCCGAATTGTGTTGCCGGAACAGGTTCAATAACTCTGTCTTGCAGGAGCTTGTTTATAGCTTCCACCACCCTAGTTCTCTTCACTGGGTGTTTTGGAAGGGAGGAAATCACCAATCTGTTAGGGGGAGTGTTGATGAGCTCTATTTTGTATCCCTGTGACACTACAGAAAGTGCCCAAGGATCCGAACACTTCTGCTCCCAGAAATCATAGAAATGAGTGAGGCGCCCCCCTACTGGTGGGTTCCTATCGTTAAGTTCCTTGATTTCCTGATTTATTGGGACGAAAGGAGCCCTTGTTCTGTTGTTGTTTGGATCTGTATCCCGTGTTCCAGTTTTGTTGTCTCTCCTTGGGAGGGAAGTTTGTTCTAGGAGGAGGGGGAGGTGGGCTTTTGAAGAAGGACGAACGTCGTGAATTGTAGGTTCTACGCTGTTTACCTTTGTTTGCATCTCCTTGTTTAGGGGGGGGCTGTGGGGAGTACTTTTTTCTTGTCTTTGTTTTCGATAAGATATTCTGCTATTACTTCCCCAAATAATTTTTCTCCGCTAAATGGAAGTGCTAGGAGCTTCATTTTGGAGTTGGTATCCACATTCCAGTGTCTTAACCATAAGGCTCTGCGTGTGGCGGTATTAGCCCCAGTGGCTCTGCCGCACATCTGTAAGGCATCCAGGGTGGCGTCTGCAGCAAAGGCCAGGGCCGCCCTGATGTTCCTGATACCTGTCTTGGCACTGTTGGGGAGCCCTGGGATGACCATCAGGTCATCTGCCCATTTAAGTCCTGCTCTGAGTACCATGGAGGCAGTGGCCGAAGCTCTGCCGGCCATGGAAGATGATTCAAATTCCCGACGAAGAAAAACGTCCATGCGTTTCTCAATCGGGTCCTTCAGAGATACGTCTGGGATCACCTGACTAGATACCAGGGAGGACAACACTGAGTCTACCTCCGGGACCTTCCAGATGGGGGGCACTGAGTCTGGTTCCCCGAAGTATTTCCTGAGGACCTGTGGTATTTTCTTGTTCGAGCACGGAAGTGACCAGTCCCCCTTCCAGATATTGGTTAGGGTGGGTAGAATGGGCAATGTCTTATGGCTTGCAGGGGGGGGCATCATGAGCAGTTGTGCCTCTGTGGCCAACTCAGGGGTCTCAGGTGGAGGAGGGGTCACCTGGAAGAATTCCATGAGAATCTGAAGGAAGGGGGGATAATCCTCATTGGGAAACAGCCTATTCTGTAGGGCGGCTGATTCTTCAGGAAATTCAGTCTCTGGCCCTTCTGGGTCAAATTCGGAATCCAGTATCTCCCCTTCCTCTGAGGTAATGATAGGTGGTGCAACTGCCGCCCCCGATGTGCTCGGAATAGAGGCACCCTGATTAGCGGGTGGGTCCTGGATAGTGGGTGTCTGTGTAGTAAGTTGCCTGGCTCTTTCCTGGGGGGCTGGGGTTGGAGCTGGGGGGGCCCTGTCCCTGGAAGCTGAGGCTCTGCTGGTGGGGGATGAGGAGTGTTCTCTGTGTCGGTGTTTGCTCTTCTTTTTCTTAGCCTTGCTCCTTCCCCTGCTATGATAGGAGGAGGAGGAGGAGGGAGAAGGTGAGCTGGAGCGGGAACGTGAGCTAGTGTGTCTGTGTTTTTGGTTCTGACGCGCTTGGCGCTCAGCCAAGGCCATGAAGATCTCCTCCACGTCCTCTCTAGATAGCGGGGGGCGTGGATCCGGGGCGACCGGAGCGTCTGTGTTCCTTCTAAAGCGCCTGGACCCCGTTCCAGTCTCTGCTGAGGCCCTTCCTGATGGCATCTCCGTAGGGGCCCTGTGCATGAGAGGGAAACCGAAAGCTTGGCTCTTGGTCCACGCGGTCGCGTTAGGGCCAGTTTCGTTTCTGACGCCCCCCCCCCGCTGCGCGGGTCTATTCCCGCCGTCTGCCACTGTTCCAAGTGGGGGGGGGCGCGGAATAGAGGGGACGGCCGTTCCTAGCCCCGTTTGCTCCGTATAGTCTGGGAGGGGGGGGAGAATTGCGCGAGGGACTGAGACCCGCAGGTCCGGCCCTCGCAATCTCACCCCTCGGTGTCCTCCATGGTCGCGGGATGAGGCTCCGTCTCCTCCGTGCCTCGGGACGCCGCCTCCGCTCGCGCCAGCCGCTGCTCAGCCTCCTGCAGCCCCGGCATTCTGCTGCGGCGTTTCGGGCGCGCGCCGGAGTTATCCGCCGGGGGAAAGAGCTCCGGTTGCGCCCGAAAACAGCGCTGGACGAAGCGCTGAAAAGCTGCCGCCTCTTCCCAGGTAGGAGGGCAAAGCAGCTGGTTTTCAAGGCCCTCCGGCACTTGAAAGTCCAAGCGAGGCCAATTTGCCTCTTTGCGAAATCTTCTTTCTTCGGGGCCGGCTTCCATAAGCTCGACCCCCGTTGTAGAGGAGTGAGCGACCGAAAGAACTGGGAAGATGACGCAGGCGCTGGGCCTTATAGGGCAAGAAAAAACAGCACCTACTAGCGGTCGTGGAGGGGTTGCGGAAGGAGATCAACCCACCTTTACCAATTGTAAGGGCCGGTTGGAGAATGCACAGATTCCTTCTGGTCTGCACCATACAGAGAGGCAATAAATGTTTGGATGTTTTCCATTCCAAATCTTACTAGATACAGGTAAAATGCAGATGATCCCCAAGGAAATTAAGTGAGGAACTCACCTGCACCATATCCACACAGCAGCTGAAACTACTGGCCCCTTCCTGTGGCCCATGCAGGCACACAAAAGTGCCAGTAATTGTGGCTGCTGTGCAGCAATGGTCAGGTGAGTTTCTACACATAGCTATTGTTGAGAGGCCAGACTTCTTGTAGGAAGCAACCAACAGTCCACCGCCTCTCTATGTGGTTTGGACATTTCAAACCCAGGATTGGTCTAAGCCTAATTCCTTTCTGCAGGGTACAAGTACTGCTTACCTGGCAGTCAGAGCACAGATAGATCCTACAGCCACAATAAACTTGGCTGCGCGCCATCCAATGTATTCAAAAGCCACTGGCAGAGGGCTCATAACATCCAAGAGGTGATAAGGCATCATCAGGGTCAAGGAAGCAGAAGCGCCAAAGTAGGCTAAGAAGCAGATGAACAAGGAGAGGACAATCCCCATTGGGATGGATGTAGCAGGGTTCTTCACTTCTTCCCCTAGCAGGCATAAATATGAGCAGTTACATCACTGTGAAATTTACTGCTTGCCTCTTACAATCTGAGTATGATCACCTGGCACTTTAGCAGCTGAGCAATGGCATATTAGTTGGGTACCTCAACAGGATTTCAGTTCCCTGACAACACAATATGGGCATTTTTCTTCTCTTAGGAGAACTAACCAGATGGCAGCATTAAAGCTGATCTGATGGAATTAAGTCACTAGATCTTTCCTTGGTAGCTATCAGACAGGGATATCAGTACAGTAAAACAATCTCATGTTTTATTTCTGACTTACCTGCAGTGGCAATGCAATCAAATCCAACAAAAGCATAGAAGCATGTAGCAGCTCCAGCTAGGATCCCAGTGTATCCATAGGGCATAAAACCGCCAGACCCAAAGTTCCAAGTTCTATTGCCAGGCACAGACTGGCTGCTGTGAAGGGAAGTTTTGGCATGAGGAAACTCATTGTAAGAAGACTAAGGCTAAATGTAAACCACAGGTAGGAAAAGTTAAGGATGTGTTAATGTAGAATGAGAAGGGTTTGCGAGCCAGCCCTGCTTTCAGAGTGAGGTGGAGTTTATGTCATGCAAGAACCAGAAAGTGTTATTTATTTTATTGGGATCCATTTTATTCCTTTCCAACTTCATTTCAACATCATATATGCCTCCTTGGTCTAGTGAGCCAGTTTGGTCTAGTGGTTAGGGAGCCAGACTCTTATCTGGGAATACCGAGTTCGATTCCGCCCTCCCCCATGAAACCAACTGGATGGCCTTGGGCTAGTCACAGCTCTCTTCTGAGCTCTCACAGCCCCACGTACCTCATGGGGTGTCTGTTGTGGGGAGAAGAATAGAAAAGCTTTGTCAGCCACTTTGAGTCTCCTTAAATGGGTGAGAAAAGTGTGGTAGAAAAGCCAACTCTTCTTCCTTGGACTTCTTGGAAAAAAGAGCTTTCTTCTTATAAATAAAATAGATTATCTCTCATGTTCTTTGGTTGCAGGCCTTGTTGGGTAAAGGCTGGAATCCAAACAGTATATGGAGGGGATTGCATTGGCTGTCGTGGTTTAGGCACCATTTTTAACAAGATGCAAAACTGGTTGGATTTCTTGGGGAGAATATTTAACTCTGCCATCCTGACTTGCAGACACCTTTAAGCTCATAAAGGCTGGATCTGAGGCATCTTCACTGAGTTTTTAGTCAAATTGTATTATTTTGATTGTTTTTGTGACAACTAAACCTCCTCCTCTGTATTTTTAGGTAGCGGCATGAGGGGACAACAGCTTTGTGGAGGACCCTTTCCTACAGCCACACATAGAGTCAGGCAGGCAAAGCCTATGAGTGAACATTCCTTGCTCATAGTTGGCCTTAATGTACCGCATCTCTGAGGCTGCCCATCTGCTAAAAGGAACTTCAACATTCCCTAAGACTTTAAAAAGAGCAGTTTTCTTTCCGTGCCTCTGGGTCTGTCATCTAAAGGACAGGAAATATCTGCTTTCATGTAGAAGAGGACAGAGATAATCCCTGTTCTGGCCCTATTCTTACCTGTTTCTCTGGCTAAGAGTTATTAACAGATCTTCTTCACTCAGCATCCAGTTATTCAGGTCTCCTTCAAGAACTCCACTAGTTATTATGAACAGGAGGACGAGCACATTAACTCCTGTGAAGATTTTGTTTACTGTGGTGGATTCTTTTACACCAAATGAAAGGAGCCCTGGCAAGACAAGGGGACAGAAAACAGATGCTAAGACCTTAAGACAGAAAAGTCTCTCCTTGTGCTGCAGTTAATTCTATTTGAAAGCTTAAGGGTCTTTTTGCACTTGCAAGATGGGGATGATCAGGCATGCTCTGGCTTGGAGAATATGCACACCATGGAGCTGCTTATGTCCAAATGTGGCTCAAAGTGTCCATGGCCATCCCCAGCTTCAATAGCTGTGGAACAGTAAAAAACTGCTCCACAGCTATACCAGGAGTACCGACAGTATTCTTAGTACAGTCCCAGGCACAGCCTTCACCCCTACATCCACGCAAAAGCTGTGTAGGGGTTATGTGGCATGGCTGTAGCTGCGCAGTTGGGTGCCATGTTGCCCAACTGCCACTGCAATGGCCTGAGGCGCATGGCTATTGCTGCAGTGAGACAACTGCTCCCACATGGGGAGCTGACTTGCCGCAGGATAGGTTCCATCCCTGATCTTAACTTCCATGGGACCCTGTTCCACTTTTCACATCAATTCCCACCCCATCACTAATTCTTCAAAGATGCAGCTTTAAAAAATTCAGAATATTTGTATATCACTCCTCCTGTAATATGAGAAAGTAGTTAAAATAAAAACAGAATCCCACTAGAAGTTAATGTATGGCAAATGGTAAATAATGTTTATTGATTAGATCAAGAAACATATCAGACATGAAAAGCAGGAACTGAGAAAAAAAGATAAATTTTGAATATTATTTCAAAATATATACACAGTCTTCCTTACAGTCAATTAGAGGCTTCCTCTGTGCGAATTGGAAGTGATGCTGCTGATCTGGAGCAGAACTGCAATAGACTAATACAGAATAACTGCCTTGCATCTTGGGCATACTTTTAAAGTGTTCAATTGTGCAGTTGTTAATTGTGTTTGGCATCTTATTCAAAGCCACCTGCTGGCTATTTTCAGCAAGTTAGGGCCATCATATGGAAACGACAACAGGGTTCTTGCACCTCGAACAACGCTATAAAAGAGTGAATTCTAGCAAGTATAGTTTATAACACATGCAGCTTCTGCTGAAATTTCCTATTTTGCATAACTATTAAGAGTGCAGGAACCTTGTCTTCTTTTCCATATGCTAACCATATGCTAGGCTGGTTATTTGTTTATTATGACAAGGGAGAATTCCTTGGTAATGGAACACTACAGTAATTCTGTAGTAACATAAGGAATCTGCATTCAAGGCCAGAGAATGTCCTTTACATTTTCCAAATATGAAGGGATTGTTCACACTTACCAATTGGAGCAGTTTGATCTGCTCCCTGATCGGGCCTGTCATGGTACTGGAACTCACCTGTTCCAATCCTAACTAGTTGTGGACAAATAAAATGTCGACCACAGATTCACTGGGAACAGCTAGGGAGTTCCTGGGCAGCAATGTTCACACCCTCTTTCAGTTGTTGCTGTGACCATTGCCAAGGCAATCTGCCTTGCCCAGGCCCAGCCATCTGCACTTTAAGTACTAGTGGTCTGGTTCAGGACTTCACTACCCCTTGAAGTGTGGATGGCTCCCATTCCACTTCATCTTAGCCTGACTGGTATGGTATTACAGTCAGGTAACTGCAAGTAGTCCTTGCATGGATGCTACCATCTCTAAGCTGCTTTTGAGGCACTGTTCTTACTGCACATGGATGCAGCCTATATGAGACATTCATGATATTCTGACTTGAATAGGTAGTGTGGCAGTAAGCAGAGGATGGAAAATATAACACTTTGAACATCAAGCAAATATGATGGCCAACCTTTAATTAAATTGATATACAATTGGCTACAGAATACTTAGATTACAGACATACCTGCCAGAATTAAAATGAGACAAACTGCAAATATATCAGGGTATTCAGCCATTCCTGGGAAGTCGATGGCCATATGAGATTTCAAAAATGTAGCCATTTTCTTTCCCAAGAGTTCATCAAAAGTAGCACTCCATGCTCTGGCTACACTGGAAGCACCTAAAGGAAATTAGTCTAGTGACAAGGATGCATTGCCAACACAACTAAATGAGTAAACTTTCAAAAACTGTCAGATGTCCTGTGGAGATAGTTGAAAAAGATTAATCTTAGATTTTGTTCAGTTGCCTTGTCTCTTTAGATTTTACTCCTGGCAAAAGGCAACATGTTGCCTACATTTCACCCAAAAGAAAATATATGATTAATTTTTTTCAGTGAAAGCAATTCTGTAGCACCATTCATTAGCTAGATTTTCGGATACAGCATTACAGATTATGCAGAGATCCAACATATCATAGCCGCTTGGAGTTCTTTCACTCCAGTGGCCTCTTATTCATGAAAGCTCACTAGGTGATAATGAGTTCTTCAGTTCTCATACTGTATTGCCAGAGGGTGGTTGTTAAGATAATATTTATTTATTTAAGAATGAGGGAGAAGAATTGTACATATCACCTCTGCCTGTTTGAAGGAAAGGCAGATAAAAATGCCATAAATAAAAAATAATGAGAATAAGTAATGGTACAATAACAAAGAATGGCCTGGGGGAGAAAGTCTTATCAGGTATGTCCTGTTGACTGCAATATTCTGTTTCAGCCAATCAGCCCAATTAAGTATATGCTGCATCGTCCTCTTCCCCTCTGCTATCATTCTGCACCTTCCATGAGGAGTTTTGAATGGTTTGGACTAGGGCATGAATTTGTTTCATTTCAAAAATGAATAACTGAATGTGAGGCAGCAGAACCTCTCTGTCACATTTCATAACTGGAAACCCATAGCCAAAACAGAGTGTACCTGAAACAAATATTCCTGGCAGTTAATTTAATATTTGTTTCTGCCCTACAGTTGTCTAATAAAGAGACAGACATGGCATCTTCTTGAAGTTGTGCCATACAACTTCAGACCATTGGTTCCTCTGTCTCCATACTACAGACTTCACATAAAACCAGCCCAACTGCTGCCTGCCTGTGAGGTCAAAACTTTATTTGGCTGAAACCTGAGGATTATCTTTCCTTTGTCACTGAGGTCAAAGTTCAGGGGTTGAAGGGATGTTTTACCAATTACATAGGAGAGCAGCAAGTTCCAGCCACTGACAAAAGCACACAGCTCTCCAACTGTAACGTAGCTGTAGAGATAAGCCGATCCAGTCATAGGCAGCCTGGCTCCCAGTTCAGCATAACACAGTCCTGCTAAGATGGATACCAAAGCAGCAATCAAAAAGGAAATCACAATACTTGGACCCGAGGTGGTCTTGGCTACTTCACCAGCAAGGACATATACCCCTGCACCCAATGTGCTGCCCACACCCAGAGCCACCAAATCCGGGGTGGTGAGGCAGCGTTGCAAGTTGGATTCGTGGCGGCCACTGTCAGATATTATTTTTCTACGAAAAGCCTTCTGAAAAAGGGAGGAAATATTATCCCAAACTGACATCTGAAAAAGAAAGAATCCAGAGAAAGTGATAATGCAACCATGAAGATAATCTTTTCTAATAATCTATATCAACAGGCGTTTGGCCTGAATGGAGGCCCAACTTTGTTATTCTATCAAACAGAAAATATGATAACACTTTAGTAAACAAATCTTGCATGCTAATATAAAATGTAAAAGGATACTATCCTTTATTTTGGGATATATCCTGGTGTTTATGGGGACAAAATTCAACAGTCTGTCAGCAATAATGATGCCATTTGGCACACCAGATCCCCTCTCTCCCAACAGCTCTGTTTCTGCCTTCTAAAACTTGCTCTTGTCGTATAAGGGGGGCACAAGAAGGAGGCGAGGGAGGAAAGTGGAAGTCTGCTTAACACTGGTTAGACTCATTAAAAAGGAGCCTTATTAAAATAAAATTAAACTAAAGCTGTAAGGCACTTTGCAGGTACCATGCTTTTATCTTTTTACAAATCTTAATGGCAAATTTGAATTACAGAATTGTGGCATGTGATTTTGAAACATAACGTATTAATCTCTTTCTTTATGCACTTTCAAAAATTTTGCACTGGCTTCATACTAGTAGCATAAAAATATGCAGAGACAGATGAAACCATAACATTATTAGAAAGACTGGATTTTCCCTTATTTAAATGCATTTCATAAGAGTATCCAGTCCAGCGGTTCTCAACCTTTGGGTCGCGACCCCATTTGGGGTCGCGACGCCTTTTCGGCGGGGTCGCCGCAAGCTCCCGCAGCCCCCCCTGCATCCCCCCACGTCCCCCCGCCACGCCCCCCGCTGCGCCGCCGCACCACCGCTGCTGTGAGGAGAGATCGGTGGCGGCGGCAGTTGCCTTCGAGGCGGCGCTTGAGGCGAGGCGAGGGAGGCGAGGAGGATGGCGGCAGCGGCGGCGGCGACTGTGGGCAGCCCCGGCGGCTGGGCTGGCTGCTGAGGGCGGGCGCCCGCCCGGTGCTATGCCTGCCTGCCTGCCTGCCTGCCTGCCTGCCGGGTGGCGATGGTGGTGAAGGGCGCCGAACCCGCACCGCCTGGTGCCTCGCCGCCCACCCCCTTCGCCCGCTGGAATCCAGCATCGCCCCCCCCCAAGGAGGAGTTGTGGGTCGGGGAGGACCGAACGTGACGCCGGCGGCCCCGCCCCGCCCCACCCCACCCCACCCCGCCCCTGGCCACAGCCCACCCCACCCCTGGCCCCGCCCCTGGGGTCACGGAGGCGTTTGGGAGCTGCATTGGGGGATCGTGGCATTAGCCACATTGAGAACCGCTGATCCAGTCACTCTGCCTTTCTGCCCACCTATCTCTGCCTTTCCTTTGTGGTTGGGGAAAATGTATGCAGAAATTATTTCCCCTAAGTAGTTTCCAAATGAATTCCGTAGCATATAACAGTTTGATCAACAACTTATTGTATTCACTTCTGAGAACAGTCTAGAAAGGCAAAACCCAAGAAGGTGCTTGTGCAAATAGAGGCTGCCTGTTTAGAAGGGTGTAAAGAGGCCCAGAAATTACCAGGGAACTCAAGCATTCCTTACTGGTGCAGATACTGCCATCATGGATTTATTGCACGAAGCACCTAATAGTCTTTAGCTTCTCTGCATAGTCTGATCGTGTTGAGCATTTTAAAAGAAACTGTCTTTCCTGGATATCAAATTTCAGGATAGTCTTGAGATTGTGAATTTCATTACGACAGTTGCTTCTTCTGTTTTGGTTCTATAGGGCTGATTTCAATTCAGGTATCATTATTCCTTACCTTACATCAGTATCTGGAACTAAAGAAAGGAATTGGAGAATAGTAGCTCTGGAGTTCCTTTCAACTTGCTCATTCTTTTGTTTCCAAGGGATCTATTTGACTGACATGCCAATTTATGCTATGATATGAAGCAGAGGATAGTCTGTTTATTCTGTAAAAGGTGTTTTCCAAACTGATGTAAATTTATGTTACTTTTTGAACTGGAGTTATATGATGCCATTCCTCAGAAAGTGAATTTTCAGAAAAAGTGGGAAAAACAGGTATGGTACTGGCCTTGATGCTGCCTAAGAAACTTGAAAAAAAGGCAGATGCTGTTCTTCTGCTAACCACTAGGTTGCAGGTTTGCCCTGCATCTGAAATCTCCCTCTTTCTTTCTCTTTCACACTCTCTCTCTCACACACACATGTGTGTGTGATGATTAGAAAAAGAACTAATACTCATAAAAAGTCAAAGGATGATATCTGTCAGGGAATCAAGAAATGCAAAAGCAACATTACAATGTTGCTAAATATACAATGGTTTTCTTATTTACAATTAAGAGACATATATAGAAAAGATAAAGAGAGTGTAAATTTTGAATGAGAAAAACAGGAATGGGAGACAAAATTAAATAAGGCTGAAGAAGGTATGATTGGTGTGATGTATAAAATATTGCTTCAAATTGAAATGGAA
>MTQE01000401.1:12667644-12685534 GCA_014337955.1 Aspidoscelis marmoratus | reverse complement strand
GGATCAATGGGAGAAATTATGGGTAAAAGATATGAAATTTACTTCCTGTACGTTATTGAAAGAAAATATGTATAAAATGATGTATACATGGTATTTAACACCTCATAAATTGGGGAAAGTTTATCAAAATATGTCTACTAAATGTTGGATATGTAAAAAAATCGAAGGGACGTTTTATCATATATGGTGGACGTGTAAAAAGGCAAAGAAATATTGGGTTATGATATATAACCTGATGTCAAGAATTTTGAAAAGGAACTTTAGGTTTAATCCAGAATTGTTTTTGTTGGGGATTGTAGATAATACAGTAAACTCGTTAATTTTATATATGGTGACAGCCACAAGATTATTGTATGCTCAGAAGTGGAAGGAAGAAGAGATACCATCGGGAGAAGAATGGATAATTAAGATGACCGATTTGGCAGAAATGGATAAATTAACAAATTTATTAAATGACAGATCAACTGATAAATTTGTGAGAGACTGGTCCCCATTTATTGAATATCTGACAGAGCTCGAATCGACGACAGATGGGTTCGAGTGAGGATAAAGAACAAACAGGAAACCAAGGAGAGACAAAGATGTGGAGCAACAAAGGATGGATACAGAATATAGAAGTCAGACAAGCGGAGGAAGTCAAGGGAATTTCTATTAATGTAATGATGGGAAGAGTATGTAAATGATTTTTCTTTTTTAGTTTTTGATAAAATTTTAATAAACATAAAATTAAAAAAAAAGAAATGTAAAAGCAACCAATGAAGAGGTCATATATGTACTTTAACAATTATGTTCTGAAATATGAAAAAGATATGATTACTGAAAACGAGAATCTGTTGAAGAAACAAAGCAGGTTTTTCACCCGTCTCTATGCTCAGACAGGAACTGCACAGAGCCTTTATGGTGCTATGAATGTATCATAAGGGGCCAGGATCCACATGAGTGTGCAAGACAAGTGCGGCTTCCCTATGGATGCCATAGTTGTCCCCCTACCATGCCCTCATACAGCAATTCAGGGCTCTTCCTCCTGCTTCCTGCTTGTGTGTCATTGCTGCTCAAGGGGGCTTACCAGCCTGGTCTGGGACATTTCCTGTGTTTGATACTCCCCACCCATAATGAAAGTGGGGGATTTCCTAGCTGCCATCTCAGTTGGGGTGGGTAATAGCACTCCTCCAACACCTCCAGTGGCCCTCTGCTTTGTGTGTGCGGATCTTGCCTCCATCAGATAATCAGGTCAGTGATGCTGAACATCTTCTAATAGGCAGCAGCCTGACACATATTTGTTATTCCTCAGTGGACTGGATATGCCTTGAAATACAGATTGTATATACATGGGTCCTGTTCACACTTAACAGCATGGAATGGCATATAAGTATACTTTCCAGTGCAGTTAAGTTCAGGGAAAGAGGCTGGCATTTGCACCATGAGAGTGGGCACCACCCCCAATTTAACTATGGGGTCTCATAGTGCAGATGGTCCATCCCAGACTGTCTGAATTACCATAGCAATGCCCATGTGACAATTTCTGCCACACACTCAAACACTGTCATGGTGATTACAACACAACGCACTTGTGCAGCTGCAGCTGCAACCATGCCATACTGCCGCCTCACAGTTTTGCACTCAGACGCTGGTGCGAATGCTGCTGAGCGGGGACGTATTTAGATGCTCCCAATCAAGCTATGGAAACCTTTTTACTTTTCCACACCTACAGAGGATTGGGTACTCCAGGATGCTCTTGGTAGTGCTGTGGCATGTGTCAGATGAAGAGCAGAGTATAAGAACTCCAAATCCTGGGCCTCCTCAAACATTATATCCTGTGCATGGATTCTTAGATCTTAGTTAGGCCAAATCTCCAAAGATTTTAAAAATTATTATCTCTCTGTACCTTGTCATACACAGGAGTCAAAGAAAAAGGGGGAAAGGTTGAATTTGGCTTGTCCTGCAGCAAAATTCCCAGGTTCTCTCTCGCCCCACTTTTTTTGTTCACTCTTTTGTCATGCTCCTCAATATTACTCTAGCTAAATCTTGAAGTGCCCCCTTCATTTACTCTAGGAAAACCAAATAAAAGCTGCTAACCTGGAACTTACCCTGCAGCATTTAATACCATACCACTGTACCTTATGCTTTATTTACCATAATTAATAATGAACATTGCATCTACAGGATACCAGGTAGAGCTAGGAGGAAGGAGGTGGTCAATTCCAATTGTCACGTTCGAGTAGCTAATTAGTCTCTCTCTCTGGGGCCTAAGGCCAAACCCACAGCTTTGTGATGGTCCATTAAGCCCTTTGAGCACCCACTGTTAGACATTCAGCTGTACTCGTTTCTGCTTTTAATATAGATGTTTTGGAGCATTACTGAAATGAAACAGTGTGGAAAGTCATTGAAAACTAACAGACCAGTTGAGCAGCGACTGCAGCCTAAGATAATGTATAGCTGGCTAGAGGGAAAAGTGGAAACAATTCTTCATATATTATATAGCAGAATCCACTTGTTGCCATATTCACTGATTAAGGCTAAAATATGAGGTGTAAATTTCACAATGAATGCCCAAATGCATTCAGGGAGCTTAGAACAGGAAAGAGGATATGGTCACTTCTTGAGTCTCAATCACTTCAGTGAGGCATGCTAATGTTGTAAGATTGAGCACCTCAGTCACTGTTTCCTCAGCCTGGCAACAGTCCTGGATTCTGAGGCAAATCTAGTTAGTATTCCTTATATTTATTTGAAAGCTCTTTCGTAAAGCAAGTTAAGAATAATAATAGTTTATTCATTGCTGGATATAAAACAGAGCACCGGACCAAAGTGTATTTATTAAGGATCAACTATATATTCATAAATTATTTAGTTGTAAATGGTTATTTATAAACTGCTTAATCATTTATTGAAAACTTTGTGCTGCAGTTAGATTAACCCTGTTTCTGAATTTGAAGAGACACTTTCCTTCCAATGTTCAGAGGGTGTGAATGTGAAGAAGCCCTTTGCTGGTGCAGAGCCTGAGCAGAACAGGCATATAAGTTGCCCTTTTTGTGGGAGAGACTGAGGGCAGCAGGCATGCTCAGAGTTGTTTTTCCCAGCTCTGAGCAAGGGCACTGCGAAGGTGGGTTGTAGGTCCTTTAGCGCCCTTCTCAGGGCACTCTACAGCAGTGGGCACTCTGGGCATTTGACTACTGCATCTTGGGGCTTTGTGGTTGCTGCCTCTCTCCCATTAAGTGTCTGATCATTTCTGCTTCCAATTAATAATCTATCCTATTACAAATACTGATCCATTGCCTAACTGGTAAAAAGCAAAAAGAGTATTGGTATATACAAAGAAAAGCCTTTAAAAGATTTTGTAGAACTAGGGACTGCAGTAAAATCTAGACTGTTTCAGAGCATGTCTGGACAGCTGTTTTAGGCGTCATAGACAAGCCTGGGGAGTCTGTTTTTATGATGTGTAGCAACAACTGGTAATGCAGCTGTTATGAAAAGGGAAGCCGGATGCCCACTTGAATATCCTATTCCAGATTTTTCGTGCTTAGACTAAGCCTCTCATTTTGATTAATGAATCGCCCTAACCAGTATACCCTTTGCAAGTGGTTTAGCAAAAGTCAAGCTTTAAAAACAGTGGTGGGAGTGTGTTTGAGCTACACATGGGGTATTTTCCAACTGTCACTAGAAGTACCCATTAAGAAGTACCCATAGGCTGCCTTCCATAGGCTGCCTTCCACACTACTGATTTCTGTTTTCCTTGTTCAGCTGAGAAACTTCTGAAAATTGCTGAGCAACCACAGAGTATAATCAAACTCCATTCCTACCATATATAGTGTGTAGTTTATCTTTTACAGAAATGATGCTTGATGTGAGCCATGTGGTTCTTTAGCCCTTTCATTCTTTGTTCCTGAGAACCACTGTAGTGTCTGCTGTTAGTGTTATGTTTCCAGAATTTGAGAACCATCTTGGCAAACTATTCTTGGATGCTTCCCCCCTTTTTTCTGTGGGACCTAGTAGCCATGCATGACAAGCCCTCATACAGATTTCTGACAAAAACAGTTATAAAAAGGCTATATTTAAAAGCAGGCTGGCCAGGGGTGCTGAACCTTGGATATCAGTCAATATTGCCTGCAGTGCCAGCTAGGAGTGTGAACATTATCTCTTAAAGATATACAGGTAGTTTGTCTGGTGGGTCCCATATGTCCAATCAGTTCCAAAGACCTATTGTCCTGCTAGAGAAAATGTCAGTTTACACAGTAATTGTCTTCAGGACTGCTTTGCAAGCTCACCTAGGAATGCACCCTTTCAGCAGATACCCAACAGTATCAGTCCTGGAAAAAAAAACTTACTAGGGGTGTTTTTCCACTTAGCACTAGAGTATGGGTCCTTAATGAGTCCTGGGGGGTTTACACTAGTACTAGAGTACCCATTAAGGACCATCCTTAATGGGTACTCTAGTACTAGTGTAAACCCCCCCAGGACCCATTAAGGACCCTTAATGGGTACTCTAGTGCTAAGTGGAAAATCACCCTAGGGCTGCATTCACACCTAACCTTTCCTCCATCTTCAGTCCACTTTCACAGAGGACACACCATCAAAGAAAAAAACTGCAGTTTCCCCCCTAACACAAATCCAGCTTCTGAGTTAGACAACGTGGAAGGGAAATGACCGGTCACGTTGAGGATGTGAAGGTGGATCGAAGCTTGATTAAAACGCAGGTGTGAACGCAACCGAGGAGTCATCGTTTTCTATGCCAAGACGGTGTCCGCGTATTAAACCCATCTACACAGAGTTCGGGTTGCCTGTGTTGGTGAGGCAACCGAGGACGACCCGCGCTTTCACCCTCCCGTCTCTCGGTCCCGGCAGCCCGACTTGCAGAAGGGCAGCCTGTCTGCCTGCCTCCCACCTGCCTGCCTGGTGCGCAGGCGAAGCAGACGAGAGGGTGGGACCAAGGGCCTCCCAGAATTGGAAAGCTCCGGCGAGAGTGACGTTGCTGCTCGAGTAGGGGAGGGAGGGAGAGGGCTGCATTGCGCCGAGGTCAGCGTCAGCCTTTCTTCTGCCATCTGAGCGCCGCCGCCGAGGAGGAGAAGGAGAGAGCCTCTTTCCCACCAGCAGTCCCTCGCAGAAGAGGCCTCAGCCGGCCACGTCTCGTAAGTTTGGCGACGTGTGCGCTCGCTCCACGCCCTCGCCTTAAACAGGAGGGAGCGATGGGGATAGATTAGCGTTAGCATGGAGCACTATTTAATTCGCAGCCGCAAAGCAGAAGGGGTTGGGGTGTTGGTGCTCCTTCTCTCTCACTCGCCCTTTTAAAACAGAGGTGTCTTTGTAATGCAAACTGTCCTGGGTCCGCATAATCCGAAGGGTCTTGCTAGATCCCCTCCTCCCCCTTCTTTAGCTTGTCCACGTTTTCATCTTGGGTTTAAGAGCCGATAGGTGTGGCGATTGGCGAGGAGCCAAGGCTAGACTGTGTAAGTCTGACCTTAGATGAGTCGCGTCAAGGATTGATTAGAAAAAAGAGGTACCGTTATATGGCTAAAAAGCAGCGGGGACTCTTACTGGCTAAAAAGGCTCCGATGAGTAATTTTTCTCAGAACTACAGTGCTCCAAGGGGAATTGCATCAGATCCATACGATAACTTACCTTCCTAGAGTAATTTAGCCCGATCTTCCTCCCCCTCAAATGATTAAACTTTCGCCACGCTGAGGTTTTCTGCTTATCTTATGGAAATACAGAAATGTCCTCCCTCACTATCGGAATATATATTCGTAGCATTATTTTTCCGTAGTAAACGGTGCTGATGCCAAGGACACTAAAATGACTGGGGCCTTTCTGGGGAGAGATGTTTTATGACGACTTAGAAGTTCAGTCTAGTGGTATGTTCTGGAACAAAAGAGACACTGTAAATCTAAAACTTCAAAACAGCCATCCACTGTTCCAAAAGTCATGTGGATGCAAAACGTGGGATTTGTAATATTTTGCTTTTATCCTGTTTGGGAATGTTTTAATTTAGTAGCATAATGCCACACAACATGCAGAAAGTTGCTTCCAAGTAAATATGCATTGTAAAAGATACGTGTTTTAGCTATTGATGCTTTATGAGAAGACTCCTGTACAGAATTTATAAGATTTGTTGTATAGATTTAATACACCGGTTTCCTTTGGATTGGGTGGGGCATGTCTCTGCCATATTGTTTCAGTAGTGACGCTTTAGGGTGCAGTCTGCACTCAGTTGCTTGGAGATCAAGCCCCGTTAAAAGCCTTGGGTTAAACTTCTGAGTTGCTGTGTATAGAATTGCACTGCTCACATTGTAAGTTTAAACTGGAATCAGAAACTCTTAGGATAGTGCAGGCTCCATTTGTGTTTAATAACTGTCTTCGTGGCATTCTAACTGTGTTTTTAAAATAACCCTCATTTGTTCCCTGCCAGGGATATGTTGATTTGGATTCCTAGAGCAGGAAGAAGGTTGTGTAGATTAAATCTGAATCACCTTTCCTTCTGAAAGGATCTGGAGTAGCACTGCTAATGTTTCATTCCTAAGAGAGAAGGCAACAAGAGGGCTCTCAGGAGGGGCACTGAAGAACAGAATGAACAAATACTAACACTGCAGTTTTCTAGAAAGAAGGTCAAACAGCTCAGTGGATTATTTGCTCATTCTTTCTTTCATTCTGGACCATGGGTGCCTTGCAGTTTCATTCATTCACTCTGGTAAATCATTTATCAATAGGGCTGGCAAAATTACCTTTTTAAGCTCTTACAAAATCATTGCAACCAGAAGATATAGGAATTTTGGTCACTCTTCTAAAATGTCGTGATTGTTGTTGTGGCTTTAATTTGATATTCTCAGTGTGTGTCTGAATGGACTTCTTCAGCAAACCACCTTTAGAAGGCAAAAATCAGTTTTTGTTACCTATTGTGTTTTGTTTCAGGACTTTACATTTGCCTTGAAGGGACCGTGGCCACCTGGTTGTGTCATTGTATGTGGTTTCCGCAGGGTTTTCATGAAAACTGATTCTAACTCCATCCTTGGAATTGAAAAATCTCTGTGGAAATCTAGTGCTGAATGACCTAGTGGTTTTGGCACTGGTATTTCTCCTTTTTTTGCCTTAATACAATATGAATGAGCTAGGAACGCTGCTGCTGCATCGGATTCTAGAATTACCTGATGCACAGATGAACTTGTCGCCCTTAATTCCTGCCATTCTTCTGTGCGTTCTTCTCTGAATTTGGGGGTCCGCTGGGATCCCCCCCTTGCATTGCGGAAAACTCATTTTCAAAGTAGTTAAACTTTCAGGCCTC
This sequence comes from Aspidoscelis marmoratus, assembly GCA_014337955.1. Classification (NCBI taxonomy): domain Eukaryota; kingdom Metazoa; phylum Chordata; class Lepidosauria; order Squamata; family Teiidae; genus Aspidoscelis; species Aspidoscelis marmoratus. Next base: position 12,678,264 of record MTQE01000401.1, on the reverse strand, counting down.
ATGGTTTTATTCACAATGAATAAAACATCTTGATAGGGAAGATGTGAGTTCCTGAGTGCAGGCTGTTACAGGAAATGCAGCAGCCCATATATGCAAGACAGTGAAATGTTACTGCCATAACCACAGTGTGTTCAGATTTTGGTCGAAATAACCAAAACAATGGCCATACTTGATCAGTGGATTAGAGGTTAGGTGGCTTCTTTAGCACTAATTAGCAATAGCACTAAGGTCCTGACAAGCCATTGGTCTTAGCTTGGGCCAAATTGCTACATAAATGCCTCTTCCTAGCAGCATTTCTAGTCAGCTTCAAATGCATGTGATAAGATGGATGACTGTTGTGCCTTATCTCATCTACCCTTCATCTGTGAGAATTCTTAGCCTGTTCATTCTTCAGACTGCTTTTCCTTCAATCCTTTGCAGTTTGTGAACAATGTATCAAGACATTCCTCTCTGGCTAACACAAAATAACACCCTGAGCTTTTTGGTGAGGATGTTGGTATATTTTGCTTTTAACCCCGCCCTGGCACCTGTGTATTGGTCTGACCCTCTGCCATGTGTTTACTGCAGTCAGAAACTGGCCGAAGTTTAGCACCATTTATTTTCTCTTCGGCTGCATGATGTAATATTACAATGAAATATTGGTTTCATGCCAATGTTGTGCTGTCAGTCAGATTTAATTAAATAATCACGTAAAGCTAGATTACAGAGAAGGACCTGAATCAAGAAAGGTTGAAGATTTTTTTTTTTTTTTGGCATGTCTTGGCATGTTACTTTTAAGTGAAACACTTGGCTTATGTACGTCATTTGCTGCAGTGGTTCAGTGTCTTTCAGGTTTTTTCAACAAGGAATTTACACTAGCAAAGACTTGGATTCTCTTTCATTCACTCTCCCAAGCAAATTCCCTATCTGCTTTGATCCTCTCATCTGCCATGTAGACAAGATGGCTTACTTCATTAGAAAACACTGTCCTTTACATTCAGAAATCCTCATCAAGCTTCTGTTTGTTGTACAACATCCTTAGAACTTGTTAAAAGTTCTTCAGTTCCCTTAGAATTCTTAAGAAACTTTGGCCACCTTCAGACAGTGCATAAATATCCTCTTATTTAGCAATATTCTGGAAGAAAGTACTTCTGAAATAATTGATAGTTGTCCAGATGGCTGGACAACCAAAAGGACTTACCTAGTTTAGATGAAGCTTCTGGTAATGTTGTAATACATACATTTGGATATTAAATACCCAGAAGTACACAATCACCATCTCATATGCATGCATGGCCACCATTTTATGTCTGGTTTGGCCCTACACATTCATAATGGCCACAACCAAAATGGCAGATCCCAGGAGAAAGCACCCAGAACAGGTAAATCCTTTCGCTATATTTGGAAAACCCAGTTTGGGAGTTGTTTTTTTCCACAATACCCATATTAGAAAATATACCAATATTCCAGGGGCTGTGTTGGGGTTGCCACAGATAATCCTGGGTTTCCCACCCCATCTGGAGGCAGCCTTCTTTGGCATGCTAGTTAACCAAACTGTGTCTTATCAAAGCCTCAGTCTGTGGGCCGCCAGATGCTACAGGACTTCCACTCTTACAATCTGTTCACGGGGCACCTGTAGGGGTAGACATCAGTTCACCTTTGTTCATCTGAAGATGCAGATGAAAGCCTTGGTTATAGTATTCTTTTAAGTACTTATTGTAAGGATGCATAGTGTTTTACCTATGGAACAATATTATATGAAGAAGTAACATTTTGTTGCATGCACAAAAATGGAATTGTATATAATATGTGTAGAGAGCATATGTTAAAATAAGGAGTAAAACAGTCCTTGGGAGGGTATGGTTTCTTTGTTTCTTTTTAGTGTACCCCATAGCATGCTTGGTCAAAATGTTGCCTTATTGGGTCTCCACCCAGTAGACTGACTGCAGTGCAGTGATGCTGCTGAACACTTGTATTGGCTGGAAAGCCTCCTTCGTAGGAAAGCTGAATTCTTCTCCTAAGCTTTACCACCTGGGTCTTCACTTCTAAATGGGAAATGGATTTAAACCTCTACATCAGTCTTTATTTATTTAGTACCTCCCAGATGTTTTTGTTGTCAATCAGTCTGACCATTAGTCCATGATAAGAGTTGCAGTTCAGAACTTCAATAATTCATGAGGGAAGGGGGACCATTGCTTTTTGCAGGCCACTTAAGGTTTTTCATGGCACCCAAGAGCTGCTTATTTTGTTTGTTTGCATTTTTATCCCATCCTACACCTGAGTCTCAAGCAGGTTTACATCAGTAAAAACAAAATATGAGTACATTAAAAACAAAAATGGTTACTGAAAGTGGCAAGGGAAAGTTGTTTCCTCAGCCAAGGCCAGGGTAAATGTGTTTTCACTGGTCTCCTGAACATATAAAGTGAGTGTGCCTGGCTTAGTCCTATGCAGAGACTCTTCCGTAGTCTGGTGGCTACCACTGAAAAGGACTGATCCTGGATCCCCACCCCTTTAATTATGGAAGGGGGTAGTATAACCTGGAGGGACAGAATTAAGTCTGTGCTGAAGGAAGTATGGGAGCACATGACATGCCTTCCTATCTATGTGGGCCTTGTAATAATGAGGAAGGCTTGGATCACAAGAGCTGTCATACTTCTGACAGTTCTAAACATTCTGACATTTTAGAATGATTTGGGGGCTATGAGTGAAGTAATAATCCTTCTAATTTATTTTTTTATTTCTGTTCTGCAGCATCTGTTCTCTCTTCTGTCACTATTGGCACAGAAATCATGTCAAGCAAAGGAAAGGTAAGGCATTTCAAGTCCTGTGAAAATGTGTAGAAGCTGTGATGGCAATGGGACAATGTCATCCTGGCCATGATGGTCTTTGTAAAGATTTGTCACTGTTATTAATCTTAAGTAGTTTAAACAGGAAGGCCTGTGTAACAATCAATACAGTATCCATCCTCTCTCACCCATATATGTGGCTGATGCTGTATTTGTACAACTCACGGTTTATGTAGATGGAGGAAAGATGTCTTTCTTAGCTGCTGTGGCTTTTTGTGGAAAGAAGATCTCAAGCACCAGTTTACATTCTTTTCTGCTGCAGACAGGGCTGGACCTAAATACAAAACAGATGTATGTTGTAAACTCCAAAAATGAAACTTTGACGTGCAGAGTCCAAAGAGTGAATAGAATTCGCAAGGTTGGGAAAAGCAGATACGAGTTCAAATTCCCAACAACTTTCACAGCATAGTTCAGAAATGTACACAGCTGCAGGCTGTCCTGTGCCAGAAGCCTTGTGAAAGCTGAGCTGGACTTTCCTCCCTGAGCATGCAGTTTCACTCTTGAAGGCTTTGCTGGTCAAAAAAATTTCACTTTTCCTCTGTCTTCTTGCTTCATTCAGAGGCTGGTCATGCATGAAGCAGGCTGAAATGAATATTGGTATAGCATAGGGCTAAACTCTTAAGCTGTGAAATAAAATGCCCCTGATTCCAAGCTTTCATTGGCTTTCAACTTATTAGTATAATATACAAATACTAGCCTTATTATTTTTCCTTTTCTTTCGTAATCTTTTAGAACGATTGAGGGCTGCAATAATTGTTTTCGTTGGGTAAACCACTCTGAGACCTCAGGGTGAAGCATTATTAGCATTAGTATTAATATTAATTATGGTAATAATAGGAGACAGCAGGATTGACTTGAAGCAAACAGAGAAAATTGCAAAATATGAAGATTTGAAGATCAAAGTCCAAAGACTCTTGCACAGGTCTGCAGTGGTGGTCCCAGTAATGGTTGGCACACTGGATACCATTCCAAAAGACCTTGGAAGGCACTTAAAACAGCTCACCGTTGACAAGATCACCATCTGTCAACTGCAAAAGGCCACCCTGCTGGGCTCTGCACGCATTATCTACCAATGTATAATGTCATCTTAGGAACTTGGGAAGATCCCGATGCGTTATGAAATATCAAAGCCGACATGCTTGGTGTCATGCTGTATTGTTGCATTTCTGTCAATAATAATAATGGAAGCCTTAGTCTTTATTTCATTCATTTGAAATCAGGGTGATAATAATACTGACTTACGACACACGCTATGTTCTTGGCAGAAGTAGGATACCTTTTTCAAAGGCTATTTTCTATATGGTTCATTGTTTTGAAAATTTGTATCTTCTCTCCCCTGCGGTAGAATAGATTATTAAAAAGGCAATGCCGCCCAGACCAAATGTTCAGCAGCCCTGAGTTCCCAGGTTGTTTGCCAAGTGTGTTCTGTGATCCTAGAGGCAACTGGCAGTTGAAGTGGAGTGTGGATTCTTTCTGGAGGGAGGGGCAGAGGAGGAGGCTGCAGCTGTTCCATTTCTGGGCCCTGGCTGAGCTGTGGACAGTATTTTGAATACATTGCAGGCTTCTCTTCTCTTGTTTAAACAATATTTGGAAATTATAAGGATGTTAAACTGAGGAATAAAGAGGGTTGCTGTGAAGAAGGACAAAAGACTGGTAGCAGCTGGTGAAGGAAGGAAGGAAGGAAGGAAGGAAGGAAGGAAGGAAGGAAGGAAGGAAGGAAGGAAGGAAGGAAGGAAGGAAGGAAGGAAGGAAGGAAGGAAGGAAGGAAATTATTTGTTTGTGGTGCTCTTGGGCTGTGGTTACACCTAAGCATTAATCCAGCTTTAGTCCACCTTCTGAGCAAGAGAACACATCAGCACAGTGACCAGTAATTTTCTTTCCACATTATCTGTCCCAAAGGCAAATTTTCTGACTTATTTAATACTTGTCACTTTGCTGATGTATTCTCTCACTCTGAAAATGGACTGAAGCTGGATTAAACCTTAAGTGTGACCAGAGCCATTATTTATTTAGTTCCATTTTTGGAAGAACGGAGGCTTCCGTGGCTGGTTTTCATCTCACATATCTCAGTTTTTGAGGTTTTATGCTGTGTTCCATATTTTGCTTTGAACTGAAGCTTTCGGATATGGCTACAGTATTCATCGTCGTAGCATCTGACAGCTAGAAGAGTCAAATGCAACTAATGCTGTGGACCTTGTCACACTTCTTATAGATGTTGGCAAATGACAGTTTGGTTATATGCAATTCTTTTGATTTGCTCTCTTCTTTATGTGCTTGTTGACAGTGAGTCTTTGGTTCTTTACTGGTTATTATCAATTAGCATAGTCCTTGGTAATGGATGAGTCCTTAGTCTGCTCCTAGCTGTTTTCTATTAGCATAATCCTTAATGACGAGTTTCTGTTTTGTTGTATGGTTGCTAGCCTTGGGCTATTATGTGTTTCCTCTACTGTTGAAGGTTTATTTTGTTCTTGAAAAGAGGCTTCCATTTCTGTCCTACTCTACCCTTGGAACAAACTCCAAGTAGCTTATAGTCATTTTACTAAATAATAGTATGTAGTACAATTTGAATTCTGCACATCAAAACAGAGGGTGCATATAGATCTGAGGTAATTTTTTTTCTTTAGAGATGCTGTACAGTAGAGCAGGTTCTTTTTCTTGATACTGTGGGCTTCATCAGACTTGGGTAGGGTACTGTACAGGATTGGCTTAGGATACGACTGGTTATGGCATTGCCAACTGTAACACAGTGGGTACCTATTTTAGTTTATTTCTTTTTTATATTGGTATCATATTCTCATACAAAGGCCCCAAGGTTGCAATAAAAACCCCTAACAAAAACATAATTAAAAAACAATTAAATCACAAACAGTAAACCTCTACCCTATAAAAAAGGAAAGGAAATATTGGAAGCCAAGGGAAGAAGTACTTCTTGGGTGTTTTTCCACTGTCACTAGAAGTACCCATTACGTACCCATTAATGGGTACGTAATGGGTACTTGCATGTGATGCAATGTAGCTGGCAGTGGTTGATTGAGCTAGCAAGGAGACGGGACTCCGGCTTTCACAACGGCAGTGTCGGTTGGTTCACAGAGGACCATTCACATTTCTGGCTGGTTAGAATGTCCCTCACCAGCCAGAAATGCATATGGTCCTCCTGTACCCAGAGTATACCAGTCTTAGTGCACAGTGCACTGAGAAAGTAAGTCCAGAAAGACCTCATGATAGGTATGGCCAATGCATGGCTTCTTGTGTTCTCATTCTCTAATCCATCTTTTCTAATCTAGAATGGTTAAGAGTGGAAATAGCGCATAAGGCGTGATTTGACCCATCTCTTAGAATTCCACTGACTTATATTCTTTATTTTCCCTTAAGTGGCTGAGATTTTCTGCAAGTCAGTAGAGGAAAGCTACATGGATTTAGTGTCCCATGTCACCCCCACCCCTGCCAGTGCAGTGCTACATCTCTAGTCTGGCGAGGATTGATCTGCAGCCCATCAGAGTTATCTAAGGCATGCTTCCTCAATTCTGCACAACTGAACTGGCATTGCTTTGCCCTGCAGTATGCCACAACTGCCAAAGGTGGCATTTCCCAGGAAGTGTAATGCCACGTGTCAGAATGGTGGGAAGAAAAATGTTTCCTTCTTTGCCATACAACTCAGCAGCCCAGTTCAGCAAATCACATACACACACGCAAAAAGACTTTCTCACTGCATAAGTGAGAAAATTACTCTTGGGCAAAACAGAAGCTCTCAGACTGCCTTGGCGTTGCCTTCTGGCCTGTCTGCTTTGGCAAAACTGTTTATTAAGTGTTTAAGAAACAATGCCAAAACTGTGTATTAGACTTCCCAGCTATGAATAATACAACGCATTAGGAAACCACATGTAACAGAATGGCTGATTGTAATGTGCTCTTTGTTGGGTTGACTGTCAATGCTCAGTTTATGTATAGTAGCAAACAAATTGTTCATGGGCTTCTGTACACTCTTTTGGCTTCCCTGTGTTCTTGATGTCACAGAAGGGGATTAGAAACATCGCTCTATTTTATAGCAATCCATTGTTTCCTGGTTTCTGACAAATCAGAAGATTAATAGCGTTTGCAAATCAAATTATTGTCGAGCTAAATAAATAGATTTGTGAATACGTGAAGAAAAAACAGAGGAATTGGCATCAGTATCTTTAATGATAGAAGCTGAGCCCACAGTGCAGCAAAAAAAGACCACACCCATGCCTGTATTTAGATACATCTGTATGCATTAGAAGTGATATCAAGTCTGGGTCACGGTGGAAGATGCAAAATGGCTCCCAGGCTGCAGCTGCAGCTGTGGTCTCTTCTCATAAAAGAAGAACCAAAAACTTCTCCAGAGAAAAAGAACAGAAGTGAAACCGCTGCACTATGAGTGACAAACCTCAGCATCTTTCCTCCAGTGCTTGAAAATATTTAACTCATTTGTCACACCTTTTCTCCAAGTAGCTCAAGGTAGCATATAACAAGCTCTTTTTGTTCCCATTTCCATTTTCCTAATAATAATTTCTTTGGGAGGCTGAGAGACAGTGCATGGCCCAAAGTCTCCCATTGAGCTTAAGGGTAGAGAAAAGACTTGAGTGTGAGTCTACTTTTGTCTCTTCTGTGCCAAAACAAAGGTTTGGAGGTGTTGAAAACAAAATGTGGCACTATAAATGCTGTCTGAAAGAAATGAAGATAAGCACCGTTGACAGAAATGACTTATTCCTAATGAAAACCTGTTCCTAAACTAAGCTTAATTTTGCATGTGGTAACATATTAACTAGGTTCTTTGTATCACTTGGTTTCTGACTACCCTTATCATCCATTTGATGTGTCAAGGGAGGTCTTTGTATCCTACTATTTCAAACATTTTCTTTTATACACAGTCAGACTGACAAAATACAAAGCCACTATACCTCAAAACAATTCCACAGTAAGGATCCCCAAAAATCTGTCTAGACAAAATTTTGGCACACTGGAGAATAGAAGGACCATGCTGAGTATCTGAGAAAGTCCAGTGGGAATCCCCAAGATCATATGTCAGAGAAATTGCACACAGCTGTTGGTGCTGGTGAGGGTACTTCTAAGCGCTTGCTGCTTCAAAACTTATACTGTGTTGTTGTCCTCTGAAAGTGAAGCAAAGCATATTTTTCTTAAAGACTGGAGTCCTTTAAAAATTGTGTCAGTTTCAGAAAGGGCTTTAGTAAGTACCAAGAATATACTTTGAAATGCAAAAATCACAATACCTGTCATGCATGGATTTATATGCATCAAAAATGAATTACTGTATTTTCTGGCATATGACTACTTTTTAACCCAGGAAAATCTTCTCAAACGTTGGGGGTCATCTTATACACCGGGTGTCGTCTTCTTATACAGCGAGTATATCGCAAACTCTATATTTTAACAGGAAAGTGGGGGTCGTCTTATATGCCAGACAATACGGTATCTGATTTTGTCACAGTAAAAACAGTTTTCTGGTGCTACAGGCCAGCGTAAATGGAGTATATTTTTTGTTTGTGTAAGGCTATAGCTTATACATTTTAAATAGAAGAAGCCTCAGGTTTGCTGGTTTTGTGCTATGATTGTGCTGTGCCTCATATGGTGTGTGGCCCTGGTGTCCCAAGCCTTCTCTAATCCACCTGTTCTTGCATAGAATGTTCATGAAAGGCAGGAGGGGCCGACTAGTGTGTGAACAATCCCACCTTTTCTGGGTCAGCTCAAAAGTACTTCAGAGATGGTGGTTTTTTCTTTTTTAAAAAATGTATCTGATCAAAGCTTTGATGGATATCACAGCCACTGTTGCAGCACTAATCACATTGTACTCTTATAGAAAGCTTACCAGGTTTGGAGCAGTCTTTGAATGAATAGTAGGAATAGGAACCAGGGTCCTGCACCACCCATCGGCCTCGCACACAATCGCTTACCTTTTTGGACCCTCTGGTCCAATGTGTTCACGCGGCCGGCCAGGGTGATCTGCCGCTCTGTGCACAGGTGTGCGCAATGGGACATTGCCCCCATGCTGACCGTGGGTGGGGCTTGTTGAGTCTGATATGCAGTGTTCTGCGCCTGTACGTGCTGCAGCCTGTGATTGGTGAGTGGTGCACACTTGTGCAGAATGCCTGGGATTGGACCAGGCGTTCTGTGCCTGTGCGCGATGCTGACCAATCAGAGGCTGCGGCACATGCAGGCACAGAACACCATAGATCAGACTCAGCAAGCCCCGCCAGTGACATGGTAATTTGTGCACACCCATCCGGGGGAAGATGTGTGGCCCTGGGTGGGGGGTGGGCCCGGGGAGCCTCCACAGGGTGCAGCCACCTCAGTTGACGTGACTGAACCCCACAGAGGCTGAAGACCAGCCAAACCCCAGCTGCCTGCCAGTAGGTTGATCGTGACCCAATGGCAGCAGCGGAGGGCTGGGCCTCTGGCCCGGATATCTGCCTTTTTGGGCTAGGACACATGGGGACGGATGCCCCATTGGCATCTAGGCAGGTAAGGGACAGATGGGAATGTGTTCTTACTGGCTTAGGTGTGAAAAGGGAATCTGTCCCTGCATGTCCTAGCCTTACTGCACTACAGCTGTTCGTCTGTAGTGCAAAAAGGCCTTTTGTTGTGAAGTGACTCATCTTAACTCTAGCTTTAATCTTAAAAATGGGCTATGATCACACACAGTAAAAAAACATATCTGATGTGCCTCAGAGAAGTTTTCAAGGTGTGACTGTTCACACACCAGTCTGCTCCTCCCCACTCTTCCAAACATTTTGCACTAGAAATGGTGGATTAGAGAAAGCTTGGGAACAAGAAGGCCATATTGCGTCTCTCTGAGGTGCCTCTGAGGCATCTCTTTCATTTTGTCTGAACACAGCCATGGAGAAACATTGAGTAGAGAAAAAAGAAAAGATGAATCACCACCAATTAAAAAGCATAGTAGGTTATCAGTGCCTGCATTTGATTCTTCAAGGGGAGAGCCACTGCGTTGTGAAACTTACTGGCAACACAGATAGAAAAACTGCTCTGCCCTGGGGATTTTGTACTTCTATTTATAACTGCAAGAGCTCTGGACTTCTGACAGGAAGTTGGGATGACTCATTAGTGTGGGGGAAGGATAAGGACAATAAGAACTTTAATTTAGTAATGATATCTCAAGGAGGAATGCTCATCCTTTAAACTTCCTTCAGAATTGTATCTGTGCTTTCTTTAGGTCCAGGTCACACCATTGCACAGAGACATAGAGGAGAGGTGGCATGCACCAGCAGGAAGTTTTCTATGTGTTATTGCAATGATGGCGATCTTCAAGTTTCTCTGTGTAGTTTCAGGAAGTAGGAATGTACATGAAAAAATTCAAATTCATTTTGATATTGAACATCTGAAATTTTGTTTCATTGTCAAATCATTAAATCCTTGTTATAACAAAAAAAAATATGAATATTCAATTGAAATGTTTGTTTTTGCAAGCAGGAACTTTGTTTGCTTTGATTGAATGTTTGGATGTTCAAAACATTCGTTTTGATGCAAATGCTTGCAAATTCAAAAAAATTTGCTCAAGTTTGCAAATTTGAATGTCAGTTTGCATATCCCTATCAGGGAGACCCAAAGCTCTTAGCACTCTTAGCAGTCACTAAAATCATCAAGGGAGATTCTGCTCCAGGCATCTTCGGTTATCAAAATTGCCTCCAGACATAAAGTAAACCATGAGATTCTCTTGGCATTGCATTGGCCTTGCCAGAAATACCTGAGGCATTCCTCACTGCAATGCCATTTGCAAAAAAAAAAAAAAAAAAAAAAAAAA
>MTQE01000401.1:12645670-12667590 GCA_014337955.1 Aspidoscelis marmoratus | reverse complement strand
AAAAAAAAAAAAAAAAAAAAAAAAAAAGTGTTGCAAAACTATCACAGGAAATCCAGCATTGACAGCTTTTCCATGATAGCCCTGCTACCTGCTCATCTGGTGAGATGTATACAAAGTTGCCTTGCTTGGAACTTCTGGGAGTGACTGAGAGCTGGCTTCCAGAAGTTCCTAGCAAGGCAGTGTTGTATGCAGCTTTGTTCAGGTAAACAAATGGCAAGGTTTGCCACCTGCATTTGATGGACAAGAGCAAGAGGCAGTTCCAGTGGTAAGAAGCAATCTTCCTTGTTTCCCAACTGTTTTACAATTCAGATTTATTGAAGCCATGTTCTGGTGAGAGAAAGAATCACTTCCATTTTCTCCAGCTCGAATGTCGTGTATTCTCTATATTTCCTGCCATTTTCCTGTCCCAAAAAGTTCCAGATGTTGTCATCTTTCCTCACAATGGAATTGCTCTAGGCTATCAATTGTTTTTCATTGCTTTTTTTCTAAACTTTTCCCAACTCTGCTGTATCATTTTGAATTGTCACCTTGCCTATTTATTTGTCCCGCAACTGTATAATTGTGAATGGTGCCAAAATCCCTACGGAGAAGGAATGGCAAGTTCAATGCAAAGTGTCTTGATTGTGTAAATTCTGCACTCAAGATGCTGAATTGTTTGTTATGATAGACATTCCTCCACAATGTGGACCCTTTGTGAGCCACGAATAACTGGTTTCTTTTTCTCTTTTCCCCCCTAGGCTGGAAGGTATAGGGGTTCAGTGAAGGATTTCCCAAACTTTGATGCCAACCAAGATGCTGAGGCACTCTATAATGCTATGAAGGGTTTTGGTATGTCTTGCTACTGTTGTCTTCTCAATGCTGATTTAAATGTTTTCTTTTTCACATCTCCAGACAATAACTCAAGTTATCTGGCTCTCAGGGCCTTTTATAGACAGTAATGCTGGTGACTGGTGGTTTGAACATGGTGGAGCTAGAACAAGAGAAGGGTGATGTTCACTTATTCCACCATCCTGAGGTTGAAACAGCAAAGTAGGGAAAACCGTGTGTGTGTGTGTGTGTGTGTGTTTCTCCATTTTGTAACTTTCCAAAAGCTAATTTGAGCCACTTTGGTCTTATCCATGTAGCAGATTCATACCTTGTAGTCACTGTGTTTGATTCTGCACTCCTCCATGAAGCCAGCTGGGTGACCTTGAAAGAGTCACAGCACTCTCTTTGAGCTCTCACAGCCTCACCTACCTCACAGGATGTTCTGTTGTGGAGAGAAGAATAGAAAGCTTTGTCAGCCACTTTGAATCCCCTTAAATGGGTGAGAAAAGTGGGGTACAAAAGCCAACTCTTCTAATTCTTCTTCTGTGTGGGCTACTCTGGTGCAGGAGTTGAAACCGTTGCAAAATAAAATGGCCAGATTGTTAAATATAATGATTTTGGAACACATTATACCTGTGCTAGGTTCTAGGTTCTGCACTTGGTGTAAAAGGGTGTTTCCGCACTTACTGCTTGAAATCCAGATTAAGGAAATCCGGATTTCTGAAATCAGTCCCTGGGAAAATCCGCCTGAAATAGGGATGGATCCAAATGAGGCCTAATGCATCCGCACATGCATTGGGAGAATGGTTACTGAGGAACGCATCACGTGGCTGCTGTGTGGATGCTGCAGCACCAATATCCAGAAGGATCGGACGCAACTTGGCATATGTCCAGTGTGAAGCAACTGTGGGATGGACTACGTAGCCGGAATGTGGTGCTGCTGCCTTGTTCCCTATCCTGTCCCTGTGTGGAAGCATCCTCTTTTGATCCGGAATTTGCAAGCAGGAATGGTTTGAAGACCTAATTTTTCAGGTCTTCCCAAAACCCAGATTGGGCGGCCTCTAGACCCCATTAGAGATGGATCTCATGCGAGGCCATGTGGAAGCAGCATCCTTGAAGGGGCCCTGTTCTGTCCCACTGTGCGGAAGGTACCTTGCAGATATGTGCTATACGGGTCCTTATCGGGTGCTTAATGGGGTCTTGAGGACCTGTGTGGAAACACCCTAAGACTCTGAACATTCACTACATTGCTTGATTATCATTGCTGGACAAACTCTGTGATCATCTAAGGAAGTGGTTCTCAACCTGGGGGTCGGGACCCCTTTGGAGGTCGAACTACCCTTTCAGAGGGGTCACGACGAGTCTCCCATCGCCCTTCCCTCCCACCTCCCAGCTGCTTCGCCCCCATGGTTGGGGGCCTCCACAACATGAGGAACTCCATTAAGGGCTTGCAGCATTAGGAAGGTTGAGAACCACTGATCTAAGGAATTTCTGCTGCAGGCATCATCAAAAGCTGTCTTGTGGTTTCCTACAACATTGCTTTCTCTAGTGCCTCTGCACTGGAATGCTTTCCCTATAGAAACTGGTGGGATGCCTGATACCCTATCATTTAGGTTTCTGCAAAAGTTTTACTCATTCAAATGTTCCCAGTTGCATAAGTGTCAACATGCCTTTTCCCACCCAGTTTTAACTCTATTTTAATGCTTGTTTTTAACCTTGTTTTTAGATTTATATTAGGGTGTCTTCAATCATGAAGCTAAATAGTAGTTGCTAGTGATAGTGAAGAGTGAAAATTCATTTAGAAGACTGGACAGAAAAAACAGTTCATGGAAAGCTCTGAAGAAAAGTTAGATAAGGAAAATTAATTGGGAATGGATCTAGAAAGGAAACCCATCATGAGAACAAAAAATTCAGATATTGCAATGGTAGATAACCTTATTAACTTGTGCAACAAGATTACACAGACATAATGTAAGAAATACCATGGTAAATTTGCAGCAATGCCGCAAGAGCAGTTTATTAAAACGTGCAGTTTATCAAGTGGGGAAAACTATGGGAAGCCCAGAATGGGCAAAAAAACAGTGAATTACCGTATTTTCCGGTGTATAAGACGACTGGGCGTATAAGATGACCCCCAACTTTTCCAGTTAAAATATAGAGTTTGGGATATACTTGCCATATAAGAAGATGACACCCGGCGTATAAGACGATGCCCGACTTTTGAGAAGATTTTCCTGGGCTAAAAAGTAGTCTTATACGTCAGAATATACAGTAATATATTATGGGATTTTAGAAGTCAAGCAAATAGATTGATTTATAATAGGCCTCACATTACTGTGATTGAGGAAAATCACAGAACTGTATATTGAAAAGAAGAATGTTTAGTTGGTGAAGTGGCAATACTGAGAAATGACAGTGCTCAATTAGAAAGAAAAAATATTGTGATCTGCAAATTGAAACCAGAAAGTTTTCTAAAGAGAAATCATCTGAGGTCCCTATTGTCAAAACTATCCTTGGTATGATATCCCAAGGATTTTAAAAAAATGATTGCCTAAATTTGGACAAATGTCAATAGTCCAGCTGCAAAAAAAAAAACCTGTTGGCCTTTGTTTATATAATCTGAAGATGGCTTCCTCTTTCTCTGCCTTGTTTTTGGTGTATGTCCACTATTTCGTGTGTTACTTCTGGCTGAAAGTAGATATGGAAATGGTTCCTCTGAGCATTTCAAAGGAGATGCTAATATATGGTATACGGCTTTGTCATTTAGGCATGACTACTTTTCTTCTACAGGCAGTGATAAGGAAGCCATTCTTGAACTCATCACCTCAAGAAGCAATAAACAAAGAATTGAGATCTGTCATGCGTACAAAGCTCTCTATGGCAAGGTCAGTCTGAGCTGGGGAGTGGAACTCATTGTTCTTTCCTGACATGGATGTTACTTCTCAGCTATGGGATGTATTATAGCTTTTGTAGAGAACAAAATATTCAGTTTAAGGTATACAGGGCATCAAAGGGCAGTGAAAATATGGGTTGACCTTTTGGTGTTTCCTGGCTGTGCCTCCCTCTGAATATCTAAATTCCTTTGATTTATCACAGAGAAGCATGAGGAACCTTTTATATTCTATATGCATTCTGTCCGATTGCATCAAAATATCCTTGTTTTGTTTTTTATTCCCTCGTTCCTATTAAACTTCAACCTTCACAAGATCAAATTCCGTCAAACTTGAATTTTCTTCAGATATTGTTAATTATTAGCAACGAGGCATAAAGTTTGGTTTATTTGGAGGGATTCAGCTCAAACCCTCTAATAGTTTTTGTATGTGATTATTGTGGGGTGGTATAAAAGTTGAGTTATTGGGCTGCCAATAAGAAAGCATGGCTTCAAGTTACTGCTGCACAAACACTGTCTAATTGCTTCCTTTGCCCTGAAAATTTAGATCAGTATATTGCCTCTGAGGGCAGTAAACTGTCAGAATATAGATCAGTCTGGCTCAGGTACTAATATTTAACTCAAAATGGCTGCTAATTCACAGGAATTTTCAAAGTGATTGTGGTCTGAGTGATCTTTTCTACCAATGTTTAGGACCTGATTGCAGATCTGAAGTATGAACTGACTGGGAAATTTGAACGGCTGATTGTAGGTCTAATGAGGCCTTTGGAATACTTTGATGCGAAGGAGATCAAAGATGCTCTTAAGGTAAAGAAAGTGTGAAGTCTGTTTCTGGAGCAAGTGAGCCAGTTTGGTCTAGTGGTTAAGGAGCTGGACTCTTATCTGGGAATACTGGGTTTGATTCTGCCCTTCTCCATGAAGACAGCTGGGTGACCTTGGGTGAGTCACAGCTCTCCTGAGTTCTCACAGCCCCATCTAAGTCACTGGGTGTCTGTTGTGGAGAGAAGAATAGAAAGCTTTGTCAGCCACTTTGAGTCCCCTTAAATGGCTGAGAAAAGTGGAATAGAAAATCCTTATTTTTCTTCTTCTTCACCATCCCCCCTTTTTTTCCTGTGGGAGTACACTGTGCTCCACTTGGGTTCTTCTGCTGAACTTTTCTTAAATAATTTGATGAGCAACATTTCATATAGCTGACTTGTCTTCTTTACTCATAGGGTGTCGGGACTGATGAAAAATGCTTAATTGAGATTCTGGCATCTCGGACCAACCAACAAATCCATGCTCTCAGGGAGGCCTACAAAGACGGTAATTGTCAATGGCAGGAGCCTAGGAGTCGCCCCCACCCCAACCAGGTTATGAGCTGGTTGCAGTGCTGTAGATCAAGGCCCTTGAACATTTAGAACTTTAAAATACTTTTATGAGTATATCTGCAATATGCTGCTTTTGAGGCTACTTGGGCCACAGTCACACCTTCATTTTAAACCTTCTTTAGTTCATCCTAAGACCTGACTGCTCACACCTTTTTATTTCTGTCCGCTTTATTTATGGACTTTCCGTTCAGGAAAGTTGAAATAGGGGGTGAAAATTCCACAAATATAACAGAAATGAAAAAATGTGAGCAGTCAGACCTGAAGTTGAAGGTCTGAAGGTGTGACCATAGCTTTAGTTGCAGAGGACAAATATGTACAAGGTAGAAGGTAGGTTTGAATCACCTTTCTGCTCCTTGCAAGTCTGAACAGACTGCTCATGCAGAATGTCTACCCTTTTCACTGTGAAAGCAAACAACCCAACAAGCGAAAAAGCCCTCAAAAAGGGAATGAAGACACATCAGTTGTGAGAATGGCCTTGTGCTCTACAAATATAATGGAATAATTTGCCATGGATGTGCCTGACACTTTTATATTCTCATTCCTTTATATCAGGCCCCTCTACAGGTAGAAGATACAAATTCATTGATCTAAAATTATTTTTTATTATTACATTTTGTTGGTTTAGATCAGTTATGAAAAAAGCATTTTTTACAACGGGCAAATCTCTCATATGTAAATACAGTTTTAGGAGAAAATGTAAGTGAACATTTTAGACTTGAAAATATTACTTCTGTACTTCAATGGCTGTACCTCTGTGGTAGAGCAAACTGGAAAGAAGAGGGTCACTGGTTCCATCCCCAGCCTCTCCCCAGTAGGCAGTGGCAAACTACTTCTGTACCTCTGTCAAGAAAACTGCATAGAGGTACCTGTGGCAGTATCCTTGTAGTCAACCTGGGGCCTGTTCACACTTGGCTTTTTTCTGGAGTATATCTCAGGATAGGGGTCTGTGGTCCACATGCTAATGGAGACTCTGGAAGTCCTCACTTTGGGCCTGCTGAAGCCTGTACTAGCATATGGATAGCATGCCCCTATTCCAGGATGTATTAAAGAAAAAAGCCAAGTGCGAATAGGCCCCAGGAGTCGGTCATGACTTAATGGTACCCAGCAACATATTTCTGCATTAGCTACTGCATCCTAATAGTAGATAAAGAGAATGTGATAAAACTCACAAGCACAAAAATAGTAGTTTTGCACATCTTTATTTCTCCAGTGTCCTCTGCTTTCATTGAAAAACTTATGTGGGCTTTTAGATTTAGCATCTCTTAGCTCTACTTTAGCAACAGTGTCATCAGCCAGATGGTTACTGCACTTCTCAGTTAACACAACACATCTCCTTGGAAGTTTTTTTAGCCTTTCTTCCTTACAGAAATGCTTTATACTTTGATATAGTTGGATGGTCTTGTATAGATTCCTTGCTTCAGGTTGTGTCATAATATTTCTGTTGCAGTCAGTTCGATATACAGTGGTACCTTGACATACGAGTTTAATTCGTTCCGTAACCTTGCTCTTATGTCAAATTGCTCGTATCTCAAAGCAATTTTCCCATTAATCCATTCCAGCTCCCAAAACACCACCTCAGTTGTTTTTGTTATGTACTGTACTGTATTTACATACTCGTATCTCAAATCTTGCTCTCATCTCAAAGCAAAATATTACTCGCTCGGCAGCTTGTATCTCAAAACACTTGTATGTCAGGGCACTTGTATGTCGAGGTACCACTGTACTGTAACATTCTGAGTAAACATGAAGATGCATAAATGGTGTAACATTTTTTAAAATTGTTTGCCCAATTCACTTGTAGGATTCCCAGCCCTTCACTGACATTGCTTTATTCTCCCTATTTGTCATATGGCCCTCGACCGCCGTCCTTCTCCAGCTGGTTGTTTCCCAGCCTTTCTGCAGTTAGCAGGCAATCTGGTACAGTGCAGGCTATACCTCGCCTTCTGGACCTGTTTCTTCTGCATGCTTGTGAGGAACAGAGAGGCCCCACCCACTGCTAGTATGCCCTGTCTCCGTTGGATGGAGCGTAGATCAGCTCCAAAATGGCTGCCTAGCCCAGTATACTGGTGGACCTTTTTAAAATCAGATCTTAGAAGCACACTAAACTGTGCCATGGAAACATATGAATGCACTGCATACTTCTGTGTTCTGGTTTAGTGGGGCACCCATTTGGTTGGTGCACCTAAATGCACTGCAGAAATGCCCCCCCCCCCCGAGGTCCTGAGGTTAGTAACTCTAGTTCCTAGCTATAGGAGAATGCAGAGACTGGCTCCAAGGATGTGCTTCTCTGGAGCTGGTGTGGGGGTTGTAGTGGAACAGTCATCCAAATGCAGATGGCTTTGTTCTGGTACAGCTACCCCTCTTCATCTGCTGGACTACTCCAGCTTGACCTGGTCTTGCTGGAACAGTACAAAGAATGTAAATACAGAAAGGCCTCTAGCCTCACTGTTAATAAGTACTGCCCTGATATGTGATTTAATAATGGGTAGCAACCTTCACTTGTATACATTTCCACAGCATATGAGGGGGACCTGGAGGCTGATGTCATAGCAGACACCTCAGGACACTTCAAGAAGATGCTTATCGTTCTTCTTCAAGTAAGCTGTTCTCCTCACTCCTTCTTTTATTTATTTGCATCCTTGTGTAAGCCCAGTGGGACTCATTAATTTTCCTTGTTACAGGGCACCCGAGAAGAAGATGATGTTGTGAGTGAAGAATTAGTGGAACAAGATGCCAAGGTGGGTATAACTGTTGTTCTTGTTCAGTCATTTGGTTGTGACCTGCTCATCATGTCAGAAGGCTTTCCCGTCCTCCCATTAATGGTACTGCTATTAATGAAGTTTCAAGCAATGAAGTAGATGTGATGTTTGCATAAATTCAAATCTTGAAGATTGCCCATTTGTTTTTATTTCTTTCCACCAGCACTCCTACTGTGCACATGGATAGCTAAATAAAATCATTGGGACAGTGCATCTTAGCAAAAGAGGTTACATTCTACCATACTATACAAGCCAGCATTATCTCTGCTCCAACTTGGATAGATTGCTTTGGAATTTGCACTCAAGGTTGCTTGTGAATCCACACTGGAGAAACAGCTTGCTATTCATAAGGCTAGTTGTTGAGCCTGACTTTGAAATCCATTATTCTCTTGTCTGTAATAACTTTTAAAGACTAAATAGTTCCTTGCAGGTTCTGAGGAGCCGAGCTGAAAATAAGCCTCAGTGATGACCTACTGCCGTTACTGTGGTCTATTTGAGTTGTAGTTCATCACTGATATAACAAAATCAATACTTCAGTTTTGAAAACTTGTTCAGGTTTTTGTCTTGCATTGTCGTGATCTGAAGACCTGGCCAGAACATTCTTAGGAAGTCCATAGAAAGAAAGTCTCTCATTCAAATTGCACAAACAAACCTGAAAGTCTTATAATACCATAGCATGATATAATAAGAGCTCCAGGTAGTTTTCACAGCTGTTCAGCAAGTTGTATCACTGTGTGTGAATGCTGATACATATGCAGCACACAGAATCCAAAATCTGTTTCACTTGAGTTTACTATCTTTATGGAAGCCTTTTGTGAATGTGATCAACCCAACAGATGAATTCCTAAGAAGAGATATTCTTAAATGCTGGATTGTTACATGGTTGCCTCTTTATATTAATTGCTTGTTTTAAGATGCTTCTATCTGTTATGTATGTCTTCATTTTTTAAAAGGACCTGCTGGAAGCTGGAGAAATTCAATGGGGAACAGATGAAGCTCAGTTTATCTACATTCTTGGAAATCGCAGCAAACAGCATCTTCGCCTGGGTCAGTTTGAGCCTTGCTTCAAAGAGTTGAGATTCTTAAACCACAAATTGTGTTTGTTCTTAGCAAAGCATCACATGTTGTTCCTGGTTGGATACAGTTACCAGGTAGTGATAATGCACAGAAAGACGCCATCTAGTGGTCAGATTGGCATGTCGCTGAGGCCTTTTGGGCAAGAGGGAAGTATTTTGCCTGTTATCTATATCATGCAAACCAGAACCAGCTTTCTTTTCAGTCTTCAATGAATACCTGAAGATGGCAGGCAAGCCTATTGAGCAAAGCATTCGAGGAGAGCTGTCTGGAGACTTTGAAAAGCTGATGTTAGCAGTAGGTGAGTTGCCCTTATATTTTGAACATGCATAATAGGCTGGAACCTACTGCAAACCCAGATCATTCAGATCATACACAATGACTGAAAATTACCATGCTTCCTAAATTTTCTGACTATGACATTAGATTATAGACTATAACTTAAAGACAAAAGAGGTAGAGCATTTTAGCATTGATCTGCTTTTTATATTTTGGTTGCTGCTGTTCACTAGATTTTTATGAATCTGTTAAATGGTAACTGTTTATGTAGATAGGTGCTTGAGCATTGTCCCAATGGCTAAATTGGGTCTATACACGCATCTCATAAAAATCTGGAAACACAGATTTGGAAATCAGCACCCCAAATCCCTTTTAGACATTAATGGGATTTTAAATCTTAATCCCCTCTGATAGCTGTGTGTTGCATGTGGTTTGAGCATTGACAGAGCAAGTCTACAGAAGAGAACATTCAAAGGTCAGGAGAAGATTATTGAGAATGTAACACAGGTGATTAAAATATTTTTTCACACTCTTCAAAGTTTTCATTTTGCAGAACTCAAAGTAGGGTCAGGGGAAGGAAGAATACCTCCAAATGTAGCAGAAAGAGGCGTCTATTGGGAAGCATGTGGACAGAGGAATTGCTCTTTACAGTCTTCTGGGTTTGCTCACTCTACTGCATTCTGCCGTTCTGCTGCTGCCCTTTATTTTTCTGGCATGTGGAAGCCCTAACCCTAACCACGCCACCTCTCCCAGAAGCCTTCTTTTAGCTGGTTTATATTTAAACCAGCCAAAATGAGAGGAGGAATAGGAAGAAGCCACTGAACGTCATGTTTGTTCTCCTATTTCAATCCCACAGTACGTGTCAGTGGAGTGGAAAACCCACAGGCAGAGGGTAGTGCTGCTGCTTTGCATAGACACACAGAAAGCACCCTCAGGGAGCAGCCTGCTTACGCCTGTGTGAGAATAGCCACCACAGGGCTATTTACACTTAGGCCTCTGGTATACAATTAGGACAGCCCTGGGACAGAGCATTTGCTCTCTGGGCCTGTCCCAGAGCTGGCCTAATAGTGGCTAGGGTGTGGAGCAGGAAATTGTGCTCCACACCCAGCCCAAGCCTTCCCCGGCCACCCCAGAGCTATCTGGCAGGGATAGCATTCACACTTTCCCTGCCAGACAGCTCTGGAATCCTGCCCCGGGCTGCTGCCATTGGCCTGTATTGGCCTGCCAGCTGGCAGCTCCTGGGGCAAGACCAGGCCGGGGCTTTCCTGGGGTTCTGTGGCTTGCCGCTGCCCTGATCTGGCTGGCAGCAGCCAGCAGGGGCCTCCTGGGTGTCCACACTCACACAGGGGTGTGTACCACCCCCGAGTCCCCCACGCCCCACTTACCTTTCTGGACCCCTCTCTCAGTCTGGATAGGTCCCCGGGCTTGCCGGGATTGATCTGCTGCTCTTTGCACAGGCGTGTGCAGTGGCAGACCGCCCCCACGCTGACCTGACATGCAAAAAGGCCTCATGCTGTGCGTGTTGCTGTCTGTATGCTGCCAAAGAGCAACAACTGCACACAACAGGGGAATAATAGCAGTGTTGAGAGATTGGTGGGTTTCAGCTAAAGGAGAGGATTTAAAAAGCAGCTCAGAATTGAGCATGTCTGAATATCAAGAAAGATGAAATGATGGATTGGAATCAAAATAGAAGGACCTCATTTCAACCTTTTAAATGGTTTTGTTTATAGGTTTTAAGGTTCCCACTCGAACCTCTGCCTTTTAAAAACATTTTCTTGTTAGCCTTGGAAGGCTCAGAAATGAAGGAAGCAGTTTAATGTCACAAGCAGGAATCCTGCATCTTTTAACTTTCAACCAATTATCCCCACAGTGAAGAATATCAGGAGTACACCAGAATATTTTGCAGATAGACTCTTCAAGGCCATGAAGGTAAGTTGTATTCCAGGTGGGAAATACAGTCCTTATCATTTATGCAAATATATTGTCATTAACCAGCATCTGTCACACTTTTCTGTGTGTTTTTATATTCCCTTTTCATTAGGTAGCAAACAGCAGTATTTCATCCCAAACAGATTAATCTAATGATTTCTTAGTGTTCTTGAAGCCTTTTGTTTTCTAGGAAGAATCTGGGAGTTCTTTATCTTTATGTGTAATACTAGTCAACACCTGTAAACAGTTGGCAAGCAATTCAGTTATTTCTGACTTCTGCGATACAAAAGATTGTATAATTGAAGAATCATATCATACTTGAATGGCAAACCTCAGTATTGGCTTTATCTGTATCCAACATTACTGATACCCTCATGTTTTTTGTGTGCCTACATTAATAAATTCAAACAAGCCTTAGCTTCCTCACTGATCTCTTGCAGGGCTTGGGGACAAGGGATAACACATTGATTCGTATCATGGTGTCCCGCAGTGAGATTGACATGTTGGACATTCGAGAGATATTCCGGACTAAATATGAAAAGTCTCTTCATCACATGATTGAGGTAAATACTGGGGAGCTGAATTGTATATAGTATGTGAAAGAGAAGTAGGTTGGGAAAACGTATAATCTCTGCCTCTTCCCTTGAGTCTTTAAACCAAAGCCTCACCTTGTTTCTCTTAAATGTGGGATCATCAGCAAGAATGGCTAGACTTGAAGCTTGAGGGTCAGATTTGTTTTTTGTTTGAATTCTAAGTTCTGGTCAGATGGAAAATACTGTGGCTAAAAAGGTACAGTGAAAAAATGCTTCTGGAATTTGTTTTCAATGCCAGAACTTGGCTTGTGTGGTTTCACACTTATCTGTTCTTGATTTGACCTTTGACTGCACCAACAGCAGGTTGAGGCTCTTCTGCTGATGTTGTTAAACACTTGTTAAGCATTTGTGATCTAACACAAATTTCTGAGGGATTTGCCGTCTCTGCCTTTTGGCCCACAGAGATGAGTTAACATTTACTTTCCAGTTGCCATCTTTCTTATCACACAGTAGTGCATTTTTTCAGTATGACTCTATTTCATGAGGCAGGTTCTAGCTCAAGAAGCATACAGTTCTGAAGAAATGCTTGACTTTTATACTACCGATTGAGCTCTGCCTTTTGAGGTCAATTATTCTGTCTTGCTGCATATACTGCTCATTGATCACTAGGCTTTGTATGTTGTGCTTTAGTTATCCCTGAACACAAGTGTTTCCATACTTCATTGACCTACCGCCCAGTTGACAGACTTCATACTTTGAAGTTGGAATATACCCAGATAGTTTTAAGTCTTTGCTAACTGGAAACTTGGCCCCTAACTGTGGTGGCCTACAGTATTTACACATGTAAACCTAAATGTATGATTGATTTTTGTTTCTTTCAGAGTGACACATCTGGTGATTACAAAAAAGCGCTACTTAAGCTGTGTGGTGGAGACGATGAGTAAGTCCTATTTCTAATTTAAAAATTCTTGGTGTCTTTTATTGTTCCCAGTGAAGTTACATAATAGCTGTTCTGCCTGTGTAAAAGATTAAATGGATCCTGAGTCATTATCAGCCGCATAATAAATTAATCTTGCTGACTTGTACCCTAAACTCAAGGTGTCTCTGCAGCTGTAAGAAATTTGGGCATTGTGTCTGTTCTAGCCTAGTTCCTGCTAAGAAAAGTGTTACTCACTGCTCCAAAGATATTCCTGAGTACCTCATCATATAGGGTTCTAGAAGTTTCTACAGTAATCTTTATATAAACTTATATATTTAAGATTATACTGGATATTTTTAAACCTTCTATAAAAAATATGTTTTGGGGGGTCGTCAGCTACTGCTAAAAAGCTCTGAAAGTTTGGTGAAACTTGTTAAGCTGATTTCTCCCAGCAACCTAAACTCAAGTTGATTCCAAATAAACAATATTTTACCTAAATGCACAACATATCAAAAAAGTATAAGGCTTATCAAAAATTAAAACACCACAAATTAAACAAATGGATAAGTGTTTAAGGAGTCCATTATTATAATATAGATTGAATGTACAGATATAGAATAAAGGGTGTTTTTCCACTAGCACCAAGGACCCATTAAGGACCCATTAGGCACCAGATTGGTACCGATCGATTCCCACTTCAGACCTCCATTAGGTCCCAGTGTGTTCACACCTGTTCAGGGGAAATCCAGATTGAATGGGTCCTTCAGGCCCTGAAATCCGGTCTTCCCATGGACCCCATTAAAGGGGTCTTCAATCTGGTCTTCAGCCTTGAAGATCAGATTAGATGGCGTACATTCGTACCACAATTGGATCAAAGTAAAAAAAGTAAAACATTTTATTGATTAGTCCGTATGACCATATCAAAACAGAAATATAATACAATAGATAAAAACTTAAAATCTAATAAAATCTGCACGGATCTTCATTGCCCTCAGGGTAAAAAGTGCAACCTTTATGACGGACTGCCTGTCTGAGCCCCTGAGCAGAATGTGGAGTTTCCCAGTATCAATGGGATCCAGGGGCTTCAATGGGCTTCAGAGACGGCACCCTTGTCAGGGTGTAGGTGCCCCAAAACCCAGTGCTTTGAAGCAGATGGCTATTCTCCAGAGATGGCTCCAAAGATCGGCACAGACTGTATTGCAGAGCTTGGGCCAGGCTCCAGAGATTCATCAGAGCGGCTTGCCCCAAATTCCAAAGAATCTCCATAGCGACTCCAGAGATTCCACTCACCCACAGTGCCTGCCCCCCCCCCCAGAAATGTTGCTTGACTGACGTACGCAGCAGCCAATAGCTCTACGCCACCTTCGTGTGTTCCGCTTGGGGACAGACAGGCACTCCACATGGGTGCTCCGGCATTCCGGCTGCAAGCATGCCTAGCACCCAGTGTCTAGTACCCATTGCTATCAGGTGCTACACTGCCTGTGGAGAAGCAGCGGTTACTTGCCAGGATCTGGATCTTCTAAATCCAGATTTGTTGAAGGACTCATTCTTAGATCTGGATCATCCTAGATCCGGAGGGAGGTAAATGGAAAAAAACCACAATAAAAATTAAAAGGGGGGGGGGAAATCTACCTCCTGTATTCTAAGAAACTAGCTAAGCGTCCACTTGGAATTCCAGTCTTCAGAATCTTTGGGGCTAGTACTCAGATACTGAATATTTTTCACCTCCCTTTGCTGCACCATGTTCCTTTAGTGGCTGTTCTGAATGAGCAAAATTATTCAAGATGGTAGAAATGTGGATATTGTTTAGTGCATGTCTATGCAACGCTGTTATGACAGGGCACTGGAATTTTAAAGAAAAATTATAAAAGAAAATTATACTAATTCATTTTTAATGGCGCAGTTGCCCTTCCAACAGAAAGCGGAGTCAGGATGGCTACCATCTGTCTCTGGGTTCACCTGCACGAAGAGTGCCAATCATTGGTGTACTGTCAGGTTGGCTGTGGTTTTCACTATAGATGTTCACATGCTGCTGCTGACATTTGGTTGCCCAGCTGGCATCCTGTAACCAGGACAATGTGAGACCTTTGGTACTTCAATTGAGCCCGCTGGCCCTAAATCTCCCGTTGTGTTAATATGTGTGCTCATGCCACCTGTAGATGTAACCAGGGCTGTGACACTGTGAGGCTGACATCCTATTATAAATGGTGCCCAAATTTGAAATATAGTGCATTATATACTGTTTCTTGTACATGGCTCCATTTGTTAAAAAAAATACAGAAGTGTGTGTTCACAAATATCACACCAAGCCAAGTGCATGCATTGTATAGTATACACCTGAATCTATTCCGTATGACAGATGCATATTCATTCATTCATTTATTCATTGTTACCAGAGAGACGATCTGTTGGTCACCTGGGGGAGGCACACTAGATTTTCTGGTAGGGTTTACTTCCTTAGTCTTTCTTTTCCCAAGGCAGTGAGATTATTTTACCCATAGCAAGGAAGACCCATGGCAAAGGAGAGATTTGAAGGGAGAGACTCTTAGTGCTCCTAGCCACTGCACCGCCAGAGGCCTTGTCACTTATACGTATAAATGCAGATTCTCTGTCCAAAATATATGCATTTGTATTAGGAAAAACCTTTTCAAGCATTAGTGTAAACCTGGAAAAAATAGCATGAAATCCATAGCATGAAAACAAATGTT
Organism: Aspidoscelis marmoratus; assembly: GCA_014337955.1. Taxonomy (NCBI): domain Eukaryota; kingdom Metazoa; phylum Chordata; class Lepidosauria; order Squamata; family Teiidae; genus Aspidoscelis; species Aspidoscelis marmoratus. The sequence continues at coordinate 12,652,322 of MTQE01000401.1, read as the reverse complement.
TTAACTTTCCAATCCCTGTTGCTTTCATCCATGTTGATGCGTTCTCTGTTGTAGGACTCCTATTGTCTACTGGTTTCATTCTCTGTGTAGCATCCCTACCACTACAGCAAAGAGTCTGCCCTGCTAATGTAAACTTAGAACCTGGTCATTGTATTGTGTTAAGTACTTATATTCTATATTCCTTGCAAAGAACTCAAGATGGCAAACTCTCCCCAGTTTATATTTTCACCTTGCAACTACCCTGTGATGTAGGTGTTGAGAATTGCATACCTCAAATTCTTGCCTGAGCCAAAGGCCTTATGGGGACTAAAGGTGCTAATTAAAGTGAAATCCTTGCTTAATATTTAGTTCTAATATTTTATTTCATGTCTTGTGTCTTAATAGATATTTTGTTTTATTTACATTGCAAACTTTATGTGTACGGGAAATGGTCTTACAGACAGCATATATACAAAAAGAATGGGGTAACTTAATGATCACCTCCAAGAGTCATGTTTGTCTGCTTACTCCATGTAGGCTAACTAGTTTTTCTGGGCCCTAAGGTCAAGCCCATAGTTTTTTGCAATGTTCCCAGAAGCCATTTATACATTAGCTGTATGCATTTATTATAGAAATATTATAGCATATCTATAACACTAAGATAAAGCCACAAGTATTAGAAAGTGCTGGTGATCCGACTTTCATTAGCAACCTAACTAAGCTGCAGGATTCCATGCAGGCAATTAGGCTGAGAAGCAGTGACAGGCAAATGCCAACTAGTTAGCTTCCATGGCGGAATGGTAGTTAAGAGCCCTGTTCTCCCAGGATTTAGTCAACCATTCTGGTGAGCACAACATACTCGTTTCTATGTGAGTATCTAAACTATGTGCAGACCGTCCATGAGATCAGGCAATTCTCTGCTGCAAATATGCAATACACATTTTAGGAGGGTTGGAGGAACAGGCTGTTGGAGACTCGGTGAAGTTCTCACATCTCAGCTATTCTTACTCCTGCTGCATTACCTCTGTGACAGTGAACAAGGAAATGGGTCTTATGATGCCACTTATTTTTTTTTTTACTGTGAATGGATTTGTGGGAGTGAGGGTTGGGGCAAAGAATCCGAACAGCATGAATGGCTTCCACAAGGCCTCAGCCAGGCCTTCATGTGTCTTCTCAAAGCTCACAGACCTTGTGTCCTGTCCACTCCCATTTCAGTGCTGCAGGTGAGTTCTTCCCCGAAGCTGCGCAGGTGGCGTATCAGATGTGGGAACTTAGTGCAATGGCCAAAATAGAGGTCAGAACCTGTCTCCCCCCCCCCCGCTTTTTCCAGTCTCCACCTTGCTGGCTTCAAACCACAGCTGCTTCACCCTTGCGTGCTGCTGACTCCTTTCTGCTAGGACTTTTGGCTAATCTTCCTTTTCAGTGGGCTGCCGGTATTTATGACCAAACACTTTTTTGAACATGCCTATTAAATGGGGATTTCTCCCCCCTCCCAAAAAAAAATCTGGTCTTGTGACTGCTTATAGATTAACCCTTTAAAAGTCTGATTCTTCCCTTTCCCCCCTCCCCCAATACTAATTAGCATGGAATATCCCCACAAATGTGGCAGTAAGATGGAAATACGGCAAAGCAGTGAAAATCAGTTCCTGATGTTGTTTTGGTTTGAATATCATTGTACATTCATAAACAGTTGGATCCCCATATACATAGTGGATAGATACCAGGTTCTACAGTGGTTACAGAAAACTGCAGATGTTTGGAACTCTGGGGTGTTGTACTCAATTTCCCATGAATTCTGGGGAAATGCAGTTGATTTCCCATGACTCATGGGAAATCAGGCATGTTTTTGTACTATTTCTGACTGCCTGAAGCCCCCAGGAAGCCTAAGGGCACTGGCAAGGGGCAGGGGAGGCTGGTCTGGTGGACCTTGGATAGGTGAAATCACAGTGGCCAGACCAGTGGATATGGAGGCCCAATTGGCATACGAAAACGGAAAATGGTTTACTAGGCACATTTGAGTTTTAATTGCACTGATATTTTTGGTAGAACTTTTGTGTGTGTGCTGATGTTCTCAGCATTGTATATACACTTTTCCTGATTTTTGCTGTTTTGCTGTTTTTGGAGTGCTAGAATGTAATGCCTTTCCGGCTTCTTAAGATGCCCGGTGAAGAGGTCTCTCGTGCTTAGTGCTAATACTCAATGCAGCATTTCCCTGGGCCCTGCTTCCTAGGAGCACATGTATAATGCAATCCTGGAGGGCACTTAAAGTGTGCTGAATGTGTCCTTTTGACCACCTTTATTTAGTAGCACTCTACCAAAGAATCCGATTCATAGCTATCAAGGAAAGCTCTTGTATTGAGATATGCAGCATATACTAATCTTCTTCAAAGGGTGAATTCACACATCACTTGAGTTACACGGTACAGCTCCCACTTGATTATTTTAACACGTAGCTATTGCAGATGGTCTCCATTGTAACATAAAATGTATTAATGAGTAAACAAACAGAGGGGGACTAACCTATTCTGTGTATTGCCATCATTGGAATAGTCTGTGTGAACTCACCTTCATTCTTATGCATGTACAGCAGTTTGGGGGCTCTTATTTAAGGATTCTTGCTGGCATCTAAAGAGTGGTGCGACTAGAAAGATGATTTAGAGACCTGAAAATGTATTGAAAGATGGAGGCCTGCCCTTCTTGCACCCGACCTTTGGAAGATGCATGGTAATGAAATTTATTCAGATGCTCCCCATTTGTTTTCGTTCACATTTTATTCATCCTGAATGCAATAGCACCCTTTTAGGGAACCTTTTTCCTCCCTGAAATTATTTTGAATTTTTTTCCCCCCTGACTTGGCTAGTTCTCTTTTCCTGAACAAAAAGGAATGTAACTTATTAGCTTGCTGTAATAGCTGCTTTGCCCTTTTACTTGCCCATCCCTTCCTTCTTCCTTCTTCCCTCGCCTCCGCTTCCTCTCTTCAGGTGCCTCAATTTAAACTTCTGTTCCTGTTTCTTTAGCTGAAAGGAACTATTCATCCGGCAGCAGATTTCAATGCTGATGCTGATGCACAGGTGCTAAGGAAAGCCATGAAAGGGTTTGGTAAGTGTGTGGCGCTGTAGAGCTGCATTATCATTCAAGCAGGCCAAAGAAAAACAGTCTTCATACTGCAGAAAAATAGTGTTTACGTGTCTGCAGAATGGAAGGAAGTTGCAGCATCACTGAGGCCTTTAGCTGTCCATCAGACTTAAAACTTTATTTGGTTATTCAGATTTTTATCCTGCCCTACATAAGAACATAAGAGAAGCCCTGCTGGATCAGGCCACAGCCCATCTAGTTCAGCGTCCTGTCACACACAGTGGCCCACCAAATGCCCATGGGCATCTCAAGCAGAGACAAGGACACACCTTTGCCTGCTCTTGAATCCCAGCAAATGGCCTTAGAAGCGCCCCGGTTCCCCCACACACACCCAGCCTGAAAGATGCACCTAGGCATTCATTCTAGTAGCCATTGATACATCTGCTTGATACAACTAATCCCCCACTTAGCTCAGCATTATCTGCGTATTTCCAGCCCTCCTCACTTGAGGGTGCACTCTCCTGAACCGGATGCTGCCCAGCTCCTGTCAGCTCTCCCCCTATATCTGAAGGTCTCAGGGCGGGTTATAAAATTAAAAGCCAAATATAAAATGAGCATATTAAAATTATAACAGTGCCTGAAAGTGGAGAGGAAAAGCTGTTTCCTTATTTAACCAAAGGCCAGGCCAAAGGGGTGCATCTTCATAACTCTCCTGAACATGTAAAGGGAGAAGACTATTCCTTAATCTGGGAGTCACCACTGAGATGGCCCTATCCCAAGTGCCCACTCCTTTCGCTACTGAGGCTGTTGGTACAACCAGGAGGGCCTCCCCCACCACCACATCTTTAGGCACAAGCAGGTTGATATAGAAGAAGATGGTCCTTTTAGAGTGCATAAGATTCCACTTAGGGCTGAGAGAGCTTTTTAAAATCAAAGCTGGAGGAGAAGACATTTTCTTCTCTCTGCTTGCCTGTGACTAATTCTTAGCTTGTATTTCCTCAGATATCCAGTAGATGTGCTCTGGGGCCACTGTTTCAGAGGTTAGGCTGCAGGGAACCATTCAGTCTCAAAAGATACTAAATACCTATTGACTTTGTTTTGTATTTGATAACTAGTCACCCTCCAGAGCATTCTGTGGCATCATACTCTTTGGTAATTTCTATTTGGAATGAAGGAAAGAATCCAGATGGAATTCAAAGGACTGTCTTAGACGTGTACCTGTGATGCACGTGAATTAAAAGTTGTTGATAAAACAGATATAAAGTTAAAGCTAGACTCAACTACGGTGACTATATGCACACAGTGATTATATGACAGTGTAGTACAGAGGTGGATTTGCCTTTTTCATCTTATGAGTAAGGATGTGCACAAATGCAGGTTGACCACTTTGTTCTTAACAAACCTGAACTAGCCAGGTAGTAAACTGTCCAACTTAGAATCTAGAAGTGGCTGGCCAGTAATTTCATTGAATGGCTTGTAAGCACATGGAATCATGCCCTGATCTCATCCTATCTGCAACCTTCTGGGATCACTTCTTAGTCTGATCCGTTTCCCATTATGCCATGCCAAATCCTGGTTCATGTTCCAGGCTTTCCTGCCTTCCCTGTCATTCCACACAAAGACCTATGTTATATCCCACAATCTTGTCCTCCAAAACCCCAGGCTGAACCCTGCCATCTCCTCCACTGTGTCCATAGACCCATGTGGGTTCCAGCATTTTGCCTCCTATCAGGTTTCTGGACTGAAGGGGGCTGTAAAGCCTCCTGGAAGGCCTCACACTCGGATATGTGTGAGTATGCTAACTAAAGGTCATGAACATAGCATTCAAGTTCTGTTTGTTTTTTGACTGAACCCCAAACTTTTGGTGAGTTTGGTCTCAAAATGAATCCCAATACCTTCACCCCCAGGGAAAATTATAGAGTTTGTTTTTGGATCAAGCCCACCAAGGTCCAGTGTTCATCCAAAAACTAACTGAATGGGGAGATAGAATTCAATGGATTCAATGTTCAAGGCCTTATAGGAAGCAGGTGCACACACATCCAAGTGCGTCTTTGGGCGTTTTTGCACACAAAGCATGTGCATCCAAATGGCATAGATACTCTTAAAATATGGGTAAGATGTTTGGTAGAATACCAAGTAAAGCAGGAGTAAACCAGCCTATAGTTGTTACTGGGGACAGCTCAGTTAATGAATCATCCCAGTGTGCAGCATCAGTAAAGGAAAAATCAAATTCAGTGCTAGGGATAATTAGGGAGATGATAATAAGTCGGCATTGTGTCTCTTTAGCTGTGGTCACACCTTCACTTTAAACTTTCTTCAGTCCATCTTCAGGTCTGAATGTTCACACCTTTTCCTTTCCATTCATTTTATCTGTGGACTTCCACTCTCCTTTGGACTTTCTTGAATAGAAAGGCCACAAGTAAAAAGGATAGAAGAAAGGTGTGAGCAATCATAGCTGAAGATGGACTGAAGAAGGTTTAAAATGAAGGTGTGACCACCGCCTTTATAAATGGTGAGGCCACATTTGGAATATTGTATACTATTCTGGTCACCACACCTCAGAAAGGATATTGTGGAACTACAGAAAAGAGCAAAAAGTATGATCAAGGGCCAGAAGCACCTTCCTTCTGAAACCAGATTCCAATGTCTAGGTCTCTCCAGCCTTCTGTTTAAGAGGTCATTTGACTGAAGTATATAAAATCATGCATGTTATGACAAGTGTGGATAGAGAAAAATATTTTCTTTATCATGTGGTTCTAGAACTAGGAGGCCCTCTATGAAGCTGATGGATAAAAGTGTAAGGACTGACAAAGGAAAGTATTTTTTCATCCTGAGGGTCATTGGTCAATGGAATTTTCTGCCAGAAGTGGTGATGACAGCAACCAGCGTGGATACCTTTAAGAAAGGGTTAGGCAAATTCATAGAGGACAGGTGGATAATGGCAACTAGAATGAATGCCTGGATACGGCATCCACTTCGAGAGACAGGCAGGATGCCTGTAAAGGGATTTGAGAGCAAGTGATGCCTTTGCCTTAGTTTTCTGCTTGAGAACGCCCAGAAGCAATTGGTGAGCTACTGTGTGAGACAGGATGTTGGACTAGATGGGCTGTAGCCTGACCCAGCAAGGCTCCTCTGGTATTCTTATGTACTATCCAGGTATGAGGAAAAGCTTGTCATTAGCTACATTTATAGTGTTACTGAGCTGGGCTTCCAAGAGTTCATCATTTTCAAGCTATCCTTCCCATTGTATGGCATCCTGATATTGTGTTGGTCGATTCCCCCAAGTTTATTTGTGGGAGTCAAACCTATATATTCTTCCTATTTAAACCCAAGTCTTTATGATTTGCCAAAGTATGACTGAGTCATAATTTCTGTATTTTGGGCTTTTAGGCACTGATGAAGATGCCATCATTGAGGTTATCACACGGAGGAGTAACTCCCAGAGACAAGAAATTATACAAGCATACAAGTCTCATTATGGCCGGGTAACTAGATCATTGTCTCTTTCTTCTTATATACCTTCCACATATTTGTGCAAGATGGTTGGGTTTTGGTTGACAGATGTATCAATGGCTACTAGAACAAATGCCTGGGTGCA
>MTQE01000401.1:12625226-12642105 GCA_014337955.1 Aspidoscelis marmoratus | reverse complement strand
TGTGTGAGACAGGATGCTGGACTAGATGGGCTGTTGCCTGATCCAGCAGGATTCCTCTTATCTTCTTACGATTACTTCTTCGCTGTGATCACACCCATAGTTCAAGCTGTCTTCCAGCCATCTTCTCATCATGTTATTCAGATCCCCGCGCCCCGGGATTATCTTGGTGATGGGCTGTCCCTCCTCGAGCCGGCTTCTCCAGAGTCCACTTTTACAGTGGATTCAAGGCATCTTGGGGAGTCAATTCATTTTCATTTGCCCTGTGTGAGCACAGAACCGGGCTAGAGGGGGCTGAACTGCCCTGTGAGGGGTGGATCCAGCCTTCCCTCCCACCCAATGCCTGGCTTTGGTTGGCACACCCGCAAACCATATCCTTGCATCCCTTTCTACTTCTGCTGAACTTCCATTAAAAATGAATGGCCAGAAAAGCACTTTTGGGTGAGGGAAAGTGTGGACTAAGAGTAGAAATGATACAGTTCTAAGGGCGATCTAGCTTCCATTTTCCTTCAGCCATGTGCAAGGGAAATAAGGTTTTGTTGCAGTGAAAGGGACTGAGAAGAGAAAGTTCTTCAGCAACTTTAAGGAAAAGGGCAGATTACAGCCTCTCCTTTTTCTACTGGAAGAGGTTCGGAGGTGGAGGTGCATGCTGGCTGGCATATGCCTCAGCTGCAAATGTTTGGGGGCACAGTCCCCTCACCCCAACAGTACCCTGTGTTAGCATCAAGTTTGCCATTAGCACTACACAACTCCAAACATACTCCATTGCCACTATTGATTGACAGACCTTTATCCTATCGGAATGCAAGTGGTGTTGATGTCGTCATTCTTTTATATGCTTTATCTTTTCCTTTTTCTATAATAGTGTTTTTTCTTCCTTTTTGAAAAGAGATGAGATGCCTGTCTTAAAAAAAAACAATGCTGTCTCATAGTTTTAGGAACCTAAGTTCTGCCTTTTAAGATTGCTTTTTTGCTGTATCTGATCACAGCCCGTGTTGGTTCATTTTCCCCAGGAATTGTTTTTCCCTTCCTCTGTCCTAATCTTTTGTTTCTGCCTTGCTACTACTTCTCGTAAATTCCAGTTATTTAGAGTGAAACCTGTGTGTTTGTCCACCTAGACACACCAGACTCTTTCTGCACCTTTATTCACTGTTTGTGTTGCTTAAACTCAGGGAGCCCGGGATGAAGGAGGAGAAGACTTTGCAAAAGCTCATGAGGATGCCAAGGTAAGCAGTGCAGAACTGAAGCATGCTCAAGAGACGGTGGGTGGATTATATTGTCACCTGCCCTGGGTGAAGGGTGAGATATTAAATTAAATTAAAAATAAGTGACACAAGCAAATACTATTGCTGCCCTTCTGCCCTGGCTTAAAACAGGAAACATGATGCACCCTCAGCATGCATTTGCTTGCCTCCACAGATTGTATGAGACTATGGTGATGAGAAATACATTGTTGTATTCTCCAGTCTACTGTAAAAAATGCCACTTTATTTTGCAATAAAACAGAAAATCACTACATTAGCAGAGGTTTTGCTCATGCTTGTGATTCATCCCCTCCACTCACAATTCTAAATATACTAGAAGTAAAAAGCATTATTTCCGAGCTCTTTCTTCCTAAAAGTATTTTTCCAGAGCTTGTTAAGACATCATTTCTTGGTTAAGTGAAACTTGGAATGAAGAGCTATGCCATGAAAACCTTGCCCATTTTCATACTTATTGCCATTTTATTGGATACAACCCAACTAGGGCTGTAGGCCCTAACAAGCACACAATTGAGTCTGTAATCAGACTGACCAAAACTCCATTTTACTAGATCCTCAGAAAAAGAGGGAGCCTGATCAGATTAGGAAAGACATTTAACTGTTTGGCCAGCCCATAATATGTGGAAGACTTTGCTTTAAAAATAATGAGCTGTGACGTTTTGTGGGAGCCGCTCTGTTTGTTTAGAGAAGTTCTCCATATTTGTGCTGCAGCCTTGACAGATGAAATACATCATAGGCCTGAACTTCATAGAGAGCTTTTTATAAATTTACTTTTTAAAGTTCAACAAGAGCTTTTTAATACAGTGTAACTTAAAAAAAAAAAACATTTCCTCTGGTAATATCACCACCTGAAGACAGTTCCCTAAAAGCTAATCCCATTCAGGGCTCAGCACTGGATGTGATTAAGGTAGACACTTTGCTCCATGGCAGCTTTTCCTTGTTCATGTACGATTCATTAACTCACATTTAGAGTTGGCTTTAGACCCTTCACACTAAGCAGCTTAAAGATGGAAGTATCTGCGTGCTGGTGTCAATCCAGATTAACAACCACAAAATGCACTTCGAAAGGGCATTCTCTGAGGGTCTCCTTTAAAATTGGGAATGCAAGGATTAATGCTCTAGCGTTACCACAGAGCTATAAAGCTCTAAGAAGCTTCTTAAACCTGAAGATGCAGCCAGTGGATGCACAGGGTCTCAAACCTGTACCTTGGGCTCCCAGCCAGCATTTAGTGGTGCCAGAGTGATTTTAAACTACATCAGCTGGCTGAAGTTTCAGGCATTTGGCAGTGCATAGCCTATACGTGCAAAAGGCTGTGAAACAGCCATAAAGCATCACTGTGGGCCAGTTGCAAACCACCCTAAGCTATACTGGCTCCAAATTGGGCCCTACAGTTGCTGAAGGTAACCCTGCTCAGATTACTCTGCCAGGCCACATTCCCATTGCAAGCTTAAAATGGTTTCAAAACAGTTTCTATCCTCGCAGTCCCCGCATCAGGTTGGCTTAACACGCTTTCCACGTGTTAAATCGCCCCAAGCGTTGTAAAGGTTAACACTCATTTCAACAGGTCTCGCTCTGGTTCATGCACTTGAAACGTTTTACATTTCTTGCTGTGGGAACGGTACAGTTTTAGTGGGATGAGAATGCATGTTTAGGGTTTCCCTCCCCCAATATCTTGCTTCCAAAGATAGTGATTTCATTGTAAAAATCCACCCCTTACAGCAGCCGCTACACTGTAGCAATCTACCCACTTTGCACCTGATAACAATGTTGCAGTTTTGCACAATTCTGAAAGTTCTGACCTTTAGAAAGGGAAAAGGAAAGCAGCTGCAGGTTCTGGGAGATGTGTGAATGTTTTTAAGTCTGTGGCGGTGAGCGGGCGAAGGGGGCTTGAGTTGTCGCTGCTGCTGTGTGCCATGGGCAATGGGGAGAGGAGGGGAAAGAATCGCTGGCTGCACGGTGCTGTTTTTCCTCCATGCAGGCAAGTGGCAGCCACCCAGCTAGGCTTCGTGAAGGGGTCCGTTATGGGTGGCATGTTCATGCCAGGAGGAAGAGGGCAGGGCAGCCCCAAAAAGCAGCTTGTAGAAAGTAGCCACTTGAGTCCCCCTTTGAGTCACGTACACCACGTACGATCCTCAGAATCCGGATCGAACGCGATTAACGTGTTAGCATCTGGTTCTATTATTTCGTTTTAGGAAAACCGTTTTAAGCTTGTAATGGGAACCGGGCCCCAAAGTTGCCAGTGCATGCCCAGTCTTCATGTAGGCCTTGTTTAAAAATATTTTTTCCAAAATTAAATTCTCCAGAATAACTGCTAATTCTTTTACCCGTGTTTAAACATTTTTAAATATATGTTTTATTTCAACATTTTAAAATAAATATCTGTGCATCAGGGAAGGCTGATCCTTTTGCTGTGTTTCACTGCTGATGCAATCTCGTAAGCAGGAGAAAAAGAGAGACTAGAAGTCAGTGGTTCAAATAATGTGATGAAGCAGATATTGGCAAAACTCAACTCTTCAGCCATGTGTGGCAGGGTGAAGATTTTATGGTCCAAGATTTAAATTTTTCATAGTCTTTGACAGTGAGATGCAGTAACTAATTCCAGCCTAGATGGTAAATACAGACTTCTGAAACTGGCAGCAGATAATTTGTCCAAACAGAAATATTCTAATATACTCAGAATACTTTTAGCAGATATTTGTTTTAAAAAACAAAATCTACCTTGATAGTTGCTAATTTTCTTGCATTAGTTATCAAGGTTAGGAGAAAGCTTTTAGATAAGTTTTGTCAGTACTGATACCCCTTGTGAAAGTTTTCGTTTATTCTTACTATGATTATATTTATGATTTTATGGTTTCTGAACTGTTAATCTTGTATTGTTAAATCTATTGTGCAATGAACACACACACACATATGGCCCAAACAAATATTTAGTTTGCGGAGACATTTATTTTATCTTCCCTTTTTTCTTTGAAAATAAGTTGTTGTCTCATTTGTGTATCTTTTTTTTTTTTTTTTTGCAAAATAAAATTAGATTAAGAGAGGGTGATGGGGAAGGTTTATTTTGCAACTTGACTGGACATACTTTAATTTATCCTTGAGTTAAATTTAATTCAGCTTTTCAGTATTATAGTACTAATGATGACAAATGTTTACTGGTTTTAAACTTCGGTGTGTTTTAGCACAATAAAAATAATCTTTGTAACAGTGAAGAGAGGGTGAAACCACTTCGGCTGCCAGTATTCAGTAGCTTATATTACTGCTAGTGTTGGCTTGAGACATTAGAATGATCCCAAGAGAGGCCTGTGCAGCATCATTTCTGACCCTGTTGCCTTCCTCTCTTTCTCTCCCTCTTGTCAGGTTGCTGCTGAAGCCTTGGTGAGTGCCTGCCATTTTTTCCATTTCAACTTTTCAGTAACCTTAAGCACACAGCTGGTCTTGAGAGTGTGATGAAAGACAACAAGGTGAAATTCAATATCACGGAGCCTCCCCACAGTCTTGCTTTATTCACTTTAAATATTTATATCCCGCCCTTCACCCTAAGGTCCCAGAGCAGGTTACAGCAGTGAATAAAAACCATGCATGCATGCATGCATGCATGCATGCATGCATGCATACATACATACATACATACATACATACATACATACATACATACATACATACATACATACATACATACATACATACATACATACATACATACATACATACATACTTCTCCCACCATGGCAGGTTAACGTTGAGTTTCAGTGGACCTAGTATTGCATTGTTTTCTTATGTTGCATACTGAGTTATTTTTTTCAGCCACTGGCTTCCTGTAAAGAGGGCAGAGTGCTTAGAGGAAAGCAGCAAGGTTGAAATCTTGATGCTTTGCATATGGCCTGGGATTGTCCTTCTGTTTCTGTATATATCAGTGATGGCCAACCTACGACACGCATGTCACAGGTGACACGCCAAGCCCTTTTGGGTGACAAAGATGGTTACCCTGGCACCTGGGCGTGTAGTGCTTGCTTGTTCTTGAAGTGTACGAAATACCAACTTTCAATTGAAGATTTAGCAAACGAAATTCAGCAACAAAAGTCACTAAAGAATTATTTCTTTTTGCTTTTAATAAAATACATATATCAAAAATATAACTTTTTTACTAGAGCTACAAATATCACAAAATTATGGATATTTCTAGAAGTGACTCAGCACCCGAGTTATACTAGGTTTTCTTGCGAATTTTGACACACCGAGCTCAAAAGGTTCGCCATCACTGGTATATATTGTCCACTGGGAGACCTTAACTGGAGTATCTTTGCATGCAAACTCAATCACTGGTTTATAAGTGAACTGAGGGTTATTCCTGATATTCTTGGCACCATCAGGGGGAGCAGTTCTCCACCAATCCTGTTTTTGCAGCTGCTGCTCTTTTAGCTTTGAAAATCATAAGGGGTAAACAACAAGATCACTAATTGCTACATTCACATTCCAGTTTCAATATGCATAAATGCAAAACCACTACTTTTGTTGAAACAGAAAGATAGTCCATTTCACCATAGCAAGAAAATTGGTTGATATTGTATCTGCTTAGTTTGCTATCCAGCTGTTTATTCCTGCCTGGCACTTTCAAAGCCCCAGATTCCCCTGTTAACGGTTCTGTCCTTGCTTGGTGTGTTGGTTTTGTAACCAGACATGAGCCAGACAGGCCTTAAGATGATGCTTTTTATAGGTGACTTTTAAGAGTCTAATTATAACCCTGTAGTGGCCCAGGGTAGTGATAGAAGGAATCGGGCAGTGGGCCTGGTAGGCTGGAGGTTCCTAAGTAAGATCCACCCAAAAAACAAATCACACAACCATGTTCTAAACCCTCACACTGTTGTCCTGAGACCTTTTTACATGAGGGCTTTTCCAGCGCATCTACGACATGCTGGAATAAGGCATTCGCTCTTCTGGGGCGGGCAGTTGCGTTCTGACTCGCCCCAGCTGTTCCAACGCATCGTAGACGCATTCAGGTTTAACAGCACAAGAAAATGCTCTCCACCCATTCGGCCCATCCCGGGCCATTCCCAGCTGTACTGGAGGGAAAGCATTTGCATGCTTTCCCTCCATGACAGCTGGGCCACTCCCCCAAGCTGCCCCCATTGGCTCCTGTGGAGCCAGGGGTGGGCAGCCCTGGCGCCTCCCTTCCCTGGGGTCCCACCTACTCCAGGGGCCCAGATTGGGCTCCTGGGGCCGGCGGAACCTCCACCCAACACACACACACGCCTCAGGGCCGCCCCCGTGCCACACTCCTTACTTGGAGGCCACCCAGTCGCTACTGGCACGATTGGGCTGGCAGTGCTTTGCGCCTGTGCGTGGCGTGGTCCCTGATTGGCCAGGCACCCATCTGGCTTCAACTGGCCATCTGTGCAGGTGCAGGTGCCCGGCCAATGAGCGACCACGCCGTGTGCAGGTGGGGCAGGGTTGGGTGGGGGTTCTACCAGCTGCAGGGGCCCGATGCAGGCCTTTGGAGCGCGCAGGACCCCAGGGAAGGGACCTGGCAGGCCTCCCCGCCCCGGCTCCAATGTAGCCAATGGCGGGAGGCCAGGGGTGGGACTTATGAGTCCCAGAACGGCCATTTGGCCCAAACGCATCTAAGACAGTTTCCCATCCACATGTAGGTAGGTAAAAGACGTGTTTGCAACACGTCCTTTACATGCCAATGCGGATGGGAAACTATCTTAGATGCGTTCAGGCCAAAGCGTTCTACAGCGTTTTCACTGTAGTGCGAAGAGGCCTCTGGATGTTTAGTGTTCGCCTCCTTTATAATCTAACCAACAACAAGGAGAGGGGGAAACAAGCAGAAAGCAGTAAATTTCTTCTCTTCTTCCCATTTCTAGGAGGTGAGCATGTTAGGACAGATCCAATCTGCCCTTCCTTCTTTCTAAAGAAAAAGGGAAAATAGGTCCATCTGATCCACTAGCAAATAAACAGCAAATAATACCTTCCGGAGCCTTCTGAGTGGTTCTTAGAGTGATCTGGGGGTTACAACAGCAACAGCGGCCACCATAACTTCACTGTGTCCAGTCAGTAAACTGTTCAAATTGTGCCTTGTTGTCTCTAGCCATTGTAGTACAATTGGATGTAAGAAAAAGGAAAGTGGCTGAATTCACACTTAGGCCTCTGGTATGCAATTAGGACAGCTGTATCTGTACCAGAGCTGGCCTAAGTGCATACCAGAGGCCTAAGTGCAAATTCAGCCTGTGTACTGGGCTCTTTTCATAATCTCTGATCCTGCATTAATAGAAAGTTCCAGTGCTTCTCCCCATGTGCATTTTAATGTAGCTAGCCTTTTGCTTTATGTATGTCATACTTCAATTCCCTTATGTGAACTTTCAGTCACTAAGTATCTTTTGCTGTTCTTCTGCCTCCATTTCATTCTTCATTGACTTTGCAGAAACTCTCTGATGTTTCTGGTGATGACTCAACATCCCTCGAAACACGGTTCCTGAGCATCCTCTGTACACAGAGCTACCCACAGCTCAGGAGAGGTAAGGATGGAAATTACAGTGTGCTTTTTGAGTGTGTCAGAGTCCACGTGAAGACATAAACCCATTGGCCTCACCTTTTCAGACCATAACAAAGATGTTTGGAAAAGAGATGCTGTTACCCTCCAGGCCTTGAAGTAAATGCCCTGCTGATGCAATCTTCTGCTACATCAGTCTGGAGAGTCTCCCTTCAAAAAAACCCAAAACAAGTTATTCTGGCTATTTGAATTAAGGGGCAAGAGGTTCATTTGTTCAGCTGTGCCTTTCTCTGAAAATGTTAATGATCTATTTATTTAGAATGCCTTGATAGTTGATACTTCTACTTCTTGAAGCTACTTGAGCTCTAGCCAGTTTGGTCTAGTGGTTAGGGAGCCAGACTCATATCTGGGAATACCAGATTTGATTCCACACTCCTCCATGAAGCCAGCTGGGTGATCTTGGGTGAGTCACAGCTCTCTTCTGAGCTCTCACGGCCCCACCTACCTCACAGGGTGTCTGTTGTGGTGAGAAGAGCAGAAAGCTTTGTCAGCCACTTTGAGTCACCCTTAAATAGGTGAGAAAAGCAGGGTAGAAAAGTCAAAAAGCCGCCTCCTCCTGGTACAAGGAAGGACTGAGCTGAAGGGAGAATGCTACCTTATTTCATGAGGAGACTGGCTTTGTCTCAAGCATAGTCTTTTAGATGTATCCTTTAATGGCAGCAAATTCATATTTTATTGTTTCTATTCTTAATCCTTGCAGTTTTCCAGGAGTTTGTTAAGTTGACAAACCATGATGTGGCCCATGCCATCAAGAAAAGAATGTCTGGAGATGTACGAGATGCCTTTTTAGCCATTGGTAAGTTTCTTTTTGCATGGGTCTAAAAACTAGCAAACCCTAATATACTGAACTCGTTCTTCAGATATTCAGCAGTAAGAGCACTTCTTGAATTTTGTTACAGCTTGACACAAAACTAAAAAAAAAGTCTTAAAACATACAGAGAGTTTTATTAGAACGGTCAAAAGATTCCAGGTGTTCTGAATGTAGAGTACCAAAGATGGTCTTCTTTTGAATCTCCCATTTCCTGCCTCCCCTGAAATTTCCACTCCCATTTTAGCAGTTGTTCCGACTTAACAGCTAATCCTCAGTTTATATTTTTGTCCCTTTCCAGCAGCAATTAGAGAAAAAGTGGGGGGGGGGCCTTCCATCCATCAGCATTTTAGCATGCAGCTGGCTTCTTCTTAAAGCCTGAAGGTCCTGTTCCATCAGAGTTCAAAATGCTGTCATGAAAACAGGACCTGATTTTGATACAAAATATTGTGTTCATCTATACCTAGCAGTCAACATGAAATCAGATTTTTAAAATGTAGATTAAAGGAGTTGCCCTAAAATCTGGGTCTATAGATTCTTCTGTGCATCCATAATACTATGGAACTATCCATGACAGTAACTTTGCAGTGTTCTAATCTTTATTATCAAGAGATAAGTGCTACTCAAAGTCCTTTCCTTCTACTGTTAGGAATATTAGGTGAGTGCCTAGGACTGCAAGGATCTAGGCCGGTGATGGCCAACCTATGACACGCGTGTCACAGGTGTCACACCAAGCCCTTTTGGGTGACACACATGGTCACCCTGGCACCTAGGCATGTAGTGCTTGCTTGTTCTTGAAGTGTACGAAATACCAACTTTCAATTGAATATTAGCAAATGAAATTCAGCAACAAAAGTCACTAATGTAAAGAGTTATTTGTTTTTGCTTTTAATAAAATATTACTAGAGCTACAAAATTCACAAAATTATGGATATTTCTAGATGTGACACAGCACCTGAGTTAAGCTAGGTTTTCTTGCAAATTTTGACACACCGAGCTCAAAAGGTTCGCCATCACTGATCTAGGCAGCACATTGGGTTTGGGCATGTATGTTTTTCAAAACAAAGAATCCTTGCAAGTTTCCCTGGTTGACTTCAGCCCACCAGTATCCTCCTAGCAGGATTCAGAGACAAATGTGAAATTGTGAGAACACTTGATAAAAATCATATCTGCTGAATGTATTGTCCTTAGGTACCCAATGAAACATTTTGCAACTGTCAGTTTTACAGATCAGGACACCAATTCTCAATCATATGAATAGCAGAATTGTATGCTCGTGTATGTGTGTGTTAGTTTAGCTTTCCTTTCTTAGGGGCGAGACACCCAAAAAGTAAATCAATAGCCTTCCATTTTGGTGGTTAATACAGCCATCTTTGGATGCAGTCTGTGAATTGTGGCCTTTTGTTCCCAAACTATTATTTATTTGACTTGTATCCCATCTGATCGCCAACAGGGTTCAGGGCAGCTCACAGCAAGTCAAGTACAAAACTACTTATATTATGGTAATTAGAGCTTTATTAAAAACACACCTAAAACAAAGATTAAAATTAAGTAAAGTGGCTCTGTCTAAAAACAGCCACACTCAGGAGCAGGGAAAGACCTTCTGGAAGAGATGTTTTTAGGTTCCTCCAAAAGGCCATAATGATAAAAGGAGGGCAGTCAAAGTTTGGAGGGGGGGGACTAGTGAGAAGACCCTTTCTCATGTGGTCATAAGCTGTGCTTTCTTTGATGATGGCACACGGAATCCAGAGGCAGATGGGCAACCAGTGCAGTTCTTGAAGAATGAAAGTAATTTGCTCCCATCTCAGAGCCTAAAAGAGAACTATGGCAGTTGTGTTTTGCACCTTCTGAAACTTCCAAATGCTTTTTAAGGGCATCCCAGCATGGAGTGCATTGCAGTAGTCTAACCATGATGTGACTGGTGCATGAGTCCCTGATGTCAGGTCAGACTTCTCAAGAAACAGGCACAGCTAGGGCACCAAAGATGTGCAAAGGAACTCCAGGTCAAGTTGTTAGCTGGGCATCCAGGAACAAAACCAGATCAGAACCCCATCCAGGGCAGATTAAACCCCCAATTCCTGATCAGCCTTGACAAACAGTACCTCTGTTTTGTCTGGTGTAAGTTTCATCTTATTCACCGACATCCAGCTCATCACAACCTCCAGGGCCTGGTTCAACACAGCCATTGTGCCCAGGCACCTGGGATCTGATGACACAGAGAGGTAGAGCTGTGTGTCATCAGTATACCTGATGATTATGCAGCCCAGCCCTCAGGATGATTCTTCTCAGTGGTTTCACATAGATGTTAAACAAAATGGGAGACCAGATAGAACCCTGAGGCACCCCAAAAACCACTGGTCAAGATGTAAAGCAGAAGTTCCCCATCATCACCTTCAGGATTCAGCCCCAGTTGTGAATGCATAGTCTAGAGCTGTCTTCTCTTTCTCATCCCCTTTCTGCGTGCAATTTTTAATTAGGCCAGAAGTATCCAGTATTATCATAATACACTCTTCATCTTTTGTAAACCACTCTTGAGGGTTTTTTTTAAAACGGAAAGTAATATAAAAATGTCTTTAAATGAATAAATTTCTCTTTTTGTCTGAAGTGATGAGTGTCAAGAACAAGCAAGGTTTCTTTGCTGACAAGCTATACAAGTCCATGAAGGTGAGAATGTAGCTCCTCTTGATTATAATTGACTCCTCTGGGATGGGAAACTCAACTTTGGCATCTGTTTGTTTGGAGAGCAATTAAGTTGATTGTCTACCAGGAAGCCATAGGGATTATTTTCCCAATAAGCAGAAAAGGCTTATTGTTTGGACTTGCTTTAGTTAATAAAGGGGCCCCTGGATCCTCCAGCTCTCTCAAAGCACCTATGTAGTTGTATAGAGGAAGCTAACAAGGAAAGCTTGTAGAAGAGATGGCTACAACAGTGCCCAGCTTAGAAGATTAACATGTTTTTGCATCCCAGATATAGGATTTGACCACAGCAGAGAGAGAGGGAGAACAGACATACTAAAATTATTTATTTCCACAACCCTTATTTCCATTTTATCTCCCACCCTACTACCATATGGTACTAAGGGGCCATAATGAAGCAAGTCCCTTTGAGAGTACAGACATAGAAGCCTCATGCTAATTCTGAAAGACGTTTATCTGCCAAGCAACAGTTTTGATAATATGTTCACAAAACAGGATATTAAGGCTTGTTGCCCATCTCTTCATACTATTTTGAGACTACCAGTATGAGGGAAAATACCATCATTTCCTGACTTCTTCTCTTACTACTGTGGTTTTGTGTTTTTTTCAATCTCACAAGGGTGCTGGCACTGATGATCGAACTCTCATCAGAATCATGGTTTCTAGAAGTGAAATTGATCTGCTCAACATCAGGCGTGAATTTTGGGATATATACGACAAATCACTCTACCACATGATTGAGGTAATGAGGACTGTATTGGCCTGGTTAAAGAAACCTTTTCAATATTTAAACTCCCTTTTAGTGTTGTCCTCCACTTGAGGGGCTGGGAGGCACTATGTTCTAATTTATATTAAACATAGTTATAATAATTAGATTATTTTCAAATTTATCTTAATGGATATGCCCCCTCCTTGGAATCTTTAGACAAAGGGCAAGGTAAAAACATTTTGAAATAAAATGTGTAATGCTGACCAGCTGAAATCATGGCAGGTTGTTTAACACAAGCTAATCCTTCTACAAGCTGAAGAAATAATTCAATCTGCAATCTGAGTAAGATTCTGACCCCATCCAGATAGGTCCTAAAACGTGTGATCATCCTGGGGCTATGCTGTGGATTGTCACCATATTTTCTTGTGGGGAAAGGGTTCTGTGGGGCAGAGCTCTGCAAATGACAACAATGGAGAAGGAAAAGTAAAAGCACTGGCAAGGATTTCCTGCCAGCATTAGATGGCGCTCAATCTTGACTGTAGCAAACCATATGTCTAAATACATGCAGGGCATTTCAGGTGTGTTCAGGTGTGTTAAACTGCCAGCCCTCAAGACAGTTTTAGTGCCATCTACCTGCCAGAAATACTTGCTGGCACTTTCATGGTTGCTCCTCCTCCTCCGTTGTTGTCATTTTTCAGAGTTCCACATCCAGGGAAACTTTTTCCATAAGTAGCAATTGGGGGATTGGCAGGCAAGCCACCCACTGCAAATTCCTAATATCTTTCAGGTCCATGTGTTTCTATGTGTTAACATTTATCAGTCCTTTCTGGTAATCAGAGAATGAGTGAAATTCAGTGTCCACTCTCTGAAGTGCTGCTGTAGAGGGTAACAAATTAGCAATATCCAAATGGTAAAATAAAGATACTTCTACATTAAATAGTCATTGCTTTCCCCGGCAGACAATTCTCATAGGTTTCAGGTTGCAAGATATTCCCACAATTCCCTGATACAAAGTGTGAAAATGTTTTAAAACGCCACGTGGGTGCATCCAAAGGCACACATTGAAATCTTAGTAAAATATATCCAGATTTACACTTACATTATCCTCTTTGTTTCAGAAGGATACATCAGGAGATTACCGTAAAGCACTGCTAGCCATTTGTGGGGAGGAAAATTAACCAAAGGGAGACTGTAGTAGAAGCCCACCCTCCTGTCTGAGCTGTTGTCACTCACCTGCATTCAGCCTAGATGTCACTGTGGCTTTTCAGCTTCAGCGGTTGTTTTCGATCA
Organism: Aspidoscelis marmoratus; assembly: GCA_014337955.1. Classification (NCBI taxonomy): domain Eukaryota; kingdom Metazoa; phylum Chordata; class Lepidosauria; order Squamata; family Teiidae; genus Aspidoscelis; species Aspidoscelis marmoratus. Next base: position 12,628,791 of record MTQE01000401.1, on the reverse strand, counting down.
ACTAAGAAGATTCACTTTGTACCGGCAGAAAAGAGTATCATCGAGAAGCTTAACACTGCAAGCAGCAAAGAACACAGAGTTGCTCTGGGTGGGGGAACTCCTTATATTGGTATAAAAGTGACTGATATTCACGTGTCCAATGTTATGTAACACTGAGATGGGTATTTAAATTGGAGAATAAAAAGTTAGTACTGACACCCACAGAATGTTGCTTCTTTGCTTCCTTTTTGGTTACTTGTTTTATGTTTGGAAAGAAAAGCTTATGCACATGAGAAGATGGGTGTGTGGATGTCACAGACCAGATACATAAAAGGCATTTTCACGCTTACTTTATTGGATTGAGCCAGCAGGATCAGGCTAGGCTGGAGTGGTTCCAGCAGCTGGACTGCTCTTAGTGTCCCTATACAAGCTGCTTACATTTGGGCAGCTATTCCCACTGACCCAAAAGATCATGTGATCTTCAGAACTAGCCTTCACATTCTCCAATGAGAACTAAACTTCCTAGGTTCAGAGCCCCTGGGAGAGCTATTTCAGCAACTGTGAAAGCAGCCTACCTTCATGAAAAGTCACGAAAATTGAGCCCCCAACAATTACAACTGTCAGAATTCACGCATTTCGACTTCACTCTAAAATACATTAAAGGCAAACAGGAGCACTTCACCAGTGCTCTCTCTCAAAAACCCCAATACCGCTCTACAGAATCCAATACCGAAATGACCATTCTTTCCCCAAAACAATTAGGATTAGTGGCTGCAACTACTGATGTTACCAATACTCTACATAACAAAATCCTGGAATATCTTCCCAAAGATAAATGGTATCAACCCAAACTTTTGTTCCTCAAAAATCAATCCGCCTTACCAACACGCAACCAAGGACCTACATAGCAAAATATCACAACAAAACCATGATTCCCAAGGAGCTCTCATTTCAGCTTCCTCCGTACCCTCTTTTCAATCAAAACATCTCTACTGGTGGCCTTCCATGCAAAAGGACATCCAAACATATGTCTGCTCCTGTCCAGTTTGTACTACTGTGCCCATGGGAAGTAATCAGCCTAGATTTCATCACTGATTTACCTGCAAGTTCAAACCACACCTGTATTCTCACTGTTATTGACCATGGGCTGTCCTAGAGCTGTCATAATTGCGAGGCCTAAGTGCGAATAGGCCCCATTTCTCCAAAATGGCACATGTTGTACCTCTAAAAACAATCCCTTCTGCCTCTCTCCTAACCAAACTCACTGCAAAGTTCTGAAAAGCATTCATTTCAATGCTTGGCATCGAATTCTCCCAAACTGATGGGGCAACCAAACAACTCAACCAGACCCTTGAACAGTACCTACACTGCTTCACTAACTTCCAACGATCAGTGTTTCCCCATTGCCAAATTTGCTTATAATAACTCTGTCCATTCCTCCCTACAGGTTTCCTCATTTAAAGTTATCTATGGAACTGAGTTACATGCCTTCCCGCCCTTACTTCATCCTCCAGACAGCGCCCATGCATTGGGTGGACTCCTCAGCTGAACTTTGGTCAGAACTACAAGCCGCAATGGAACTTGCCAAAAGACTTTCAAAAGATGATTGCAGATAAACATTGCAGCTCCGGCCCTGACCTACAGATCAGTGACATGGTGTACCTCTCCGCTCATTTCTTGAAATCTCCAAGACATTCCAAAAAACTAGACTACCGTTACATTGGTCCAATTAAAATAATCACGAAAATAAACAATGTGTTTAAATTACAACTTCCCAGACACATGAGAATCCACCCCATCTTCCATCACAATCTATCGCTTCTCGGCCTTTTGGCTAAGATCAAGTGTAGTACTTCACAAGGAGGCACCCACATCCCCACTACATACCACACCCACACCATTGATTATGATTGATAAGCATGAACACTGAAATTTCTGAAATCTTGGGTTCTTGTCTTTTTAAAGGATGCCTGCAATACCTAGTACACTGGCTTAGCTACCCCACTTGGGAACGCTCCTGGGTTTATGCTGAAGACATCAATGCCAAATGCCTACTTGGCCAGTTCCACTCTCAATATCCAGACAAACCTGGTCCTGAACTACCTCAGGCCAGCATTGCAGTTCCCGGGGAGACAACTGATAGATAGGGGGATGGTGTGAAAACAGCCTGCCCTCTCACATTCTTGCCAGACCCTGCATTCCCCTGGCAACTGGGATAGTTGTTTAGGCTTTCTCAGGCCTGGCCTTGCTAACTGAGTGATAAAGCTCTTAGAGTGCCGCAAAGCACAAATTCCTGTCTTTCACTATCAGCTCAATAAAGGGAAGCTCTCTCTACTACTGTTTCTATGTGAATTCTTTGGTGGGCTATTCTGACAGCAACACAATTACGTGTGTCACCAAAATGCCCCCCACCCACCCAAACCAACCCATGGAAGTGTGCTGCCTTCTGCACACCTTGTGGATCAGTTTACTTGTGAGGAGGAAGGTGATAGGCCTTTTTAAAAAGGTCTACCACTCTTCTGGTCTAACCGGTAATTTTGGGACTGGGCTACACTCCGTCCAATGCTGACAAAGCATGCTAGCAGGGGAAGTGGCCTCCCCTTAATCCTGTCCACTAAGCAGAAGGAAGACCTCCCCAGCCTAAGGATAAGTGCAGAAGGGCCCTAAGATTCTTAGGATGCTAAAAACACTCTAAACTTTCTTGTCCTGTTCACACCTTTTTACACTTTAGGTTGAAATTGCCTTCAACTTACACCAACCCATTGACTCAGACCACTTTATTAATCTGGAAACACTTTCAATCTCTTCTTGCTCCTTCTCCCTCTCCTACTGCTACTCTTCAATTTCTCCCTCTAACTCCTTCCTCTGTATCGGTCAAAACATGAACCAAATTGAAAAACTTAAACCTATGCTCTGTAAAAGACTTCCAACTATCAGACCTAGCCACAAAAACAATACAAGATATGCTTTCACTCCTAAGTCTTCCCCAAGCAAGATGGCTGGAAATGGCCAGCCTTCTCCACCTCTTACAAAAGATTGCTAGTAATCCTCAATTATCCAGAAACTTGACCCTATTTGAATTTTTCCTTACAGACGCTAACTCGGGAAAGGTATCTCTTCAAGAATTCGTAACACTTTTATTAGAGTATAAACTCTCACCCTTAATAGATTCAAAGTCACTTTGGGAAGATGATACACTTATTCCATATGACACAGACACATGGAAAAAATACCCATAAAGTTATATCAAGCCTTGAGATCTCAAAAAGAAAGAGAAATATCCTTAAAAACATTCTACTGCTGGTACCTCATGCCCTTAAATCTCCACCGCATTAACAAATCTATTTCCCCTCTCTGCTGGCATGGATGCAAACAGATGGGAAACTGTATTCATATGTGGTGGTCATGCTCAGTTATCTCAAAATTCTGGCTAACGTTGTGTAATTATACAACAAAGAATTACTCTAACACCCATTTTGGTTTTTCTGTTTATATTTACTTGCAAATGTAAGACTATTAAATATAAAGATATAATTAAATCTCTACTTACAGCTGCTAAAGCTGAAATAGCTTTAAATTGGAAGTC
>MTQE01000401.1:12596099-12611679 GCA_014337955.1 Aspidoscelis marmoratus | reverse complement strand
TATATATATATATATATATATATATATATATATATATATACACACATACATACACACATACATACAAATATGTTACTATTCATATTTGCATTATTAGAAAAAATGCATCATTTTGCAGGGCCTGAAATTTTAGTAATTCCTAGGCATTGTGCTTGTTGTGACTATTGGATAATAAGGCATGGAACTGATTAATCAATGTAATATTTAATAGAGGGGTAACTCTAGCACCTTGTGGATTATATAACCACCAACTCCTTCCCTTCATGTTTGTTACTATTTGTTTGTTACTATCTCCCAAAGTGACGAATTTTCCAGTGCTTCTATAGCAAAGGCTCCATTAAATACTTACCATGAAGATGATTTCAGAACAAGGATCCTTAATCTAACTGAGTAAGGGTAGAGCCTCCAGACATGATTAAACGTTCGTAGCCATTGTGCTGCCACTTCCAGTCGGACAGGCAGAATGAGCAGAAGCTGTGCAGGGAGGGTGGAGTCCCTGTGCAGTGGCCTTCCATTGTCCAGACAGGATGACCAATCATCCACAGGAGCAGATAAGAATTTGAGGAAAAGTCTGAAGTAAAAAGCTGCTGATTACTGCAGTGCAGCGGCAGTGCAGTGGTTGTGAAGCTTTAAGAGTGTCTGGAGGCACCTTAAGGTCGCATCTCCATGTTACCAGCCTTAGAGCAGGATTGGGCCTACCTGACTGTTCCTCCTAGCTTCAGGCAGCTTGGGAAGCAACTTGACAGCTCCACTGCTATCCTCAAGGCTGCCATTTTCTATTCTTTATGCTTGCACTCAGAGGCCTCCTTGCCCTTCCTGCACAGGCAACAGAGGGGCAGCATGGAAGTAGTTCATTACTGTAAGAGCCAGCTTCAGTGCATGAAAATCAGCTTCAGACCTCTTTTTGTGCACTGAATTTCTTTTGCAGTTTTGAAAGGGATTGAAGTAACTCTACTTAGCTTCATGTCCCTTTGGCATGAGACTACCTTGATTTCAATACAGCTCCAACCACAGTGAAGGCTGCATGGAGATGCAGCTTAAGTCTTTAACATTACCTTAGATCACCAGGGCCTTAGATGTGTGCTGGAGGCCCCTGAGCCATCTTCTGGAAATTGCTTTCACAGCAAATAAGCAATGCTATGCTTCCTCAAATATCCATAGTTTAGTTTTGTTCATGCAAACTAGAAGTGGCCTGAAATCATTCCTTTCTGGAGATTTCAGGGACATTTGGTTTACAAATCATATGCTTGATTGGATTGGTGGTCCATCTAGATTAGTAGCTTATTCTTATAACTGCAACCAGCTGCACCACAAACGGCACAAATATACACCATGCTTTCCTCATATAGCCTCCCATGTCAGAGGAAGTGACACAGCCATCAGGGTTAGTATCATCGATAGTCCTATCCACCATCCAGAAGTCTAAAGTTTTTTTAAGCTTTCCAAGGCTTAAACACCACACCAATAAATGTATACATTTCGTGAAAAAAAAATCTCCATCCTTTCAAAATTCAAATTCAGTGGTGTTCTCAGAAGGAGATCTAGAGTTCTCTTTAGCCATTCTGTCCAAACTGTTTTGTAATGTTATAGGCCTCAGTTATGTCCCCTTTGACTTACTTTTGGGACGGAACAGCCCCAAGCCTTCTCATAGAGGAAGCCCACAGGCCTTTAACTCTAGTTACTTCTAATTCCTTTCTGAGATGTGGTGACCAAAACTGTACGCGTTATTACAGATGTGGTCATACCATTGCTTTATAGGGCAGTATTATATTGACAGTTCTATATTCAGTACCATTTATTAGCTCTAACATGCTTTTGGCCTTTTTACATTGATCCACACTGGGATGATGCACATTATGCCAAGATCTCATTCCTGGCCAATAATAATCAGCTCAGATCCTGTTAGTAGGGATATGCCAAAATAATTTATCAATGCTTTATAAACATTCAAAACAGCTAAGCCCATCTTACATGGGAATATCTAAAGGAACACCTTCTCCCATATCGACCTGCCCATGCCTTAAGATCTAGAGGGGGGGCCCTCCTGGTTGTTCCACCACCTTCAGAAGTGAGGCTGGTGAGGACCCAAGAAAGGGCCATCTCAGTAATGGCCCCTAGGCTATGGAACAGTCTCCCCACTGAGGTGCATCAGGCTCCTTCTCTGATTCGGTTCAAGAAGGCGGTGAAGACGCACCTCTTTGCTGAGGCCTTTGGCTAGATGTTGGCCATGTATGCTCCCCACTGCACATGCTACTCTTTTGATTGATACCATGTTGGTTTTTAATGTGTTGGTTTTAAATTTTAATGTGGGTGGTTTTGTTTTGTTTTGATATGCTAGATTTTAAAAACTGTTACCTGTCCTGAGGCCTTTGGGTAGAGGGCGGGATATAAATATAAATAAACAAATAAATGGGAGTGTGACGGATTCAGGGTGCAGGCTGCTTTGTGCAAACTGCTTTGTAAGCTTCTGTTGCAAACAGCAAAAAGGGCAGGAAACATTGCCCAGGCCCTTTTGCATTTATTGGCTACAGGCGAAATTGGAGGGAAAACCTGTCCAGGGGCGAGGAGGCTTGACTGACTGGCAGGAGGGGTTTCCTTCAGTATCCATTAGCAACAGCCAATGAGAGTGCTAGGGCCTATTTGGTATTTATAGCAGAAACCAGAGCTCTCTTGGTCTTTCTCTGGGCAAGATTTGAAGGGGATGGATCATGGGGAATCTTTCTCTGAGGGAAATTTGTGCTAGGGATTGACCAGGGCTGCGGTTACAGCTTAGCAAGGAAGGGCTGAGGCTTGTAATCACCTGAGGCATTGATACTTTCCTTTGGTGGGGCTTGAGCTCAGGCAAGGCTAGTTAAAGGGTAAAGATTGATGGGTTTAGCTTATTGAAAAGGCATACTGTTTTCCTGTGAGAAAGGAAAGCTGTTATTAATGGGAGGCTTTGTTACTTAGAGACTATTGAACTTAGACTATTGATACCTGAACTTTATATTTTTCTCCACAAATACCTTATTGTTTGTTTTGTTCAATAAACCTGTTTTGGTTTACTGTTTAAGTGCTTGCTACCAGTTTATTGAATTAAGACTGTAGTACTCACTCGGTCATTGCATGTTCCCAGAAACCTACTGGTGCCCAGCTACTCTTAGGAGGGCAGGCACTGGCTGGTCTGTTGGGGTCATGACAGGGAGGGAGATGAGTTTTAAGAATATTCCCTATATTTATATTTATTGCTCTGAAGGGTGGAATATAAATAAAGTGTGTGTATGTTAATTTAGTTCATACATTTTCTATGTCTAGTTTCTGTTTTTCATTAACTTAAAAATGTCCTACTTGTTTTTTTAAAAGTATTCACAATCCTTCACAAGATAAAAATTAAATAGTGGTTTTCTTAAAAATACTTTTCAAATGGTAAGCAAGCACATTTCTCATTAGTTAAGCATCCAGGCATCTTTTTTTTTTAATTGTCTCAGAGTTGGTTCCATCGCTATTAGTAATATTCAGTTTTGCTTTTAATTTTTCTCCCTGATTTACAAAATCTCTGTTCCTCATCTTCTGGGTAGCAGGAGTTTCAAGATACCTCCATAATTTAATCATCGTGCTCCCCTAAGATCACTTACGAGAATATCCGCCTGTCCCTCCACTTGGAAAAATTATGGAAATTCTCCCCAATATAAGAGTTTAGATAGTGGCATCCTCTCTGCTTTTCTAAGCTGTTGTATCTCCATATGAGGCAGCAAGACACACTTCAGCCATGATCACACCTTAAGTTGAAGACATCCTCAGACTGTCGTCTATGTATTCTCTCCACTCACTTCTTTTCCTCAGTTCACTTTTTAAGTGAGTTTTCTTCCATTTGGTTTATCCAGAGTCCGCTTTTATACAGGACTCAACTTGTTTTGGCAAGCCAGGCCATTTTCACCATTTGTAATGAGTGCACTACCACAGTTTCAGGCGCAATTACTATCCAAGTCATCTTTTTGGCAGGGTGTGATTTCCCGCATCTTGGCTCACCACTTCAAACATCTCCATGCTATATGTTCTGTGGAAGTAGTCACTCGATATATGTGAACCAAACAGCTAAAAATCAGTTCATGCACACATGTTCCTCCAAGAGGTCAGCTGAGTTGTTACAATGGGTGTTTTTCCACTGTGCTCCTTAGATCCGGATATAAAAAGATCCGGATCTAATAGATCCGGATTAAGGGAAGCACCCATGTGGGGAATCCGGATCGACCCCCCAAGAAGTCTGACCATCACCCCAGGTGTCTTGGGGGACAAGGTGGTGCACTCTCTGAAGTCCCTTCGAAGAGATCAGCGCAGACTTCGGAGCCGCTCCGGAGTCCCTTTGGAACGTCTCCAAAGTCAGCGCTGATCTCTTCGGAGAGACCGGTGGCGAGACTCTGAAGTCTCTGCCGATCTCTTCAGAGAGACTGTAAGCAAGACTCCGAAGTCTCTGCCAATCTCTTCGGAGGGACTTCTGAGGGAAGGCTGCGCTGTCTTCGCTAATAGCGAACGACGGTGCAGCGTGGCTCCGGAGTGACTCCGATGTCTCTGGTGATCTCTTTGAACTGATTTCGGAGTCATTTTGGAATCACTTCCGAATGACTCCGAAGTCACTCTGAAGCTGGGATTTCAGGGCTCCCCCCCATGGGTGCATCCCCTCCCCCTAGCCTCCTCTAGACCCCATTGCCACACAAGTGTGGAAACAGGCTGCCTTTAATCCGGATTTTCTGGTTGAAGACCGCATGGGGTCTACAGAAAATCTGGATTAAAGGCAGAAAAGTACCCATATGATTCGGATTTCCCCAGCGGCAATGGAAGCAGATGTGTCCCAAATGGGTGCCGTGGTGGAAATGGGGTCATCCGGCTCACACCCAAATGGGTCCTTAATGGGTGCAAAAATGAGTACTTTTTGACAGTGGAAAAACACCCATAATCAGATCTTGCAGTGCTTATTTCAATCAGCACCCATGATGGAATAGGACTTCCTTGCAAAACCAGAGGTTTAAAGGAGAATGAAAGGCAAAAGCTCACTGTCGACAATCCCTGAGCATAATAAGCAAGGACAATATCTAAAGAAGATCTGGGAAGGGGTAAGATCTGAAGCCTTGTATATTAGCCTAAGTCGCCGTTGATCTACGGTGGCTTGGAGGTTAACCCATGTTGTGTTCCTACCCTCCCGCTCTATTTCTCTGTGTTGATTAGCTTAATCTGACAAACATTCAGTAAACAAATAAGAGCTAATCACTGAATACTGTGGCAACTCTCATTTTCATAATGTAGCTAGCTGTTAAGCTAGTAGTAAACACTAGGGATATAATTATCTGTAACGTCAGCGTGAACCTGTTTGCTAAACCAAGTCTGCATTATTTATTAACATATTTAGCCCAGGGAGTGATCAGGCACAGTTAAAGGGATGCCTTCTGGTTTAATTTAAGGCTTTAGGGACAGATATAATATACCTAAAATCACCTTAATGCCTCTGAATACCAAAGCCTCTGAATGTCTACTACTTTCTAAGATGGGAACCTTTAAGGCAGGTCAGCCAGGAAACTGCATGAGCAAAGAGACCTTGATTTCCCACCCCGTGGCCAATAAGTGGGTAGCACTCTTATAGTCATGTTAGGTTGCCTGACTCTTCGCAAAGATAGGCCGCAGTGTAAGGTATGTGTTAGCTGCATATTCGGGTGCTCCAACCGTTTGGAAGGCATTTTTTGTATGTGTTTCACGATGGGATGCTTATCCTTGAAGAGATTATTTTAAAAAGCTTTGTCAGATCACACCCTCATTTGACTTCTACTTTCCTTTAGCTGTTTCTGTTTTTGTAAATGCCACTAGAGTAGAACACCAATTCGTACAAAATGTACGTGTTCCCTGACCACTTGTCTATGTGTAGCATAATACATTGGGGAAAACTGCTCCTGGCCCTGAGGGCAGCCTCGGGGGGGCCATTGACATGAAAAGAAAGAACTTGAATGCATATGGTTCTTTTAGTGCATTCCAAAAGGCTGTTTCTGAAAACACTTCTAAAATTCATTTCTGGATGCTGTATGTCACTTGAAGCTACACTAGATTCCAACCACTATGGAACAACTGACCCACTTTAAAAACAAACAAAGCTTTTCTGCTAATGCTCCCTCCCTCCCCCTTATTCTTCCTTGCAGCAGTGAGGGAAGGAGCTGAGGGCAGGGTGGACACATAGTCTTAAGCAATCACTGCTGTTAGATCTCCAAACGGAGGGGGAAGCAATGAAGAAGCAGTTTGCCCATAGACATGCCAGGAAGGGAACAAGGATATGCATCTGCTCAGATTGCTAAAGCTGTATGTATGTATGTATGTATGTATGTATGTATGTATGTATGTATGTATGTATGTATGTACTTATTCAGTCAGTCAGTCAGAGGACTGTGTGGTGCAAGGGCACTTCAATGCAAAAAGGTTGCCACCCTCAGCGTTGCTGCAAGGTGAATTTACCTCTTCTTGCCACCCTCTCAAGGTGGCACAAGTCACACCCAGAATCATCCACTCTGACCACAGAGTGTCTGGTGAGAGCAAACACAAACAGCTTTGATTTCTGGAGGGTAACATTTGCCACATGCCACAAAACAGTTTCCTGTCTTTCCTATCTTGCCCTGGAACCTACCTGATGACTCCAGTCCTTCAACTGGTATTCCAAGGATTAAGATGCCTCCCTTCCAATATCATGATCTGACTTTTACACTGTCTCTTGACAACATGCTTGGGTGCTTTTTGTTGAGCAACCAAATGATTTACTAGTATTTTAACTCCTGACTTGAAGACAGGCCCTGGGGTTTTGACTTGGCCCTGAAGGACTCTTAGAGGCTGTGGTCACACTTAAGATTAAATCCAGCTTCAGTCCACTTTTGGAACAAGAGAATACATCAGCAAAGTGACAAGCTGTTTTCTTTCAGTGTAAAATAACTCAGAAAATTCATGCTAACGTGGAAAGAAAATTACTGGTCACTTTGCTGATGTGTTTTCTCACTCTGAAAGTGGACTGAAGCTGGAATAAACCTTAGGTGTGACCACAGCCTCTGCTTCTTTCTTGAGAACACCTGATTCTGAGGACAACTCTGCCTGCTGTACCCAAACTCCTGTGTTCATCTGCCTTGTCTTGCCAAGCCTGGTCCCTGTGAATGCAGTTTTATCCTGTTGTCCTTTGAAATGCCTGGCACCTCTAGATTCCTGCACTTGCCCACTATCCTTCCTACTGGTGCAGGTCCTGCTTGCTGCTGCTTCTGGGAACTCTTCAGCTGCATCCATACAGGGCCAGGGTTCCAGCCCAGCAGCTGGGGGAATGGTTCAACTGCACTGCAAACCAATCCGTTAGGACTCCATGATGGGACTGTGCCTGCACAGGACAAGGCACTGGAGGGGCCTATAGTGAAAGTGATGCTATAGCCCACTCCAACAGAAGAAAGCAGTCTCCAAAGTATTCCACTGTGGTAGAGGAAAGCATCTGATTGTGCGCAGACAGCACTGGGAGCCTGATCTGATCTGCCATGCAAAAGGACCCTGGCACCTTTTTGCCGAGCTCTCACATGCAGCCATGGAAGTGGGCCACGTCTGGGTGCTCAGCTAAGGAAGCCCGAGTCAACAGCTTTAGAGGCTAAGGACTTTTATGCCAGAGTCTGACGTTGTGCCTTTGTATGTGGCCTTTGGCAAGGACCTCCAGACAGCACTCCAGTATCTTGGATTGCTTGATCCAAACCAGCATGGCCCAGGATAATGCATGCTGTGCAGAAATGGCCTCCTGAGCTGCAGAGAAAGGATCTGTAATTACTCTATTTTAACTATATTGTCATTTAATAGTTTTTCTCTATTAAACCATAAAGATACAATATCAAGTCTTTCTAGGATTACATTTAACTTGTGTCTTTGTGAGATTCTAAAATCAAATCACCCTTTCCTGCAATGAATTATTCACAAAATAGTGATATACTCCACAGTACCCCTCTGGGCTAGAGGGTAGCCCTTTAAATTACTTCTGGATCAATTAAAAAAACAACAAGCCACCCTGAAGAGCTGTGTAGGGCCTACATCATGGGGAATTCCCCATCTCCTAGCTAAAAGAAAGCTTGGGTGCGCCTTCCTGTACTCATTCTGTTTAAGTAATCTGGAAGAAACTTTTGGACACCCTCTCTTACTTACCTGAGTGAGTAGTCACAGGACATTTTGCTTTGGATATTAGACCCTGTGAGAGCAGATGAAGGATTATTTAGCACATATTTTCAGAATTTGAACACAGAATTGGAAGCATCTATCCCAGTCCTCAGCTTTGTTGACTGTTTTTGAAGCAATGTTCTTCCAGTCTGTTTGGCTCTGACATAATGCAGGAACCACATCATCTGAGAGTCTGTGTCTACTGTCCATATGACTATTGGAGCAACAACATAATGGAACAAAACAAAATGTGTTTATTTTAGGGAGAGGCTAAAACATGTAGAATGTTAGGCATGTTAGGAGAAATTATCTTTACATAAGTTTTGCACAGCAAAGACAAAACAATGCAAACAGCTAGTGAGGCCTGGATTGACAAGGTCAGAGGACAGGATACACAAAATATGTTCTACAGATGCGTAGAAGGAGATTGCTGTTAAAGATTTAAGGATTCCTAAACAGTTTCATACAGTGCGTTGATACCTTTGCAAACAGAATTATGTTAACCATTAGTCAGTCTGTGGTTTTGTTTTAAAACTTGCTTTACTTGCTTTGCTTGTGAGTGTCTATGGGAGAAGAACCTTGAACAGTCTATCTGCTTTGAGTGGCCTACTTAGAGAAGATAAAATGCTGCAGAATTTTTTTAAGCATCTGGAGAGGAATAAGCCAATACAGGCTTTTTATTATTATTATTTCAAAATGTCACTGAAATGCTAACTTGAAACACTCCTTGAAACTCCTTGAAATGCTGACTGGATGAAAAAGGAGGAAAAATGCCTAGGAAAGTTTTTTTTGATGTAAAAACTCTGACAATGGTTTGATGAAATGCTTTGTAAGTGACCTTCACAATCACTTGACTTGTGATGGTAATTTAAGTGATTAGTGGGCATCTAAATGTTTTTTATGCAGCACCAACCCTCAAAGTGAAATGGTGAACATTTTTCAAATTAATCACTTTATTATAAATATGTCCACTTGTTAAAGTTATGTGCTTATTATTTTTTCAGAACTGTAAGCAGGGAAAATTTATGCTGCCCCACTTTCTTAGTTTGATGGTTATATTTTAAGAACAAAAGAAATGTCCTGCTGGGTCAGATTAGTGACATATCTCTTCCAGCAACCTGTCTCCATAAAACTGAACCACAATTATTCATGGAAGTCCTCTGTTTGCCAGAACTAGAAAGAAACTTCTATTTTCTCATCTGAAAAAGGGGCCAAAGGAAAACAGAATGCTTCAAATGGGATTGCTAATAAGATAATGTGAATACTATGCAAAGAACTTTCTTATTTTGCTAAAGTTTTGTATCATGAATTCATTGCTAGACAGAGTTAATGGGATCAAAGACATTTCCTTGGACATCTGCTTTCCTAGATGGCTCTAGAATATTACTCAGCATTTTGCTTTTAACATTGGAAATTATTTCAATAATGGGACTAGATATGCATTAAATTTAAACTTCAGCTCAGCTGTACTCACTGGTTGTATGACCAGGTTTCCTATGATTACTAACAGCTCCATCATCAGTAATATAAAAACAAAATCCACACAATAAAAGCATAAAATATATTTGTGGCTTTAGGCAAGTAGAAAAGATGAAGAGAAGTTTAGAAGCCTTCTTGCATACTGACTTTGGAAACTAGGCAACAGAATATCAGGAGCACTGGAATTTCTCTTTTGGCTCAAACCAGGACCTTTTTCAGTTGCAGTACGTTCTTACTTCTGCCTGTGGGGCTCATTTTGGAGAAGGGACTTGGACTGTGGTCACACCTTCACTATAAACCTTCTTCAGTACATTTTCAGGTATGACTGCTCACACTTTTTCATTTTTATCCATTTTATTTGTGGACTTCCCATCTTCTGTTTGGACTAGCTTGAGTGGTAAGTTCACAAATAAAACAGATAGAAATGAAAAGGTGTGAGCAGCCAGACCTGAAGATAGTCTGAAGAAGGCTTAAACTGAGGGTGTGATCACAAGCATATTAAAGTAGTACATAGGCTGATATTTTGAACGAGGGTATTGGACTTCTTTGGACTTCCTTTCTTGCATGCCTTGTTTTCTCATCTTAAGTATGTTCAAATATTTATTAATAAATGTTCTAAATTCCTTAATCAGATTTTCATTTTTCCCAAACTGAATTTTGTGGCTTTAGACCAGTGGTTCTCAACCTTCCTAATGCTGCAACCCTTTAATACAGTTCCTCATGTTGTGGTGACCCCCAGCCTAATCCTAACACTAACCCCCCAACCATAAAATTATTTTGGTTGCTACTTCATAACTGTAATTTTGCTACTGTTATGAATCGTAATGTAAATATCTGATATGCAGGATATATTTTTATGGTTGCAAATTGAACATAATTAAAGCATAGTATTCACAGCAACCACAGCTGAATATAAAAGTGTCGTTTTACCTCCAATACTGCTGCTTTCTACACAGTAGCTACTCTCTACTGTATTTGTATGATGGTCTTAGATGACCCCTGTGAAAGAGTAGATCGACCCGCAAAGGGGTCACAACCCACAGGGTGAGAACCACTGCTTTAAACCCTTCAAAATAGTTAATATTTGATCAAATGTCTCCGTCCTTTTGAGTGGGCTTCTTTTTACGCTTCTTATGAAGTAGAGGCAAAGCAGAGGGCCACTGCTTCTTGCAATGGCACTCTGTGCTTCTGAAGTAGCTGGTGCAGGATCGATCACATATTTTAGAAATACAGCTATTCCTGCTGGCACTGGGCTAAGGGGAACAGCTATGTCTCTGTGCATGCACCATCCCAAATGCCTCAGTGGGTTGTTTGTGGCATTATAGCTCCATTTTCAACAGCATTAGGCACCCACTGAAGAGTCTGACACCTAAACAAGATGGCTGGAGGTGAGATGTGAAATAGCACTCTGAAGACAAGAGCCTTATGCCAGAAATGGAGGTGTGGAAATGTCCTGCGGTTCCCTGTATGCCAAAATAGAGGTATAGAAATGCCCTATAGCACCACAAGGAAGACACTTTTGTAGAGTCATATGCCTGTGGCTCTCGGGATATGGCCTGTATGACATTAACCTTTTCCTCGCTAAGCTTTGCTTCAAGGATATTCTTACATATGGTTTATGGAGTAATGGTCACACAACCTGCATCTGTGAGCCTTTTCGCACTGGAATGGTTTGGACGTCCGCACTTCAGGACACCCAAACCATTCAAAACTTAGCTGATGCGTAACTAGGCACCAGATAAGTCTAAATTGCCTCCATTAAGGAGGCAATCGCATTGCTGAGGCAATGGTGCCAGGGTGCATACACAGCACCATTGCTGCAGTGACCGGGTGATGCAGTGCAGAACCATGCCTGCACTGCCAGTCACAAGCTCCTGGAAGAGGTGCAAGTGAAGCATGCAGGGGTTTCCAAGCCACTCATATAGCCGTAGAGTAGTTACAACTGCTGTATTGCTATATGTGCAGGAGGAACTCCTGCACAGGGAAAGCCACTTCTGGTAAAGAAGTAGTTCCATGCAGCGTAGATGCAGTGTTTGAGTTCTCCCCATCTTCACTTTTTGCCTTCTTTGAAAAGGCGCACAATTGCCTTAGTGTTCATAGGGATTTGCAGATGTCCTACCCCTTCCCCACTACCCTGGTTTTCATAACAATTATGCAACTTTTCCCCAGTCCTTACAATGTGGAGAAATACAGTGGGAAATTGGTGTGGTTATTATACCATAAATAGAAAACCTCAGTGCTGTCTCATTAAGGGGCTCCTGCGACAAGCTAAACACTTTCAGCTGCACACACCCCAAGCTCACCAGACCTACGCAGGTGGGGAAAATGCCTGTTTAATTGGAGCAGGTATCTTCAGGTGAGTGATGGCTCCTGAAGGGAGGAGAGAGACACCTGTGGGGGAAATTGCAGCTCCAACCAGGTAGATTTTTAAAAAATAGAAAGCAGAAAATATGTATTTCTTTCCTCCTTTCCAAAATCAGCTAAGTGTAAAATTGCAAAATACTGTGCTGAACATAGGAGGAGCCCTGCTGGATCAGGCCACAGCCCATCTAGTTTAGCATCTTGTCTCACACAGTGGCCCACCGATGGCGTCTGGGCATTCTGAAGCAAAAGACAAAGACTAAACCTTCACTTGATCTCAGATCCCTGCAAATGGCCTTTAGAGACATCCTGCTGGATTTGAGACTATGAAGACTGTCGATCTGAGATTATGAAAACACTGCTCGAAGGATAAAAGATGTCTTTCACTGTTACTGTTTGTTTAATAATAGGAAGAAGAGTTGGCTTTTCTATCCTGCTTTTCTCACCCATTTAAGGGGACTCAAAGCGGCTGACAAAGCTTTTCTCTTCTCCCCACAAAAGAAAACCCTGTGTGGTAGGTGGGGCTGAGAGCTCAGAAGAGAGCTGTGACTAGCCCAAGGTCACCCAGCTGGCTTCATGGGGGAGGGCAGAATTAAACCGGATATTCCCAGATTAGAGTCCGGCTCCCTAACCACTAGACCAAACTGGAAATAGTCATAACAACTCTGTACCTTACATAAATCAATTTTATCTTGGCATATGTAGTTTTGTTTAAACTATGTGTAGATGAAATCATCCTTGCACTGCTTATCTATTCATGTGACAGTCTAAACGTGCAACAATCTCCCATGTATATTTTGGAGCATCCTTGAGATTCACAAACTTGTTTTTCCTCCCAGTGAAAAGCATTTATAATCACCTGGCTTTGCGATTCCCTTCCAAATATTAACTTTTTTCTTTCCCGAACTGTTGATTAAGCCTTGCAGTTAAAAGGAACGACCGAAAACGAAGGTGGAAAAGAAAGCACATTTTAACAGGTCATAAACGGACAGCACCCGGGACGGGGCAGCAGCGTTTGATCCCAAATGGATCTGCTTTCCTGCCTCAGAAGCAGAAAGGGGGAAGGGAGGGGAGGGGAGGGAGATCTCCAGTAATCAGCTGTTTAGGGCACGAGCTTCAGTTTGGACTTATTGATTCTTTGTTTCAGTTCCAAATCACACAGTAACTGCATCCTGCACCGTCTTCCCGGCGCGGCCCCAGCCCCATGCGGGCTTCCCCCACGCTACTTCCGTCATTCTCGTCCGCAGATCACTGTGCATCTCTGAGGCTCAAGCCGCTGCTGGCGTTTAAAAGGGGAAGTTTGCTATTAGCCATCCGACGTGTCAATCAAGCGCCTGGGAATTTCCAAAGGGGGGGGCGGTGCTGAATCACGCTTCTTCCTATGCAGCTAGAGAGGAAGTAAGGCGGGGAGATGTCAGAGCCAGAGGTGCACAATACAGTAGACCTGGGGGCTGGTTGCGCCCCCTGCATCTGTAGGTCTTTCACAGGTAAGATGAAATCCACGGTGGGTTTTCTGTCCTGGGAAGAAACGTGATCTGTTGTTTCTGCTTCTTTGGGGGGGGGGGGGGTTCATCCTTTAACCCTGTTTTGCCAGACCACATTTTGGATGTTGTTAAGGAGTAGTTGTTGATGCTGAGAGACACCCCTTCCACTACACACCGCTTTGGACTTTACACTAGGTGTACGCGGTGCTGAAACAGGTTCTGGCAAGTGGAGGCTTGCTCGCCATTTGTTTTCGTGAAGCTGTTGCATTGCTCTGAAACGGAGTGCGAAGGGTAGATTTTCTCTCTTTAGTAAACAAGAGCCTTCGTTTGCTACAGGCGGTGGGTCTCTTCTGGGAGTTTCGAGTAGTAAAAGTTGTTGGCACTGCAAACGAGTCTTAAAATGTTTCGTGTCCTGCTTATGGCATTTGAATGTGACAGAGAAGATGCTGGGATGGATTTATGCTGGCTCTTGCTTAGAGGTTCCCTTAAAAAGGCCTTCACAAAACTCTTTTGAGAAGTCTAGCAATGGTGCGTAGGGTTAGTGGGTGGTATTGATCCATGTGTCTGAATGAGACTGTGTTGGCTATTTTAATCTTGGGTAGCAGCCTATACAGTATGAATGACATTTTGGCTCTGTAATGTGTTAGCTATGTTGAGACCTTTGAACTATACAGTAAATGTAAAATTGTAGTAACTTTAGTAAGTTTTGCAAGTATGGGCAGAAAGTTCATTCTCCATCGTAATGCCATTTAAAGGTAAAATGATCTACTGTACTGATTTGCTTAGCCTTGCTCCATTAAAGCCCTGACAGCAAATTACCTCGGTCACTACCAAGAAAATTGCATGAAGGTGTCCATGCTTTTACTCAGGATATAGATAATGACTTGATGGTACCAAACAGTATTAAACTTTTCTGCAACAAGAAACTTGACTAGGTGTTTTGATATCATTAGGCTAATTCTGGTCATATAACTGTGACTTTATCAAGGCGGTAACCATTTCTGGTCACTTTATTTCAAAGTAAGAATTACTGACCCTGTTTTACATTTAAAAAAAGAAGCCAGTGGTAAGTAATCAGTTACGGTATACACATGAGGTAAAGCACTATACATTCCGTGTTTTAGGCCACAGTATGACTTGCTTTTAAACCTAAAGGATTCCCAGAGCGTGAAAGTACTACATGTATGCCAAAGTGAGAATTGCCCCTAATGGGTGGTGGAGATGTGCTGGCGTGACTATAAACTGGACCCCTACCAAGATCGTTTCAGTAGTCTCTTTATCTCTTTCTGCACTCACCTTCTCTGTTCCTGTGAGGTGGCAGGACAGATTGGAGTGGGACAGAATTGTCTTCATTCAGACGGCTCAGTCCAGTTAACGCTTGGCACAACCTTCAAAAAGCTCTTGGAGGCAGTGCCAGGAATGAAAATGTGTTGTTTCCCAGCTGGATTGATTTCAGGGCAGACTCAGTTCCAGTGGCACTCCCTGTACTTCTTCCAAAAAGTGTTCCCTGTGGTGTACCAGACCTCAGGGGTATGCCATCTACAAACCTGGGTGGTTCCTTATACCAGCCTGGTCCAGTTTTAGACCTTTTCATTGAGGTCAACCACTAAATTAGATTTTTTTTGGGGGGGGGGCTCCCAAGTCTGGGCCATGCTTGGAGTTCCAGCTTGGGTGAAGTGAAAGCAGGAGCTTTTCTCAGAGCACACGGCGAGAGATAGAAACAGGAAGTTTTTCTCAGAGCACACGGCGAGAGATAGAAACAGGAAATTTTCTCAGAGCACACGGCGTGAGATAGAAACAGGAAGTTTTTCTCAGAGCACACGGCGTGAGATAGAAACAGGAAGTTTTTCTTAGAGCACACGGCGTGAGGTAGAAGCTTTCTCAGACCAATCAGAGCAGCGGACCAATAGGAATTAGCCACACCCTCAGGGAGGAGGAGTTACTCTGCTCAGCAGGGCTTAAATAGAAACAGCCCGCGCGCCGAAATTAAAACAAAACAAAACAAAACAAAAAAACCCAAAAAACACACAAAAAATATATAAAAAAGGTACAGTGGGATAAAAAAAAATTCATTC
>MTQE01000401.1:12540173-12551218 GCA_014337955.1 Aspidoscelis marmoratus | reverse complement strand
GTGTCCACCTGGACTCCAATCTTTCTATGGAGACCCAGGTTGTGCACTCAACTCAGATGGCCTTCTTCTATCTGAGGCAACCTTGGCAGTTAGTCCCCTAGCAACCATGATCCATGCGACGGTTACCTCCAGCCTAGATTACTGCAACTCCCTCTATGCTGGCCTTCCCTTGGGCCTGTTCTGGAAGTTGAAATTGGTCCAGAACGCAGCAGCCCGCTTATTAACAGGTACCCCTCGTCGGCTCCATATCTCCCCTATCTTACAGGAACTGCACTGGTTGCCGATTGAGTTCCGGATCCAGTTCAAGGTGTTGGTCTTGACCTTTAAGGCCTTATGCTGCTTGGGGCCCTCATATCTGCAGGATCGTCTTGCCCTCTATATGCCCAGGAGAATATTAAGGTCGTCTTCATACCTTAACTGGTTACAGGTCCCTGGTGTCAATGAGGCCCACCTTTCAGGCAACAAAAGTAGGGCATTCTCATGTGTCGCCCCTACCTGGTGGAACACTGCCGGCAAGTACTGGAGCAATCCAAGAACTGTCTAGTTTTTGGAGAGCTTGCATAGCAGAGTTGTTCCGCCAGGTTTTTGGCTAGCCTCAGGCTGGTCTTGCTCTTTCTGTCGTCTTTAGGGTCACGTCCCTGTGGATGTGAATTTATTTGTGTTGGAGCTGTGCTGCTATTTTATGTTTGTTGTGTGGTAATCTATTCTATGCCACTGGGGGGGGGGGATACCCGGGGTTTAAGACTGTTTAAATTGTTTTAAATATTCTTTTGATTTTAATTTTATATTATTCATGTTGTATGCTGTATTGCATTATCGTGTATTTTATGTTTTGTATCGTGAGTCGCCCAGAGCCCACTTGTTGGGTGGGCAGGATATAAATCAAAGAGTAAAGTAATAATGTCATTTTCCTGCCAGCTGACCTCCCTTTAAAGGATCTATGGGCAGAACTTCAATACGAAAACTAGCTCACAGAACATATGAGATTTTTAAAAATTGTTTATATTTCTACTTTTTACCCTGAGGTCCTCCAGTACTTTATATGACAAAAGCAGACAATATTGCAGATATAAATAAAAATGATTTCACTCCTCATCAAGTAGCCCAGAGACCTTCGGGTATGGGGCAGGGTAGAAATGTAAAAATAAATAAATAAATAAATAAATAAATAAATAAATAAATAAATAAATAAATAAATAAATAAATAAATAAATAAATAAATAAATAAATAAATAAATAAATGGAGCTGGGTAAAAATGGGGCCTACATTGTCCTCAGAGAAGGTTAATTTTCTTGCCAGCAGTTGAGAAAGACATGGGCTACGTCAAGAGTTGATTAAAAGTTATAGCCTGCTTTTCACAGTAAGATCCCAGGACCTAACCCACTCAGTAGCATTTCCCACAGCCCCACACGAGTCCTATTGTTTTTAGAAGTCTTCTTTTAAAATATAGAAAATCTTGAAATTTCCCATTATGAGGAAAGTGTCGTGTTTGTTCTGGCTCTTTGATGAGTGAAATAGAAATGTCTGCTTATTGGAACCCATCTGAAATAATCTCTTTACCCCTCCTTCTGCTTACTGTTAGCTTCTGACCTATGTTTTTTTCAGGATGGAGAGTCAATTCAAAATGAGGACACCGATCTAATGCTCCACTTCCAGCGCTTAGAGAACACACTCAGTATCTTTGCTGGGGAGTCAGATAAAACTCAACTCTTTGCCCACCTGGGGCTCATTGCTCTAGAGTTCAACCGTTTGGCCTCCAAGGTGCACAAGAATGAACAGAAGACATCCATTCTTCAGGTTGGAAGGCTGCTGGTAGATATACATAGTTCATTTGCTTTTCTAGTTTGAAAATGGCTGTGCGTGGGTCTTTTCTCTTTTCTTCACCTTCAGAATTGAGTGGTGAAAGCAGGTATGATACAGAATGCATGCCAAGCGCCTTTCCATGGAGATACTTAACATGCATAGCTTTAGTGCACATGCTGAATGCCTTGTCTGGTTATCCATGATGTGTCTTCCCACAACTCATCAGCTTTCGACTCTTTAATTTCTCTCATATTTTAATTTCTCTTTGCTCTTTCATCATAATGTCCAGTACACCAGTACTGCTGCTTCTACTACCACCTCTTTTAACAATCAAAAATACTTGTTTTTAAAAATCGGGAAGAGACACTAGATTAGTCAGTCAAAGGCATGGATAAATCTCTAAAACATGCTTAGTGGGGGTTCTTGACACACGTCGGAGGTGAAGCTATCAAGGAGAAGGCACTCTTACTCATTCCTACTGTGAGCCAGTTTGGTTTAGTGGTTAGGGAGCCAGACTCTTACTCTGGGAATACTGGGTTTGATTCCGCCCTCTCCCATGAAGCCAGCTGGGTGACTGTGGGCTAGTCACAGCTCTCTTCTGAGCTCTCACAGCCCCACCCACCTTACAGGGTGTTCTGTTGTGGGAGGAAGAATAGAAAGCTTTGTCAGCCGCTTTGAGTCCCCTTAAATGGGTGAGAAAAGCCAACTCTTCTTCTTAACTTCTGAGGGTTATGGCACTGCCAAGATGACTTCCTCAGTGGATCTTAATTCAAGGGCAGGTAGGAGGGAGGTTATTTAAAATATTTGGGAGGGGCAGGAAGCTAATGTTAGTACCTTGAATTGGACTTACTAGTGAATTAGCACTCAGTGCAGTCCTTTTAGGACTAGCATATGTGTTTGGCTGTCAGTTCTGCATTCTGCACCAACTACAGCTTCTGAACTAAGTTCAAGGGCAGCCTCACGTAGAGTGCATCGCAGTAGTCCAGTCTTTCCTAGCTTTGATAGCTCTGTGACTTCAGTGAGATATGTGTAGCAGGCAATAAGCATTTGAAGACTAGCTGCAAAGAGACTCATGAACAGGACAAAGTTTGGCCTTAATTATGCTGTAGGTCAGTGATGGTGAACCCTTTGAGCTCGGTGTGTCAAAATTCGCAAGAAAACCTAGCTTAACTCAGGTGCTGTGCCACATCTAGAAATATCCATAATTTTGTGATATATGTAGCTCTAGTAAATAAGTTGTATTTTTGATATATGTATTTTATTAAAAGCAAAAACAAATAATTATTTACATTAGTGCAATGGTTCTCAACCTTCCTAATGCTGCGACCCCTTAGTGGAGTTCCACATGTTGTGGAGACCCCCAACCACAGGGGTAGAGCAGCTGGGAAGTGGGAGAGAAGGGTGGCTTGAGACTCGTCGTGACCCCTCTGAAAGGGTAGTTCGACCCCCAAAGGGGTCCCAACCCCCAGGTTGAGAACCACTGCATTAGTGACTTTTGTGGCTGAATTTCCCTTGCTGAATCTTCAATTGAAAGTTGGTATTTTATACACTTCAAGAACAAGCAAGCACTACACGCCCAAGTGCCAGGGTGACCATGTGTGTCACCCAAAAGGGCTTGGCGTGTCACCTGTGACACGCGTGTCATAGGTTGGCCATCACTGCTGTAGGTCCTGTTCATTGGGGCACCTCTTATGTTCTTATACCCTCCTTGGAAACAGAACATGTCACCAAAGAAAAGTTAAAATAAAAAGCTTCGTCTTAAACAACTGCATTACTCATTTAGAGCTGGTCCATGATTGGTTGATTTACAGGAGGGTGTGGCCTCCACAGTAATCCAAATTGGACTGCTATAAGGTAGTTAATATAAGGCTCCCCTTAAGGATGTTTGAGAAGCTGTAACTGGTGGACAATATAGCACCAAGACTGGTAGTGGGCATCTCTGGGTAGATGCATATCGTGTTGGTCTTGAAAGATTTACACTGGTTCCAGTATATTACTAAACTCAAAGTATTGGTGCTACCATATAACTGACACAAAACATTAGTCATCTGTTACTTGATTCTGATGTGAGTGGATGAACTGAGTCGGTCTAGACTCACTTAGCTCTGCTTCCTTTCCCAGACATTTGGTGCAGACCAGTTCAACAAAAGAAGAGGGGGCTACTGTTCTGTTCCTCTTGCCAGACAGTGAATTCTTTCTGTGACTAAGTCAGAATCTTTTTTGTTGGGTCAGAGACAAAGAACTGGGATGCTGTTGGTGTATTCATAACTGTTGGGCTGTCTTAACATGGCCCAACATATACCTTTCATTGAGTGTTAGTAGCAGAGTTTATTGGTTAGAATCTGCTGATACAAAGGTTAGTGGTAAGGCTTTTGCCTTGGATTGTTCACTTGCTGGTAAGATTGATTACTACTCTCTGTAGGGGTGAGGGATCCATTGAGATGGTCTGCCTGTAGAGACTTGCGGATCCTGAATGATTGCTGAACTTTCTGGAGGATTTTCAAGTCGACAGTGATGGCACACTGTCAAGGCTCTGGTTTTGCTGTGGAAGTACAAGATGACCAGGGCCATTGATACTATCACTCCCTGGTGTATTCAGTGCCATTGTGGAACCTCTAGAGTACGTTGATACTCCATGAAGCTAAAGACAGATAAGCAGGAGGGTGAACAGATGGTGTAATCCTGCATTGAGCCTGACTGAGCATGAGTTAGAGCACTCAGTTATTAACTACCATTCAGAGAAATGGAGTTAATTCTCTGCCATTATTGTGTCCTCTAGTAGCCATCCAGGAAAGCTTTTTCAGGTGGTGAACTGCTTCATACGTTCTGGCCCAGGGAAGAAAGAATAGCTGGTGTCTGAGGCCTTTCTGCACAAACCTCTTGATTCGCATCCTAGGCCCCATGATCCACATTTTAATCCAGATCAAGGAGGCCCTATCCTCATTCGTCTGGCTCTGTCCATTGTAGACCTGATGTATCAGATCTGCAGACTCGACTAAGGGCTGTATTCCAGATCACGGAGGGCTTGCATATGGCACACCTCCATCTTCCGGAATTACCAAGAGATGTCATGTGGTGGCACTCTATAATGTCCTGTTGAAAATCACCCCCAAGCCTTGAGACTAAGAACTTTCACTTCTAGCTGTCAGGGGTTGTGGGGGTGGCTGTGAAGCTCATACAAGCTTTACACTCTCAGAGAGGCTTGAATCAGATTAGTGCTGTCAGTGTAGACAACACTGATCTGACCCTTGCCCCCCCCCCCATTATCTGGATCTACTGGTCTGGATCTAAAACTTCTATGTGCAGAAAGAGCCTGAAATTTGTTGTGATAATTTTTTTAGTCATTTTAAGAGCAAAGTTGCTCAAATTTGGAGGGGATTAGATACCACAGTTGTAAATAGTTATAGGGAAATGACTGGGCCAGTTATTTTTGAATCAGTTTCAATTTTTGTGATTTAGTGGTGTCAACAAGCTGCTTGCTGGATTGACCAGCTCATTCTTGATCCTTGTCCTTCCTGGCAGATTAAGCCATTGTGTGGTTTTTATTTTTATGCAGTTTGTGAACCTACCATCTACGTGTTTAATGTTTGCCACTGCTGATTATATATTTTTTTAAATAGACACTCTGTGAGCAGCTGAGGAATGAGAATGAGGAGCTGCGGAAAAAGTTGGAAAAGGAATTAGAGCAAAGGAACCAAGTCTCAGAAAAACTTAGGTAAGTGTGGGATGAGTAAGGCTGTGATCGGACACAGAAAAAAAGTACCCCTGTGGTGTCTTAGGGAAGGCTCTGAAGTGGATTGTTACTATACCAATCTGCTTCAATTCCTCTCATTCTGTGCTAGAAAAGTTGGATTAGAGAAGGTCTGGAGACACACGCTATTGTCTCTGAGGCACTTCAAGCTGCCCCTTTTGTTATGTCTGGACACATCCTGAAAGAGATGTGTCTGAGGAACTTTGGAGAAGATTCTAAGGTGCTTTTATTTCCTTTTTTTTTTTTTTTGGCTACGTATGAATGCAGCCTTAGTCTTTTAGCCCTCCAGAGGCATTGTCAGAATTGGAAATCTTACAGTCCTACTCTCTTAAAATGTTCCTCCTCACTGACAGTTGTGAGGTGTCTACAATCAAATCTTTTTAGGTACCTAGTGAAGACACAGTTATTCACCTAGTCCTTTTCTTCGGGAACTGAGGCATTTCTCCTTGTTTGCTTCCCCCCCTCCAGTATTTATTTATTTGTTTGTTTTTATATATACTGCTTTTAAGATTTTTATGTGGGAAGCAGTAAGTAAATATTTTAAGTAACATGGTCTAATAGTTTCCACTGGGATTTAGATCTGTGGAGTTGGTCCCCAAGAAGAGTAACTTTCTTTTAATAAGATTGTTCTAGCTTTGGAACAGGAATGGAGAATTCACAACCTCTGAACCAGATTTGTTCTGCAACCCTGTTTTTCATTTGTCGCTTAGAGGTATGGCCATCTCTGTGCAGTTTTCTTGGCAGAGATACAGAAGTGGTTTGCCATTGCCTTTTTCTCGGGGGAGGCTGGAGGTCAAACCTGTTATCCCCTGCCCTCAAGGCAGTATGCTCTACAGTCACTGCACAATAGACCAAATGAGCCTAAACAGGCTCCCCCGTTTATGTTTAGAAGAACAGGCCCAGTGCCAACACAAGACATCTTGGGCAGTGGCCCTAAACAATCAACTGGCTAATATTGGCCTCCCTTTACAATTCCTGTACAACCTAGGGCAAAGCAAGTGCTTATACAACGCACTGCTGATATCTACTCGCAAATGGACATAGCAAGTATAGTTACTGTAACTCTTGAGCTACAAAATTCTTAGCTGCCCATAAACTGAAAACCAACCTCGAAAACTACCTGACCATCCCACTTCCACTTCCCCTAAGAAGAATTTACATTAGGGCAAGATTTGAACTACTTCGACTTATGACGCAAACAGGGTGCTATTACAATATTGCAAACAGGGAGAGATTTTGTGCTTGCGGGGAACAGTTCGTGGAGGATGTTGAACATTTTTTGATTGACTGCCCAGCGTACTCTGAGCTCCATTCCAAATATTTGGAACCAGTATTATCTAACCTCGGACCTCGCAGTAGAGAGGACCTTCTAAACATTCTCCTGAAAGATCAGGAGAGAGCTACCGTGATCAGTGTGGGTCTATTCACTTTAAGGCAGTGGTTCTCAACCTGGGGGTCGGGACCCCTTTGGGGTTTGAATTACCCTTTCAGAGGGATCGCAATGAGTCTCCCGCCGCCCTTCCCTCCCACCTCCCAGCTGCTCCACCCCCGTGGTTGGGGGTCTCCACAGTATGAGGAATTCCATTAAGGGGTCGTGGCATTAGGAAGGTTGAGAACTGCTGCTTTAAGGGCTATTAAGAAAAGAGCACACCATTTGGAAGATAAAATCAAGTAAATAAGAATTTGACCATAAGCAGAAGGATGCTTGCTCACCCTTGCCTTTTTGTTTTGTCTTGTATGTTTGTATATGTATTTTGAAATGGTCATATGACTATTCAAATAAAATTTTACTGAGACACTGCACAACAGCCAAAGCTATTGTAAGCCATTTCCTTTAACTCTTCCCTCTGGTGAAGCACTATTTCGAAAAGTCTCAACACACTTGGTACAGTGACATCTCACTAGAGTTAGAAATGGTACTTCCAGCACAGAAAAATCCTATCTTTTTCTCAGTATTCTGTTCATTTTATTATTTCTTCCCAAAATAGATGTGAGAATTTGGAGCTCCGGAAGATGGTCATGATGAGCAGTAAAGAAGGAACTAAAGCAGAAGGCAGAGAATGTGCTGGACAGCAGCAGGTGGGAGCTTTTTCCTGGTCGAATCTCTGGTCCAAGTATTAAAAGACTTAAGAGTCTCTTTCTTCCACACTTGTTACTATGAAAACCGTTATGCTAAGGGGCTCTGGCTGTTCTCATTGAATGGCTCCTGTTTTCCCCTCTATGTTTTTACTCTTCGAGAATGTACTTAATAAAAGTTTGCTATGGGAGAGTTAGTCCCTTTGCTTCTAGATTTGGGCGGAAAAGGCATGGCAGCTTTTGGGTAGTGAGCTTGTTTCACCAGGATTTTAGCATCACATGAAACCTTTTTGTGTGCCTTCCTTTTAGAAGGGAGCGTCAGAGGAGAAAATGGCAGGAAAAAGCATGTTGGGATCGACTGAGAAGAAAGTGAAGATACTTGAACACCAGCGCAGTGAGGTAAGCCAGTTATTTGCAGCAAGTGATTTAGAAGTTATTTAGAAGTTATTCACTAAAGCAGAATTCATAAAAAACGAACCTCCTAGAAAGGACCAGGACTGTGAGTTGGGACCCCTACAGCAACTTATGCCCCTGCAGAATGCAGCAACTATCATTATTCCTTTCTTTGTAGGTGAGGCCATGTTATACAGGTGCATGACCTCCACACAGAGCCTTAATGCTCCCCTATAAGGATGTCTCTGCCCATGCAGTATGACCTGAGGCACAAGCACAGTGAATTGTCACAAAGCAAGTTGTAGGTGCCGTGCCGCTAAGCAGTTTGTTTTGATGAACTGCAGTTTGGCTCGAACTGAATGCATTTTGTTTTAAAATACTTATATACCTGGAAACTGTCTACTGGTGTTGGCCATCCAAGGGATCAAATAGGGGCCTTCATATCTTATTTGATCCTTCTAAGGCAGTGGTTCTCAACCTTCCTAATGCCGTGACCCCTTAATGGAGTTCCTCATGTTGAGGAGACCCCCAGCCATGGGGGTGGAGCAGCTGGAAGGTGGGAGACTTGTCGTGACCCCTCTGAAAGGGTAGTTCTACCCCCAAAGGGGTCCCGACCCCCAGGTTGAGAACCACCGTTCTAAGGAGATTTGCCAGTGACTGAACCCAGAACCTTTTTCCATGCAGAGCTGTGCTCTTGTCTCATACAAGAAAGGTCTAAACCAGAGGGCTGGGACTTCCTACAGAAACTACTTAACTGAGGCCATCTGACAAGAATAAGCTGGCATAACTTCTAAACTTCCTATGGTTTAAAGTTTTCTTGACAATCATATTGTAAAATTGTTGCTTCATCTTTGTGGTACAAATAATTTAAGTAGTATAAAAGTACAATATGCTGTGGTATAACAGTTGAACCAAATTGTATCATATTATTTATTCGTATGCCACCTTTCTGTAGAAATTGTGTAGGACAGTGGAGGATGTTATCCTGTTTTAACTGATATGGTATAATTTGGTTCATGCTTCACATCAGAGAAAATTAAAGTTCTGTAACTTCAGATAACTCTGTGGGTTTTTTTCCTAGCTTTTGGAGGTTAATAAGCAGTGGGATCACCATTTTCGGACTATGAAGCAGCAATATGAACAGAAGGTAATGGCAGAGGGCCCAGAAATAAATTCGTGGATGACAGCTATTCCTGAAATACAAGAAAAGGTTAACTTGGAGCAACCATGTTGTTAAAAGAATATGAGTGTATCTGTGGTACTCCCCAGTAGCTTTTCTATGTTCGTCCTACTAGACTCCCTCATGCCTAAAAACTTATTTGATGGTTGGTGACTGAGATGGATACAGTATATAGAATACTGTCATATAGTATAAATAGAATTCACTCACTATAACTCTGCCCAAATATTTCTTGGATTAAATGAGGAGTAAGGTCAGTATGTATTGGGAGTATGCATCTCTAAAATATCTGTAGACTGTTTTGCTGTCACTAACTCAAATATTCAACAAGCATAAAGATTTTATTTAAAATCTTTAACAGTTGCTCTGGGACTAAATCGTAATTAAATTAATATTCTTTAGAGATCTTTTTTTTTCTTTGAAATATAACAGGAATACAGTAGTTAAATTTTAAAGTAATGCTGTCGGCTTCCATCTTTTTCTCTGTAACCGACATACTAGTGATGCTTTCTCATCATTTAAAAGTCTCCTTTTTGTAACTTCTTCTGTGGGCAAATGCTCCCCTCCAGAGGCATTGGCATTTGACATTTTTTCAGCATCTGGATTCTAAGTTTTTAAAATATCCTTCCTTATCTCATATGCTTCTGCAATTGAAATTGCTGCAAAATGTTTTCTGTGACTTTCCCTGCAATGCATTTAGCAGTCATCAGGGCATCCCTGTTAATATTTTGCCAAAATTCAAAATAAGAATTATAAATGTTACATTATTATAAAATGAGGCAGTTCCACAATAGCACTATATTAAAGTCTATTATACTTACAAGTTTATCAACATTTTAAATACCTAGTGACAACCAAAACTTACCTTTTACTTTAAAAAGAAATTCATTTGTACTCTATATCAAGAAAAAAACAAACAATTAGTTTTGGGTGTTATTTTTTTTCTGGTACACCCAAGGAAATAACACACTGCCTAAACTTCCTCCCTGTTACTACAGTATAAATGATTTGTACACACACTCCTGCCCAATTTTTTTTCTGAGAAAGTATGTTCCAGCACGAGTTAGTTCTGCCTGTTAGGGTGTACCTACAGACCCATCTGCTGTATAACTTGGTCCTAATTATTTCATTCTATTTAAAAAACATGAAAATTCAACCATGCTCTCCTCCTCATACCCCTCTGCAAATGTGGGTGGAGTCCTGCACTGCTAGTAAAAGTTAGGCTGCTTCCCCGCACACACACCCAAATTGCTTGGAATGGATTCTCACCCTCCATTGTAAACACCCCCATCCAGTGTCTAGAAATCTAGAATTCAGACATACCTAAGGGAAAAATCTGCAGTAGAGGATGCACACTTTCCATGCTAAAAAAAAGCATGCAGTAGAAAACACAAATTAAGAAATGAATACTGCACAGTAGATGTGAGAGTTCAAGTTTTGATGTGATTTCCCATAACACATACTTATTGAATATTAATTAAAACTTGCATTTATTTACCTCTGTAATTCCTTAGCTTGGCAGCATTTGAATATTTTCAGAGAAGAGAAAGTGCCATATTTTTAGATCTTTAGATTTTACAGTGTTAATGTTTTGTTAGCAGTTTCTTTTATATTTTGCATTATCAGTTGTTTCTCTGCTTCCTTGCAGATAACAGATCTCCGACAAAAGCTTGCTGACTCCCAAAAAGCATTAGGGGAGTTGGAGGCAGAGTGGGAGCTGAAGCAGCGAGATTTTGACCGCAAGCTTCTCCTGGCAAAATCCAAAATTGAAGAAGAGGAGGTAAGTCTGCTTAAGACAGGCATGTCAAACTTACGGCCCGCGGGCCGGGTCCGGCCCGCGA
>MTQE01000401.1:12506439-12528401 GCA_014337955.1 Aspidoscelis marmoratus | reverse complement strand
CTGATGTATTCTCTCGCTCTGAAAGTGGACTGAAGCTGGATTAAACATTAAGTGTGACCATGGCCCAAGACGCTGATTATTTGTTGCCACATTTCAAATGTCCACTATCTGGCAATGGAATTCAGATTGATATTGTGGTGTTGGAATAAAAATTCCACTGTTCCAAATAAGATTATACATGTAGGAATAATTGAACCCTGATAAGCCATGTCCTTGATATTTGTTCATATATTTTTGTTTTTCAGACCCTAAAAATCAAAGACCTGCTTAAATCTGGTGATATATAGAAGCGTCAGGAGTGAAACTGTGCTAGGCATGTGTATCAGCACACACAGATGAAACTCCTTCGCATTTCCAGTATTTGTAGTGTGTGCATATGAAATAGATACATTTAGAAGCTTGAGAGAGCACAGCTTTAGTAGGTTTCTCTGAAGGTGTATGGGATACACAGTCAAGAAAAGATTGGTGGCCCAGTTCTTTGGGGAGAACTTGTGTGCTTGTATCTCAGCATTTTGACTCCACATTGTTTACTCCCAACATCAAAGACTCAGCTGCAACAAGCAGCTACCGGACTTCCCTAGCAAATTCTGGAGCCTTGACAAGGGAGTCTACCTTTATACTTACTATTCAAAAAAAAAAAAAAAGCAGAAGTGTCCAGTGTATAAAATGCCTGGCAAGGCAAACTTCTGTTGTTTTGATTATCCGTGCCAAGGCAGATTAAGGACTTTGTTTTGTTCTTTTCAGGAAAGGAAAAAGGAAATCTTTTTGTTTTCTGCTTGTTGAATGTCTATAGTGTATAAGCATAAAATTAATGGCACACACTCATATGTAATTAGAATTTACAGTGTTTGTACAATATGAATAAGAAGGTTTAAAAATTTTGGCTTAATATAGTGCTCACTTATTTCATGTTTCTTTGTCCACATTTTTCAGTCTCCTCATCCTCTCCACCCCTCCCAACCTTCTCCTCTCTTTGCCCTCTCTGCTGGGTGCAATCACATCACTCAGATTTTGGCTTCTCAGGAGAAAGTAAATCCACCTCCCTTTGTTCTCACCCCTGCCTCTGTTTCTCTTATTTGTTGCAGGAGAATGATAAAGCCCAAAGAAGTTTTGGGTTTAGCATGTACCATTCTTTTTCTAGCAGGGCTGCAGCTCAACATTTTGCATTTTTACTCAGATGTAAAGCTCTCTGAATGTCATGGGTTTCCTTCTGCTCCAATCAGAATTTGTGAGATTAATGCTTATAACGGGGGTGATGCAATGTGTATGTATGGGTGGGGTCAGAAAACAAGGTGAAGTGGAAGTGGTGGAGAAGGGAAGAAAGAGAAGAATCCCCCTTTTTTTACTAAAGAACAAGGATGCAAAAATAAATTTTGGAAACTGCTACCCACAACCTGTTTACAAGGAGGCATTTAACTCTCTTTATCCCTCCTTTTCAATCTGAATTGCAACTACAGAGGGAACCATAAAGACCCACACACCTGCACCCGTTCCTCTGTCTCTCTGTCTCTTTCTTCCCTTTCTTGGTTGAAACAAACAGGAAAAAAAGGAAATGGGTGACATGGGGCAGAGAGGATGTAGAACAGTGGTTCTCAACCTGGGGATCAGGACCCCTTTGGGGGTCGAACTACCCTTTCAGAGGGGTCGCGATGAGTCTCCCGCCGCCCTTCCCTCCCACCTCCCAGCTGCTCCACCCCAGTGGTTGGGGGTCTCCACAACATGAGGAACTCTATTAAGGGGTTGCGGCATTAGGAAGGTTGAGAACCGCTGATGTAGAAGATGATAGCACCACCCGTCAAGAATGCCCACAAGGTCAGGAAAGTAGGTTGTCACTCCCAGTAGTCCTCTTATGAGATCACACCCTGAATATTTAAAAGGAATAATGAGCAGAAATGGTCTCAGTGCTGTGGTTATCTGAATATCAGATAGATCAGATGTGGGGTGGGGTGGGGTAAGCTTTGAGAAGAATCAGGAGGACCTCTGGAGGTGTGTTCCTTGGATTCAGGAACTGCCTGAAAATGTCTTAAACATCAAGTGTGACTGCATGCTGAGTGAGACTATTTAAAGCTGCAGTTCTTCACTTCTCTCTTCACCAGGAGACTTCTTGCTGCTAGGTGGACCTATGGTCTAAACTAGCAATGTAATTCTTCTAACAATGAATGAAAAAAATATTTTGAATCTTAGAGCAGTTTGGGCTGCAATTCTATAGGCACTTACCTAGGATTAAGTCCCATTCAGGATAGCGGAGATTAATTTTATAGTAATGAAGTTTACAGAAAGATTTAAAGTGATTGATTGCACCTATGAGATGTTGAGGTACATGTGAAAAAAGAATGAATGAAAGATCAAATTCACAGACAAAACTAAGCTGAAGAGTACTAGGACTTAACTTCCAGGGATGGAAAATGAGCAAGGCTCTAGACTCCTGATTCCCAACTTGCGTCCCAAGATGTTGCTGACTATAACTTCAGTCATGCAAAGTCATCATAAGTAATAGACAAGAACAAGGCAAGTTGTAACTGAACACTATCTTTGAAGCCATGCTCTAGATCACATGGAGCCTAAAGCAGCCGGGGTCACAAGGGCTTGTGATGTTCAGTACTGTATTCCAAAACAACATAGTTCTTTAGGATACAGTGATGCCCCTTGTTTCCATAGTTCCATAAAATCCACACAAATCAACTTCTCTGAAGCACTGAGTGCTCCAAAGAGTGGTTAGTTTCTTGAAATATTGAGATGATCAAGCATTGTGATGAACAAATTCCACAGTGTGCCACAAATACCTAGGAAAATGGTTCTGTAAAAATAGAACTATTCAAAAATTAGCTCACTGGAGAGTAGAAATTGTTATTTAAAAATAGGAAAACATCATCTCCCTTATGCAGCAAAAATCTAGAATTTTTTCTCTTACATTATTTTTAAACAAATGGTAAAATATCTGGACTGGTAATAGTGGAATGAAAAATGAGTGAATGCATTACATGCAGTAGGGGGAAATGTGTAAGGTCCACATATTAACCAAATATGCTTTCTGTCATATGAAAGTATATAAATTTACTATAGAATGAACTGTATGGATGGAAAGAGGTGAAATAATATAGAATTTGTATTTTTGTCTGTTATCAGTAAAAGTGAATGCCTTTCTCAACATTAAGAGAAATTTTTTGTCTACATTGCTTTTACCCATGTTTGTACTTTTGTGTGCTAGGCTTCCTTTTTTGTAAATGTTTTAGATGGTATGTGTAAAATTATAAATATTCAATTAATGTTATTCTCTTCTTAATGTATGAATTTTTCCATGTTCTACCATATCTGCAGTATCAAATCCACATTCTCTTTATTGCAGTTGTTTTGTGAGAGTTCATGTGTTACATAGGTGTTACTTTTGGATGGCTATAGAAGAGGAAGAAGTGGTGAGCTCATGGGCTCTAAGGGCACGTTTCCATGGTCTCCATTTGCTTCTCTCTTGCATCGGATTTTAAAAATGTGCGTTGTAATTCGAAATAAAGCATCCCCATGTGGTTTGGAACAACGCGGATTTAAAACGTACTTTCCTGTCCCCGTGCAAGCCGCTTTTTGTGAGCCTGCGTCTTTTTCTCCCCGCCCGCTGCAGCAATGACAGGCAAAAAACTAAATTGAACCTCCACAATACAGATCATCCCTTTACTTGGCTGCAAAGAGTTAAAAGCATAACTGAAAGCAGCTCACTTCCTGCAACTGTTTGTGCGCAGAAGCTGTCCAGCAAACTCTTTCTTTCACATTAGTGGGAAGGGGAGAGAAATTCTGTGCTTGCTATTAGGGGAAAGTGATGCTAATTGCTGGCTGGCTGACAGGCTGTAGGGAGTTATTTGCTTTTAGTTATGCTTGTAACTCTGTTATAAGCATTGGTTATGCTTTTAACTCTTGGCAGCCAAGGAAAGGAATGTTTTCACACACACACATAAAGAGTGAGACTAATGTAGCCGGAAAGACACTAAAAGAAACCCATGTGCGTCTCCACGCTCTCAGGATAATCCGCAGGTTTCCCCAACGTCAGATGTTCCTCCTTTGCGCCTGATGTAGCCTAGAATAAAGCTGTGCATGGAGATGCTCTGAGGCAAAACAAGCTTAAATCCAGAGTATTTTTGGCATGTAGACATGCCCTAAGGGTGTTTTTCCACTTAGCAATGGTGTACCCATTAAGGACCCATTAAAGGTCCTTAATGGGTACTCTAGTGCTAGTGGAAAGACACCCTAAAAGTCTTTGTAAATAAATCAGAAGCAATCTTCTCTTTGAGTCTCTACTTTCAAAATTACACATATCTTTATTCTCAACAAAGAATGTTGAGATGTCAATTTTTAAGGTGATGTGCTGTGGGATAGCTTGTATTTCTTTAGATGGGAGCCAAGTGTTAATAGAAGGCCATATTCAGTAGCAAGGTAGGAAATATGACTCACAAGGATGTAAATAAATCCTGGATGAATTGCATTTATCCTTTCAAAAACAAGGGCATCTATACTAGTGGCACAGGTAAGGTAGAATCTCTCCACTTTGTTATAAAGTCATCATAAGAGTAAAACTCAAGAGTTAGGGCACTGCTTGTCCTGCTGGAAGATCAGCGTCTTGACTCAAGAGTATGAAACCACGCAAGTTGCACTGAATAATTGCAGCTTATTTTTATTAATAATTTTCAAACACAGAATGAACATGAAGTCAAAAGGCTAAGATTTTGGTGTGGATAATGAATGCATCTCTGCAAGGCAGGGTGCAGAGCAGCCTGAATGCACTGAAAGAGCTACTCTGCTGCATTGCAGCTTTGGGCTAGGTCCACTCTTTTGGAGCTTTCAGGCCTAACCGTCATACTGATGCGTCTTCAAATCCGCACATTTATCTTGCCTATATTGATCCACACATTTCTCTTGAAAACTCCTGTCCAAAAATTCTGCCCTGCTGAGTTGGAGTGGGGAGGGGAGCAGGAAGGTAGACTGCACATTATCCAAAGGTGCCCCAGATGTTGCTGTTGCAGAGGTCCTAAGCAAACATGTCTGCTAGCCAAGGATAGTAATTTAAGGTCAGTGGAAGAAGACAGAAGATTTGTTATGATGGAGAGCTCCAGCATACTGAGCCTGCTTTGCTGCAAATCTTAACATTGGGTAGTTCCCATCATTCCTGAGCGTCAGGTACAATGGTGGAAAAGTGTCCAGCAAAACCTGGAGGGGGTACCACGCTTGCTGTCACTTGTTGATCCCTAGGACAACATAACACTGCATTAAATCTTGAAGATGCCCTTGAAGAGCCGTAAAATAAGTTAAGACGGATGGAAAGAAATATGACTTGCCTTGAATGTGGAGCACATTTTTGAATAAATGTTAGCACAAGCAAGAATTAATGCCACAATTATCCTACATAAACAAAATCAGAAGACTAGACTTGCATTATTATTTTTTACATCACTAAGGTTTGCTGATAGTTTTCAGATATGGTACAAGGGGCTATTCTGGCAGAGTGAATAATTATTTCAGCTGGAGTTAATAGGACTAATTCTACATGAAAAATGAAGCAAAAGCAATAGGAGAAATGCCAAATGTCTGGAATTTCAGTTTCTCTCCAAAATCATATTTTGGAAGCATAGTAATAGAGGATTCAGGACTAATTATCTAACTGGTAATATAACTATGTGAATGTTCTGATAATTTGGAAGAGTGTTGTGTTATGTTTTGTTTGCTTTGATTAAAGGAACCACAGATTCTTCTTTAATTTTGAATTAAAGCGGTCTCCCTTCCTGCCTCCCTTCCATGTTGTTTTTCTTACACCTGTATGGACTCTAGCTGTATAGTAAGTTATTCTTCCTCATATAATTCAAGATGTCATTCTTCACAGTAGCAACATTCGTCCTCGGAAACCACCTCATCACAGGCTTCCCATCTGGACCAACCAAAAACTTCTCAAAGTTCCACTTGATATCATGGATCTTCAGAGGTTCCCAGAAAAGTCTCTTAGGGTCACCAAAGCTTTCAACAACTGGCGGACAGGAGTTCTAAGATGAGAAAAATGACAAGGCTTTACTTTCCCCCAGAATTTGAGAACAGAATAGTAAATATGCATTGTAGAGAATCCAATAATGGATAGACCTTGGGCTCTATGTCCATAGAGACACATAAGATGTACCTTCTAGAGAAGGTGTTTGTATTTTCATACCACCACCTTGGCTGGTGGTGCCACATGGTATGTCCAAAGTCTACTTCTAAGGACATGAGGCACTCTGAATTCATTTATAGTAAGCAGACCCAAGGAGGTTCCTCCCATCCGAAAGTTACATAGTCCCTTATCGCCTGAGGTACTACCCAAAGCATAAACCTGCAAAGCTTTCTGCCAGGTGGGCTTTTAAGTACAATCAAGCATTAATAGGAGGCAGAATTTCCAACATGCATTCCTGTTGACAAGCAGATTGGATTTTTTGGCAAACCTGGAAACCTGCTCAGGACTGCATCTTCACATGGTCATAGTCTGCTCCTTATTTTTTTCCACTTGCACCTCAGGAGTGCATGCATTACACAATGGGCAAAGTAACTATTTTCTCTATAACTTGGCACCTCACCTGTTTATCACTGTACTGACGCATAGGTCGTGTCCCCATGCAAGAGATTAGGGGCAGGACTGGCTCACATGTGACTGGGTGCAGGACTGAACCCAAATCTTGCCCATCCCCATGCCATGAATGCTAACATGGGCTGAAGCCAAATCTTGCTGTCCCCATGCACAGCAAGCAATCCATCCATCGCCTGTTCACAATTGGGGCAGGCAGGGCAGAGGCTTGGGTTTACTCCCTTTTCCAGGCAAGCCACGATCGTGCTTGCTTGCCTGGAAAAGGGAATAAACCCAAGCCCAGGACTGTCCCCAGGCTCAGCTCGGCCCAAGTCACCCAAACCATGGTGAGAACAGTTTTTCCAAGACCAAATTTGGTCCTGGTTTGGACAATTTGGTCTGAGAACATTGGACCAAATAAAAAGTGCATGGGGATGGCCCCTTCTGAACCCAATGTTGGTTCAGGACCAAACATGCATGGGGACATGCCCATAGTGTACTGTTCTCAACCTTTTACCCAAAATCATAAACCAGTAATATCTGGAAATGTAAGGATAAAAGAAATACTTGTGAGGGAGTCCCTATGGGCATTAAAGCACAGGAGGGTGGAGCACAGAATAACAGGCAAACATCTAAATCCCCCTACCTACTCAAAGGCAGGAAGAAATAATTCTGTGCATCAGTACTTTGGACAGTCAATGCTGCTGTGTTCAGACATAAGGGGCACCTCTGAAGCATATTAGGCAGTGGGTGGCCCTTGTGTTCGTAAGCCACCTCTAATCCTTGTCTAATCTAGAATGCTCAGGAGAGGAGGGGCAGACTGTTCTGTGAACAATCCCACCTCAAAGCCTTCTCTGAGGCACCTCAGGGGTGGTTTTTTGTTGTATCTGATCACAACATTATTTGATTTTTAACATCTTCCAGATTCTGTGATACCTATATCTTGAGAAATGTGACAGGACCTGATACAAACCTTCAAAAATGTATAGACCTTTTGTTCATTATTTCCATTCACGTCTCCTTTCTGAAAAAGTTGGAAATTTGGGACAAATCCTTGTCCAGGTCTGACATACCTGAAAGAGAAAATCAAAGCCATGTTCAGAACATACAGAATTGCACTAGTCAATGCTTCTATGTACAGATGCCCTCTTTGTTGTAAGGAAGGGAAATCTGCAGCGAAAAGAGAAAGCAAGTGCTGACAATTCAATGAGGACATGTTGGATGGTGCCTGCACCATAGTGCCCTAAAGCTGATCGTTTCTTTCACAGAGAACCTAGGTAACAGTCTACTTGGAGCTTTAAAAGTAAAACTGGAGAAGTATGGCAAAATATAGTTCATTATTTAAAAATGTGTGCAGAAATGTAACTTCTGCCCACAAATTTTGTTAAATAGTGAACAGCAGATTCAGTCTGAACTTCTTGGTATAATAACATGGTATAATGGTGCTGTTGCTCATTTGGTGGGGAAACAAGGGCAATTTTCACCCTAGATAAGTGGGATTTGAGAAGGTTGAATTGTTTCTGTGTGTGAGAGAAAGGGGGGGAATGCATCTAGGGCAGTGGTTCTCAACCTGGGGGTCAGGACCCCTTTGGGGGTCAAACTACCCTTTCATTGGGGTTGCGACAAGTCTCCCACCTCCCTTCCCTCCCACTTCTGAAGCTGCTCTACCCCCGTGGTTGGGGGTCCCCACAACATGAGGAACACCATTAAGGGGTCACGGCATTAGGAAGGTTGAGAACCACTGATCTAGGGGGAGCAACAGAAGGGGAATTATTGTGCCACCATCCCATTGATCACTCATTAGGGTGGCTGACTAGTTAGGAGAAGGGTGAGAGACCCTTGTACCAGGGGATGGATAGGCTTACATTGTTAAGAAATAGGATAAATCAAATTGTTCCTTCTGGTGCCTTCTGCTCTCAACATGGCGGCATGACTTCTGAGCCTCCTTACCTGATGATTCTGCTGTAGAATGCCAGAAAACTCAATGATTCATTCTTTGACTATAAATTAGGGAGCTGACTTGGTGTGCATTCCTGAAAATTGAGTAGGAGGTATGTGTTGTGTGAACCTCACCCAGCTGTGCTCACTGGACTTTTCAGTATAGAATTGGGCCAAACTAGAAGGCTGGATTAGGGAAGTAGGTGTGGTTTATGGGGAAACCTTCCTTTTCACCAGAAATCCCCTTCAGACTGAAACATGGATCTGAAGGATTGTACCTGTTGTTGGGTCAACAAAACGCGTTGGGGATGTTGATGGTGTATCATCTTCTCTACTGCTCAATAATCTCTCTGACCAAGGCTAACAGAAGTGATCTCTGGAGTGGTGCTGGCAAACCCAGGTGCTTGTGGACTTATGGAATAATGAGACACAACCAGCCACCGGCGCCATTGCTCCTTGGCATTCTCTGCACCACTGTAGAGTCCAAGTGACAACAAGAGCACAATCGATGGGCTATTCATTCTGAAGAAGAATGGACACAAAGGATGCAGCCTCCATTGCAGCCTCAAGTAGTTCCCAGCAGAGCTTTCCAGACTGGTAAAGCACTTTATGTAGGGCTAATTTGTACCTGGTCCAGAAGCTACAATGGATGCAAGATTGTTGAGACAGGTGCCTATAAAGCAGTGGTCAGATTCAAGGTTCCATGCTTGACATATAAGACTTTAAACTAGGACTAGGGTACTTGCTAGATCACCTTTCCTGAAATAGATTAGGCAGCATCCAGACTGATCGAAAGCCATGCAGCTTCCTACAGCCTGTGGCAGCGGCGCAACATTCGATTGAAGGAAAAAGATGCTGATCAATCAGTATCTTTTACTTTGCTTTTCCAGGGACATGTTGTACCCCTGCTGTGGGCAATGGCATATCTTGTCTGACAGCTGGGAAGCCTTATTGAAGGAACAGTGCTTCAGGAGGACTGGAAGCAGCTGCGCCATCCTTGTGCAGTTTCCGATTGTTGCATCTGCCAGGCACAAAGTGATACCAGTGGGACAGCGCAGTATAGGGTAAGTTTGGAAGAACCCTTAGTCAGATCATTGCAATCATACAGGGATATTCTGCTGTAGGCACCAGCAATCACTGAATGTCATCTTGCTGAGTTCTGTAACAAGGCCTTCTTCAAGGTGGCACCTAAGCTGTGGAATGCAATCCCATTAGTTGTTTGTGAGGCAACTACTACTGTATTTTGTAGCTCCTGTTGAAATGTTAATTATTTACCCAGGCATTCCCAGTATGAATGAATGTCTGTTTCATGACCCCATCCAGTTTTTTATAGTGTTTTTATATTTTTGCTGTTTTTAACTTTGTTTTCAAATTTTATTGTAAAGCAGGATTTTTTTTTTTTTTTGAGAAGAAACAGTATAGAAATGTTTTAAATAAGTAAATAAATAGCCCCTGAGATACACTCACTTCAGTCCTGGAAGGATTTCTGCGTTCTCTCCGGGTTCTTGTTTTCCAAATTGATTACTTGGGAAGCCCAGGATAACTAAACCATAATGTCCAAGATCATTTTGTAGTGCATTCAGTTCTATAACACAGACAAAAATATGGGGAAAACATGTGCCTTTATTTAAACTACAATAATAATTTGCCATTTAAAGGGTACTTATGACCATGCATCATGTATATCTATAAACAATCACACTTAAGGAATCTTCCATAATGTCTTGCTCTTTAAGGTGCAACAGGACCACCATCTGGAAGTCCTCAAGACATGCCCCAAGACATGTTTACATGAAGTTGCCATCCTGAAGCTATTATCAAATCATTCTGGATTCCACTGAACTCCTCCAGCCCTTGTTTAAGGAGGGTGTAAGGGTCACTACCCATTCATGTTGTTCTCTTGCTAAAGTTCAGCCTTGCCTGTCTGCATTCCTAATGTACCCTGTGTTTCTTCTTGGGCTTTTCTGCACTTGGCCCACTAGTCACAGTGAGGGAAGCTCCCAGACAAAGCATCTCCACTTGAAGGAGCCATTTTCTAACTAGAAACAGCTCCTTCCATCCAGATGTTCACCCCATGGCAACCATGCGTGGTGCAGGTCAACCCTGCACCTGATTGCACTTATCTTTATTTGTGCTGGAGCCATTACCAGGCAAGGGCATTCACACCTTCAGTGGTGTGGGGTAGGTGATCTTCCACATCAGCTGACATGACATGCAAGCATGCATGTGTGGCACCTCATGGTTGCCCTGCTGACGGTGTCACGCACATGCACTGGCTCCAACACCAGGGCATCAAGATGGTGGTGCCCAGGCACCATACACACCTTAGGTAAGTATCCGGATGCATGGGGGGAGGATTCATGTGAACTAAGCAATGCTTAGTCCACATGTGGGCAAGTTCGCCCTGTGCTTCTCATGGACTGGAACAGAGTGTAAACTTCCTCCTAGTCTCAGCATGGATAGCTAGGTCATGGGAACTGTCATCTTGGTAATGAAACTGCTAGAAGGTGGCGGTGGATGGAAAGGTTTAGTGGTAGCCTGGATCATATACTCTCTTCAAACTTGCATACTCTGTCTTCTGTTAGCTTCTGAAAAAGAATAGTTGTGAAAACTGTCACTTCGTGAAGAGCTGAATCAACTCAATGAGGTTTTTTCACACAATAATGTTAGCTTTTCAGCTATTCCTATTGTTTCTGAACTCACTAGAAGTCCAGCACCTCTCTCAGTATAGAAACCACCCATGATAATGTGTTTTTCCAGCTTGGGATCTTACCATGGTACTGCCAGGTGAGTCCTCAATAGGTTGCCACATTTACAAAGAGAAGCAGCTTTCCCGCATACCTTTGGAAGGGGATATACTCATCACCGTGTATGGTAACAGCCCCATAGCTATAGACCGATCCTTGTACAGAGTCATAGCAGTTCACCTGGAAGACAGCAAGAGTTATGGCATATGCATGAGAAACAGTAACAAAATTCACGACAAATCTGAATTAAGGTGAAATACTAGCAAGAGGAACTCCAACTAACTGCCTTGTATTTGTGTGATTGAGAAACATAGAGGAATTCTACATGAGCGTGCCCCTTCTGATATCCAAATCACTAGGTGCAATCTTCCCTACTTGACGCAGGAAGTGTGTTTGCCAGAACACATATGATGCAACGATGAGAAGAAGTCACCCCTGCTGAACTCATTGCTGTATAACTAAGGAAAACAACAAAGTGGATGGATGGAATCAAAGAGGCCATTGAAAGACCTACACGAAATTGCAAGAAACAGGAAAAAATGGTGAACATTTGTTCCTCCAGTCTCTAGGCATCAAACACAACTCTATGGCACTTTCAAACTCATACTGTCTGTATTTCAAAAAAATAAGTATGGGGTGGAAAGTAAGGGTGTATATTTATGTAAATGTTTGATTTTGGTGGCACTAGCAGTTTTGGTCAATGGATGGAAAGATTCTAACACTTGGTTGATTCAAATGTGGTATTATTATATATCATAAGAAATCAAATCTGAGTTCTTCACAGAAAAGAAGAGAATCTCGGGTTTTTTAACATTCAGATTTCAAACATTAAAGAAAGCACAAAAGAAAAATGGGAGAAAGTCTTTGAATATGTGAAAACAATAAGGGGGAGAAATTGGTTAAAAGATTTGGTTAAGCTTGATTTCTTAGATTTAATGGAAATTTGGAAGTTTCAAAATCCACACCAAAGCTTCTGGGGGTAGGGGAGGAGATTGTAATTGTAATTGTATGGAATTCTATGCTGCAAAAATGTACTTTAAAAAAAAAATTAAAAAGACATCTCAGGTTTGATTACCTGGTTCTCCATTGGGAGACACCATCTATACCTGCCAATCCATGTTCATCTGTACTGGGCTACATGCAGAATCAGCAGCCATGCTGTATGGATTATCTTTTTCTGATGATGATGTTTATAATGAATTTCTGAAAAGCCGTACTCATCCTGAAAGCTTGACGGGTCACTTAGAAACTCACGGTTACTAGGATCTGACTGATA
This sequence comes from Aspidoscelis marmoratus, assembly GCA_014337955.1. NCBI lineage: Eukaryota > Metazoa > Chordata > Lepidosauria > Squamata > Teiidae > Aspidoscelis > Aspidoscelis marmoratus. The sequence goes on along the minus strand of MTQE01000401.1, from coordinate 12,515,875 downwards.
CATTAAATCATTTGCTTTGCCTTTCTGCAGAGATAAGTCAGAAGTTCGTCTATTTGCGTCAGAAGCTAATGCTGAGCCACAAGGCAAGGGTTGTCCAACCCATTTGGAAGCCCATTTGCTCACAGTGTTTACAAAAGCAGCTCCATACCGACAGAGATGGGTCTCCTTTAGCCTTGACATGTTTTCCTTTCTAGTAGATATTTAATCAGAAAGACAAACAAAAACTTTTTTTTTCATCTGAGAGTAACTCAAGGGGATAGAGATGCAATCCATAAAGGGGAGGAAAGGCCTGCTTTGTAATGGCAGTAAGACCAGAAGCCCTTAGTTCACAGCTCACCCTTATCATATAATTGCTAGAAAGGAACACAAGGATTATCTAATAGTTTGCAATGTTAACAAAAGCAATTTAAACCATTGCAGAGTAGCAGACTGTTTCTTGTTCAAGTCTTACTGTCAGGAAATTTTTCCTTGTGTTCACCCAGAACCTAGGAGACTGCAACCTGGGGCCTTTCTGCACTTTGCCCCATAGTTTGCATGTGGTACACTCCCAGATGCAGCATCTGCGCTTGAAGGGGCCGCTTCCAACTCAGAAATGGCCCTTTTTGTACAGGGCGCACTGCGTGCAAACCATGTGCGGAGAACAAATTCTTGCCTCCACACATGCACTTACCCTGTCGGACCGTCCAGCCGGACCAGTGGAACACCAATCTGCACCTCTATGGCACATGGAGGGTCACGTGATGCACCGTGCAAGTGCGCTGGGGTGTCACGTGACATGCTGGTAACAGTGATGCCGGCATTGAGACCTTAGATGGTGGTGCCCAGACCATAAGGGGGAGGGGAGGGGGGTCGGCGTACACTAGCATTCGTGAGTGCAAATGCTGGTACATGCCAGTGGAAGTTCACCATTCCATTTCCATCCCCCAGACAGGGTGGGAGGTGCAAACTTCTTCCTGGATTCACTCTTTCTCATTCAGGTATTTGTGATTCTATAGAGGCAAATGAACCCTAAACATCCTAAATGAACCCAGAGCAGCTTAAGGCATAACCAGTAAACTGAAACTGAATATACACAAGGTGGAGGTGCTGTATGTCACAGGGTCCCGAGTCCATGAATTTGGGAGGAGGCATCCTTTTCTCGAAAGGAAAGGGACAAGTACAAAATTGGGAGCTATCCTTGGACTCTGCTATGATGCTTGAAGCTCAGGGGATGGTCTTGGCCAAGAGTACCTGTTTCCAATTACATCTGGTTTGATAGCTAAGGCCCCTTCCGGACAGAGATACTTTGGTCATGGTTATCCATGCTTTAGGAAGTTCCAGATTGGTCTATTGTAATCTGCTCTACATGGGGCTGTCTCCAGAGATGGCTTGGAACCTGCAGATGGTACAGAACACAGCTGCTAGACTGCTGACTGGAATGGGTGGCCAAATATACATCACACAAGGTGTTAACCTTAACTTATAAGACCCTAAATGGAGGGAAGATTAATAAAATGTGCCCCCTTCAGCTTGTAGAAGAAATGAAGGCTAAAAATAATCATGCATTGATAAAGACACTGATGCAGGTAGTAATGGATTCTAAAGAACAAGAGTATTTTCTCTTTTTCCAGAAGAGGGTGAAGATGTTCTGTGTCATGTAAGTTGGATCATGGGAGCCATGAGCTGAAGATTAAGCTGGGAGCCATCTCCCTCAGTGTCTCTATCAGATCCCACCCAGCAGTGTCTCCCAACCCAATTGCCAGCCAAAGACCCATCTTGCTCAAGGGGGAGGGTTTGCGGTGCACATTGGCGCAAGCAAGTAAATTAATCACCTTGTCCATTTACTCATGTGTAAGGGAGTGATGCCAAAGAGATCCAGGACCGTCCTTGCTCTTTAACTGCCATGCAAGTCTGATGAACAAAAGTTTAGTGCAATCCCTAAGAACCTGCCAGTTGTGTTTTCCTCCTTCAGGTCAGTGAAGATTTGATTCAAAATTTAACACTGACAGTGTTAGAGTAAAGGTTTTATGATATAGAAGCATAATTGTTTAATACGCAGTATCCCTTGCTGACAATACTCCTAAAATATGCATTTAATTGCTACCAAAAATGGAATGCTTATCCTTTGAAATCTGGACCTTTCTGCATGGGACATTGGGCCTATTCACACTTAGGCCTCTGTACCAGAGCTGTCCTAATTGCATACCAGAGCCCTAAGTGTGAATAGGCCCATTGTCTTGTGATGAGAAGGGGTTTAGAGGCTTTCCTTCTGCAAACTTATATAGATTCCAGGAGGCCCTGTCCCCCTTCTATCAATCTCCAGCCATACAGGACAGAGCAGAGACTGGGTTAGGACACCCAAATGGCACCCTAGCCCAATTTACTGGTAGACCTTGAGGTCTACCAGAATGCTAGGGGCATGTCTCCATGGTCCAAGATACCACTAGGGGGCCTTTCTGGTCATAAAACAGAGTGCATGGCCAAAATGGAGGGCCACAGGAGCCCCAAATGTCAGGAACTTTCATCCCTAGCCTTCTGAGAATTTAGGGGCCCCCATGTCAACTCCAAAGCTGGTGCATGCTTTGGAGCCAGTGGGGGGCTGCCATAAGATGGCTTGTCCCGATGCAGACAACCTTGTCACACTTCAGAAGCAATCTGTTCCAGCTTGGAATGGGTTGCTAGTCCCAAGACATGGTAATCCACCCTATCCTGGGATAACGGCCATCAGTGTAAATATGACCCAAATCTATACCATTTGTACTTTGCTCCTGTTAAGACCATCTGGAGACGTTTTGCTGCCCAAGTAGAGGACAATATGGCAACATCCTTCATTCCATTTTCCCAGAGTGTCAGTTCAGTCTTCTTTCAGGATGAAATCGTGTCCTCCAATTCACCTACAGGTAGCAGGCCAGGGAGCATAGGCCAGGCCCTGTGGCAGGAAGAGTTCTCTCCTCTTGACTGTGGGCTGCAGAATCTCTGCTTTTTTTCTTTTCTTTTTGTAAGCAAGAAAACACAGCCTAACAAACTTACTAGTTAAGGAGAAGAGGAAAACAATCCATGACCCTTTCTGCACTGGACTTTATTCCAGATTGTATCTCAAAACAGGGACCTGCCATCTGCATGCTGGTACAGACTACAGCAGACTCTGACTGGAACCTGTCAGAGTCTGCACACTAGCATGAGGACGCCAGATCCCTATCCCGGGATATAATCTGGAATAGGGCCCAGTGCAGACAGGGCCATTGTTTCACACAAAGGAAATGGAGAGGCTTGCATGTGTCCACATAGTACACTGGCTTCACTGACAGAAAATGTCAGAGTTAACTGATGGGGCAAACCGAATTAGGTTGGCCCAATGCTTCCAGTGCTTCTTTCAGATTAGAAAGGACCTGCCATCGTTGCCACTCTCATAATTAAAATGCTTCTGTGGCAGCTTAGCCCAATACATTTGCTCTGATGCAAGTGCCATTGACTTCAATAGGGTTTATTTTCTAGCAATTGCACATTAGACTGCAATTGCCATCTTGCTGCAGAATTGCTCTATTAACACCACTCTCTTCCTTTTAATGGTTGCTTTATTCTGGTGAAACTGGAACAGCAGATAAGGGTTGTCAAACCTTTCTTTTTGTTTGTTTCCTGTGATAATGCTTCTCTTTTCCTTTTAATGTGCCCCTCCCCCAAAAAAGGCTGTTGGTCCCCTAACAAAATATCCTTCTATAGCACTGAGGTTTTGAGCAAAAAAATTAAAAAAGCTCAAGTGTTCACATAAAGACGTGGCTGTTATGTTTTCATTTTCAGACAGATGTGGCATTCTGAGTTATATTAAGGCTGTGCTGTTTGAGGTTTCTCTGACATTGCAGTCACAGTGTTTGCCTAGGCTGACAGACCATAGGGTAAACAAGTTGCTTGGTACTCTTCCTATGTTGCCCAACTTCGTTCTTTGGACTGCATAAAAGAACCCGACCTCCCATGATTTCTTAGTGTATCACAGACATGTCTGATGTTAAGAAGTCAGGCTATAGGCACTACTATCTGATTAGCACCTATACTTCTGGCTCTCACTCCACCCATTACAAACTACAGTGGTACCTCGACATACAAGCGCCCTGACATACAAGTGTTTTGAGATACAAGCCGCCGAGCGAGTGATATTTTGCTTTGAGATGAGAGCAAGATTTGCGATACGAGTATGTAAATACAGTACAGTACATAACACAAACAACTGAGGTGGTGTTTTGGGAGCTGGAATGGATTAATGGGAAAATTGCTTTGAGATACGAGCGATTTGACATAAGAGCAAGGTTACGGAACTAATTAAACTCGTATGTCAAGGTACCACTGTACTGTTTCTGTTAGATCTAATTATCAGTCAGTTTGGGGGTGGGGGTGGGAATTGAAAGGAAAGCCCTGACTTGAATGTAGTCCTCATGTATTTAGATCATTCATTTCCATTCTATGTGATGGTCTTCTGTATTGTGACCCAAGACAGGCTCTTCTTGATGGTAGACCCCAACTGTGAAATAGGCTCCCCGGTAAGGTTTGCCAGGCACCTTCAGGAGATTAGTGAAGAGGTACCTATTCACATCAGCCTTTGACTGAGGAAACAACTTTCCCTCCCCACTTTCAGGAACTGTTTGTGGGGGGGTTGTGGGGGTTCATTATATATCTTTTGGAGGGGAATAGGGTGAAATAAAATGCAAATAAAATAAAATAAAATGTATGTAGTAAGAATTATATATACATATATAAAGTCCTATTGGGTCAGACTTAAGGTGAGTCCAGTTATGGCAACCCATTTGCACCATGCCCAACTACATGCATCACAAGTCAGAAACAAAAACCTTTCTCTTTTTGGCAATAATCTACAAACACAGTCTGTCTACTGCCTCTCTAGTACTGGAGGTAATATATAGCCATCTCAACTAGTAGGCACACAGAAGAGTTTACGAAGAGCTTTGCTGGTCCAGCATCCTGTCTCACACAGTGGCCCACCAATTGCTTCTCTAGGCATCTCAAGCAAAAGACAAATGCAAAACCATCATCTGTTCTCCATTCCCTGCAAATGGCCTTTAGAGGCATCCTGCTTTTGTAACCAAGGCATGCATTCTAGCAGCCACTGACACAGGCAACCCGTTTCTTCATGAGCCTGTGTGTTTTCCACAACCACTACACAGTTTTGTAAGAAGCTTAAACCCAAGGCCAAGTTCACGAGAGTGTTCTGCTTTGATAATGAGCAAACATGCCCCTTCCTGTTTGATAAACCCCACTCAGCCAGTGAAAACTCCAGGCATCAGAGGGGCCCCATGACAGACTGACAAGCCAATGCGTCCCCTTCCTTTCACAAGTCAGTAAGAGGCAGCTAGTATACACTGGGAGAAATAACCCTTTGTCCCTTAACATGAAACTACCTGTGGGCACACGTCAACAGCCTCTAGATCACTAGAAAACAGCAATTAAACTACAGTGTGTCATTAATCACTCCGATTTTAATTTTGATGGTTTAATTTCCATTCACTAGGTCACACGGATTACTACTTAGCACAGATTCATGCAGGTTATTGGCATGTACAGTTAGATCTCTGATGCCATGTTATATAAATCACTAAGCAGCTCACCCTCGCCCAACTGTTTTCAGATACTGTGTGGTGTCAGATGAATAACTGGCAGATCCCAGAATATCCTCCTGAAATGCTGTATGAATAGCCACTCTGATGGAATAGTGCTGTAATTTCTTACCTTCTGCTCATTTTGTCCCAGAATTGGCTGTATCGAGACAGCTAAAAGCAAGGGGAAAATCCACCTTTCCTTAAGTTTGCCCTTCATGGCAGTGATATCTCCAAGGGAAGGGGCACTCACACCCTTCCCTTGCCTTCACAGGAAGCTTCCACTTGCCGCAAGGGTCTCTCTGTCTTTTGCCACACAAATACGCACACATACTACCTCCTCCCAGAAGCGGAGATAAATAAAAGGATGAAGCTGAATGCTTGTAGCCAATCACAGAACAGCAGAGACATGAAGGCTGCTCCTGTAAGCTATTAACCGTGAAGGCCCTGGAGTCAACTAGTTCTTACCAATGAGAGTGTAATGTGTGCAGGCAGGTATCTTGGCCCGGGGAGAAATTAATCCATATTAGAGATGAATTGAGTAAACAGACACAGACTTTACACCTAGAGAACATTAATGAATAGAATATGCCTTCGATTCTCACAAGGTTACTTTGAAAAATAACATGATTTTGTCAAGTTTCATCTACTCTCATGTTACTTCCTAAACAGTGGCTAGTCTCTGGGGTCGAGGGGAGACATTTATACCCACAAAATAGGGAGCAATTGTCACTGAACACAATGGAACATGTTCCTGACTAAACACATGTGGGCTTTCACTGTGAATGACTTTATGTAATCCTTGTTTTTAAAGTGGCAATCAATGGAGCTTAACATAAACATTTTGCAAGCATCCTCCCCCAGCATCCTTCTCTTGTAATGCATTGACATGAGATTTTTTTTTCAGTACCAAACAAGGCAAAACCTTCACCTGCTCTCAATTCACTGCAAGCGGCCTTGAGGGGCATCCCAACCCAGAGACAGTACTTTAGTACCTAGGGATCCGTTCTAGTAGGCGTAGATACATCTGTCCTCCACAGATTTCTCTAAAGCCATTCAGACTAGTTGCTGTCACCTTCCTTCCTTCCTTCCTTCCTTCCTTCCTTCTCTTTCTTTCTGTCTATCTGTCTATCATTATTTGTATTTCTACCTGAAGGTCTCAGCGCAGGTAACCACATTTAAAATCAAACATATTCTGAAACAACAGTATATATTTATTACCTTTTGGTAGCAAATTTCATAGACCGATGACCCTCTGTTTGAAAAAAAAATACTTCTCCTTGTCTGTCCTAACTCTCCTGTCCATCAGCTACATAGAGTGGCCCCCTGATTCTAGTATTGTGTGAAAGACAGAAAGTATTGTTCTCTATCCACCTTTCCCACACCATGCAATATTTTATATAGTTCTATCAGGTCACCTCTCAAATGCCTCCTTTCAAGGCTGAAAAAACCTAGACATTGAAACTTGAGGCAAATTTGCACTTCCCTTTCCCGTCCAGGGAAAGGGAAAGGCAAACTTGCCCACACAAAACTTGAGTCCATATTGCTTCTTTTACAACATGTGGAAACTCCACTTGATTTCAAAAGTATGAAAATAAAAGAAAGCAGCTTTCAAATTACTGCTTTGATGTTGCTTCCAATTTGTTCCTTCTCCCCCAAATATTCATATATTCTGAAGTTCAGCAGCCCCTTGCCAGAAAAAAACTTCTCTGTCTCTCTCTCTCTTTTTTTTTTTGCAAGCATCCAAAATGTTTTGATTAGGAAAGTTTATTTATGAATTGTTTTGTTTAGGAAAGCTTATATATGGATTGTTGAGTTGCCTTAATCAAATCCAAAAAAACCCACACGAATGACATCTTCAAGATAGAAGGCGAAGAAGCCATAAGAACCATTTGTCTTGTTTCTTGACAGGGCTAGGGCAAGTGAGGCAGGTGTCTAGTCTCCAACATACAAAGTGAGTACAAGGTGGGATAATTATAGCTATTAAGTGATAATGTATTATTTAAATGTAATAAACTTTCTCCTACTACTGCTAGGTCAGTGTTGTAAATTTATGTGTTTCTGTCATTTGAAAAGTAAAACCTATTTTCTAATCAGACTTTGCACAGGGCACACAGATGCCTTCTTTGACATACTCCTATGGCAGCAGAACTACAAGCTCAGTAAATCAAGAACGGAACACTTAGAAATGTACTTTTTGTCCCTGATGTATTGACTAGTCCTATAGTGCCTATCAGTGATCTGGAAAGCAGGAGGCATTTCAGGATGAAAAACTTTCCAATAGCTTGTATTTTAAAGCAATGACGCAGAAAGGAACTATTTGTGCCTATTTTGCAGTGTAGCATCGCAGACAATACTTTCTATACATTGGTGGTGGTGGTGGGGTTGCATTGTTATATTATGTAGGATAGGGCATGCTAGTTTGGAAGGGCACACTGACCCAGAACAGCCAGAGATTACAGTCATAAACTGTATATTAACTCAAAAAATGAAGAACCATTCCAGTTGATCTCCATGAGTTTCTAGAAAACAAAGATAAAAAGTTCAGTCATCCTACCCTGCATATAATTTAACATACAACTATTAGTGAAGACACAGCATCATGCTGAACTAGTGAATTGTTGATCTTACATTGTATCAAACACATAACTGTATGGGCGAATCCCCACAGCATGCTTATTTCACTTTCCCTAAACCGAAATAATAGAACCAGATGCAAACACGAATTTGCCTGTTCCCATTACTTTTAACTTAATCGCGTTCGATCCGGATTCTGAGGATTGTACGTGGCGTACGTCATTCAAGGGGGGACTCAAGTGGCTACTTTTTAAAAGCCGCTTTTCGGGGCTGCCCTGCCCTCTTCCTCCTGGCATGGACACTCCACCCATAAGGGACCCCTTCACGGAGCCTAGCTGGGTGGCTGGGTGGCTGGGTGGCTGCCACTTGCCTGGATGGAGGAAAAATGGCAGCGGGCAGCCAGCAATTTTTCCCCTCCTCACCCGATTGCTCAGGGAACACAGCAGCAGCGGCAAGTAAAGCCCCTTTCCTTTAAACATTCACACAGAACCTCAGATGCTTTCCTCTGTTTGACTTTCTAAAGATCAGAACTTTTAGAATTGCGCAAAATTGTAACATTGTTATTCCAATCATCAAGGTGTGAAGTGGTTCCATCTGTACAGTGTAGCGATCGCTGTTAAGTGGATTTTTACACTGAAATCACTGTCTTTGGAAGCAAGCTATTGGGACAGGGAAACCCTAAACATGGATTCTCATCCCTTAAAACAGTACTGTCCACACAGTAAAAATGTAAAACGTTTCAAGCGCATGATCCGGAGTGAGACCTGTTGAAACCAGGATTGAGATTCACCATGCTTTGGGGTGGTTTAACATGGGGAAAGCGTGTTAAGCCAAACTGCCGTGAGGACTCCAAGGATTGAAAACATTTTGAATTCGACATAAGGTTGCAGTGAAGACACGGCCTATGTGTGTTTAAAATTCTCACTGGTGGCCTTTTAGCATGCATAGATAGCATACAATGCGTAAAAAGCCATGAACAATCTCGCCTTAGTTCTTCAGAATGTTTATAGAAACAACTGCAAAGAGATACCACTAGTGAGGTAGTTCTCACACTCATCGCTACGTTCAGACATAATGAAAAGGGCACCCCAGAGTGTGTGGCCCTCATGTTCCCAAGCCTTCTTTTCTAGCACACTATGTTTTCAAGAGGGGGAGGGGCAGACTGGTGTATGAAAAAACCCACCTTAAAGTCTTCTCTATCAGAGATGCCTCCCCCTGCCCCCATCTGTTCCCGGATGGCTCCAGCAGAATACAGTGGGTTAACCTCTTGGCTGCAT
>MTQE01000401.1:12480391-12490787 GCA_014337955.1 Aspidoscelis marmoratus | reverse complement strand
TCAGGTACGGAGCCTGATGTTAGGGAAAGATTATATATTTTTGCTAGAATATACATACACTATATTAATTATAAAAATGAAAGAAAACAAATGCACAAAATAATACTGGAAAAAGAGAGACTATTAGGAAGGGAATGCCTCTCAGTGAACCCCAACATATGGCTCCAGTTCAGTAGAAAATATAATCAGTCATTTGCCAGGTCAGCAGGAGTGATGGTTCTGGGCATTTGCCTCTTTATTACTGGAAGGCTATTCCTTCCACAGTCGTAACGTCTCAAAGCTAGGAAGTCATTCACTGACCCAAACATAAGAAGGGTGTCCCAAGAAGATCCTGTATCTGCTACAGATGATTGTAGAAAGCAGGGCTTTTTTCCCCAGTGTAGATACTTGAGAAGGCTCCTCGTGGTACCATGGAAATCAGTGGATTCTAGATTAAATAATATTGATTAGAAGCACAAATGTCGTACTTTGAGAAGACCAAACTCCTTGGGAAACATGGTGATACTTGGGAAAGTAGAGAAGAAGAGGACAGTAAGTGAATAGACTCAATTAGACCACTTAGACCAGTGTAGAATTGCCACTAGCTGACAACCATGCCCCTAGCTCAATCATCTGTTTTGGATGCACAAGTCAGCCTCCAATACTGTCAAACAAAACTATAAAATGTATATTTAATATCACAGTATTTCCATGATGTTATGTTTGCCATGGCCAGGCTAGATATGACAGACAGGCCCCTCTGCTAGAACTATGTGGCTTGCTGGTATATCGTTTAAAGTAGCAAAGCTTGTACAGAAATATTTGATGTGGTAGCAACAATGGCAGTAGGCTGCTGATACCATAAGGTCCTCATAGTAGAAGATGAATTTGTTTAAAGTCTTTTCAAAATAACAATAAGAACCACTGTGGTCTTACAGAAATGCCAGAACCAATCTAAAAGATTGTCCCATAACTACCCCTGCAGTCTTGCTGTCATCGTTTGTCAACTGTACAAAATGAATGGGAAATGAGTGAAATTCCCTGCAGAGAGAAAAGCCTGTTAATTCCAGTCCAGTCTTGTTCTGTGATGAGAAAAGAATTGTTGTCCAACAGCAGCTGAAGGATTTCAGTGTAGGTTCGCAGCCCTGAAGGAATGGAGTTGAAATTAATAGCTGTGCGCTGTCAAAATACTTGTTCAGATTCTCATGGAATTGGACTCCACAATGGTCTGCTGGGGACATTCAGAGCACCATCTGGTTCTGTTATACCCGATCAGTTTCAGTTACTGCAGTCTGAGAAAGTGGAAAAGCTTCTTGCAGGAGTTTGTCCAGCTGCTTGTTTCCTTGATCCTTGTTCTTCATGGTTAATAAAAGTTAGCTGAGGGGGTACACCTGGTAGGTGCAGAGAGTAATAAATGCATCATTGCAGATAGGAGAGGTGCCAGCAGCTCTAAAGGAAGTTGTGGTATGCAGCCTCCTTAAGAGGACCCCCCTGGATTCAGAGGTATTAAATAACTACTGCCCTTTGGGGGCAAGGTGTTAGAGAGAGTAGTGGCTACCTAACTGTAGGAAATGGATTAGCTGGACCCATTACAATATTGTTTCAGTCAGGGATTTGTCACTGAGACTTCCTTAGACAGGGATAACTTTCCTATCTCCATTGCCCATAATGCAGCATTTGAGGCCATTTCTGCACAGTGTGGGCTATTCGTTGCCATAGTAGCCCAGACTATTCATAGTACACATCAAGGATCACACACATTTTGGATGACTCAGTAGGGCCCAGGCCTGGCTTCTGGCTTTGAAAAGCCAGGCCCAGTTTCAAAAGCTGGATCCAGCACTTGAAACCAGAGAACTTTCCTTCCCAGCCTTTCTCTTTCTTGAAAGACAAAGAAGTGCTGCTATGGTACCATTTCCATGTTTACCACTGAAAAGCTCTCCCCATGTTATATTGGACCACGAGGTGTGCTTTCCATATATTCTTTGTGGTCCAGTATGCCAACAGTGGTCCACTTATCACAGTTTTCTGTAGACCAGGAAATTGAACCAAAATGGCACCCAGTCCAGTGTGTTGCTCTATCCAGATGCAGTGTGCTTTGGGGGAGGGTGGGTGGGTCCTGCACTGTTCTGTATTACCATGTGGAAGAAAGGCCTCTGGATCGCTCCATGGGCTGGGATAAACATTTGTGCAGAATGGCCTAAGTTCAGCTATTGCCATGCTTCTATTTGCATACTAACTTGAAAGAGTAATATCATTAATAACAATGAAGATCAGCAATTCGTAAGTTATACAAAGCTTTAAAATCATGTATTTTTATTATAGTATATTATGTTCAACTTATATTGTTTCATGTTTGTTAAATGTTACTGTTCTTTTCTTTAGTGTTAAAAAAGCAAGGTACGTATCATATCTCCATTTCAGCAATCTAAAAGAAGAAGAAGAAGGAGGAGGAGGAGGAGGAGGAGGAGGTTGGCTTTTCTACCCTGCTTTTCTCACCCATTTAAGGGGACTCAAAGTGGCTGACAAAGCTTTTCTGTTCTTCTCCCCACAACAGACACCCTATGAGGTAGGTGGGGCTGTGAGAGTTCAGAAGAGAGCTCTTACTAACCCAAGGTCACCCAGCTGGCTTCATGGAGGAGGGCGGAATTGAACCCAGTATTCCCAGATAAGAGTCCAGCTCCCTAACCACTAGACCAAACTGGCTCACTCGAGAGGATGTGAGACCCACCCATGGAGCCTAGCTGGGTGGCTGCCACTTCCATGGATGGAGGAAAAATGGCAGCAGGCAGCCAGCCAGTGATTCTTTCCCCTCCTCTCCCCATTGCTCAGGGCTCACAGTAGCAGCGGCAACTAAAGCCCCTTTGCTTTAAACATTCACACAGAACCTCAGCTGCTTTCCTCCTTTCCCTTTCTAAAGGTCAGAACTTTTAGAATTGTGCAAAATTGCAACATTGTTATCAGATGTGTGAAGTGGTTCGATCGCTACATTGTAGCGATCGCTGTTAAGGTTGGATTTTTATACTGAAATTACTGTCTTTGGAAGCAAGCTATTGGGACAGGGAAACCCTAAACATGGATTCTCATCCCTTAAAACGGTAGGGTCCCCACAGTAAAAAATGTAACATGTATCAAGCACACAATCCGGAGTGAGACCTGTTGAAATCAGGATTGAGATTCACCACGCTTTGGGGTGGTTTAACAAGGGGAAAGCGTGTTAAGCCAAACTGCCGTGTGGACTCCGAGGATTGAAAAGTTTTGAATCTGAGATAAGGTTGCCGTGAAGACACGGCCACAGTGTGCCTTATCAGGGCTAGGAGACTGTCTCTGAGCACAGCGTTCACAAGGTATTCTGTGGCTCCCCTCCATGGTGGTAAACTACCCGAGAACAAGCAAGTGTTTTTGAATGCAGCCTTGGCTATAAACAACTTGAGCCACACATTTTTTTTCTGAGCATCTCATTTTGCACTCTGTAATTTGCTTCGTCCACAAAATGCTTCCTATGCAAAAGCTTTTATTTTAATTGCATTTTATGAGAATTCCTTGGAGTAAAATTGTTTCCTAAGAATGAGGGCTAATGAGCCCAAGTGAATCCCATAACTGAATCTTGAGCTCTTAGCATTGTGTCCTTTAGTACTTCAGAGCTTTTCTTTAATAGAACTTGTGCTCTTTCTTTGCATGGCTGAATGCACATCTAGATATTGTGAGAATATGTGACTCAGCTGTATTGACTCAACAGTAATGAAGAGGCAATCACACTGAGGCTGTGTTCCCACCTGAGCTTTTAAAAATGCTTTTTAAAATGCTACAACAAAACCTAATGCAAATGCGGACTCTGGCTGATCCCACTTAATTGACTTTAAATCCCTGTCAACTCTGATTCTGCTGTTCCTACAGAAAATGCTTCAAAAATGCATTGGGGAAAGCAAATCTTTTCCTCCCTGCCCTTTGCCGGGGGGTGGTGGTGCCCACCCCTTTCTCCCAACTGGGTTTGATCCCACAATGACGTGACCAAGGGTGGGAATCCCAGCTCCCCCACCCCTCCCCTCCTGCTTTTACTGCTTCTCTTTGCTTCTGCCAAAGCCAAACCCTCCAGTGAGCACGACTGTGGGGATTGCTTCCAGAGCCACCCCCGTCCCTCCTCCAATGCCCCATTTTACAGTGTTGCACAATATTGCCTCCCTAAGCCTTCCCTTCCCTTTCTCCTTTACCAAACCTTTCTCCCACCTACCCAAGCAGGAAAGAGTCAGCCCAGGCTAAAAAGGAGAAAGTGAGGGGAAGTGTGTGTGAGAAATGAAACTTTGTTATCAGTGTGAAGTGGAGTGGGTGAACTATTACTTGTTATCAGTGTGAAGTGGCTGAAAATGAAACTGTGAAGTGGTCTGCTAAGGGAAAAAGGCTTGAGCACTTCTTGCAAGGGGCTGTCTTGAAGGGTGAAACCCCACCCTTCCATGATGCATCTGCCCTAATACTGCTGTACCGTTCCCAAAGGAATAAAGATAAAGTGTTTTAGCAGCAAAAACAGGAAAAAACACCCATATTTTCAGGGGTTTTTTATTGTGGTTTTTAGCAATAAAAAACCCACCCACCCTAAAATCAAAATGCCCCCCTCTGTAATTTTAGTATCAGAGACATTATGTACATGAAAACAGATCCTGTATCAAACCCCCACTATTTTTAACTATCTTGCCCCTTTCAGAAGAGGCAGGAGATCAGGCAATAAATGAGAGAAGAAATGGTAGTAAAATTGTTGTGGACCAAAAACCCCATTTGTTGCAAGCAGAGGTGCCCCCCCCCACAACCACTGCCTGACTATCCTGATGGAGATAGATGAGTGAAATATATACTTGGGGGCGGGGGGTTATCCTGTTTTTTTTTTCCAGGAGATTACTGATGGTTTGGATCCTTGCACAATATTGCTTAGAAATCCAGTTCATGTATTGTTACGGTTGTTAACTGCTTTGTTTTTTAGCCTAATCCAGGGCAGTTTTTACAGACGATCCAGGACTAAAAAAAACACAAGATTCTTCTGCTGCAACTAGCTGTGTGAATGAAGCATAAACTGGTTGTTTCATGTTTCATCCTCACAGTAAAAGTGAACACTTCCTCATATTCCTTTGACTCCATGAATCACCATGAGTCACTTTATAGATCTCTCCCTATGGGAAGGTTTACTGTTATCCTACTCTACAGCTATACTATGTGTATAACAACAACTTGCATTCATGATAAATAAAGGACACATGGCCAGACAATAATAAGGCTGGGAACATGTGACACTTGGAAAGTGTGGTATAAAAACCTAGGAAAATGAGAAGAATCCATCCACCCCGCCTACAGCACAGCTGACTTGTAAATGAACGCAACAAGACGCCTTGGCTTCTAAAGGGGATTTCCCTCTGTAACTTTACTAAGATCAGGAGTTGCTCAAGATCTTTCTTCAGAGTAATGGTTCACAGATGTGAAAACTGATGAAACCCAAGGTGGCACAGTTTGTGTGTGAGACAGTCCTGAACCTGGAAGTGGCATTAGGGCCTTATGCCCGTCCATTTAAGCAGGGGGTGAGGTGGAACAGCAGTGCATGATGGGACATGATCACTCTACTGCTGTCTCTTCAATGGGGTACGCTTGAGCTACATTGCACAAGGAGAAGGTAAGACTGTCTGTCTGGAACTTAAGGTAACTTCTGTACTGTATGCCCTGCATGCAATGCTGGAGCCACTTCTCAGTAATCGCAACAGGAATGAGGGCCCAACCAGTATTTGGAATGAGCAAACAGACATTTCTCTGCTTTGAAGGTTCAGGTCAGGGGGATCTGTTGGGACACTCAGAAACGGCCCCAGAAGTGTGTGATTTCTTGAGTCTGGCAAAATGGCGCAGGGCTCTGCAGGGATACATTTCTGCATGGGAACCCATGGAAGACCATAGTGGGAAGCTGGGAACACGTGGGGGACCAGAGTGGTCTCCTGCTGGTACCCTCCCTGGTGCCAACTGTGAGGTTCCAACTGTGAGGCCCATGGAACCAATGCCATTCTTTAAGAAGCTATGTAAAGCCAGTGTTCCCTTGGCCCAGGTAGAATGGTTTAAAAAATCGTGCAGAAGCTGCCTAAGCTTACTTTTGACTTTGTGCTGAGTTGCTACTAGGAAACCACAGCCCAGCATAACATCGTGAATTGAGAAGGCTGCATTTTAAGCCAGAAACCTGTGTTCAATAAGAAGACAATTTCACAAGACCCAGTATTTTCCTTTGCAGTAACCAGAACCATTGGAACAAGCATTATGCAATGTCTTTAAATCCTTCACGAATTTCTCTTCTTTCCCCAGAAAATCCCCTAGGCTTCCAGTACAAGAAATAAGTGTGAAGCAAAAGGAGGAAACCACTTCCCTAGCGTTAACCCACTATTCCAGGCTGTAGGTTGACTCATCCTATTACTTCAGCTGCCACCTTGTTTTGTTTAAGACCAAGCCTTCTGGGAAAATATATTAAAATATGCATGTGACAACAACATGATTCATGATAGGGAAAAACTCAAAACCTCTTCCTGTTCACCAAATTGTGCCATCAACTTGTTAAAATTATTATTATCTCCATTGATGGTAAAGTGTGCACTGCAAAGGCCAGTCTTGATTGGAGCATTTTTTATTCTAACCCTGATCCACCAGTTTGATACGAATTTATTTACAGTTGAACTAAATAAAATGGGATTCCCCCATCGCTATTTTTCAGCTTATTTTAGCAAAGTATATTCATTTTTAAACAAAGAAATAAAACAGATGGGTTTTTTGACGAACTTCCCTGTTTTCTAAGGTGAGCAAGTTTAGAGCAAGTATGAAACACACACTCTTTTCTGAGGGAAGCAATAGGAGCTGTTTTGGGGGAAAGAGATGCTCAAAGGTCCAATGTGGATTACTAGCATTGATGTGATTATGAACACTCAGACAAGACCAGACAGAGAGAAATAAGAATATAAAACTATGCAGTCAGTTAGGTGACACTGACAGAGCAGAGGAGTTCAAGGATAAAAACAAAACCAGGTATAATTAATTATGTGGCCACAGGCAGGAGGAAGGGGCAGGCACTAACAAATTATTTGCACAGTATCACAATTTTTAACATTAGTTTCTTCCTAGTACACTTACTGAAAACACAGTATAGTGTATGTTCAGTGTGCTACATTAACTTGACCCCCCTGTTAAACGTTCTTTTCCCTACCTCAGGGT
Source organism: Aspidoscelis marmoratus (assembly GCA_014337955.1). Classification (NCBI taxonomy): domain Eukaryota; kingdom Metazoa; phylum Chordata; class Lepidosauria; order Squamata; family Teiidae; genus Aspidoscelis; species Aspidoscelis marmoratus. Next base: position 12,483,590 of record MTQE01000401.1, on the reverse strand, counting down.
TTTATTTTCAATAATAATTAAAAAAAAAGAAAAATATATAAATAGTCAACTTCCAGCTATGTAACACCAAAAAAAGTAGACATGGGAAAATAATTTTTGCAGGAGGTTTTACCAGTTGATACACACTTATGCTAGCTGTTACATGTTCAGTGCTTCCAGATGAAACAGCAGTCATCTTAGTAGAGAATATGGTACATTGACAGATGGCACTCCTCTAAAGCTCCATTCCCACTCATGGAATAAAACATTATTTAAAATGCTATTTAAAATGTTATTTAAAATGCTTTAAAACTAAGCAAACGAGCATCTGGCAATTGCAGTCAACCCTGAATTGTGTCCCCACACTTCAAACACTGCCAAAAAACAAGATTGGGAAAAGTGATTCTTTCCCCTCCTCACCCTTTGCCCACCTCTCTCTCCCCATTGGCTTTGATACGATGACATGGGGAATCCCAGCCCCCTCCCTCCTGCTTTTGCTGCCCCTGTTTGATTCCACAGACTAAACACCATTTACATGTTTCACAAAATCATCAGCCCTGCCTGTTAACAAACACAAGCCAAACAACCAAAGCAACAGCCAGTCATCCCTAGCCTCAGAGACACACGAAAACACAGACACACACACAAATAATTCCTGCATTTTAAGCAGGGAGAGCGAGAGCGAGAGAGAGCCCACTAACAAACAGCATGAGCTCTGCTGGGTGGAATACTAATCAGGCAGGCTCCCCTCTGCAGCGAGCAGGAAGTAACTTTGTTACCATTGTGTGTGGGTGGAAAATGAAAGTGTATGGGATGAACTGTTACTTATTATCAGAAAATGAAACTGTGCTCTGATGGAAAAAAGCTTTAGGCTTCCTGGCACTTTAATAATCTGGCTAGGGACTGTATTGCTAGGAGAGATCCCACCCATTTCATGACGGATCTGCCCCAATCTACTGTAGCATTCCCAAAGGAATAAAGATAAGGCATTTTAACTGCAAAAACAGGAGGAAACACCTGAAAAACCAGGTGTATTGTTTATTCCATTTTAGAACCAAATACTCCTCAAAAAAACAACAACCCTGAAACAGATTGGTAATGGGGACAAATAGGATCCAAACTGTTTCTACACCATTTTAAATGATTGGTAATGGGGACAAAGAGGATCCAAACCGTCTCTAAACCACTTTCTTCCATGAGTGGGAATCCATCCTAAATGTTGCATCTAAACATTGGTTACTTATTCTGCTATATTTAAATATTCTGGAATAAAGCGTGTATATTCTGGAAAATCTAAATATACCAGAATAAGTAACCAGAGTCTCGATGCAGCAAGTCCACATTCTTCAGATCCCCATTGCTTTTTGCTGTCTGGAGACAGCATACATCTGAATTAACATATAGCATAAAATGAAGCTCAGAGATCCTTAGAGAGAGTATCACATGGCTCTCATATTTTCATTCCATCTCTAATCTATCTTTTCTTCTTTAGAATGTTCATGAGGAGGGGGTGGGGCAGACCGGTCTATGAACAATCCCACCTGCCTAATAACTCTAAACCATCCCAGGCCAAGTTCCCATTCAGCAATTTAATCCAAATTTAATTGTTTGTTTTAAAAGAGCAGTGAGAATTGATTTCCAAGTGTTCCCACTGTTGCCTTATAACACAGACCTCAAAAAGGAATATAGAATAGGTATGTGCACAAATATTTGTGACATCATCATCGATTCATGGCCACATCAAATAGGGCCTACATTTATAGGCCCTATTTGCCCACAAATCAGAGTACCTGGTATTTGTAGAAGCTTCAGTGGAGACTTCAGTGGAGACTGAAAGCCCCAGGACCTCTTGTCCTCCCCCACGCCTTCCGTCACCCCACTTACCTGTCGCCACTTTCTCCTAGGCCTTCTGGTTCGGCACACACAGAGCCTCTTCGGCCTCTGGTGAGCATGGAAATAGGCCCTGGCGATCCCAGCACAGCCTCCCGCCCCTCCTGACATGCCCCCTTATGTTTTGGGGGTGGGGGGCACGGTGGCGCCAAAGGGCCTATTTTGGCGTTCATCGGAGGCTGTAAAGGCAATTCTGGGTTAGCATTGCACAATCCCCTGAAGACATGTTTCAGTCTCTGGGGAGTGCCGAAATAGGCCCCTGAGATGCCATGGCAGCCTCCTGCCCCCCCCCAGATGTGCCCCCTTACCTTTTGGGGGGGGGCACATTGGCACCAATGGGCCTATTTTGGCTCTCCCTGGAAGCTGAGAAGGCACTTCTCGGTCAATGTCACGCAATCCCTGGATGTAGATCATGCGACACTGACCTGGAAGGACTGTTTTGGCCTCTGGGGAGTGCCGCAATGGGCCCTGGTGACACCACCGTGGCCTCCTGCCCCTCTGACATATCCCTTTATCTTTGGGGAGGGGCGTGGTAGCACCAAAGGGCCTATTTTGGAGGTCCCCAGAGGCCAAAAAGGCACTTCTGGTTTTGACCCGGAAGTGCTTAAGAAGATGGTGCATGGCAGTGATGGCAGCCGGTGACAAGGACAGGTGAGTGGGGAGGGTGGGGGACCTTTGCCTCATTTCATGCATGAATATTCATTTGAATATTTGTGCATGAACCAGAAGCCCCCCATTGATGTGGGAAATGGGCTTTGTGCACACCCCTAATAGCGAAGCACTGGAGGGGGAAAAGAGGGGGCAGTGGCAGCAGCAGCACGCAGCCTGTCACAAACATGCTTGTCTGACAGAGGAGTGGAAGAGGGACGGATGGGAGAAGAGAGAGGAAGCAACTCACTTTCACACACATATATAACTTCCTCTTTGCTTTTGTGCGTGTGTGTGAGAGAGAGTGAGGTGAGGTTATTGACAACAGGCAGAAAAAGTGATTTCTGCCTGTCCCTACATGGTGCACTCGCTCTCTTCACCCCTCCCTCCCCCATCCTCTTTCAGGCAAGCATGTGTATGAGGGAGGGGAGGACACAGAAGATCTATACTTGTGTTGTTGAGGCTAGAGCTTGGCAAATCACCTCAGCTTCACAAGCACATGCCAAGAAGCCCCCATTCTCCCTTGCGCACGTGGCAAGAGCGGAGCAACAACCCTAATAAGTGAATAAGAGGTGAAGGGGGAAACACCCCTAAAAGTACGTTTCCTCCCAAACACTCCACTTAGCCATTCCCACCGCATCCCCACGACGTCCTTATCTCGAATTCAAAACGTTTTGATTTC
>MTQE01000401.1:12419625-12464696 GCA_014337955.1 Aspidoscelis marmoratus | reverse complement strand
TTTTTTTTTTTTAATCCGGCCCTCGGCTGGATTGAGTTTGACACCACTGCCCTAGACTAAGAGGAGAGAGGCTGTAGCTCAGTAGTAAAGCAAACAGCCTGGAAAGCAGAGGGTTGCCAGCTCAGTCTGCAGCCTCTCTCCACACACAGGCAATGCCAAACTGCTTCTGCACCTTTGCCAAGAAAGCTGCAAAGATGGGCCTCTGGAGTCAACCAGGAGTTGACCAAAACTTGGTGGTACTCAACAACAAACCATGGAGGCTACTGCAAAAACTGCAAAGATCCAGAAAGACCAAATGCTTGCCAAGTAGTAAATCTCACTCACTCTTGGTCTTCCTCGCATGAGAGACTGCGTCTTATTTCTGTACCTACCACATGGGTGTGTTCTGAGGCACAGGTGCCGTTCTAAGAAACAGAATGATAAAAAGGTAATAAATGATGAAACACATTCACAATCTGCCTCTCTTGCTTCCAGTCACGAGAAAGTTATGGTCAGCTTGTGCAAACGGAAACTATGTTTTGCTCACACGGAATACCCTGATGCATCTTGATGGTACCGCTTGTAGTTTATCACACTGAGACTGCTGAAGCTTTGTTGTCACTTTGACGTCAGCAGGAACTGGTTCGGCTGGAGCCATTGTTCAATTTGGTTAAGTACTCCAGATCAGAGAGATAACATTACGTCAGAACTCATGTGGATTCAAAGGCCAGATTACTCCCACTTTAATGCCTTCAAGGGATTACTTGTTAAAACCACAAGACGGCTTGCAAGCATGCTCCACCTCTATTTTCAGCATCACTCTGCAGCCCAGAGGACTCCCACTAAGGGCCAGAACTCCATGCATGGGGTTGGGGAGAAGAGAGGACAGGGCACAGGACAACTAGGAGCATGTAAAGTTAGCGACCAAATGGACAGAATTAATAGCTTACAGGGCTGTAGTTCTACTTCCCTTTAAAACCAGCCTACTAAATCTAGGCCCCATCCAGATGGGGATAATATCATACCATTATCACACTGCTATGGTGAGGTTGCCCTGAAGCAAACCCCCCCCCCCAATAACCATGCTTCCCCAACCCCCTCAAAAACACAAAAAAAACCCTATTCCTAGCACTGATTGCATTTCCAACATGCATGCACGGAGGGAAGAAACAGGTATCCATGCATTTGCAGAGGTGATGACAAACACATCTGGACATTCTAGACACCCAGCTGCCTGGATGTGCACTTCAGTTAAAATGTGCAAAGAAAGAGCCAACCCTGTCTAATTAGGAAGTGGTAATTGTGCAGAGAGGATTTTCTCTATTATCGCCTCCTAGCAGGATATCTGGGGAGTTTCTGCACTTAGCTTCCAGTCCACTGGACAAGAAAGGTGTATTGCCTATTAACGTGTACCAGTATTCACATGTGTACTCACCTGTCTCCAGGCATGTGTCCAAGTGCCACCATCTTCTTTGCAGAGACTGAGGTGCCAGCATGCTTGGGCAGCACCTCAGATGACCCCTAGCACCGGAAATAGTGCAAACGGTCACGGTGCTGGACAACAAAGGTAAGCTTTTGGCAAGGGTCGGGTTGCTTGTAGTGCACAATTTCATGCACCACCGCTAGCAGACAGTAAGGTAACATCTGGTAAGGTACAGATGCTCCTTGCCAGATGTTACCCTATTGTGTACTATGGGGCCAAGTGTGAATTGGCCTCTGGTTGCAATTTGAGGAGACCATAGTGTTTTGTAAGAGTCAGCAGGATCAGATTCTGAACTTCTGAGTGCTGAGGGCCACCATCCACATTGCTCCAAAGAGCCAGACAGTTCAGGTGGCAGAAGCAGCAGCTTCCAGATACTATGTATTAATCACTATGTTTTTAATGAAGAGAAATGATTTGGCAATTTGCTTTCTGTGGATCAAAGGGCACTTTATTTATATTTTTAGGAATCCATCATTGATCCTTTTAATGGCCAGCCTGCTATGATTTAAAGAAACTATATAGAGAATGAGTACTTATATAGAGAGCACATAGTTCTGGGTAACCTAAGAATGCCAGGAGGTCAAGTCAAGCAAATGAGCATGATCTAGTTGCAACCTGAACTTCCTCCTGCCGCTCGAGGAAAGGGTGTGCTGACTCAAGACCAGGAATTCCAACTCTTCTGTGCTCTTCCATACAAAGCATCCCTCCCTGGTTAATATCATCTGGCATGTACAGCTGGATGAGGATATCTTGAAAGGACAGGGTTTTAAGTGCAGAAGAGAAGAGAAAATGCCATATTTTAATACAAAAGATGGCCTTTCTGCACCTTACTAAAACATGATAAAATGCACTATGGCGACATTAAAATCTCTCATCTCAGGTGAAAATGTCATTCATATTATCAAGTGAGAATCTTGCAATGTGTGTTAATATCTGATGCATTTAATTCATCAGTACAAAAGGGTTCAATCCCCAAATCTACTTAATGCCTTATTGAAAGCAGTGGTTCATGTATCAGGCCTTGAAGGTTCTAGGGCTGCATCCCCATTACAAGCTTATTTTGCTTTCCCTAAACCGAAATAATAGAACCGGATGCAAACGCGAATTTGCCTGTTCCCATTACTTTTAACTTAATCGCGTTCGATCCAGATTCTGGGGGGACTCAAGTGGCTACTTTTTAAAAGCCGCTTTTCGGGGCTGCCCTGCCCTCTTCCTCCTGGCATGGACGCGCCACCCATAAGGGACCCCTTCACGGAGCCTAGCTGGGTGGCTGCCACTTCCATGGATGGAGGAAAAATGGCAGCAGGCAGGCAGCCAGCGATTCTTTTCCCTCCTCTCCCCATTGCTCAGGGCACACAGCAGCAGCGGCAACTAAAGCCCCTTTGCTTTAAACATTCACACAGAACCTCAGCTGCTTCTCTCCCTTCCTTTCCCTTTCTAAAGGTCAGAACTTTTAGAATTATGCAAAATTGCAACATTGTTAATCAGGTGTCAAGTGGTTCCATTGCTACAGTGTAGCACTGCTGTTAAGGGTGGATTTTTACACTGAAATCAATGTCTTTGGAAGCAAGCTATTGGGAGAGGGAAACCCTAAACATGGATTCTCATCCCTTAAAATGGTAGGGTCCCCACAGTAAAAAATGTAACACGTATCAAGCGCACAATCCGGAGTGAGACCTGTTGAAATGAGGATTAACATTTACAACGCTTTGGGGCGATTTAACACGCGGAAAGCGTGTTAAGCCAAACTGACATGGGGTCTGCCAGGATTGAAAACGTTTTGAATTCGAAATAAGCTTGCTGTGGGGATTTGCCCTAGGAGAGAGATAAAAGTCAAACCAGAAACCTCCCTTCATTCTCTCTGAACCACATTTTGATCTGCAGGGGATCAAAATGCTGTTTGAGGAATGAAGCTTCCCCCTCGCCCGCCATCCTTAGAGGATCTCTTCCACAAGCTACCACTGTTTAGTTGTTGTGATTATAAAACTTTGTAACACACTAGCATTTGTGCTCCAAAGGGGGCACAAAGCAGATCTCACCTCCTTCCATCCATATTGCCCTCTGGTGAGCCTGGCTGTTCCCTCTGTGACTGTGACTGCACTGGGCTGGTAGGTTGGCCGGTAGCCCCTAGAACACCTTGTCCTCACTGTATGAAAGGTGTACCAGGAGAGTTCTGCATCCAGACTGGACAAGGCATTGGGCTGGGCTACAACACAAAAATGGTACTGTAGCTCGCTCCAACCACGAACCACTTTTAACCAGTCTACACAGCATTCCCAGCCTCTGTAGTTGAGGTGGGCCGAGCCATCCACACTAAAGATGGCCCTTTGTGTGGGTTGCCAGTCTGAGTCACTTGATCAAACAATTGGCCCAGCATGGCACAGGAAAGGGCTCACTGGGCAGAAATGGTCCATAAATCTCATCTGATTTTCAGCATGATCACATCACAACTCTGTCTGTGCCCACCTGATTCTTCATTTGCTCCTTCTATTCTAGACCTTTCCTGATCTTTCACACATTTTCATCCTACTCAGTTTCTTCCACCTTCTGTCCTTCCTACCATTCCTATCCACTTCTGCTTTATTCTTTTCCTTCTCTACACAATTTCTTTCATCACTCCCTTCTCCGGACTTCACTATTCTTTCCTATGTCATTCACTTCCTCCCAATTCTTCCTTCCCTTATTTTTAGTCCCTAAGCATTTTTATCCTTTCTTTTCTGCTTGTTTGTCTAACAGCTTTTAGGCCTACAGCCTAAAACTTTGCCTAGTGGTAAGTTTTGGAAGATGTGATAGCAGCAGCACTACCAACAGTGGTAGAGAATAAGATCTGTGGCTGGGAGGATGTTTAGCTTTTCAGTAATCATAGTCAGTAGCCACTGCAGAGAGAAAAACCCAAGGGACAAGTTATAATTCTCCAGAACAGTGAAATTCTCTCTCGTAAATACTTCCTTGTAGGAAGACAGCGCACAGCAGCAAAACAAAATCATATTAACCCGCATCCTGCTGTAACATTGGGCCTCCACTCGTCTTCACTAACCCCTTGTCTTCTTATAAATATGAATCACTCTTTTGTTCTGGATGTCCAGTATCAGGAACACAAAGTGGAGATATCAATTTGCAGGTGGGCAATGGCAAGAATGATTAGAAATGCTAAGCTAAAAGTGCCTTTAACTTTGCTGTTGCAGGAAATCAACCACATGCTTGAGTACTTCCTGTGGACAGGAGGATCCTATTTATTTATTTATTTGCTTGTTTGTTTATTGTATTTCTATCCCGCCCTATACCGAAAGGTCTCAGGGTAGGTAACAACATTTAAAATCAAACATATTAAACCAGTGATGGCAAACCTTTTGAGCTTGGTGTGTCAAAATTCACAAGAAAACCTAGCTTAATTCGGGTGCTGTGTCACATCTAGAAATATCCATAATTTTGTGATATTTATAGCTCTAGTACAAAAGTTATATTTTTGATATATGTATTTCACTAAATGCAAAAACAAATAATTCTTTACATTAGTGACTTTTGTTGCTAAATCTTCAGTTGAAAGTTGGTATTTCATACACTTCAAGAACAAGCAAGCACTACACGTCCAGGTGCCAGGGTGGCCATGTGTGTCACCCAAAAGGGCTTGGCGTGTCACCTGTGACACACGTGTCATAGGTTGCCCATCACCGTATTAAACCAATAACGATATATATTAAAACAACAGTGTCTGCAAGTGGGAAGGGAAAGTGTTTCCCCATTTAACCGAAGGCCAGGGCAAAGAGGTGCGTCTTCACTGCCTTCCTAAATGTGTACAGTGAAGGTGACAGACACACCTCAAGGGGGAGACTAGTCATAGCCTAGCCCTAGAGGCCATCACTGAAAAGGCCATCTCCCCGGTGACCACCCCTTTTGCTGCTGAGGACAGTGGTACATCCAGGAGGACCTCTCCTCCAGATCTTAAGGCATGGGCAGGTCAATATGGGAGTAGACATTCTTTCAGATATTTGGGGCCCAAGTCATTTAGGGCCTTAAGTTAACACTTTGAATTGGGCTCGGTAGCAAATCGGCAGCCAGTGGAACCTTTTTAAGACCGGTGTGATGTCTGTCTGGCCACCCGTGCCAGTCAGCAACCTAGCAGCTGTATTCTACACTAGCTGCAGCTAATCATCTTCAAGGGCAGCCCCATGCAGAGTGCATTACAATAATCCAATTTAGAGGTTACCAGAGCTTGGGTAACTGTGGTCAAGTCACCTCTGTCCAAAAAAGGCTTCAATTGGCACACTTGTCATAGTTGGGAATAGGCATTCTTGGCCATGGCCTCCACCTGAACTTCAGTGCAGAGTCCAGGAGCACCCCCAAATGTCACACCTGTCCCTTCTAGAGCAATACAACCCCATCAAGGACAGGGTGTCTCCCAAATACACAGAACCGAGACCCTGTGACACACAGCCCCTCTATCTTGTCTGGATTCAGCTTCAATTTATTGCCCCTCATCCAGCCCATTACTGCCTACAGGCACCTGTCAAGCACTTCAACCTTTCTAGAGACTACAAAGGCCTCTTTCCTTTTGCTTCCTCCATCTTTCTTTGTCTCCAGGTTTCACGTTTACTATCTATAAGTAATGGAAAGTTTAAACAAATGCACTAATAAATGCACTAAAGCCAATACCTGACTCACCCTGTGCATAAAGGAACAGAGGATTACCGTATTGTTTTCCTAACTGATAACAACAAATTCCAAACCTGTTTCAAAAGCCTGCACCTTGATCCTTATTCCATCTACAGCAATGTTATTAATGCAGATTAAACAGCTGCAGTTGGCATACACACAGCTTAGTTGATTGCTTGAATGGGATATTTACTTATGTAGAAACTAGTTTGTTTGGGATCAAGCTCCACCCCGGCTTCCATGTTTACAGTTCCTGTTTGCACAAATCCTTTGCACACATTATCCAGCCTCGTATACACTTAAGCCAAGAAAGATATTGTGAACAAGAAACATGCATGAACTAGGGACTCTGAAACTGTGAATGGTGACAGGGAGCCTGGTCTATGCATTCATTTCTATACAGGTGAGCATCAGGGGAAGCAGAACCAGGGAGCTGAAATCATAAACAAAATGGTAGTTGACAGGATATGGCTAGGATCATGGAATGGACCCCTAGCAACAAACTCATACAGAATACAAAAATAAACAGGCATACAGTTCGGTATCAACATATGCTTCAAAATGGCTTGCTTTCTGTCCTTGGTAAAAAGTGAGCTAACTCAATAGTTGTTACAGGAAGGCTCATAGGGGACGCAGTGACAGCATAAGAACATAAGAGAAGCCTTGCTGGATCAGGCCACAGCCCATCTAATCCAGCATCCTGTCACACACAGTGGCCCACCAAATGCTCATGGGCATCTCAAGCAGAGACAAGGACAAACCTCCTGCTCTCGAGTCCCAGCAGATGGCCTTAGAAGTGCCCCGGTTCCTCCCCCCCACCCCCCAGCCTGAAAGATGCACCTAGGCATTCGTTCTAGTAGCCATTGATACATCTGTCATCCATAAATTTGTCTAACCTTACCTTAAAGCCATCTAGACTGGTAGCTGTCACCACCTCTTCTGGCAGCACATTCCATAAGCCAATGACCCTCTGGGTGAAGAAATACTTCCCCCTGTCAGACCTGACTCTCCTACCCATCAGCTTCATAGAGTGCCCCCTGGTTCTAGTATTGTGTGATAGGGAAAATAACTAAGCAGTAGGTGTGAACAGCCAAGGGTATGGCTGGTGTCCTCGTCCATCCCTGAGATGGACTAAAAGGCAACAGTGTGACCACGGCCTCAAACATATTTCATTCAGGATTATTGATGCTTTATTCCAAATTGTCTGGATGAAGCTAGAGACACATTCATGGGTAGCCTCGTTGGCCAGGATAGAAAGCAGCTTCTGAAGCTGGGGTGCATCCCACATACAAGGCACAGCCCTCTGAGTGGAGGGTAGGTATATGGTCAGACACAATCCAAATGTCCCCCTTGCCACCTTTTCAAAGACATGCAGATCTGGTGCAGGACTCTGTGGAGCATGCTTTGCTTTTTACTTTTAGAAAGGTACCTTGAGTGCCCTTATGTGCAGAACTGGATTATAAATCACATAAAACACAGAAGGAAACAGAGCCCTTCCTCTGCATCCAAATAATAAATAATTTTATTAATTAGCTTCTCCAGATCCATTTAGTTTTATTTATGTTCTACAAATGAGTGCAGAGATTCCCTTAACTCCACCCTTTGCTGCAAATCTGGTCAGGAACCTGCAGTGGAAACTGGAGTGAAAGTCTATGGAAAGCTGCCAAGTGTCTTTACAGATGTGCATTCTGGCACCTTTGGGTGAAAGGAGGTATAATCTTCTTACATTTGCTCAGCTTTAGAGGCGAGGCTTGTTCTCTGTGGGTTGTGGGGAAAGATATCTGCTCAAGAGGGAGAGAGCTAATGAGGGATAGAAATCAGCAGACAAAATGGATGATTATGATTCAGCCTGGCCAGAAAGCAAGCACCACTTCTGCAAGCTTTGCGACTCCTTGATGTCCAGAACTGTTTCAGATTTGCAAACAAATGTGCTTTGCAGCCAGGCAAGCAGCTGCACAGTGACAACAGGCACCTACAGAAGTGGCGGAAGTGGCGGAGGTTATCTCAACTCCATTCAGGTCATGCTCAACTCATAGCTGTATCTTTCAAGCTGCACTCTAGGTGGGGTTTGGTACTTACTCTTTATTGGAGCCTTGATGTATGGCCATACTTGCAAGCAACAAGAGTTGACACCAACCAGAAATCTGCTGTAAAAGTGCAGCATTCAGTGTGTGATCCTGGAGAAAAAGTGGCTCACCTTATCTACTAGGGTGTCAGACCCATTAGAACGAAGTAGGCAATGCAACTCTCACTTGTTCTTGCATTTCCCTGTAACTGGTAGCTTGGAATCTGAGTCCTATTTTCTTTCTACTTCCTTCATTACAATCAAGGGGTGACTAACTTGTACATAATCCTGAATATTTTAAACAAAAATATGTCCAGTGATGTTTGGAAGGGCTTACTTTCATGTAGATGCGCCAAAGATTGTAATCTTGTAATTCCTCACCCATTATTGGTTGTAGCTACCATTCATCCTGGTTGCACCATCTCTTAGCCCCCTAGGCCATTTTACCATGCCAGCTCCAAAAGACATCAAGCACCACTGCTATGTACTACAAGTTGCCAACTCCTGGAATTCTGAGAAACGCTGAGGCAATGAATAGTAAAAACGTGATGCTCAGGGAAAATATAAGGCACCACTGTACTAATGTGGGCCACAGTAACAGTCCTGCTATAAATACACTTAATAAGGAATACTGCTGGGAAAGGAATCCATGCAGTTCTTTTGGGAAGAGTATGGAAATGTTAGGGCACTGACATCTTCTGGGGATATCTTTTTGATTTTCAAAGTGTGGCTGATACCAGCTGTTTACCTGATGCAGCAATTAAGAACACGTGTGATAGTGATTCTAGCTGGAAGATTGAGAATATACACTTTTCAATGACAACCACAAGTAGTTTCTCAAAGTACAATTTGCAACAGAGGGCTTATCGACATGGCATGGGCTATCCCATGCCACGCTGGTCTGCTTCAGGTGACCTGACTCATGATGGACCAGGTTATCACTGGCTACTCACATTATGGACAACCCACTTCTGAAGTGGCACACTTCTGCTGTTGCTTCTGAGTGCCCAGCAAAATGATGCAGGATGCAATGTACAAGTCTATGGTTCGTGTGCTGCCCACCCACAGGCTGTGGACCAGTACACGAACTGCACTGTTGTGTGGGCTGTTTCCAGGCAGTCCATGTTTGACGTGGGCTATGACACCATTTCCATGCGGTAGCCCATTTCAAAGCTCCAAATTGTGCAGATGAAGTGGTCTAGCAAGAGGCGTGGTCTCACAGTAAACCACTCCACAGTGTAGACAGAGTGATCTACTGAGCCATTGTGGACACAGCCTTACACACTAATTGTTCCTGAATTCACCGCATAGTCACAATGCACCAACATCGTGCTCTACCACCACCGAAGAACAAAGGAGGTTGAAATGATGGAAAATGTACACAGGAGATGCTATTGAAAGGGGTGATAAGTAGCAGAAAAGCGGTGATAAGGAGCAGAAAGTTGTGAAGGGAGTATACCATGGTGCAGCTTTTTTTTTAACATTTAAGTGGTTTATCGTGATGAACATAAGATTTAAAACAGTGATGCTCACAAACCTCCTTTCACCAAGGGAAGGGACAACATCATCTAGAATTTGCTTCCAGAAAAGGATGTAACAGCAACCAGCCTAGATAGTTTTAAGAAAGGGTTAAGACAAAATCATGGAGGAAAGGCATATCCATGGCTACTAGAATGGATGCCTAGCTACTTCCTCCAGGCCGGAAAGACAGGCAGGATGCCCCTCAAGGCCATTTGCAGGGATTTGAGAGCAGGTGAGGGTTTTGCTCTTGTTTTCTGCTTGAGATGCCCAGAAGCACTTGGTGGGCCACTTGGTGAGTCAGGATGCTGGACTAGATGGGCTGTGGCCTGATCCATCAAGGCTCCTCTTATGCTCTTATGTACTTTCCTGGCCCTATCCACAAAATCAGTGTTATCCAAACACTAAGGCAACTGTAAGCAAATAAAGTCCCATATAAAAATTATGGGAGAGAAATGCTTTATTTTCCTGTTGCTCCTTTCCCCACTCTGCCTACTCCTAGCTTGAAAGGAATTTAAGTGCAGCTTAAAGTATTTTGCTCTTTAATATCCCTTTGCACTTAGGAATTGAGGACATTACAAAAGTAACTAACTATGTGGGAGGCAGCATGCATAAGATATGATCACCATCATGTATAATGAGAGTATATATAGAAGGGCAGTAGCTTCCCAGATGAAGCATGCCTGTGTGTGATCCACAGATCCTTCTACATGGAGGTGAGAGAAAAGAGTAACTGGTGAGAAAATGGCTCAGAATCAGTACTGATTCTGGTGCTTAAAGTGAGCACAAAGGGGCAGGACCTGGCTGGAGGTGGGAGTGACCAGAGTTGGAAGGTACATTGTCATCCAGTGACTTCTTGGGGCTCTTAGGGCAAGGTGACATGTGGCCAGTGCTTAGGGTGGAAGGCACAAGGCCAAGCCAACCCCCCCCCCAAACTGGCCCAGCTTTTTGGCCCCTGTTATCTTCAGACCTGGGGCACATGTCCTACCTACCCACCCACCCCAGTTACATTACTGCTGTTTGAAAATTCAAAGTCCAAAAAATATGGCTGAAAGCAAGATACAAGGAGAAAATTACAGAAGGTTTTATAGCTTAATTTGATTTTGCAGAAGGGTTTTCCAAATCACCTTATCATATTCTTAGATGCATGCAATATGAAAACTGATATGCATAGTATACATAATGCCTACTTATCTTTTTGGAACTTAGAGCATATGTTTCTGTGATGAAACCAAATCCACATGACTAACGAAATAAATGCAAGAAAAATTAAATCCAGATCTGCTATTAAAACAAATTGCACCAGATGTGACTATTTTTGAAAGCAAGTAAAACTTATGTAATTATAGAATCCTAACCTCACTGTTCTGGGAGTAAGCAGCTCTGAGCACAATGCACCTTTCTTCTGAGTAAGTGGGTAACTCTTCAGAGGATTCCTTCACCTCCTCCTACAACTAAGGCTGTGATCAAAACAGAAGCATCTCTGAGGTGCCTCTGAGGCATCTTAGAGATAAATTGGAGTTGGGTTTGTTCCCCCACCAGTCTGCCCCTCCCTCCTCTCCTTAACATTCCCATGTTAAAAAAGGTGGAGAAGAAGAAAAGTTGGCTTTTCTACCCCACTTTTCCCACCCGTTTAAGGGGACTCAAAGCGGCTGGCAAAGCTTTCTATTCTTCTCCCACAACAGACATCCTGTGAGGTAGGTGGGGCTGTGAGAGCTCAGAAGAGAGCTGTGACTAGCCCAAGGTCACCCACCTAGCTTCATGGAGGAGTGCTGAATCAAATCTGCTATTCTCGGATATGAGTCCAGTTCCCTAACCACTAGACTAAACTGGCTCACAGAGAAGGCTCGGGAACACAACAGCCACACACGGATTCTCTGCGCCGCCCCTGTGGTTATGTCTGAACACAACCCATAAGTTAAAACAAAAAGAAAAGCTCAGATACTCGACGGCAAGGATGGAGTTCGGCTTCTAGCTTTCGACGGTCTCCGGAATAGATAGGAGGAGGGGAAATCGCAATGCAACACTGTACACTCGAGAAAGGAAGCGAAAATGAGACAGCAGTAGGAGTAACCTACACATGGGAGGGGTGTGTGTGTAAAGAGCAACCGGACCAATACTCCGGGGGGCATAAAAAGAGGCGACCGCGTCTTAAACCAAGTCCTTCGTCTATTAACGCGGCTCTCCCTGACGTGAGGGACCTGGAAGGAAGAAACGAGCCAAGGTTGCGGAGCGGGCGCTGGGCGACTCCAGGAAAGAGCCGTCGCTGCTGCGAAGGGGTCCAAAGGACTCGGTTACCACCCGCACACCACGCACCGACCTCGCACTCGGAACTCCATCCCGGGCAAGTTTTGAAAGTTACCTGCTCGGCGGTTCCCGTCGGGCTGCAGCGGGTCAGGCTCTGGATCCTCGACGTCGAATAGGATCCGAGGGAGGAAGGCTGCTCCGGGAGCGCGCCGCCTGCTGCGCTCTCCTCCTCCTAGAAGCGTCGAGGAAGCCCAAGGGCTCCGAGAAGATGCAGGAAAGAGAGTTCGCGCGCATGCGAGGAGGGAGACCGCGGTTCGTCTTTCTCTTTCTCTGTGCGCGGAGGAGACGCGCGTCAGCCCAGCCCTTTTCGCCTTGGCAGGTCGCCCCGCGGCTGCTCGCAGGGAAAGAGGCGCGTCCTTCCCCGGCTCGGCCACATCAAAGGCGAGAGCGACCCGCGCATTCAGTCCAGTAGCTGCAAGCCGCCGCCTCCTTCGCTTGGCGACCTGACTGGGCCGCCTAGTGGTTGTCGAAATGCACCGCGACCTGCACGCTGCGGGGCGGCGAGGAGACCAAAGGCCCGCTAATTGTCCAATTGGAATAGGATCCCATTAAAACAGTTGCTGGGAAGCAGTATTTTATTGCAATTTTCTAGACTATTGCTATATTCCTCTTCAGTCTGCCTTCTATCCTTCCTCCTTAATATTTCCTTTGATACAATTTTCCACTGCATAAATTAGGCAGATTGATGTCACTGTATTTTATTGTTTATATAATATTTGAATATATGTGTGTGTGAATATGAATACAGTTTGTTTGACAGTTTCCCCCAATGTCCTGCCGTGGCTTCCTTCTGTTGTGATGCTGGCAAACTTCATCTTAGAAACAGAAGACCCTTTCTGCACTGACCCTTATTCTGGATTATTTTCAGGAAAGGGGCCTGCTATCCTCATGTTAGAAGAAGAAGAAGAGTTGGCTTTTCTGCCCCGTTTTTCTCACCCATTTAAGGGGACTCAAAGAGGCTGACAAAGCTTCTGTTCTTCTCCCCGCAACAGAACACTCTGTGAGATGGGTGGGGCTGTGAAAGCTCAGAAGAGAGCTGTGACTAGCCCAAGGTCACCCAGCTGGCTTCATGGGGGAGGGCAGAATCGAACCCAGTATTCCCAGATAAGAGCCCGGCTCCCTGACCACTAGACCAAACTGTTAGTGCAGATTATGGTAGGCCTTGGGTGGGGACTGTTAAAGTCTGCACCAGCATGTAGAGGGAAGATCTCTATTCCAGGATATAATCCAAATTAAGTTCCAGTGAAGAAAGGACCTAAGTTGGGGTTGCTCTGACTAGACTAGCCTGTTTGCAGACTGCTTTGCCTAGCTCTGGCTTATTAGTTGTGTTATATCTGGGCAACCGGATAGAGATGCTTAGAAAGCACCTTTGCTGAAATGGCAAATTGTCACATCATTCTGAGCTGCGGAGCACAGCTACATCTGCTTTAACAGAAGCTAAGTGGGGGAAGGAGGCAAGAGAAGAGGAGCAAGAGGTGACATTTCTTCACATTCCATCTCCCTCCTCTTCTTTCTCCCTAAGGCTGTGTTCACACCTCAGTTTTAATGCAGCTTCAGTACACTTTCAGAATGAGAGAACACATTGGCACAGTGACAACCTGATTTCTTTCAGCATTATCTAACTCAGAAAATCCACCTTTGAGGTAGACAGTGAAGAAAGAAAATGACTGTTCACCTTGCTGATGTATTCTTCCATTCTGAAGGTGGACTTAAGTAGGACTAAAATTTAGGTGTGAATACAGTCCACGTCTCCTCTTTTCAAGTGAAAATGGCATGCAGATGGTGCTGTTTCCTATTCCCCTACCAAGAAAATCTTTCCTCTGGTAGCATTTATAAGGGAAGGAAGTGGCAGGTGTTCTCTGGCCATGGGGATGGTGCGTTTTTAGATGTGCATAGTCTGAGGGCACATCTTTAAGTGGGTTGTTGAAAGGCTGATTTGTCAGCTCTTTTGAAATAGTTTTCTCCAAGTTTTTTTGTTTGTTTTTAGTACTCTGTCTACATCATTTGGATACATTAACTTGATAACAGGCACTGCTGCATGAATGAGGATTGCAAGGATGGCACACAGTAGGATGAGACTCCATTTGGAAGTCTTGTTGATCCTACTGAACTACACTTTGATTCACTACAGTTCAAAACATGGGCCCTTTCCACGCCTCCTGCAGTGGAACATATACATTGTGCAGAGCTGCTTCTATTCCAGAGCACTAAAATATTCAGCAGAAGACTGTGGGTACGCTTACATCAGAAGACCTGAACCCTGTGGGCCCTTATTTTGGCTGAGGCCCACCACTCTTCTAAGATCGGAGATGTCTCTTCTGTCCTCTGGCTTTATGTATGTGTGAAAGAGTGTTTTGGCAACACAATCCCACTTTTTTGTGCTGCAGAGCCCATCCCTGATCAAAAACTCCAGTTTGGTCTACTGGTTAGGGAGACGGACTATTATATGGGAATACCGGGTTTGATTCCGCCCTCCCCCGTGAAGTGACCTTGGGCTAGTCACAGCTCTCTTCTGAGCTCTCACAGCCCCACCTACCTCACAAGGTGTTCTGTCGTGGGGAGAATAGAAAAGCTTTGTCAGCTGCTTTGAGTCCCCTTAAATGGGTGAGAAAAACCGGGTAGAAAAGCCAAATCTTCTTCTTCTCCTTTCCTAGGCCCTTTCTCTTTCTTTGCACTACCACGTTCGTTCTTACAGTTAAACTTTCACTCCAATATGCTTTCCCCCACCTAGAAACTGCTTCTGATTGGTTGGAAAATCCCCCTGCTTCACTGGCTTTGTTAGCATCTCTGTTAACTGGTCTGTATGTGCTAGTAGAGCTGGTGTTTTTGTTCTAAGTGTGGGCCCCCTTTTTGCTGAGGCTACAGTTAAAACTTCTCTTGATACATATTACTGTTATTTAGTTTGACTCCCTCTTCCTGCAGATTGCTACTACCATTGAGCCAGGACCTTCCGAATTTTGATATTGTTTCTAGTTTTGCCTTGTAATGAAATTATTTTTATCTTTTAGTATTAAAACTAACCCAGTTATATTCCACTCCCTGAGGACTGGCTGTCAATTGCATGCACTGTCAAATCAAACCTTGAGTCTCATAAAGATTCTAAATAGAACACTGCTAAACTTGTGTACAGAATTGTTCTCGTAACACCACCCTAATAAAAATAATTTTCCATATACGCCAGCTGTACTCTCTTCAAGTTTGCTCCACTGTGACAATTTTAAATAGCCATTTTTAACCTATATCTCAAGAGTCACATTAAGCTGGTTTGGATTTCTGCTCTCTAGAACTGAACAAGTAATGATACACTGAAGAGCACTGAAGTTTTCATGGATTTCCCTCCTCGGAAACCACTTCTGATCTTCAGCAAATCTGAACTGAATTTGGTGTCATCAAATATACTGTGCAAATCAGTATAGTGCCCCTCCTTCTTTCCCCTGCCTCTGGGGCTGGATTTAGCAGTTCAATGTTCACAGTGGACAGGAGGTAGGTCCTGGGGATAGGGGTGAGAATGGGATATGGTTTAGCCTCAAGATGGCAGGCAATGTGAGGGTGGTTTAAGGGTGAGTTAGAATGCACAGGGATGAGCTGGGAAGCTGAATGCCCACCTGGCTGCTTCTTGGAGCACTTATGGCAGTGGGACAGATGGCCTATGGCCTGCTTCCTGACTTAAAGGTAATTTTGTCTTCTTGTTGCTCCCACAATTTATGGGCAAATTTTTCAGTCTTTGGGCTTTGATGAGAGACCACAATTTATCTTCTACCAACCAATTACTATACTAACCAATTGGCACCAGGTGTAGCTTCTGAGCAGTCTTCAAGGGCAGTCTCATGTAGAGCACATTACAGTAATCCAACTAGGGGTCACAAGAGCATGAGTCAGTGTGGCCACAAGGGCTTTAGCTGCCTTACTAAGCAAAAGTGTCAGTAAGCACTTTTGGCCACTGCTACCATCTGAACTTCTAGGGACAAAGATGAATCAGCACTTATTCGCTCTATTTCTTAGAAATAATGAAGCTTATTAGAAGGACTTCAAGAGACCTCGCTAAAGCTACATGAATCAATCTTTCTCGTCTCTAGGATGGCAATTCCAACTGCAATGATAGTGTGAAATTCCTACAGATGTAAGCATAAGAGGAAACTAAACGGGAGTTTGAAAAAGGATGTGCTAATTCCACACTGGATTGCTTGGGAAGGAAAGCCTGAGAAACAGTTAAATACTAAGTACTATTCAAAGATTTTCCTGTGACCTTAAGTTTGTTTATGTTGCTGCAATGTCATAAAGCATCACACAGAATGTCAAAGAACCATCCAGCCATGGGAAACCGAATTTCCTCCTTATGGAATATTCCACAACAATAGGCAGTCTTGCTTGGAATATTCCACGGTTGCTCTATACATCATTAAAAGACTCAAGAAAATATTTTTATACTTGGCTAGTCATGTAGTCACCCCCCAGTAGACTGTGGAAGAGGATTACTCATGCCTACCTCTGCATTTCCCTGTTCACAATGCATTGATCTTTTGGCATGATCTTAAGAGACCTTTGCAGGACCCCAAAGCCTTGGGTAATTATCATCCAGTCACAAATCTTTTTTGTTTTTGGGCAAGGTTCTGGAGAAAGTGGTGGTGATCCAACTGTAGACACACTTGGATGATACAGAATTCAGTCTGACTTCAGACTGAGTCACGGTAGTGAAACTGCCTTGGTTGTCCTGATGGATAACCTTTGACAGAAGAGAGAGACCGGGGGTGGGGGACAAGTTTGGTGGTGCTCCAGGATCTCTCTCAGTGGCTTTTGATATTGTCAACCATAATAACTTATAGGGGTGCCTACAGGACTTAGGATCTGGGGGCACAGTACTGTAGTGATTCTAGTCCTGTCTCTGTGGCAGATTCCACCCTGGGAACTCACATGGAGAGTGCCCCAGGGGTCTGTCCTTTCTCCTTTCACATCAAACATCTATATGAAATTGCTGGGAAAGGTTATCAGTATGTGGTCCCACTAGAGTCTAGCAGAAATAAGGAATCTCCTCAGGAGCAAAATGATCCCTTTATTCAGACAGCACTGTAGGTACATCTTATAATAACTGCCGAAGTTAACAAAATCAAGCACAAGAACATTTTTATACTTTATTTCCAGCTAAGAACAGGTCAAACCTCAACAGCCTTACCTTCTCATTGAGCTGTTTCTCTGGCTGCTACGAAAGTCATCCATCTCCTTCATCTGGGAAATTGTCATGTGGTTAGTAAGATATATAGACACTTAGGTCAAGTTCCCACTTGGCAATTTAATGCAGGTTTAAACTAGGATTTTTAAAAAAAAAAATCAGCAGTGAAGGGGTTTTTTTTTGCATTCCCACTATTATCTTATAATGCGGACTCACCCTCCATTCTTCAGTGCCCTGCAGGGAAGAAACCCCCTCCCCTCCCAATGCAGTCAGCAATTGGTCACTGTCAGACCCTAACTTTATTGGGGTGGGCAATTCAAACCCCACCCTCTATATAAACCTGCCCCTGTACGAAATCAAGGAATCCTTTGGCAGCAGTTTTTGTTCACTGTTTCTCCCCCTACCATAGCACAGCTTCTTTCTCATGTTACCAAAGCAGGAGAAGATTAGAGATCACTTTCCCTTCTTATAATGGTGTTTTCCACTAGATCGGTAGATCAGAGCAGCATGAAATGGCAGGGAGTGAGGCAAAAGCGGTTGATGGCAGAGACGTGGGTGGAAGGGAGGGAGGGGCCTTTTACACAAAGCCTAAATCATCTTGTCAGTGAACTGCTCTTTTCTGATGATGCCGCCCTTGTTGTCCACACAGAAGCAGCCCTGCAGCATATAACATCCTGCTTTGCAGAGGCTGCAGACCTTTTGGGGCTTGACGTCAGTTTGAAGAAGACCAAGGTCCTTTATCAGCCTGCATCACTGGAAGAATACCATCCTCCCCATATTGCCATAGAAGAATCAGAGCTCAAGACAGTCCAACAGTTCAGCTACCTAAGGAGCATCATCTCCTCAGACACTAAGATGGACAAAGAAATAGACAACAGACTAGACAAAGGCATATAGTGCATTCAGAAGACTACATAAAAGAGTATGGAGTAACGAACACTTGAAGAAAAGCACAAAGATCAACATCGACAGAGCCATTGTACTGTCTACTCTTTTATATGGGTCTGAATCATAGGTCATCTATCGTCACTCCTTGAACGTTTCCATCAGCCTTGCCTCCACACAATCCTAAACATCCACTGGTCTGACTATGTGATAAATGTTGTTGTCCTTGAACTAGCAGAGGTCACCAGTATTGAGGCCATGCTGCTGAGGACACAGCTGCGCTGGGCAGGGCACATCTCTAGGATGAAGGAACATCACCTTCCTCACTACGGCTGCCGAAACAGAGGAGCCCCAAGGAGGAGATACAAGGACTCCCTCAGCCTTGGCCATATTGAATACAATCAATGGCTCACTCTGACCTCAAACCGAGAGGCATGGAGATGCACCATCCATAACGCTGCTGCCTCCTTTGAGAATGCTCACAGAACCAGTCTCGAGGAGAAAAGACAACGCAGAAAGAACTGTGCCATCACAGTACCACCCAAGGAGACCTTTCTCTTTACCTTTTGCAACCAGACTTGTCTATCCCGCATTGGTCTGTTTAACCACCAACACACATGAAGCAAGCATGGGTCGTGCCCTCCCTAATTTCCATTCATGAAGCCAAGCCATGATGATGATCATGACACACTTTGCAAGCCCATGATGGAAGCTGCTAAAGTCTGATTGCTGCCAGCGAGTCCTCCTTATTAAAATCGGGCACTTTCACTTATTCCTGTCCCTGCAACACTTGTCTGAGCTTGTTACATTGTTGTATGTGCCTTAGCTACTGTGGCTCTTTTCATTTTTCACCTCCTTCCCCTCCCCTTTCAGCTAGCAGTAGATTTCCTTAGCCCATAATGAAGAGCCAAGGGAAGAGGGGACCACAACAGTGGAAATCACACCTTCTAATTGGGGCAGGGGAACTTAGGAGAACACCCTTAGTGCATGGTTCCCTCCCCCCAAAACCATGCACGTTTCCATTTTGCTAAATAAAGTGGAGTATTTCTGAATCCAGCAGCGAGACCTCTTTTGATCCGAATATAGATAATCTGCATTTTGGGACCTTTAATCCTCAGAAACTGCAGATTCTTTTAAAACTTTGGGAATGGTGAGTGCTCAAAATGGTCTCAAAGCTCATTATAATCAGGCCCATCACAATTCTATCTCTTTCAGAGAATGATTGTGTTAAGAGTCAGAGAAAGGGCATTTTCTGTGGTGGCCCCAAGCCCTCTTAATGAATTTTCAGCAATTAGTAAAAACACCTAGGCATTTTGGTATCTGATTCTGCCTTGGGAGGTGGTATGTCTATGATTTTACTGAATTTTAATTATTTCTTTTTACTGTTTATCTTTTTCTTTTGTAAAGACACTGGGGATTGAACATATGGTCCTCATTTTCCAGGCAGCTGCTTTACCACTGTGGTTAATAGACATGCTATTATTACTAATAGCTGTAGTATAGTTATTTGATTTTTTTAAAAAAAATCAAAGCACTAAGGAAGATTTTTTTTGCCATATATGAGTTTTTTTTAAAAAAATGTAGCATGTATATACTGTATTTTCAGAAATGTTTCCCCCTTTTATTTTTTCCTTTCCAGTTAAATTAAATCAATTTAGGATTTAATCCTAAAGTTGTTTACTCCAGGCTGGAGGAGTTTACATAATTCTTAAGTCATTCTCCCTTGGAGCTATCAGTTGTCCATCTGCACAAGCCAGTTGATCTGTGTTTCCTGCCTGCTTTCTAGAGTGGAAGCTGGCCCCAAATTATTTGCAGCTGCAAGGCATGTTGCCAGGGAGGGGGGAGAGTGCTCTTTCCATCACAGTCAATCCAAGCAGGGATTGCTATGTGCCTGGAAGGAAGGCGTTGTTAGATGTGGCACTCACTATTGGGCATGCTCTGAGGAAAGACTATAGCATCACCAGGGCCTTTCATGATTGCCACACACTTCAACAACAGTGGGGAGGAAAAGCAGTGGCAGCAGTGTCCCTCCTTTTGCTGGCACTGCTACAGGCTTTGGCCAAGGGGGAAGGTAGCAACACGTGGCACCTCTCTTTCACCCCCACTGTATGCTTTAGCTGCAGAGAGGGAAGGCAGCTGGCACACTGCCAGATGCTTCAGCTGTGAAGAGGGGAGACAGATGCAGCCCCCCTTCACCCCCCTCCTTGGTGCACAGCAGCTGCAGGGAAAGGGCAGAGGCAGTGCCCCCCTCTTGCCATCACCGCCTTAGTAGGCTTCATCCCCTGCTAAGATTATTTGTGTTGCAGTGGCACCTCACCTATGGAATGCACTTCCTTTTGAGGTGCGATTAGTGCCAACTCTACTAACTTTTAGGCACCAAGTAAAGGCCTGGCTTCTTATCAAGGCCCTTGGGCACTAATTCACCCTAGCACTATTTTAACTTTTTAAACTATTTTTGCTGCTTAATACTGTTTTAATGGGGTATATATTTAATGTTCTGTTTTTATATGGGTTTCTACTGTAAGCCACCTAGAGATCTTGGGATATGGGGTAGGGTAGGATATAATTATTTTAAATAAATAAATAATAATAAATATTTATGAAGAAGGTGGTGGGAGACATTTGGGGGGCAGCAGCACTCCATTTGGACTAGACTGAAATAAATCACATGTAAAGAAATATTCTATTTCCTCTGGCAGTTGGACATAGCCTTGTCAATAGGACATGGAGTGACCTCACATTTTGAAACCTTTATCGAATTACTTATGCCCGCCAAGAACTATCCCACAGTTTTCCAAAGGAACATGGTGTGCTGGATTCTACGCTAACAACATTTGTCTGATTCTGTGACTGTAATAATGTATTACTAAAAACTGCCTGAGAATTGGTTGCTTTTTCACAAACCTCAGCATTTTTCCACTGTACAAGATATGCCTGAAAGCCATCAATAAAGAGGAGTGAATGAATGAATTCCTTGCTGCTTGAACATCCGTGGCTGTTGCCTTCTATTCTTATTGTACTCTCTAGCGTATCAATCAGTTATTTTCTCTGTGTGAGTATATGTGCATATCTGTGAGAGAGGGAGAGAGATTATTTCTAGCCTCTTGCACTTCTGTTTGGGTGATGGTTAAGCCATCAAATCCTGTATACAAGTGAAGCAGGAATGAGGGAGGGAAGCTGCACTCCTCTGCTGCTTGGATCCATTCTAGATTGTTTTCTTTTCAAACATGAAATGAAACTTATCTTTTTCTCACAGACATCTGTGTGTGCACGTCTGAGAGAGAGGAAGAGTGAAATTATTTCCCACTGATTCATTTCCATAACATGAGCTGATCATTTGAAAGCTGCATACTGAACCCACAAGGCCTGGTCACTACACCTCAAAAAGGATATTGTGGAACTAGAGAAGGTGCAGAGAAGGGCAACCAGAATGATTAAGGGTCTGGAACACCTCCCTTACGAAACCAGGCTGCAACGTCTAGGCCTCTTCTGTCTGGAGAGACGGCGTTTAAGAGGGGACCTGATTGAAGTATATAAAATTATGCACAGTAAAGAAAAGGTGGATAAAGAAAATTTCTTTTCTCTATCGCACAACACTAGAACCAGGGGGCACTCTATGAAGATGATGGGTAGGAGAATAAGGTCTGACAGGGGGAAGTATTTCTTCACCCTGAGGGTCATCGGCTTATGGGATGTGCTGCCGGAAGAGGTGGTGACAGCTACCAGTCTGGATGGCTTTAAGGTAGGGTTAGACAAATTTATGGATGACAGATGTATCAATGGCTACTAGAACGAATGCCTAGGTGCATCTTTCAGGCTGGGGGGGGAGGAACTGGGGCGCTTCTAAGGCCATCTGCTGGGACTCGAGAGCAGGAGAAGGTTTGTCCTTGTCTCTGCTTGAGATGCCCATGAGCATTTGGTGGGCCACTGTGTGCGACAGGATGCTGGACTAGATGGGCTGTGGCCTGATCCAGCAAGGCTTCTCTTATGTTCTTATGTTGTTGTCCGCTTTTTCCCGCCCCTCCCCCGGAAATGGATAACAACGTCACGTGATTGAGAGCGAGCGGACCCCCGCACTTCCGGGTCACGTGCCGGAAATCGCGCCGCCGCACTGGGGTGGGGTGGGGCGGCAGAAGAGCTTCGGAATTAGTCCGGGCTTCCCAAAATGGCTTCGCTCCTGCAGTCGGAGCGCGTGTGCTACCTGGTTCGCGGCGAAAAGGAGCTTCGCATGCCGCTCTCGCAGCTCTACTTCTGCCGCTACTGCACCGAGCTCCGCTCCCTCGAGTGCGTCTCTCACGAGGTAAACCGGAGGACCCCATTCTTCTTCATCTTGGGGGAGGAGAGGGGGCTGGGGGTGGGGAAGTCCCGCCTCTTCCAAATCCCGGCTGCCTATTGGCCCTTCCAAGTTCCCTTGGCCGCTTTACCTCGTTCCGTTGACTGGCGGTTGCTTACTCATTCCCGTCTTTGATTGGTTCTGAGCGATGGTTCTCCAGACGGACGTTTTGATTGGTGCAAACACCCGTCTATCACGGGCTTTTTTTTACCTCATTGGAGAACATGGGAAAGGATGGGGCTGTCATTCAGGCCGGAGGAGGGTAGAGCAAGTGAAGGGAAAAGGGATGTTCAGCAACATCTTTCTGATTCCCTTTTCTCTTGGCTCCTGCGGGATGTCAGAGCAGTTTCCCTCCTTTTATCGAATTCAGCTTTGCCTAACATGCTAATTCATATCGAGGTGTCATTTATAATAGGTGACAGATCCTATAGACGGGATATTTGCACCTATATGAAGACACCTATATTTGCACCTATATGAAGGGTCCTTAATGGGTACTCTAGTGCTAAGTGAGAAAACACTTAGAATAATCACTGTCCTTGTTTACACGCTCAGCACCATCCGAAATTGGGAGCGTTGTTTCCATCTTCCTTGCTTCCAGCTAAAGTGTTCCTAACCTAATTTCTTGTTTTCTTTCTGGTTTTCCCAAGTTCATTTTGCTTTTACAACAGTCTCAGCATATATGGTGTTTGCCTGGCAAACCATCGTTTTTTAAATTTGGTTTTATGAAATGTTACTGTATGCCTTTCATGGTTTGTCAGAACAACTGTTTAACCCTTTATTGTATTTATTCACGGATATATGTTTAATATGTTATTGGTTTTAATGTGTTCGTTTTATATGTTGTAGCCCACCCTGAGACCCCTGGGTATAGGGTGGGATAAAAATGCAAATAAAATAATAATAATAATATAGAGAAAAGGAGCACACCTCTTTTGAATGTAGTCTAGCAAATTTTTCACTCTATTTGAAATAATACTAAAGCTGAAAAATAATCAAAGCAAATAATCAAAGATTATTGCCTGCAGATGTTTTTGGCAGCAATTGACACTGGATACCCAATTATATAAGTGACTGAAGGAAAATGTTCTGATTTGTCTTAGCTTATAATGGAGACTTTATGCATGTTGATCTGAACCATCTAAAAGTGCTGGCTAACATCATAGTAAGGTTTTATTATGAACAAGAAATTTTTCTTTTTGAACATTTTCAAGTTTTTAATCTTCACATTTCAAACCGTATGTATTACAAACCACACATATTTTGTTTTTGTTTTTTAAAGCAAGAGCTGTTGAACCTAGATCTCTTTGCAAGTGTATTTTCTTAGAAGATGGTGAACTATTTCTACCGAAATAACTGAGAGCATGGATTGCCTACAAGATTCCTTTTCTACCATTTTATCTTAAATGAAAATATTTTACAAATTGTTATTCTTTGAGGGTGCTGAGTATTCTCTGGAAGAGAATCAAAGATCTCCATACTGAATTACTTTTCTCAGGGAAGAAAAAAAATTACAATTTCTTAAACCTTACAAATATCGTCCCATATCTTGATGCAGTTGTATGACATTTATGGGTGTTTTTCCACTGTCATTAGAAGTACCCATTAAGACCCATTAATGGGTACAAAAATGCCATTACATACCCATTAATAGGTACTTAATGGGTACTTTTAGTGACAGTGGAAAAACACCCTATTTTGCACCTTCCCTTAGCATCACTTGAAGAAAGAAACCAGGAGCCAAATCACAGTGGGCATGCCTTCACAGAGCTGGCTTCAGTGTGGGATTGGGCTTACCTGAAGTTCCCTCCTGGGTTCAGACTGCTTTCAAAATGGGTTTGATGGTTCCAGCACCATCTCTGAGACTGCTGTCTTCAAATCTTGCTGCCTGCACTTGAAGGTCCTCCTTGCTGTCTGTCAGCAGGCATAGAAGCTGACACAGAAATGTGGCCTGTTGCAGAGCAGTGAAGGACTACCTCAGTGGGCAAAAAGCAGCTTTGGAGATCTTTTTTTGTGCACTGAAGTTACATCTTGCAGAGGAAATGAACTTGCTCCATTCATCATGCCCTTTTCACTTGGGGTATTTTAGAGATGCGTTGACTTCATTGTTCCTTCAAGCTACTTTAAAAGCTATGTGGAGACATGGCCAAAATGTTACAGAATCACCACTCTTCTTGTGACATTCAGAAAGCTCTGTTTTCTAAGTTATTTATTTACATTTATTTCCCTCACAGTACCACAGAGTCTTTAGGGTTTGGGGCTTATTATATAAATATGTTTTTAATATAGAGTCCATAAAACTGAAAATATAATCTAGGAAGTTAGTGTTAAGAAATCCTAGAGATTAATAAAATTGGTAAGCTTTCAGTATAAGCTTTTGAAAAATAGGGAACTAAACTCTTTCAGGTTTAGGTAGATCTCTAACTATACTTTATGAAGATGCTGGGAATTGAATCTAGGCCTGTTGTGCTTTCTTTAGATGGCTTTGCCTATTGGCTACATCCAGTTAATAAAATAACTTGTTTGGATGTTTCCTGCTGTTCAGAATATTATGAGCATTTGGATATTCATTTTCTTTACCAATAGAGCTCATACCATAGGGTAATAAAAATTCCTGGTGCTGGGATATGAAATTTTAGGCATCAGATATTTGGTTTTCTTTTTCACCAATTATGTGCCAAGGGCTTCTTAATCCAGATTAAGAAGATGCGGTTCTCACTGAATCGGGTCCATGGAGTTCCGGATAGCCGATAGCCGATGCATCTGGATGGGCCGTCTAGCACTGGATGGTAATGGGTGCTAAATGGGGCTGCTGTGCGGATACCGCAGCATGCCTCCTGAGGCCCCAGTTAGGCCTGAGGAAGGAATTCTGTCCCTTTTCTGTGGCTGTATGGGGGGGAGGGGCTACATCTGCAGCTGCATTGGTGTGTGTGTGGCAGAGGTCGCATTGATGCAGCTATGATCTCCACTGCCACTGACCCCCCGATGCAGCCACACCAGGGAAGTGGCCAAGGCGGCGGTGGTGGTAATTGTGGCCACATCGATGCGGCTGCCACTGCCATCGCCGCCCCCGATGCCGCTGCATTGGCAGTGGGACATCAGTGGTGGGCTGCTGCTGTGGCCACATCAATGCAGTGGCGATTGCACCTGCAGGTTGCTGCCAATGCAGCCAGTTGTTGCTGCCGCCTGTGTATGCAGCTTCCTCCGCATCCCATGACGCGCCAGGAGCTACACACCCGCTAGGCTCGTCCTTGGATCACATCCATCTGGCTTGTGGAAATGTGCTCTGTGATCCGGTATTTGTGGGGGAAGACCAGATTGAGGACACCATTAAAGGGTTCTTCCAGATATCTGGATCTAAGGGCATGAAGACCCCATTAGGAACAGAATCCAGAGGTGCCCATGTGGATGACGTGTTCCTCATGAGGTCCTCATGGGGTCTTCTGTGTGGAAGGTGAGTCACGATTCTGTCCCTGATGGGATCTTCTTGGGTCCTTAATGGGGTCTTCATAGCCTGTGCAGAAATGACCAAGATTATACTAGTTGATATGTTTCTTTATTAGTAGCATTTATGTAACCATTTATATTAGTAACTTGCTAAGCCCATGTGCAGATGAATACAATAGTTGGGCAAAAGTTGGTCTCAGGAACAACAGAAACAACAAAACAACTGGTGTGTACAAAAGCAAGTGAGCTAGGTGCAGTACAATCTGCCTTATAAAGAGCTTGCATGCTCTGGGTCGAATGCCATGGCAGCATCTGAGTGTGCGTTGGACATTGCCGCAGCTCTTGCCATGGCAATCCAGCCTGCCCAGACTGGGCCATCCGCACTCCAAGTGCTGGTAGTCTGGTTGGGGACCTGCATCAGTACTTGAAGTGTCAATGACTCCCTCCACACTTCAGCTTAGCCTCATTGGAATGGTATTATACTGTTCCTGTGGGTTAAATGTGAACAAGCTCTTGTTTAGCATCATCAATTCTGTGTCACTTGCTTTCTATGCCAACACTGCTCAAGCCAACTCAGTTTGTTGTATATAGTAGATGTCATATGCAGTCAGCTGAATTATACTTAGGAGGAGGAGTGTGCGACACCGCTCCTTCGCTACGGGCTAAGCGGTCGAATTATTTTAAAATGGAAACTCAGGGGATTAATAAACGTAGCTGTTTATTGATATGTGCTTATTTTGCTTTAATTCAGTAGGTAGCATGTGTTTCTGTTTCTTCTGCTCAGCCGCTCTGTGTGTTACCTGGCCATAGCAAAGTGCATCACTCTCTGTCTCTAATCCCCTTTTATTAAGCGTGAAGTATTTCCTGGACAATAGGAGCTCTTTGATACGTCGTTGCTTTTATGAACCTCAAGCACAACTTTATTATTTAAACCTTGGTTTGTAACAATTCTTCAGGAGAGCTTAGTTACAGTTTCAAGTGTAACTTCAAACAGACAAACTAACAAATCCTTTCAGCTTTCCAATCTTCACACTTAATGCTGCCCATCTTACTAGGCAGACTCAGAGTCAACAGTTTCTCCTACTTACGCTCCTTCATGAGTTGACTGCCTATCTACCCAGGTCAGTTCATGGGGCCCCCTGCCTATTCCCCTAGTACAGGTCCCTCCTGTTCCACTGAGCCTATCCCTTCTGGGAGACAAAGGCTTTCACGCCTCTTGCCATTCCTCGACTCAGTCGTATAAGCAATCCTACTGCACTCCTTTCTTCAGCACCCTTTTTAACTACTTCACATTCCCTTCTTCATTGAGCCTCCACCCCTAACCACTGCTCTCTCACTCCCTGCTTCCAGCATCTACAACTGTCAACACCCTTTTCTCTCTTCACTCTCCATTGCACCCCTTCTCTTCTGTTAGTCTTCCTTCTTTTTGAAAACCTTCTCCCCCTTGAGAGCCTGCTACTCCCTGATTGCTGGAGGAATTTTATGACTCACTCCCCGCCTCCCTTCCAGACAGCTGAGTGAGTCCCGCCCCTTGCCTACCTGTAACTGTCTTCACTACAATTCCAAAGCGCCTCTGTAGTGTGGACCGTAATAAATGACCCAAACGCATAATTTTAGACACAAAACTTACTCTTAACATAGGATGACAATTGGAGGGCACCACAAAGTGGCTTGCCAAAATGAAGTTTTTGGAACATAACTACTTAGCTTTTACCTTATTTGGGCTCTTAAAATACATGGGAAGCAAATGGATGGAGAAAAAAGGACTCGAGGAAAGATAATGCTGAAGAGACTTGTTTCTGGTTTTGTTTGTTTGTTTAGGTAGATTCTCACTATTGTCCCAGCTGTCTGGAGAACATGCCTTCAGCTGAAGCCAAACTAAAGAAGAACAGGTATGGCTACATGCTTTTTAAAAAACTTCATCATCCCTCTCCTTTTTGTGTTCTGCGACAGTGGCCATTTCTGTACTTTCCCTTTTTCTGGAATATAGCTCAGGATAGGGGTCTGTTGTCTGCATGCTAATGTAGACTATGGCAGGTCTCTCGTGGGGCCTGCCATACTCTGCACTAACATGAATACAGCAGGCTCATATTCCAGGATATATTCCAGAATAAGGCCAAGTGTGAAAAGGCCCAGTTTTGTATCTGTTAGAAAGATTGTTGGTGACTACGATGTATAGGGACTTCTGCTTATCTCTTCATCAGATAAGCCCAGCTGCATTGAAGCAGGCAAAATAATCTTATCACAGCCAGTTCTTTAGAAATGAATAATATTCATAGGCGTGATGCCACTGGCATTGGATCTACTAGCTCAAATTCTGTAAATCATCTGAGCTTTGTTCTCCCATGGCCACTCTCTCTTCTGGCTGATGTGAGTTAAGAAAGATTGGGAGACAATGGAAGATATATTATTTATTTTCAGCTTTGCTTACATTTCCTCTGTTAGATCATCTCCTGTTTCCTGATTGTATGAAGTTATTTCTTTCCTAGTGAATGCCTTAGATAGAATTTGTTCCTTAACAGATGTTACTAGAGGCAATATATTAGTTACAAAACAGAAATGCAAGGTGAACCAGAAAACTAAAACCCTTAATGGTGATCTCTTTTATTAATTCAGGTGCGCTAACTGTTTTGATTGTCCTTGCTGCATGCACACTCTCTCTACCCGGGCAACAAGCATTCCTGCTCCCTTGCCTGATGATCCAGCCAAGACTACAATGAAGAAAGCTTATTACCTAGCCTGTGGCTTTTGCCGCTGGACTTCCAGAGATGTTGGCATGGCTGACAAATCAGTTGGTGAGTTACATTGTTTTTAAGAGAAATGCTGTAATGTTGTCTGAGAATAGGTATTGTTGTCTGGAATTTACTGCCAGTACTAGCCTGGATGGCTTGAAGCAGGGGTTGGGCATGAAGGGCTGGTATAACACTGGTTAATAGAATGGACGCCTAGCTACTGACTCCAGGTTGGACAGACAGGCAGGAAACTTCAAAGGCCATTTGCAAGGAGTCAAGAGCAGGTGGAGGTTTCATTCTTGTTTTTTGCTTCAGAATGCCCAGAAGCAAGTTTTGGGCCACTGTGCAAAACAGGATATTAAACTAGATGAACTGTGGCCTGATCCAGCATAGCCTCGTATGTTCTCATTGGTCATAAATCATTAATTTAAAAATGCACCTTGTTGATACATTATGTAGTTTGCCCTGAGGAGGTGTAGGAGGAGCTAAGGCCATGGTATCACATACCTATTAAATACTATTATTTTCACTCTTAAAATTTGCTTTATTACAGCTAGTGGAGGGTGGCAAGAGCCAGAAAATCCTCATACTCAAAAGGTGAGTAAAATGGTATGGTCTGAAAAAGAGAAGTCATTTTGCTGATTTTAATCTTTCCTATATAATTCACAGAAATAAATTTATAGTAATATATATTGGAGAGGCAAGTTATGCTTGAGTCTTCCTTCCAACTGACTGAGCTCTGCAATGTTGTACTTGGGCCAGAGATGGAAGTATTGCACTGTACATGAAGAAAATGTTGCCATGTGTTTTAAGCATTTTTCCACAACAGCCTTTCCTTGGAGGTATCACCCACTTGTATTGATTTCATAAGCTTTGAGTCCTAAAGATCTGTGTTTTGCTAGTTTACTTTCTGTCATCATCATGTACCTGTTGAGATATAGCATGTGTACCTAAGACAAAAGATAGTATGTAACTGAAGCTTCTGTTCTGGTTTTCCTAGCTACCAGCAGTTTTCCCAGAAAGCAGAGTGTAGACATACTGATGTTAGGCAACTAGAGCAGTTGCTGATAGGGAGAGTTGGGACCTGAGATATTGCTGGAACCCAATGTAGTTTTTGCCGAGGTGCAACATTTGTGTTTGGATTATCAGCCTAGAAAAATATGGCTTCAAAAGGTTGAGTCTGTTCCGGAGATGTTCAGTCTTATTCCTATGCCCATTCCTAAGACTCACTCCTTGTAGTCAACCTTTTTGACCACTGTAGATCCTGATGCCATAAGTTCTTTAGTCAACATTGGGATCAGCCTGTGTGCTGAACTTAGGATTGACTGTAGTCTATTCCTTGCATTGAATTTGTAGCATGTTTTTGTAAGATGCTATATGTTGATTGAATTGCAAGCTTGGGAATAATCTTTTCCCTAAAAAAGGAGAATTTATGCAGTTGCATTTTCATCTTTTGACACTTGGTTAATGAGAGAAAATGTCATCAGTTATTCAGGTAAAGAAGTATCTTTTAATATAGTTATTAAAACATAACTGTTTTAGAATAGTTAGAGATGCAGTGAAGCTGGTGAAGTGAGTAATATTGTGGTTGATAAGTCAATACACTTCTGTGATTCCATTTAGTATCTTTCTGAGTTTTTGTGTTTTGCTCATGAGATGCCTACAACTAGTAACACACTGTCAGAAGAAAATCAGTATTTAAAACTAAAACTTTATTTTATTAAATAATTATCATATTAAAGTGGTATATAATGCAGTGCACCAATAAGAAATTGATATGAATCACAAATTAATTTGTCTGTCCTCATGCAACCTTTTTGCAGGGAGAAAATATCCAGGTGATATACAAGTTTGTTACTTGTTAGGACTGCTGATTATAGAACTACTTAGTTTATTTCTCTTCATTATTGCATTTGTATATACTGTCAGTTTTCTGTTTCGCTTTATTTTTTTTTATCAGATCATATGACCACAAAATCTGACTGCTAAAAAGGCAGATAATGACAAAATAAATTTGTTTCTGCAAGAGAAAATATTGGCTGGCTTTATGGGTAAAAATGATGAAGTGAATAGCACACACAAAATGTTACTTTTTTGATAATGCGAAATTGATGGGATGTTGCTTTTTCTCTTGCGATTGTCATGGACATTTTTAAGTCTCTTTGAAAAAAGAGTTTCTTCCCACTCCCATTATAAAATCTTTGCTTTGTCATTAATGTGTTTTCTTCTATCTCAGTGTTCAAACTGACGTTTATTTTTTTACAGGTTAATAAGTTGGTTGAATATTATCAGCAGTTGGCACAGAAGGAGAAGATAGAAAGAGACCGTAAAAAACTAGTTCGACGCCGACCCTACATGCCATTGGCTTTTTCGGTGAGGTTGGGTGGGGGTCAAGAGTTCCCATGATAATGTCTCAAAAACAGCGAAGGCAAAATTGCCCCTCTAGTTGTGACTTCCAGAAAAGAAGGCAGGCAGCTTTTTTTTTAAGTCAGAGATCTCTCAGATGCAAATTTTAATTGAAAGGTTTTTTTCACTGCTTCGCAGTGTTAAGAAATAGATTATACTAGTTATATGTGGATAGTTGTTAATGGGGTACCTGTTAATAAGAACATAAAGTCTGGGCTCAAGACTGGAGCTTTACTAAAATGCCACTGTGTCTGGTTTAATTCACAGTCTGATTTAGGCTTTTGTCAAACCTCTGACATGTGTGAACTGCATATCGAGTCTACGGAATGTTGGGTGCTTTTCAGAAGTTCAGTCTTTTGGTGACAGCGAGATGCAAATAAAACACAGGTGAACCTCGAGGCAATTCAGAGGGAATTCATCTGTACCATATCCATGCAGCAGCCACCATTACTAGTGCCACATTATGTTTCTGTAGGTCCTCACAGAGGTCAAGAGAGCCTCACTTGCAGGAAGCACCCAGTGGTCCATAGCCTCTCTCTACTGTGTCAAACATTGGTTCAACACAAGCCTAATCAAATCACATTTTCAAATGCTGTAACCTGAGTCAAATAAAAGTCTTGATTTTGCTTAGCTTGAATGCATATGCTTGCTGCATCTTGGATTATTTGTATAACTGCTTGCTTTGTGCATTTGCTTTTGTCTTTATTGCTTCATTTTTCTTGTCTCCGTTGCTACCTGCTGCTTTTTGGGGCTGTCTGCAGCAACATACTATACATGTAGTGGTAAGTTCATTCAGTTTCTGATAGCGTTAAAGCCATTGAAACTACTTGCATTCTACTAGTACATTGATTTTTACTGTACATAGGTAGTGGTGTGGATGTGGTAATATAATTGAAATCTGGTTTGAATCTAGTACTGGTTTGTATCCAGCTTTTACGTCAAGATTTCTATAGGATATTTTTGAAGAAAATGCAAGGATAACTGAGAAAAAACATAGAAATATTTTCTCTCTCTTGATTTAAACTGTCAATAATTATGGAAGTCTTATTTCAACAGATAGTATGTTGAATTTCACACATTTTTAAAACAGACCAGACACACTTCCAACAGATTTTTTTATGAACATAGACTAGAATATGCATAATAAAACATAGTCAAAAAACAGTATACCTTTCAGATCTGTCTGTGTTAGATTGCCAAACATATAAGCAATGCTTCCGGTTATAATAACGTTGCCTAAACTGTTAACCAGTTGGATTGGAATTTGCCAACAAGAAGGCATAAAACTGTTTGATCTGTAAAACCTCTATAAATACGACAGAGGCATGCAGCATATTGTATTTGTCATACTACTAGGCTGATAGTAAAGGACAAGGGTGTTGGTTTGGGATCAGCGGGGTATGTAGATAATTGTTTGGATGGAA
This sequence comes from Aspidoscelis marmoratus, assembly GCA_014337955.1. Classification (NCBI taxonomy): domain Eukaryota; kingdom Metazoa; phylum Chordata; class Lepidosauria; order Squamata; family Teiidae; genus Aspidoscelis; species Aspidoscelis marmoratus. The sequence goes on along the minus strand of MTQE01000401.1, from coordinate 12,432,297 downwards.
AGTTTTACTAATGAAACAACTTCTAGGAATTTGGCTGTCATCAGTTTGCAAGTCCACATCTTAGATATGCTCTTTAACATGGAAAATAGAGTAGTCAGTTATCAGAAATTTTCTCTTCAGGATTTTTCTACAGTTAGATTGATAATTGTCAATAAGAATAAAAAGAACAAAGCCATTTGGGGGAGAAGATAAGATGGAGCTAGAACCTGAATTTGATTAATCAGGCTTGCCTCCAAAGCTAAGGCCTAGTGGAATACCAAAAAGTGATCTTAGAAATTTGGATTGAATGTTTTATAGAGGTGAAAGATCTTTGTACACGCAAGCCTGTGAGCTATATTAACAGCTGTAAAACAATTTTCCCTTGGAAGGCTTTATGAAGCTGAAAGGATGAACTGTCCACCATTTGCACTGGAAAATCTGATGGTGGAATTTCTGCTTCTCCTGCTGGCTCAGTGGCATGGGCGATCTACTTCCCAGATTTTGTTTGTCAGTCAGTGACTTTTGACTGTGACTTTGAAAATCGTCAATCTAGACTTCCACCATTTGCCAGCTGTAACCAGTAGCTTTGAGGAGGAAGCATTGGAAAGATCTGCAGGGTGCCTACAAAAACTAATTCAAGTTTTAGTTGCCTCATGGTTTGTAGCTGATAGTGTTGTGTCAAAAGAGCCAACAGTGGAAGGAAGACAAAAATTGATGTGTTGTACAAACACTGGGCAGGAAGAAAGCATCTTCAAGTTTAGTGGATAGTGTGGACACTTCATCCTTTAAGCTTCATAAAGCCTTTCAAGGGAATGTTGTTTTACAGCTATTAATACAGATCACAGCTTTGCGTATACAAAGATCTTTCACTTCTATAAAACATTTAAGTCCTACATTCTAAAATCAGTCTTTGGAAAGTTCCCCTATGCTTTAACTTTGGAGGCAGGTTTGGAAAATCAGTTTGGCCTTGTGTTAAGAGTTTTGGATGCTGATCTGGTAGACTTGGAAGTTCGATTCCTCGCTCCGCTACAAAGACAGCTGGGTGATCTTGGGCGAGTCACAGCTCTCTTTCTGAGCTTTCACAGCCCCATGTAACTCACAGGGTGTCTGTTGTGGGGAGAAGAACAGAAAGCTTTGTCATCTGCTTTGAATCGCCTTAAATGGGTGGCAAAAGCAGGGTAGGAAAACCAAATCCTCTTCCTTCGCTTTTTCTTGTGCAGGATTGTGCAAACTGTAAAATAGCTTTTTCATGAGCTGAAGTTGCCTTGTGAGGGTTCTTTGCAGGCTAATAGTTTCATTAAATTATCTGCTATAAATAAAGTTTAATTATTTGTAATGTGGCATCTTGTAAGCTTTTGAAAACTGGTTTACTCTGTGCATCATACATTGTTTTACCTCACTGCAGCCAAATTGTATGCTGCTTTCTTTTTTAGCTTAAATAAGTATTGTTTTATTTTACTAAGCAAACTAGCAAGAACTGTGAGCAGTGAAAACCTCAGCTGTATACTTTGCCTTTTCAAGCTTGCTTGCTTATACTTATGCTGCAGGAGATTGTGCAGACTTGCTTCAGTATGTAGCCTTAACTTTTATTGCCTGCTTTTCCAATAGGACAAGTACGGTCTTGGAACTAGACTCCAGCGTCAGAGACCTGGTGCTCCTATTTCAGCCCTTACTGGACTTTCGTGAGTGCTAGACTTTTTAATGCTTTTTGGTTGAAGATGAAATGTCATTGACATTTATTCAGAATTTAGAATGAGAATAAATGAACCCATGAAGCGTATTGAAACATTTTATTCTGTGGCTAATCTTCAAGAGGAGTGTGTTGATCCTTCAAGGGAGAAAAGAAAATCTTAGCCTGGTTCAGTGTTGTTAAGGTTTACCTGTGCTATTGTGTCTAAGCACTTGTGTGTCTTGTAAGTAAATACACTTGCAAAGAGATCTAGGTTCAACAGCTCTCATAAAGGCTTGCTTGCTTTAAAAAACAAAAACAAAATATTACAAACAAGGCATTTGTTAAGGGTTCTTTTTTCCTTGGGTTTTGTACCCACAGACATTTTATTATTTGTTCTTAGTAATGTGACTTTGTATTTTCTTCCATGGAAGAAGCAAAGTAAGAATCTTGAAAGTTAAAGGTTTTTGTTTGTTTAAGTTTTGTTATTTTTCCCTTTGAAGCAAATAGAAGAACGTCTTTGGGATCCCATCTATGCTTGTTTTTCACTGGGCTCACTCTTCTACTTATGCAAAGGACTGCAACTACCTTCTTCTCCTACCTTATGAATCTGCAGATACATATTTTAAAACCTAATCAAAACAACATTTTAGTATAACAGGTTGAATTTGGTGTAGGATTCCCCTACACACACTGTCCCATCTTTTGTTAGTTGGGCTAACATATTAACCTTCAAAGTTTGTGACTTTTATCTATTTCCAAGTAAGCATGAGTGAAGTGAGGTTTGCATACACTGGCTTTAGCAAAAATATCTCTTTGAAGAGATAAGAATAAAACCTACTTTGAGGTGCCTTGGAGAAGAAATAGTGCCCTTCTGTTTAAAGTAGGGGTGTGCACTAACCAAAATTAATGGTTTGGGTTGAATCAAGCCAAACTGCCAAAAAATGAACCTGTTTGAGCCAAACCTTGAAGAAAAAAAACAGTTTAAAAGCCCTTTAAAAGTGCTTTAAATACAACTGAACTGAACCAGTACAACTTGAACAGAGGGGGTGGTAGTTATGTCATCCAAATTCTGTTGGACTCCCATTGTTTTGATTCAAATTCAAACTGAACTCTAAAACTGGCAAGGGTTTCAGTTTTAATTTGGAACATTTGAACCTCCTCAGTTATGTCCAAGCCTTTAAAAGGTTCAGCACATTACTAGTTTAAAGAGTAACTCTTTGGTATACTGAAGCCTCCAGGAATGGAAGAGGGAGAGATTGGAGCCTCACCTCACTCCCCATCACACTGGAAAGTGGTACAAAAAACTAAAAGGGAAAACTGTGTTTTGCAAAAATCACTTGTCTTTACTGTTCATTGAAACCTTTTATGAGTCAAAGTGCCTTTAAATATGGAAGTACAGCTATAGTAGAAATCCCTTAGTTTCTCTCTTCTTTAACTGTTCTGAACAGTTAGTTTAAGGCTTTGAAGTGTAAAGGCATTTTAACTGTGTAAGATTGGTAACTATTTTTATATTGAAATAGTAAACTGGTTTGAAGGCAGAATTTTAGTAAATTATTTGGAGAATGCTTTAACTTTTCTTTAAAAATCATGAAGAGAACTCAGGCTACATTGAGATGTCAGCTACGTATCCATGCTTTATTCCAGCTGGAATAATAGATGCCTGGATTCAGCCTCTGTTTTCTGTCTGCTGCTTATTCTGCTTTTTTGTGATCTAAAAAGGCAGCTAGTTTTCACTTGATTTACACCTTTTATTTGGGGCAGTAATACAGTATTTTTGAGTATAATTTTCTCAGTTATCCTGGATACTTTTTTGACATTTTTTGTTTGTCTTAGGCTTAAAGAAGGAGAAGACCAGAAGGAGATAAAAATTGAACCTTCTCAGGCTGTGGAGGAAGTGGAATCCTTGCCTGAGGATTATTACACACGACCAATTAATCTAACAGAAGGTAATAACTTAACAGATCACCTTTGGTTTTCTGACTCAGCTAATGACTCCAAGGTGATTACTCTAGTTCTTGAAACTGCTAATAATTCTTTGGTCTTTTTATTTATAAACAGTGACAACTCTGCGGCAACGCCTGCTGCAACCAGACTTCCAGCCCATCTGTGCTTCTCAACTTTACCCGCGTCATAAACACCTACTGATTAAGCGCTCATTACGGTGTCGAGTATGTAAGCCGTTTAAAAATAACTTTATCACGCCACAGTGAGTTGCCTCATTTGCCAGTGATAACAAGGTTGTTTTGTCTTAGGGAAATATATCATCACTAAATGCGGTAAATTCTAAAGTCTTAAGGCTGGTGAAAGACAAACTGGAAAAAATGGCTACTTATGGGAGGTTTGGTTCACGTTGCTGATCCACCCCACGCCACTTTTCCACTCGTGCTGTGGCCTTCTGTCTTCTTCCATTACACCCGCAGCTTCCCTGATTGGGTTGTGTGCCACACCTAACTGCCAGTCAAAAGCAGATAGGTTGCAGGTATGAGGGAAGAAATGGGGAGGCCTTGCCATAAGGGGAGTGAGGGAGCCCAAACTGGCAGAACAAGCTTGGCTGCCTCTACCCCTGCCCCAGACCTTAAGTGCAGTTTGGTTAGATATCAAGCTTTGAAAGCAGGATGCTATTCACATAACACTAGAGTTTTCAAAGTTAGAATGATAACATTATAGAAGGATAACTGTGTCCTGTGTGACAGTTTTGCAGTTGTTGTTTAGAAACTTCAAATATACCACTGCATACTTCTCTATTACGATGCGCATGGAGGCTTCTTGTAAGGAGTTGTGTGCAAGGAGAGTTCAGTGCACCAGTTCCCCGTCAGCCCAGTTCAGTAGTAAATGAAGCACTGCAAAAGCAGGACATTGTGACAGCTTCTTGAATAAAGCCCTGGACAGTGTCTGTTGTTGTTGCTGCTAAGTAATGGTAAAAGCAAGTACTGTGTTAAAATGTTGCTATGTTTTCCTTGCATATCACCCATAAGCATGCCATTGACCACGTTAGAAGATACTGAACTGGATAAAACTATGGTCGGATCCCCCAGGGTTTTTCTGATGTAACTTAAGTTATTGGTTATCAGTAAGATACAAATCAGTAAGAAAGCAGTAATAGGTTATCAGTAAGATGCAGATACGTTGTGTTACACAAATATCTTGTGTTGATAACATTTGTCTTTTCTAGAAATGTGAACACAATTTGAGTAAACCAGAATTCAATCCTACATCAATCAAATTCAAGATTCAGCTGGTAGCTGTGTAAGTATGTTAAAAATACAGTAAGATATTAAAATAGTGGCAGACCTGAATATAAGTAGAATCCTTTCAATTGCTTATAGATATTTGCTTATTAAAACAAAAATATGGCCAACTATCATGTCACAAAGGATTTGAACTTCTCCCTAACATGCATTCTGTTGTGTATAAGCACATATTTTATGTATTCAAGCTTACTTAGATCTTAAACTTGGGCTTTTTATATTACTGTATTAAGCTAACTAATAAGAGTTACTGTTCTTAGTCACACATGCGTTTTTGAGAAACGGCTGGGTTCTCTCTGTCTTGCTCTCTGTCCCTCTGTGTGTGTGTGTCTCTCTCTCTCTCTCACACACACACACACACATTTGTTGTCACCAAGAGTAGATAATGCCATTTTTCTTGTTTCATCAGGATTGAATTTTTCCTTTATTTCTGTAATATATGCTTGGAATATATTCATAGCTTTCTTTAGATTTCATTTTCATAATTATAAAAAATGAAAATAGAAATTGAAGCTGCTGTCTAAATATAATCTTTTCCCAAAATTAAACTATACTCTTGTTTAGTTATATACTGTACGGTCCCAATGCAGACGTAATCTGATTTTACTTTGCTGTTTTTGTTTTTTCGAAGGCAATTTTTGGGTAGAAATGTGAGACCTATAATCAGGTCAATATGATGTTTCTGGCAATTCTGAAGATTTTGATATCTTGGCTAAAAATTGTGTGAGAAAGCTGAGCACAAAAAAGACAGCTAATTTCCATTACTAGTGAGCTTTTGACATATTTGTTTTGTGAGTGGAGAATTTTGGTGTTGCCCACCTACTCACAAACTTGCAAATTTCCAAGTCAGTCCTGCAAACCAGTTCTTTCCTATGGTGTGTGTGTGTGTGTTTGTCAGGGACATAGTCTGTAGGTTCTTCCACCATTAATTGCTTCATCTTCTTCCCCTGACCTTGTTCTTCTATCTAATCCCAGCTTCTTCCACATGCTTCCTTCCCAAATGCTGTTGCCCTTTAGGGCTTTTATTTGACCTCATCCCATCTTCTCCCTTCTCCTGTATACTCACTTGTTAAGATCTTTCTTTTAGTGTCAGCTTCTCTTGAGTCTTTTCCTCTCTCCTTCCCTTTCAAAGTTTTGCTGCTGTTCCATTTAGCCCATATGATTTTTGACTCCATTTCCCATAGAGCCAGTGATTTTAATTTTTATGAATTTTTTCTTCTCATTGCCTTCAAACATATTAAGGGACTGCTGTAGTCCTAGGGTAGCTTGAGGTTAGTATCATAAAATTGGTTCATCCTTGAATTACTGTTTTCTTATCTTTATTGTAGTAACTACATCCCAGAAGTGAGAATCATGTCCATTCCCAACCTGCGCTACATGAAGGTTAGTTTTTGTGTGCTTTGGTGGGCTGTTCTTGAGGTGAAGTCTGAAATCTCCAATGGCTGCATTGAGTGGTTATGTTTCTTTTCAAAAACATTTTGATATGTGCTTCAAAAATATTATGTTTTAGAACATTGTTCTGATTCAGATATAGAACTGAATGATGCTTCGTACATTCTGTTGTTTAGACATTGGGCTCAGAGGTCTGAATAATGACCTGGATGAGTCAAATAAAGGTTGCACAAGAGCTGGGCGATAAGAAGACATTAGACATATATTAACTAAATACATGTATGTTGTTTGGATCAAATATATTTCCCCCATATTCGGGTTCAGTTAGCTAGCTAAAGTTCCTATGATTGATTGAACCATCTTTGCCCAGGACCTGAGGTTTGGACTGCATTGAAAATCAAAGGATAAGATCACTCTTTGAGAAACGTTCTCTCTTGAACTTCACAGGAAAGCCAAGTTCTTCTAACTTTGACCAATCCTGTGGAACACCTTACTCATGTCACACTGAAAGAGTGTGAAGAAGGGGATCCTGATGACATCAATAGTACTGCTAAGGTATTTAATTTTCTTGGTATAGATTTTAGTGCCTATACATTGTACCGGAACTTATAAGATCTGCACGTACATGCTTAGATGAGCAAGTACGTTCTTTTAGGAGACTTGGGCTGCTTCCAGATATACTGAGGGTGTGCTGGCCTTTCCTCCAAAGCCAGCCTTTTTCTGAAGTCCCATCCTTCTGAGGTATCTCTGTGCCTATGTTGCATGCCAGACACTGGCCTGTGGACATTTCCTCTGAAAAAGCATGGCAAGAGTGGGATTTCCCACCCTTCTCTCAGTATGCCCTTTTTTGGCTTTGGGATGGGAGCAGACACAACTGGGACGTACTAGATTGCCTCACTTGACCTCTGGATGACCAATCATCATTTCATTTCTCCCATTTGGATGCAGTCGTAAATGATTTTGTATGTTAATACATCAGTGTGATTCCCATGCAAAAGAAAAATTGCGTGTCATCTGCATTGTATGGGGATAGCTTCTGCTCTCTTTGGGAATATCATTGACAATTCTGAACCTTGCTAGTGGTTGCTAACAGTTGCTCCATGCAGCATCCCCACCTGCGTGTATTTATTCTGTAGGGAATGCAGGAGAACGCAAACTAGGCATCTTCCAACATCCCCTTTATCGTTACTATTGTTTCAGGTGGTGGTTCCTTCCAAGGAATTAATCTTGGCTGGCAAAGATGCAGCAGCAGAATATGATGAATTGGCAGAACCTCAAGATTTTCAGGATGACCCCGAGTAAGACAGTTCCTTCCTTTTTTTCGTCTTTATAGACTTGTGTCCCAAGTTGTCATTCAAAAAGCCACAGTCATAGGGATTTCTATGAACTGTAAATAATTTGTCTTTTCCTATTATCACTTTGGAAGATCTGTTCATGTAACTAGCAAGTTTGATGGTAGCTTTTAAAGATAAGTTTAGAAATAAATCTAACAAATACAACAGTAACTTTTTAAGGTTAATTTAGAAATAACGGGAACTTCAGAGCAGTCGTATTTTGGTTGATCAGGGGGCTTTGTGAAACGATATGGGAAATGACATGGGGACTGCAGGAGTAGATCAGCCAAAATTGATTCTTTCTCTTTATGGGATATGCCGCTAGATTAAACCCTAATTAATGGGAGGACACAGTTGGCTATCATCCTAAAGAAAAGGCAGCTCTTTCACTATCTTCCTCCTTGCTTTGCAGCATTATAGCCTTCCGGAAGGCTAACAAAGTTGGAATTTTCATCAAGGTCACTCCACAGAAAGAAGAAGGAGAGGTTATTGTAAGTTTTAAGATGAAACATGAATTCAAAAATCCTGCTCCTGCTCCTATCCGGCCGGCTGAGGAGAGTGACCAGAGTTGTGAGATAGCCTGGCTTACTCACCACGTGGAGCTCAGACTCGGCCCTGTACTTCCTTGAAGCCTCGCCCACACCTGTATTCTGAACAACAGCCGTAAGCTACACTCTGTCACTCTTTTAGAAGACTGCGTCCTGACAAAATGCTGAAGGCACAGCTGCACAGAGCTCCGTTGGGTTTGAACACACACCGCACATTTCAGCCAGAAGATGTAAAGCTGCCACAGCATCTACGAAGTGTGTTAGTGTATTGGTCCATTGGACTACATGCTCTTTTAGCTTTACAGCGCGTTTTTATCCATCTTACACTATAGCCAGATGAAATTGTATGAGACTTCCTGGCAAACTTTACAGGGTTTCTTTGCATCTCTTTAGCAAAGCTAGCAATTGTTCCAAGGCTGCAGTACCACCTCCTTCTAAAGTAGCAAACTGCATCCACGGCTTAATATGCTCCTCTTTCCACAATTCATTGGATCTACCCATCTCTTTCACTGTTAAACATCACTCACAGCGTTTTACTCTTGCATCAAACTTTTATCTTTTATGGGTTATCCTCTTGTCCAGTGCACTTTTATAAGGAAAGATGACTAAGAAAAAAGGACTTTTCTGCAGACTGAGTATTATGTAATTCTTAGGACTTAACATTTCTGCCATTAGTAAAATGGAATAGTCCTTAAATGAAAATGCTGCATGGTTATATTAATTGAGAAGGGATACCACTGGGAGAGGAGGCACTGCTTTAGGAGCACCATATCAACCAAAAATACTGTACTTTATTTAATAACTGAAATCGCATTTGCTACATGTGTTTGAAACTTAGACCCCTTGAGAATATAGCTACTAGTATCCACCTTGCACTAAGTGTACTCGATGCCTGATTTCCATATTGTTGTAAGTGTAAGTGAATGGCTTGACCTTCATTAGTAGCCATTTGAAAAACAGAAATGGTTCTGATTTGTATTAATTTCTAGGGCTTGACACTAAACATCCACCACTACCCAATTTTAGTACTGCAGTGCTTTACACACAGACACAAAAATAGCTGTGTCAGAAAGTGTTCCAAGACAGGCTGCTCAGCTATTCTTTTTTTTTATAAATCCTGAAAAGTAATATAATAGCCAGTGGCCACATTTTTGCTTATAATTTTCAGATTAAGAGGTTGAGGCATTTGAATATCAACATTATCATATGAGTATTTCTGATGCAGCCGAGAATAAATGGAGATGTCCAGAAAGAGCATAATCGGGAAGAAAGCAGGAAAAGCAGTCAGTTATTTTTTTTAATAGTGCAAATACGGAGGTGTGTTTTTAGTTAGTCTTTTGTTCGGCAGCATTTGGATGAAGGTTGCATCTTATTTTCCAATTTGGGGAACTGATGTTTAAAAAATGTTACAGGCTTGCATAAACTACATAATATAAAGCATGAATATAAGAAGTCTAGCAAGTGTATGTCCTTAAATGTGCAGTATTTAGTGTTGCTGTTCTCAGTTTATAAAACAGTTGAAATTAATTCTGGATACCAACATCAGCCAGGCTTGGTCTTGGCTGAGTGATACTTTAGAAGTACAGTTAATAAAAGTTGAGATGTTGCAGTGCTACATTCAAGCTTATTTGAAAATCATACAGGGAAATTGGATATGCTTTTGAGGTAATTCTTTTCTTTTAATCTTTTGAGCTTTTAGTTAATATTCCTCACATTTCTGCAGAAACATCTCACAAGCTCCTCCTTAGAGGACACTGGAAACACTCTGCCTTTATCAATATTAATAAGATGACTGTATTGCCTTATTGTTTGATTTAATGTAGTAAACTTGAAATAAAGAAGCAGACAAAGGTCTATGTGTGAATGAATTTTCTTCCTGACAAAATAGGAACTTTCAGGTGAAATGCAGTGAATAGATCATGTGGAATAACTGTAAATACTGTAGCTTGAGTCTCTGAGTTCAGAATGATATAATTGCAAGGATTCACGCTAATCCTTTATAGGCCCCAGGCAAGCTGGAGTAACTTAGCATGAAGAATTCTCTGAAGGCATTTGATACTGTAATGCCATTGAACCTAAACACACATGGATCAATGCCTGAGCTGATACTTCATTAGAAGCCATATATAAACTGTTCTTAACATACAAAGAAATCTGTCCGCGAACTTAATAGTGTTTACTGCTGTCACAGGATAAGGTAGATCATATTAATCTTCTCAGATTGCATTTGAACCACAGCCTCTTTTGGCACAAGAAAGTGAAAGGATTTTCAAAGAGAGGTAAGAACTTTTAATGTTTCACTGCTGTTGTGGGGGATAATTTGTGTCATGTTACACAAACTACGGTCCCATGTACACATTCCTTACTGTTTGTTGCTCTGTGTGGTCCCTAAATTTTGTCTGCCCAAATGTGTACATGTGTCCATTTAGGCAGCAACAGTGTTGGCCTACGCTCAGTCTGCTTAGATATATTCAGAAGTCCAAACTTCAGTTAGACATTGTATAAGACATTCCAGAATACTTACTACAGTATATACAGTTTTAAACTATGAAAGCTATGTTGGTTGTTGCTTCCTACTGAACTTGTCCTGAATTGCTAGCAGGGCACTTCTTGTACATACATCAGTCACTGCCAAGTAAATAGCTGTCACAGCGAATTGCAATTCAGTTGTAGTCTGAATTGCAACTGTAGTTGCTGTCAGTATGGAGTATTTGTTGGTTAACATGACTTTTTTGAATCTGTTTCTAATTGTAACATTTTTCTAAAAGTCTTAGATGGCACTTCAGAAAAGATACTAATGCAGTTGCTGTTTTCCTAAAGGAACAGTACCAGAAATAACATGTGTCTCACCTGAAAAAATGAGTTTCTAATTGCTTTTTATTCATAAACTTTAAATATTTTTACTGGCAAAAACAAGATTAAGATTTATCTGATTAGGGGATTGTAGTAGCTTTGGTCTATTGCCTGCCTAATTCATATGACGCAGCCTGCTGCATATTTTCACATTTTCCACAGAAGTCATAGGGAAAAAGAAGTGATGAATTGCAACCCAGGGCTGGTTGAAGGGATACTTTTAAAAATCCATTCTGTTCTGGCTTAGGGTGTTTTTCCACTTAGCAGTAGAATACCCTTTAAGGACCCATTAAGGGCCCTTAATGGGTCCTTTAGTGCTAAGTGGAAGAACATCCTTCGTTACTCGTATACCATGGCCCTTTTTAAATACCTAAAAGGATATCAAAATAGGGCCACCTTAGAATGCAAGGTAGGAGGGAATCAAGTATTTTAAATCAGACTTTGGTTGAAAATCCAAAAAAGCAAAAAAAAAAATCCGCATTGTATAAACAGTCCCACAGTGGGCTCCCATGGAATATAACCAGCGGGCTACATTTTATTTATTTATTTATTTGCTTGCTTGCATTTTTATACCACCCTATACCCGGAGGTACAGGTATCTGATACTGCATTTTGAGTTCTGCTTCCAAACTTGTGCTCAAGAGAACGACGCAGGCCTTCAGTGATTCCTTTCATAGCACCAGTCAAAGCCAAGCACACTTACGAGTGCCACCGCTAGGACATCCTTCCTCTCCCCATTTTCCCTTCTAGCTGTGGGGAATCTGCCCAACGATCGTCTCCTCCTCGCGCGTGCGCTGCCGCCGGGCCGCCCAATCTCACCCGGAGACTCCAGCTGGGTGGGAGAGACGCAGAAGGCAAATCCGGGCAGCTAAGCATCATGGGAATTGCAGTCCCAAAGGAGGAACCTCCCTTTCCTTTGGGGCGGAACGAACGAAGGAGGCGCGAGCTCCGTCGCCGCTCTCTCTAGGGTAGTGGGCCGGGTACTTCCGGCGCGCATACAGTCTATTTCCGCGCCTCGCTTTTCGGAGTGTCAAGATGGCGACGTCTCTGGGCTCCAACACGTATAATCGGCAGAATTGGGAGGACGCGGTAAGGGTCTTGCGGGACGCCTTGACTACTAGTCGGGATGCCTGGAGTGGCGGGAGCCGCTCTCTTCTCCTTGCCTTTCCGGGCCGTTTAGGGAAGCCCCTGGAGGAAGCAGCATTGCGAGGCTGGGGCGCGCTACTCTGTTGCAAGCACCGAAGGGCTCCCTAGGAGAGGGAGAGGAAGCTGTTTCTTATTTTACGGACAGATGGAAAAACCGCATGTTGCCACCCAGCTTCTTGTCGAAACAGCATCTCTCTGTTCCCTTTAAGCAATTGCATGGAGAAGTGATGGGCGCCCCTCACGAGATTCAGGCTGTTTGAGATGCTCTCGACTTCAAATGCCTGTGCGGAATGGAGATTTGGGCTCCGTTACCTAAGTAACTGCTTGTGACTCCAGATTTCTAAGACAGGATTCACAAGGGGCTGTTATGGGGACGTGGGACTGGTCTGATGATGCCAGGGCAGGATATCCATGCACGCTTGCTTCCACTATAAATGGACATCTGGGTCGCAGGATGCTCTCTGCTGCAAGTGCTCATAAGAAGGAGGAGGAGAGTTGGC
>MTQE01000401.1:12400086-12419615 GCA_014337955.1 Aspidoscelis marmoratus | reverse complement strand
GAGGGCGGAATCGAACCTAGAATTCCCAGATAAGAGTCCAGCTCCCTAACCACTAGACCAAGCTGGCTCATAAGAGTGCTATAACAGCAGAGTGATAGAAGGAGGTTTGCCAGTGCTTCCTATGCTCCTTCCTCATGTGGACTCACCAGGACATTGCTGGTCGGTTGTGAGAAACCAGGAAATGGCCCAACTTCTGCAGTAATATTTTGTTTATGTAAACATCCCTAAACAGGCACATTGACACTAGGGGATGGATGTTCCCCAGCCTCATTGTTTTCATTGTCAGGATGCTGGCTAGTATACCTTTAACATGGGACAGTTCTGTGCTGGCTGGTCTACCAGACTGTCAGTTGTATTAAGAGTAGGCAGTTTGTGGGCCACTGTGTGAGACAGGATGCTGGACTAGATGGGCTGTGGCCTTATCCAGCAGGGTTCCTCTTATGTTCTTATGAGTCTCCCTCTACATGCTGCATGCAGAAGGAAGGCTCCTAGTAGACATGCTGGTCCAGTATACCAGCCAGTGCAGATCACTGGAGGAGTGATCTTTGCATGTTGCCCTGTAACTGCTGTAATGCAGAAGTTGCCTTAGTCAGCTCTTGAGATGAGCCAGTTTGATGAAGCCTAAGAATTCCAGTCACCACTGTACATATCATTCTATGTACAGTGCAGCTTACCTAATATTTCAAAACATTATTTAGAAGCTGAAGCCTTTCAGTATTTGAAATCTGTAAACTGTACATGTGAAAATAATAGCAGCCTGTGCTTGTGCGTGTTCTTTGTCATTTTGTCTAACTTCAGGAACTAGTAGATAATTTGTGATTCTTCTCTTTTTAATTTGTCTTCTTGCTCTTTTTGCCATCATAACAAGTAAACTTAAAAACAAAGCTGTTATTCTTAATTAGTAGTTTATCCAGAAGTCCTGTTGTCAGTATTTTCCAGTTTTGCAGTCAGAACTGTCAAATTCACAAAAGTGTAGGAATGTAAGAATAATTCTATCTAAATTGAAAGTTTTTCTTTTCTTTGCCCACCTCCAATGTTGCATCTTTGAGATGAATGTGCTGCAGATTCAGTAAATAATCTAAAATAACTACTAAGAACCATGAAATAACTACTGTCCATGAGAACATTGTTCCAATTTAAAATGAACCAGATTGCTTGGGGAAAGAAGCCCAGCATTAGAACATGGACTTTTCCTATAGAAGGCCCCAGGTTTAATACACAACATTTCCAGGTGGGGTTGAGCAAAACATTTTAAAGAAACCCTACAAAGTCACTGCCTGTCAGATTAAACTGTACTGAATTAGGTGGGTTCAGTAAGGCAGTGATCTGTATCACCAACATTGTTATTAGGTTAAAGATTATTAATCTCTGCTGTTTGTTTCCTAAAATGAATTTCTTTTCTTCTATTTAGGATTTTCCCATTTTGTGCCAGACATGTCTAGGAGAAAACCCTTATATCCGAATGGTATGTTTTCATTATGGGCTTGTATTTTTAAAAATATATTTTATTATTTTCTATGAGTATGTAAACAAATACTAAACAACAATGAAATACCCAAAGCGAAACACAAACCATACAAACCACAGAGAACGTGCAAATGTAAGAAAAGAAAAAACACCCCAATCCAAGTGTCCCCTTCTACTTGGTCACCTACATGGGCTTATAATGACTGAGTAAATAAATTATTAATTGGCTGACATCTTTGTAGTTCTTAAACTTGCATTATTCAGAAAGTAATAAAGTTTACTTGTGTGTAAGATTGTTTATGATTCAGATTTCTTGATATATGTGTTGGAATGTATGCATAGGTAATTCTCGATAAGAGGATCATTTATGCCCTTTTTAGAAATTGGAGTTTCTTTTGCTGATTAAAGGAAATTCCTGACAGATAGTAGAGCTTTTATGTATACATGTTATTGTTCTTGCTTGTGAGGTGCTGAAGAAAAATGTACTGTTTGTGCGTTTGTAGAAGTGTGATCTTGGTCTCTTTAGAATGATGTGAGGATTTCTTGCATATTCTTTCCATTTTTATTTCAGTGGTTGCAAATAAGTGTAAATTGTCTTATATTCTTGAAAATAAGTTGGAATGTACTGTATTAATTATATGATTGGTACGCTGAACAAGTAGAAATTTTAAAAACATATAAGCTTTGAAATGGTAATGTTTTTCCTTTATATTTTAGACCAAAGAAAAATATGGAAAAGAATGTAAGGTATGTGTGCAAGTTAAAACAGACAACAACATGATTTTAAAGTGCAGTACTCTTGAAAATGTTATGGTGAATGTAGGAACCTGAACATTCAGTGTAAAATCTATAAAAAGCGTTAGAACTTACAATTTAGTTTAATTCACATTAATAAATGAAACATTGTAACAGTGTTGGCTTTATCTCATAAAAAGCTGTTGAATGCTAAAATTAATGTCTAAATATGATATAACTTAGAGATCAGTGGTTATGCCTCTAAAAGCCATTTGTGGGGAGTCAAGTGCAGTTGAAGATTTTGCCTTGGTCTTGTCCTTGAGATCCCCAGAAGCAACTGGTAGACCATTGTGTGAGATAGGATGCAGGACTAGGTGGGCTGTAGCCTAGTCTGTCAGGGCTCCTCTTATGTTCTTATTTATTTATTATTTATTTATTTATGGTATTGATATCTCACCTTTCTTCTGAAGAAGTCTTCTTCATTTTATCCTCACCACAGTCTTGTGTGGTTGGCTAGGCTTAGAAGTCAGTGATTGTCCAAGACCACCTAATAGGATTCTTAGGTTCTTCATAGCCAGTCTTTCTACAATGTGACACTGATTTTCTCATCTGTTTTTTGTTTGTTTAGTTTTGTGGAACCACTGCATTATGCAAATTGTGTAAGATAAAGAAGAAATTGTTAGTTGTTCTAGTTGCCAGTTTTACATTTCTAGGAGTTAACCTTTAGAAGAGAGCCTTGTAAAGCATGGATTTCCACTATACAGTTGGACCCCATGTTCACTGATCCCGTTTGAGTTTCCCTCAGTGACTGGATCAGCCCACCTCCCATCCCCACGGACCCCATTAGGCCTACCTTAAACTCTTCCAAGGCCTAGGAGAGGCAGGAAATGGCCCGAAATGGTGAGCAATTTCCACTGGAATTATAGGAAATAGAGTAAATTTCCCAGTGTTTATTGTTGTCCACGGTTTTACGTTATCCGCGGTAGGGCCTGGAACGTATCCCCTGCAGATACAGTGGCCTGACTGTATAGTGGAACTCTACTTTGCCAACAGCATATAAACAAGACCATATTATAGAGGGGACAATTATGTTTGAGCCAATTTTATTTATTTTAGCAGTTGCTAAGTAGAAAGCAATGGAGGTAACATAGTCCAAAAGGTCCTAAACATGTTGGTGTCTACTCTTCTTCTCACTTTGTTTCACAATAATTGCTTGCATTGTTTTGTGGCCTGAAAGGAAATAAGTGTTCAGTAATGTGTCATTTATGTCATCTTATTGCTTGGATAGGCTGGTACATGTTAATGCCATCTTTGTCTCAGATCTGTGCCAGG
Source organism: Aspidoscelis marmoratus (assembly GCA_014337955.1). Classification (NCBI taxonomy): domain Eukaryota; kingdom Metazoa; phylum Chordata; class Lepidosauria; order Squamata; family Teiidae; genus Aspidoscelis; species Aspidoscelis marmoratus. Next base: position 12,416,081 of record MTQE01000401.1, on the reverse strand, counting down.
CCGTTCACAGTATTTCGCTGGTGCCCAGGCGTTCGGATGCGTTTTAAGAAGACAGAAGTGTGCCAAACATGCAGCAAACTGAAAAATGTTTGCCAGACCTGCCTTCTTGACCTTGAGTATGGTATGTAGCTATCGTTCTGCTAGGCTGAGCAAATATAAAATGAATCAATTGCTGCATGGAATATATACGGTACTTAGTTCTTTCGTAAATTTGAAATGCTGAATAGCACATTTTCAACCCAGGGCGATAATGATCTTGGCATTGGTCTCTATGTTGGGATAGACTGAGGTGAGCCTTTGCCATTCCCAGGCAAGCAGCCATTATTGACAGCACTTGGTGGTGGTAAATGGAAACCCAGTCTCATGCACTTAAGTGCTTAGTTTACTGTGCTGCAGGAAGACTACAGAATTTTTAACTTTTGTTTTAATTGTGTGTATTACCGCACGTACGTTTATAGGAGAGCTTTTATTGCTGTAAATAGTTTTTTTGTACTTGTCTTTTGTTGTGAGCCACCCTCTGGATGATGGGAAGGGAAATAAAGAAACAATCAAACAAATAAATTTGTGTTTACTTCGTTTTATATAGTCTGTGGTGATTATGTTGTCTTATATTTTTTGTTTTTCCATCAAATAATAGGTTTGCCCATTCAGGTTCGGGATGCTGGACTATCACTTAAAGACGATATGCCCAAATCAGATGTTAATAAAGAGTATTACACCCAAAATATGGAAAGAGAGGTAAAGAAACATCTTGTGTAAAACTAGTTAAAGGAATGTAAGTGCTCCAGGTCATTGGAGCCAGAAGTTTTGCTTTACCTTATTCTTTGCCTTTCCTTGCCTTTCTAGATCATGAACTCTGATGGCACCCGACCAGTTGGTGCTCTGGGCAAAGCAACATCCACCAGTGATATGTTGCTCAAACTGGCTCGGACTACTCCTTACTATAAACGCAACCGCCCTCATATCTGCTCATTCTGGGTGAAAGGGGAATGTAAAAGAGGAGAAGAGTGTCCTTACAGGTATAAATGAACAGACAAGAGTCATCTTCTCAACAAATTTGATATCAGACCTCTGCTATAACTCAGGTCCTTGAAAGAGTAATAGCAAAAGATGTGAAAAATTTTGAAATGTAGCATCGTTCTTTAAAACACTGTGCAAGTTTGGGTTTTTTGCAGTTCATTTGAATCTAACTCAGACTGGACTAACCTGAAACTGTAATCTGTAGGTTCACCCACATTCCTAATTCCTGAGCAGGTATTTGTTAAGTTCATTGAAATGGCAGAGTCTCCCCGTGGTCTTTGAAGCCATAACAGAAGGTCTGAATAACAGCATTTATTGAAGCTTATAGGCAGGTATAAGAAAATAGGGAAGCAAAGGAGAGCAGAATTTTATAGACCCTGTACTATGATAGGCAAAAACTCTTTCCTGTAAATCTGTGGCACCCCAATGAATAGCATATGGCCTTCCAAGACTGATTAATGATCCTGTCATTGAAGACAAGATAGAATTGATTCCTTGCCAGCCTACAGACACCAAAATATATTTTCATTTAGCTTCTCCCCATTTCCCCAAGGTTGCAGCCATTTTGGAGGCATCAGCAGAATTCTCTGTCATAGAGACTGGTTAAAGTTTCGTCATGGATGCATGTTTATACTCACTTTTGGCCACATGTCTTCACTTCAGAGCATCTAAGTGTATCTTAAGGTCTTCACAGCAAGAATAATTTTATTAGACAAGGCAGATGAAAATAACATGCATTAGTTCATGTGTGTTTTAAAATACTGAGTGGAGCGAGGTATGCACTTGTATCCTGCTAGCAGATTTCTTTATGCAGCTGGTTTGCTACTGTGAGACCAGACTGCTAGGTTAGATAGGCCATGGATGTGATCCAGTGGGATCTTTTTTTTACTTTATTATGTTTTCCGTATCCTTAGACATGAGAAACCTACTGATCCAGACGATCCTCTTGCCGATCAGAATATTAAAGATCGTTACTATGGTATTAATGATCCTGTAGCTGACAAGCTGCTTAAACGAGCTTCTACGATGCCTCGTCTGGATCCTCCCGATGACAAGACAATTACCACACTTTATGTAGGTGGCCTGGGTGATACCATCACTGAAACGGACCTTCGGTAAGTCCCCGTTTCTGGCACTGCTTCAGATCTGATTATGTCTTGCAAATATGACTTGGACCCCGAGTATCTAAAGGAACACCTTCTTCCATATCAACCTGCCCCTGCCCTAAGATCTGGAGGGAAGCCCTCCAGGTTGTACCACCACTGGCTACTAGAACGAATGTCTAGGTGCATTTTTCAGGCTGGGGGACGACGACGACGGCCATTTGCTGGGATTCTAGAGCAGGAATATGTTTGTCCTTGTCTCTGCTTAGGATGCCCATGAGCAGTTGGCAGGCCACTGTGTGCGACAGGATGCTGGACTAGATGGACTGTGGCCTGATCCAGCAGGGCTTCTCTTAGGTTCTGATGTTCACTCAAAGCAGCAAAAGGGGTGTGCACCCGGGATAGGGCCTTTTCAGTGGTGGCTCCCAGACTGGAATAGTCTCCCTCCTGAGGTGTGTCAGGCACCTTCACTCTGTGTATTTAGACAAGCTGTGAAGACGTACCTCATTACCCTAGCCTTTGGCTAAGTAAAGGAGCCTTTTCCTCCCCACATTTAGACACTGCCATGGTTTTAATATGTTTAATATGTTATCAGTTTTAATGTGTTCATTTTATATGTTGTAACCTGCCCTGAGACCCTTGGGTATAGGGTGGGATAAAAATACATAAAATAGATAAATAAAATATTACTTTTTGAGGGTCATTTGGTTATTAGGCTGTACCGGTATGAGAGTTTTCCCATTTTTTTTCACCACAAAAATGGAAGATGAAATTTATACTGTAATGTGTATTAGATATTGGCTGAAACTGTTTTGTAATATGTTTCCTCTGCAGGAATCACTTCTACCAGTTTGGTGAGATCCGAACGATAACGGTGGTGCAGAGGCAGCAGTGCGCATTCATTCAGTTTGCCACACGACAAGCTGCCGAAGTAGCAGCTGAGAAGTCCTTCAACAAGCTCATTGTCAACGGGCGCAGGCTGAATGTGAAGTGGGGCAGGTGAGTGGCCTGGTCAGGAGTGATGGAAACACCTCTATTCTTTCAGGGCTCTTTTTTAAACTATGCTTAGGAGCTGGTTCTGGCCTTCATGAAGAGCAAACCTGTTCTCTTTGGTTTAATAGATTTAATACAATATGAGACCTATCCTAGAACAGGCTGAAACAATGAAGGACAAAAGGACAAAATTAAAACACAGATATAGCTTGCTTATCTGTCAATATGTTACTGTGCAAGTGTTGAATGTCACTTTATAGAAATAGTGTTCATCACTATTTGACAAGGGGACACTAAAAAGCAACCTACCCACCCATTTCCCTTTTTTTTTTAAGTTCCTGTCTTATCTGTGAAAAAAGATGGCAGCCTAGTTTTGTATCTTTACCATGAAACTTACAAAGATTGGTCCATGGCCTCCCAAGGAATTGAACTCAGCAGCATCTCTCTACCTTTTTGCCTTGAGTTTTGGTTAGCGTCCATCTTATCCTACAGCCCAACCCACATTTTGCTCCCTAGGAGTTACCTATGGGGACCAGGGGGACGTTTTAGAATTTCCTTGTGGCTTGTCGTGGCCCTGAAACAATAAGTACAATACAACAATACAAATAGACAAAATGATATACACTTGTGCCTTCTATAACATTTTTAAGATGTGCATTTGCTAAGTATTATCTGCCATTTTCTAAGTGAACCACTTTTTTCTTCAGTTTTGATTCTGTGCATTAACACTGAATACTTAACTTTGAGGTCAAGCAGTTTTCAAAAATCCTGTGGTTGCATTTTAGGTCTCAAGCTGCCCGAGGAAAAGAGAAGGAAAGAGAAGGGACCACAGAATCTGGAATAAAACTGGAGCCAGTCCCTGGGCTACCCGGAGGTAAAGAAAATGCACCAAATTTTTAATATAAGTCAGAGTGCTTTTTGGGTTCTGCTTTGGAAACTAAGGATGTAGTCAAACTGTCCCAGAGAAGGGACAACATTTCAAATCTGGTATGTCTTGAGGCTGGATTTTAGGGAGAAAGGTAGTGGTGAAGACGTCAACATATTTGATTTGGAGGCAACTCTTTCAATGCAGAAGGAATGTCTTTAGCTAAATCAGTACTAGTGTTCATAAAGATAGAGAAGAAATTCACTGTTGTTGCATTATGTTGATTTGAGTTGATTTTTCCTCCTCCTGTAACTTAGCAACTGGAAAGTTTGCACCATTTATTTTATTTTTGGCAGCTCTTCCTCCTCCACCTGCAGCAGAAGAAGAGGCAGCGTCTGCAAATTATTTCAACCTACCTCCAAGCGGTCCTCCAGCCGTAGTAAACATAGCCCTGCCACCACCGCCTGGCATTGCTCCACCGCCACCTCCAGGTATTGTCCACTTCCTTCTCAGGAATTAGGCATCACAGGTAACCCACGCGGTACACATTGGTGCACACTGTGCACACCAGTTTTAAGAACCTAAGAGAAGCCCCGCTGGATCAGGCCACAGCCCATCTAGTCCAGCATCCCATCGCACACAGTGGCCCACCAGATGCTCATGGGCATCTCAAGCAGAGACAAGGACAAACCTTTGCCTGCTCTTGAATCCCAGCGCATGCTGGGGGCTTTCATAACTGCTGTGGCCTGGCCCGGCTTTAGAGGATGAGAAAGAAACTTGCTTCTGATGCTGCTGGCCGTGGCTGTTTTTGCCAAGCGCCTAGAGACAGCCCGTTTCTGGGAGCTTGGTGAAACAGCGCTGGGCTCTGCAGACTGGCTAGACTGGTCCAGCCATCCCACATTATGGGTGACTGATCTGGTCCACCTCCAGCCCAGTGTGGAAGCTGCTATGGTGTCCAGTCTTCATAAATTTGCTTCCTGCTGCCTAATTACATCAGAAATGCATGGCAGTAAGTTGGGAATTGGGAGAAATAAAGCAAGTGGTATTTTTCCTGTCTGCCTGTACTGTGGTTCCCAACTCTTATGGCATCCAAGTTGGTCGACTCCTCTGGGGTTGTCTTGCCACATACCTTGGGGAGTATTTCAACTGATGGCCCATCTCTACAAACTACCAATTTTTTCCTGGGCAATTAGTAGTTTGATCGTGCAAAAATCAAAGAGCAATGGCGTATATCTAAAGAAGATGTAGTACTAGTTAACTGAGATGTTTGGCTGATTCCATGTTTTGTACATCATATTATGCTTTTTTACATTGCCTGACAATATTTTATTCATATAATGATTCAGTGTAAATCATGTTACATGTTATGCAGCAGATTTAGAAAACCTGTTGACTGGCTTTTATTCTCTTTATTGGAGATTCTAATTAGAAATTGAAAGAAATTGGAGAAATACAATCAACATGTTTTTAAAAACTATGCCCAGATGCATTCTTATAGCCCTCCTAGCATGCATGCAAAGGTTTGGGTTTTTAAGGTTTGCGGTATCATAGCTCTATTTATGACTTCTGTTTATGCTTTTTTTGACACCTCTTTATGCCTTTATGTTTTAAATTGTTTGTATTTAGAGTATTGTAAAAGTAGCAGTGTGCTTGGTCTGTGCTGAGAGGAGCAGGCTGGTGAAAGAGGCAATGAGGTGGAGACTGACACTTTCAGTGTGTCAAAAGTTAGTGTGGAATCCTGTTGCTGTACAACCTGCTCCAGTCTCTTTCAACACAAGTAGAATCACACCCCTAATGCAAAATCTTGCCGCTAAAACATTTACATTTCAATGACTTAGAATAAAAATAAATGATCAGACAAGTGTTACGAACTTGTCAGGCAACTGACTGGGATGGTTTAGTGAATCTTGCATTGGGCATAGGGTTGGACTCAGTGACAATGGAGGTCACTTCCAACTCTATGATTCTATAACATTTGAATATCTTCTGTGAGAAATTCATGAAAGAATGTGGGAGTTCTGGTTATTTATATTCATTTGGATCTGGTGTGATAGGTTGTTTGTTCTCTTCTTTATAGGTTTTGGACCACACATGTTCCATGCCATGGGTCCTCCACCTCCCTTCATGAGGGCTCCAGGCCCCATCCACTACCCTTCCCAAGACCCACAGAGGATGGGTGCCCATGCAGGAAAGCACAACAGCCCCTAACGCCATTGGATCACTCTGTTTTAATTTTTGTGGTCTCTCTCTTTCTCTTTTTTTTTTAATGAAAAGTTATATTGGTAGCATACCACATTCAGTTGTAATGAACAGGAAAATAAATTTCTCTGTCATGTGCTTGGCCCCATTGTGTTGCACAACTGCAAAATCTGATCGTTTGTATAACCAAAATCCTTATTACAAGCATTATTGAAGAAGCAACAACTTGGCTAAAAAAGTGAACTAGAGAAGTTTTAATTGTACTCCCACAAATCCCATCAGTGTATTAGATTTTGCATTCGTTGAAGTACATTTTTCTGCCCTCCAAAATCCTCTGCTCCTATGAGCTGCATCATAGGAACTATCAAGCACTGATGCCCAAAGTGAACTGAAGCGTCCTTCCCTGCTGATCTGGTGGTTAATGTCAAATTACTGCATTGCCTCTGAAACACGATACAGATTCTGTCTGCACTGAACTGGAAAAAGCACAAGGCGGTCACAGCAGATCCGTATGAATGACTTGTAGGAAGTACAAATTGGGTCCTATACTTTGAATTCTGGGCTGGTTTTTTACATTTGTGATCCTGTCTGTGATCCATGCTGCAAAAATACTGAAGCAGCAAAACCACATGATTGTTAAGCCTCTGTTAATCTAGAGGTAAATGATTCTTCAGTTGTGGCTTTTGTGGGCCTCATGTCCATTTGCAACTAAAACTGCTCTGGTTTACTTCCTAAATTAATATTTCGTTACCAATGGCTGTTTTAGATAGATGTTTTCAGTATTTACGCTGTACCTCCTGTTTTCTGCATCAATCTGTAATGTGTCCTAGTAAAGAAAATAATATTTTTATGTATTATCAACTCTTACTTATAGACATTCCTTTGAAAAAAAAAAGCTCTTAATAGACTTTCTTGGAAGATACTCAGACTCATCCTCTGATCAAGACCAACGTTACTATAAAGATGATGTGGCTGCATTTACAGTGCACCATTTGCCCCACATCTGATAAGGCTGACAGCTCTTCTTATATTCCAGACTACATGTGGAATCATGGTCCAAGATGGCTGTACTGGGAGCCATGATCGGACGCCTGTACTGAATTAGTAAGATGTGTTGCAAGCCAGTCTGGTTCATTTCTTTTTATGGAACTGGAATGGGTTGTTGCTGGCAGCAAATTGTCTTTGATTGTATTTCCAATGACATGGGAATGGCTGTAGTTCAGTGTTACAGCAACTGCCTGGTAAGGAGAAGTTTGCATGATCACTTGGTCCAGCAGAAGGTAATGGTAAACCATATTTGTATCTTCAAAAGTGGGTGATAAACACTAAGTCCACCCTCTGGGATGAAACTGCAGATGGAATGAGGTTTTGTATAAATGCTTAAATCCTTATTTAAGTAATTTCAAGGTTTTTTAACAGCTTCTAAATGTCAATTAACTTTCCATGCTATTGAAATAATTCACCTCAGCTTCATCTTGCATCATTGTAAACTATTAGGACAAGATCTGGAAATTATTAGCGCTGTACTGCATAGGCCAAACTACTCACATCTGTCAGGCAAATATTATGGAATGTTCTAGATATAAGGCTGCATCCAGATGCCTATGTATTCTGCTATATTTGAATATTCTGGAATAAAGCATGGACATTCCAGAATATTCATGCTTTATTCCAGAAAGCAAAATACAGTGGGATAAATAAGCGGGATCTGGATGAAGCCTAAGACAGAAATTATCCATGATTGCAGTTGTCTTAAATCTCTAACACTGAAGTTCAGCAAATGGGGTACATGTATATCTGTACTCAGCACTTTTTAGTTGAATTGTATAATACTCTAGGACATTATGTGTTCCCAAGAGGTAACTATCTTTCATTTATTGCAGCAAAAACTGGCCTGCAGTCCTTTGCAGACTGTGGTGCCATTAACTTTCTTAAACAGGCTCAGCTCAGATAAACTTCTCAAAGACTGTGTATGCTCTGTTTTTGCCACCAGTTAAAAACTCAGTTTCATTGCATTAGTTTTTATCTTTTCATAACTTGTATCCAGACAGCCACTGACAAGACTGATGCATTGGCTGGAGGCTCCTGGTCTGCCGCAGGGGTAAGAGACATTTAAATGGCTGCTACCTCCTGACATCGGAAGCTTAGCTTCAAGTTTTCCATTTGTCATGGTTTAGCAACATGCTGGAAATGGCCCTGGAAATTGTCTGTCTTCTGTCCATCAAATAACTGTACTGCACAGAAATTGTCCCCAGTACAATTGACCTTGCTGTTGCTGGTAGCAGTGAGAGTGAATGAGGGCACAATCCATCCTCAGAGTGGTTTTTTTTTCACCCCCTGCATATTGAGTGGCTCTAAGGATGAGTTTCATATACAGTGGGCAGCCTGTGGGCTCAATAGGAAGAGCACATTTACCCATCATGCCAGGGTGCATCCTATTATCTCATCATCTCAGGCATCCTGTTGATATCAGTATATTCTGCCAGAATGACCAAGCAAGATGCAATTTGATATAACTGAAGTTTATTTTTTGTCATCATATCCCTGAATTGTAAACATGACTTAAGTTCGTAAGTCTAAAATTAGCCCGTCACTGAAAACAGTTTTGTATCAAATAAATTAAGATTTCTATCTAATTGCTCATAAATTGTATATGGGAGATGGAATGAAAAAAATCTACTTAATGCTGAGCATTCTAAATAGCTTTTAGGTGCTTCCTTTGAAAGGAACCCTTTGGTAGATAAATATTAATCCTGTATTACATTTATTTTACAAGTGTTAGAGCATTTCAGTTTCTGACACAAGATAATCTGTTAATATCCAAGACTGAATTCTTAATTTCTTTCCATCTGCACCCTCAAATCTACTCTGAAGGATTTCCTCAACGCTAAACTAGTTCTGGGAATGCGCATCAACAGGTATGTGAATTGAAACCTGTTCTCATGGATGGCTGGATTTACTCTATATAAAATCCCTAAAAATAATCTATAATTTTTACTTTCTAACTCTACAAAGCTTAATAAATGGATAGTTAACGCAAGTGATCAAGTAATGCAAGATAAAGAAAGGCCAGTTGGTACCTCTACGTGGTAATCTGTTCTAAAGTCTGAAAGATGTAAGTTGCTTTATAATTGTATCTCCACATAAATATAAAGAAGAACACCAGGACAAGTTCGGTAAGTCCACTCACTGGTCATTTAGAATAAGCAGAGGATCTATGGCCCTTTCTGCATGGACCCTTAAATCAAATTAAGGGCCCATGTAGTAGGGATCCGGGCCTAACAGATCTGTTTGTTCATGTGGATCTAGGTGGCCACACACTCTGTTGCCCCACTCCATCTGCTTTAGAAGGAGGGTGATGTCAAACAGGGAGGTCTTGTTCAGCGCTGCTGGTAGACACAATTAGTTGGGAGTACCAGTGGGCTTGATCCAAACATGGGAACCAGGGACACACATCAGTGGCACACTAGCATGCTGCTGAAATGTTTCTCCCAGAGGCCCCAAAGATAGGGGGCCTAGTCTTTGAAAGTGTACAGTTGTGAACTTTGAGGCTGCAGCTAATCTGGACCAGTGCCATCATGCAGTGCCTACTCATGCCTTCCCACATTCAGAATCAAGGGGCCTACCTATTAGACCCACTGATTCCAAAAGTGGGTCTTTCTGTGATTAATGACTGCAAGATGCCAATCCATTTTCCTAGTTCTGTTCAAAGTGCCAATCCCAGAACCTGTGTAAGTGGGAATAATTTTGTGAAAGCAGATGTTTTCATCACTATCTCTCTTCCCCTGGATTTCTTCCTGGTAACTTTTTCAATTTTCAATTTAAATTTCCATGCTTTATGATAATGGATGTGTGCAGTGATTTCTTAAGAGGAAACGAGAATGTGAACTAGTAGCACAGTTGGCCTCTCAGGCACTCATCATTTGTTCCTTTAGCACCATGATGATGTCTTAGTGAAATTCTGTAGCCAGCCACGATTGTGTCCTGCCGACTGTATTGGACCTCATGCGATTTATCTTTGGCTCTTGCTTAGTGATAAAAGTGGTTGCTTTTCATGGAGAAGGATCTCCACAGCTGGAAAATTCCCATCTGAGCCCAGGTAGAAGCATTCCTACATAGTAGACTACTCTGGGAGGCTGCATGTATGTTGTGTGGCCACCTCCTGTTTGCACAGATAGCCATATGACATACATACATGAACGGATATTAAATAATCTGACGGCAGAGGGAAGGACAATTTTATCCTCTCAGGTACGGAACTGGACCCCTGCACTAGTGACTGCTATATTAGGGTGCATTTTGCTGCCACTCCCAAAATCAATGAGATCCTGGGAGGGGTAGCAGAAAAAAGTCAGTTGGGGCTGCCAGTAGAGCTAGCCATCGATCATGTAAACCAGTGATTCCCAACCTGCTGTATGCATACCCCCAGGGACATTTGGAGTTATGCAGAAAATAATAATAATAATGGCAGAAAAAAAGAACATAACGGCAACTGTATTAATTGCAAACATTTAACTAACATGAAGGGGTACACTTTATGGAAATGGGCAGCAAAGGCGTATGCAAGTGGGTAAAGGCTGGGAACCATTGTTATAAACAACAATATTCAATGAGACTAACTACTGGTGTGGTTTCATATAAGGCAGCTACCTATTTGTTTGGGCTACTGAAAGTCGTCTGCAAGCAGTTTCTGGGAGAAAATAAGTGTCCTAAGGAGTGAACCGTCTATCGACAGTTGCGGCATTTTTTCATGCAATGAAATGCAACATTTTCTGGACACTGTTTCTCAGACTAGGCGTCTAATCCCAGTTTTGTCTTTTTCTTTGAATACGCAGCAATGCTTTGGAGTGCACACTTAACTTTGTGTTTCTTCTATGATACTTATAAAAGGTTAAATAATAACCTGGTATTTAGGGATTTTACAGTTTAGGGCCCTATGAACGTTCTCATTTCTCAGATTCCTTTGACTGATCATAAACAGCAATAGGCTGTTGTGTTACGCAGCTAAAAAGAATGAACTAACGGAGAGAGCACGTGCAAGCAAATTCTACTATTTCCACTATATGTGAATAGGATAGACTATGCTGTACGAGCCCCTTCTAGCAGTCGTATGTTAACTTTAAGAAAACAAAGTCACTGAAATTACATTAAATTACAGATCCTCTGACTCTGGTAAAACATGTACCCAGCCTCGAGGTGCTCTGTTAAAGCTGGGTCTATTTAGCATGATCTCCAAACTGCTCATGGGCTCTGTTTGAACATTAGCCATCTCATAGCCAGGAATCACCTCATTCAATAATGGTCCACCAAATGGAGTTGGGGTCCTGCAAGGACAAAGAGAGAATGTCCTAGTTTATTTCTATAACGCAATTTATGGCAACCAATATAATAAAATGTGTTCATCATTTGCTCTTTTTGTTTAAAAAACAAAAAACATTTTTGTTTCTGTTCACTACTAGTTACTTTTACTATCATGAATTCTATTTTTGTAAAAGTCTCAAACACATTTTGCCTTCTGTTTGTGATCTGATTTTACAATCCACGATAGAAAAAAAGGAGACAAACCCACTTATTAATGAGTTTGTTGCTACTTAAGAAACCACTTTACAGATTTAAAAGAACTCTTGTGTATACCTGTGTAGTAAAATCAGTTGCTCAGTGGGTCCCCCAACTATTGTGAGGTTTAAAATTTAAACCATTTTGGTAGGACCATTTAAACCATTTTGGATTAGTCCTTTCAAAATGTTGTGGGATGTCAGCATTTGGAGAAAAACTCAATGGTGTAGCTGCATTGTGATAAAAAAGCCTTGAATTCCCAACTCTTCGACTTTGAATAACTATTACTTCAACATTTGCCCAACTTATCGTAAAAACTCTTAAAGACCCACTAATATTGTGCAGTTATAAGCTAGGGGAAAATTAATTGATCAGTGGAAAGTCCCTCCATTTATAAAATGTGTGCAACATTGCTATAGATAATATAAGGCTTAAGCAGTTAAGCCTGAATGTCGCATCACCAACTAAGGGCAGGAGGACATGCTACTGCTGCAGCCCCTCAGGGGCATGGTGACAGCGGTGCAGCCACCTCTGCCACACCCCCAAGGTGACGCTCACTCCACTGTCACCCAGAGCAGCAGAGGCAGGGGGGAAGATGGTAATCTGCATCGCCATCTCCCTCCCCCAGCCCTGATGGCCCAGCAAAGCAGCTGTCATCAGGGGAGGGGTGTGGCGCCATGTCTGCGATTGCCACCTTCGCCACACCCCCAACTGCCTCCTTCCCCTGCCGCTGCCTCCTCCTCCTCCCCAGCGGTGAAGCAGCCTCCAGGGGCAGGGGGAATCTAGTGACGGTGGAGGCAACTCTGCCTCCGCCAGATCCACTCCCCCAGGAGGCTGGACATGAGAGGTGGTGGGGGGGGGGAAGGAGGTAGCTGCAATCTGCACCCCCTCCCCACCCTGATGGCCCGCAGCCATCATCAGGACAGGGGGCATGGCGAAGGTGGCAATTGCAGCCACAGTGCCATGTCCCCTCCCCCAATGACAGCTGCTTTGCTGGGCCATCAGGGCTGGGGGGGGGAAGATGGCAATGCTGATCAGCACCTCCCCCCTGCCTCTGCTGCTCCAGCAAACAGCCTCCTGGAGGAGGGGTGAAGCTGGTGGAGGAGGAGGTGAATTGTAAACAAGCATCTATCATATGAGTCCTCCTAGCTGCTTCGTGTTCCTGTGCACATCCCCACAAGGTCTTTTGACATTATTAGTGTGTGGACAATTTCTTCCCAGGAATAAGTCAAAGCAAGTGGCTAGGAAGAATGACAAAACAGTGCTTTCTTTGCACTCTAAGGGTGAATTCCCATTCCAAGCTTAAAACGGTTTTGAAACGGTTTTGATCCTCACCGCCCCCATGTCAGGTTGGCTTAACACGCTTTCGCCCCAAAGCGTTGGAAATGTTAACACTCATTTCAACAGGTCTTGCTCCGGTTCATGCATTTGAAATGTTTTACATTTCTTACTGTGGGAACCATGCTGTTTTAGTGGTTAATGAGAATGCATGTTTAGGGTTTCCCTCCTCCAATAGCTTGCTTCCAAATATAGTGATTTCATTGTAAAAATCCACCCCTTACAGCAGCTGCTACACTGTAGCAATCTACCCACTTCACACCTGGTAACAATGTTGCAATTTTGCACAATTCTGAAAGTTCTGACCTTTAGAAAGGGAAAAGAAAGGAAAGCAGCTGCAGGCCCAAGGAGATGTGTGAATGTTTTTAAGGCTGTGGCAGTGAGCGAGCGAAGGGGACTTGAGTTGCCGCTGCTGCTGTGTGCCCTGGGCAATGGGGAGAGGAGGGGAAAGAATCGCTGGCTGCCCGGTGCCGTTTTTCATCCATCCAGGCAAGCGGCAGCCACCCAGCCACCCAGCTAGGCTCTGTGGAGGGGTCCCTTATGGGCAGTGTGTTCACGCCAGGAGGAACAGGGCAGGGCAGCCCCGAAAAGCGGCTTTTAGAAACTAGCCACTTGAGTCCCCCCTTGAGTCATCTACGCCATGTAAGATCCTCAGAATCCGGATCGAACACGATTAAGTTCAAAGTAATGGGATCAGGCAAATTCGCGTTTGCATCTGGTTCTATTATTTCGGTTTAGGGAAACCATGTTAAGCTTGTAACTTCCGTTTAGGTTATACCTGTTCATGAAATGCTTAGAGACAAATCATAGCCTCTGAAGGACTGAGTAAAGTAAAGGAGCAATAAATTGCTATCAAGTATTGCTGTCAGTTTAAGGCTATAAATAGAACCGAGGACTGCAAAGAATCAGAAGCAACGTTGCTATGAGCAGCAATAGAAATTACCTAATGTTCTGGAAAAGTAATCCAGACCACATGTGTTAACTTGTTGAGACACAGAAAGGTACTGCTTAAAAAGGAGATTGCAGGACAGTAATAAGAACTGCTACTCAGGGGAATCTTAATAACATATCTTGTCAGGTAAATTACAGAAGAATCTTTGGGAAAATATAAAGTAGGCAATGAGAGTGAGAGAATTATAAAACAACTGAAGAAGACCAAACTAAAAGGGGTTAGCTGCTTAGGAGATTACATAAACTGCTAACATAAAACAGGATTGTTTTCATTTGCAAAACATTTGCTGGAGCAGTTTTTAGAGAATCAAGGTAATCTTTTGAAATATGGTAATTGTTCTACTAATGCTCACTTATTTCTAGAAAATTATTTCAATAATTGTTTGTTGTATCCATTTTATCAATTTTTGCCCATGGATATTGAGTGAAGGAGAATGGGTTAATATAGGTGTACACTTCTGAATATAATACTGTATATTCTGGCATATAAGACTACTTTTTAACCCAGGAAAATCTTCTCAAAAGTCAGGGGTCGTCTTATACGCCGGGTGTCATCTTCTTATACAGCGAGTATATCCCGAACTCTGTGTTTTAACTGGAAAAGTTGGGGGTCGTCTTATAGGCCCAGTCATCTTATACGCCGGAATATACGGGTAAGTAGCCATGAAGGCGTATTGCAGGTTTGTGATATTAATGACAGTATGTTCCATATGAAGCATCTTGCCTTGTGGCAGTTCTAAAATGCTGTATCACAACCACTATATGACTGTAAAGATTTTAAATTTTTATTCTTATCCACTGAGATATCCTGTAGTGGCAAGAATTTGTGAGGTTTTCTCAAACAATAGATACATTTTTGTTGGCCTTGTCTCCATTTGGCCAGAGATGCATAAGAATAAAGTGACACTTTACCTGTTGAAGGTCCTCGCATCAAAAGTATTCACCTTCCTGGGTGGTTCAGGCAAGTGGCTGTTGCTGTCAACCTGGTAATCGTCACTGCTTAGGAATTCCTGCCAGGGAGACCGGTAGCATTTGGGGATGGCAGTTTCATTGAATTTTTCAGGTGGAACTTCCTTTAAGGGTCCTGAGTAGCCTGTAGATAGAAATGTGATATTATTTTTTGGGAAACCTTGATGTCCTCACATTTTAAATTTCTTATTTGTTGAGATGTTAGGAAAAAACAAGAGGACACAGATCAGAGACTGGCCCTCTAGGGTCTGGACAACTTTGGTTTTGGACTTAGTTGTTCCCATTAGTCAGAGTGGATCATGGGATTTGTAGTCCAAATAGACACACACACACACACACACACACAGAAAAAGCCTTCAGCCAATAGACTGTCACCCTTGCTGGGCTACTGGCCTCTTTTTTCACTCTTCTCGTTGGCTTTCTCTAGTTCCCATTAAGTAAATGGGTGAGTTAGTGATGGTGGTGGTGGCATCCAGTTCGGCAGAAGTCTTCCTCAGGAGACTAGTTTTCCTCAGAGGCACAATGGATGGTTTTTGAGGTAAATTTTAGCCGCTAAGTTGCCACATCCATTTTGGATGCCCTAGTCTGGTCCATGCTTCATCCTATGCAGGCAAAGTGTGATTGGACTGGTTGGGACTTGGCCTAGTCCACACTAATGCGCACACTGGTGCCCCTTACTCCAGAATTTCTTCTGGAATAAGGCGCAGTGCAGAAAGGGTCTATTTATAGACTAGGCAACAGAAGTCTATATGCCAGTAGACTGAACCTGTATTTTCTGAAGAGTTAAACTGTACAGAAATAACCAAGGAAGAGGTCCTTGCATGTCTTAATAAACTAAATGTTAACAAGTCACCGGGACCAGATGGTATTCATCCAAAAAGTCCTTAAGGAACTCAAATGGGAAATTGCCAAACTTCTAGCAAAAATGTATAATCTTTCCCTAACATCAGACTCTGTACCTGAGGACTGGAGGATAGCAAATGTAACACCAATCTTCAAAA
>MTQE01000401.1:12378400-12395004 GCA_014337955.1 Aspidoscelis marmoratus | reverse complement strand
TCATGGGGGAGGATGGAATCGAACCCTATATTCCCAGGTAAGAGTCCGGCTCCCTAACCACTAGAACAAACTGGCTAGTGGTTTGGGAGGCAGCAGCATATTATCTCTCACCCTAAATATCAAATGTTGTTAGGAAGTAAAGGCCATGGCAGTGAAATTTCACACAAGATTATCCAGAAGCAATTTGGCAGGGCTTACTCTTTGGAAGAGGATTTAAGAGAAGAGGAGCCCTGCTGGATCAGGCCACAGCCCACCTAACCAAGCATTCTGTCTCACAGAGCAGCCCATCAACTGCTTCTGGGCATCTCAAGCAGAAAAAACAAAGGCAAAACCTTCACCTGCTCTCAACTCCCTGCAAATGGCCTTCAGAAGCATCATAAGTCTGAGCGATTGCAGCCCTCACCATTGTAAGCTGAGAATTTTAAGTGCAGAACCATGTTAAAGCCATTAATGGATTTATCCATTTAGGGACAAGAAGAAAAGAGCACGAACTAAGATTTTATAAGTAGTGCACTTAAGCGTTTTCCCTAGCTAGAACCAGATCTACATCTCCCAAATATATTCCTGCACTTCTGAATTTTTGTTTTTGATCCTTCATCGCACTTATAGTATCTCTGCTTGGGAGCTCATGAAATCTGTGTAAGCAAATGGGGGAAAAAAAACCTAACTTAAAAAAATGCAAGGAGGGCTTTGAAACGCAGGCCGTGTCTTCACGGCAACCTTATCTCGAATTCAAAACGTTTTCAGTCCTCGGAGTCCACACGGCAGTTTGGCTTAACATCCTTTCCCCATGTTAAACTACCGCAAAGCATGGTCAATCTCAATCCTGATTTCAACTGGTCTCACTCCGGATCGTGCGCTTGAAACGTTTTACATTTTTTACTGTGTGGACCGTTTTAAGGGATGAGAATCCATGTTTAGGGTTTCCCTCTCCCAATAGCTTGCTTCCAAAGACAGTGATTTCAGTGTAAAAATCCACTTAACAGGGATTGCTACACTGTAGCGCTGAAACCACTTCACACCTTGATGGTTGGAATAACAATGTTGCAATTTTGCGCAATTCTAGCTCTTTGGAGTTCTGACTTTAGAAAGGGAAGAAAGCAGCTGAATGTGAATGTTTAAAGCAAAGGGGCTTGAGTTGCCGCTGCTGCTGTGTGCCCTGAGCAATGGGGAGAGGAAGGGAAAGAATCTCTGGCTGGCTGCCCGCTGCCATTTTTCTTCCATCCATGGAAGCGGCAGCCACCCAGCCACCCAGTTATGGGTGGCGCCTCCATGCCGGGAGGAAGAGGGCAGGGCAGCCCCGAAAAGCGGCTTTTAAAAAGTAGCCACTTGAGTCCCCCCTTGAGTCATGTACGCCACATACGATCCTCAGAATCCGGATTGAACGCGATTAAGTTAAAAGTAATGGGAACAGGCAAATTCGTGTTTGCATCCGGTTCTATTATTTCGGTTTAGGGAAAGCGAAATAAGCTTGCTGTGGGGATTCGCCCATAGTGTTTTAAGAGATCATGGCAGCCAAAGTTAACTTAGGCCAGGTATCCAGAAAGGTGGCTCAGAGACCTTTGACAGGCCCATGAGAAAGCTAGTCTTCATGTTCCTGCATGCTTTGGAACCTGGTAGCAGCCCCTAAGGGACATGTCAAAGGCATCTATGCTATAATGTGTACCTTATGTGCTGCTGAAGCCTAGTTGCTGCACCACAGCCTGTGGAAACGGATGCTGATGAATAAGCAGCATTAACACATGTAGTAATATATAGGCGTCCATAACAAGCACAGAGAATTCCTGACTCAACTTTACAGAGCTGGAAATCTTTTGGCAGGCCTGTGGGAAAGGCACTCCTGTGTTGCCTGCTGCTGTGCAAGTGGAGAGAGGTCCTTAGCATACACCCACACAGAGATCAGATGGGAGTACCTTCTGTTGCTTAACCTTCCCTTTTATTAAATGCCTTTGACCATCGCTGCCACACGACCTCTGAATACAGCATCCTTGTGCTATGTTATCCAATCCACATGCTGCCTTCATTTCCTTCCAGAGCCTCTTCCCTTCACCCTCTAGATCCATTCCTTTGGGTTTGAACAAAAATTGGTTGCCTGCCTGCAAAGGCCTGCTTCATCCTGAGTATCACCTTAATGTAAAAGATGGATTCCTAGGTCCTTCATCTTTTTTTTTTTCAGAACCCAGACTGAATTCTGTACAGAAAGTATCAGATACTTGTATACTTTCCAGGCTTTTTTTGTTTTTTGTTTTTTGGTTCAGGGGCTGATTCCAACCTATATATTCAAATACTCCTGATGGTTTTCTCCTGTTTGTCCACTGCATCCATGAGGACATATAAGACCACCTTCAGTTTAGCCAAAGATTCTCAGTCACAGTACATGCCATCTCCATTGCATTCTGTGCCATAAATGGGCCCTGAGAGGTCTTTCTCTTACTCCTTCATGTTTTGGTTGCCCAGGTCAAATAAAGGGCATAATGCAAGCAATTGTGTGCAACAGAAATGTCCTCCAATCACTCCTGTGTCTGCCTTTTCTCCAAGCGTAGATGTGGTCTTACCATATTCCTCTGTGATCTCTCCCACAAAGGTATGGACTGGTGTCTTCTGCTCTTTGTGAACGTATGATTGAGGAAGCGGAAACATTTTCCCAGCTGCAAGGCAAAGCAAGAGTATATCAGTATCAACACATCCATTAAGGTTTTTTTCCCCTCCTCATTTTGGTGGTCTGTGTGCAAGATTTCATTTGTCAATGGATGCTACCGAGGGCCTGTAACTAGAGACCTATTCACACTAGGGCCTCTGTGGCATGGTTAGGCCAGCCCTGAGACATGGCGTTCGCTCTGCCAGGACGGCGGTTCAATCCAGAACCATTCTGGCACATCCCAGGGCAGCCTAATCACAGCCAGAGTGTAGAGCATGAAATTGTGCTCTACACCTGGTTCAAGCCATCTCTGGCTGTCCTACAGCTGTCTGGCAGGGAGAGCGTTCGCACTCTCCCTGCCATACGGCTGTGGGCCTTACCCCACCCCATGGCCATTGGACCCTTTTGGACCCTTTTGGGCCCTCTGGCCAACAGCTCTTTTCAGGAGAGAGGCAAGACTGTCCTGTCCTGTCCTTGGGTCCTGCAGGCTTTAGCAGACTCCATTGAGTCAGGACCCCCTGGGACCCCCCCTGCACCGAGGGCCATGCGCTTCCCCCCCCCATACCCGTGTGCACCTCTTACCTTGTTGGGCCTCGGGTCTTAAGTCCTCCTCACATGGCCTGGCAGAGCGATCTACCACCCTATGTGCAGGAGCGCTCCTGCGCATCGCCCCCACACTGACCTGATGCTCATCCCATTAGGTCAGCATGGGGCCGAGCTACCAGAGTGTACACCTGCACACAGAGCAGCAGAGCGCTCTGCCAGGCCGCACAGACATCGGACCCCAGGCCCAACAATGTAAGCGATCATGCGGGTTTGGGTGGTAGTGGTGTGAACCCCTGGGTGCGAGTGGGCACCTAGCGGTTCACTCCCAGCTGCTGCAGTCCAATTGGTACTGCAGCAGTTGGCGGGACACTGGGACAGCCTCATTCAGTCTCACTCCACCCCTGACAGTGTCTTCAGCCTCCGCAGGGTGCAGGTGCCTCAATCGAGGCGGTTGGGCCATGCGGAGCCCCCCTGGGCACCCCCACCCACCCAGGGACCTGCATCACCCCAAGGCGCACGTGGGCAACTTACCTGGCCGCCTCCTCGGACCGGACTGGCAAGCTCCCTGGGTGGGGCTTGCGGAGTCCAATCTGTGGCATACTGTGCCTGTGCACACTACGGCCTGCAATTGGTCAGCAGCGTGCACCTGCACAGAACACCTGGGATCGAACCAGGCAGCTGAGGAAAATCCCACTCAAAACTCTGAGGTGAAACCAAGCCAGTAAGTTCCCCCATGTGTTCAGAAAGGGAAGATGTGGTGAATGAGCCACTGCCTTCTATCCTGAGAGTCATTTGACCAAGATCACAGGTAGATCAACTGCTGGAGTAGTTGAGATGGCCCAGGAACTGGTTCGTGCTGGTTTGTGTAAAGGCATCCAGTTGTTTAGACAACATGCATTGGATTAGTGGAGGATGCCCTAGAGTGACCATATCATATCTGATTGTGGACCTTGACATACTTTATTTAGTGTATATGAACTTGCCATGTGACTCATAAGAATGAAATGGATAGGTCAGTGGGACATAGGTCAGCTGCTGATTGGAGCCTTGTATTTGATTTCCCTAAGCCATGTTTTGAATTGTGGAGATCAAAGGTGGGACTCCATATGGCACCTGGTTGTTCTTCCACTGTGCTGCAGGTTCCTTTTTATAGAATGTCAAGCAAATGCCTCTAATCCAGCTCAAGAAATGCATCTTATTAGGTTTGCTCTTCTACTCTGGAATTTTACACTTTTGGGCATCAGGCAAAATATGTTGGCATAACAAAAGTGTACAAGCAAATAGTACCAAAATTATCTTTCTGGAATTATTAATCCCTGCAAGGCTTGAACAGCTGTCCAAGGATTCTAGCAGTGATGTGACAACTGCAGGAAGACACACCTTTTCCAGTATAGTTCCTGTGATCAAACAGATCTTGCCTTTGCAATAGTGATGTGACAGATAATAAACTTGCTAGGAAATGTCTTCTAAAATGCCTTCTGTCCAGAAATGCAGTGGAATTAACAATCATAAGCCTTCAGTATTGCTGTTTCTTGGGCAATACAAGCAGCTTTTGCGATCTCTTTAAACAAAGATTAATCACAAAAATTAAGCTTGAGGCCAAGTTGTTTGAATGGTACATTCAGAAATGCTCGGCTTCTCTTCTTCTTATAGAGCTCCATGTCTCTTCGATGCCACATGTGAGACATCCCTAAATCAGCAGCAACTATTTTAAGCCATTGACCTGAGAGGATTGGGAGATGTAACCCTGATCCATGTACCGTGAAGGATGTAGGCTGAGGTTTCTGACATTTTGATCTCATTTGGGTTGGAGCACACAGGAATACTATGATCCAAGATTACAAAGTCCTAAAGAGCAAATGATTATATGCAAACATTCAGAGTCTCAGACCCTTTTACTTGGAGTTTCATCCCAACAAGGCATAAAGAGGCAAAGGCACTGTCACCTTGCAAAAACGGCCCTAGCATAAGCTGATACATCCCTTAGGGAAACGTTCCTGTCATTGCATCACGGCTTAGAGAGGGAGAAAATTCTGTCATTTGAACTGCAGGCCTTCGGCTTCTTGTGGAGCTGAGTATTAATGAGCCAATGGGCAAGAATTAAGGGTAGAAATGTGGTTGGCTTTGCTACTGCAAACTTTTTCTACCTGTTTGTTCCGTTCTTGCTTTCTGCAATGCTTCCACTATCTCCTCTCGCTTATCCCTAGATGTGAGTCAAGGTACACAGTGGCAATAGCTGTGCCTCACACTACTAGCTTAAAGAGTTCAAAGAGGATTTTTAAAATATATAGTCGTGGATTGTCCTTTCTGCTTCTTCCTTGGGATGTCTGTATTTTAAGTGTGTGCATCTGTATCACAGGGTGCATTCATGCCAAAAACAAAGCAAGTTTGAATATGGAAAGTATGTGAGTGAATAATGGCATTTATTTAATGAATAATGGAATAAAAGCACAATGTAAAGTAAAACAAAACAAAATAAAAATGCACCCACACAAATGCGCACACCCACACTTTATCAACACCTTATCTCTCTTACTCTTGACCTTACACAAGTGAGTGTCATGATTTTTCCCCTTCTGGATGAACGAACATAAATGTGTAAAATAGCAACACATTTAAATAGGTTCTTTAGGTTTAGGTTGTATTTGCATGTAGAATTAAAAAAAAAATGTGATGGTAAATCCTTAAATCAGAATCTTGAGACCAGTTAAGTAACTTATGTTTATCATTCCATATTAAAGCTGGAAACACTTTTTGTTTGCATCTTGATTCCAGCCAGACCTTTTGATTGGTTGAAGCAATTTGTGATTTGCTCACAATTCAAGTATCAGAGTTGCTTGGGGAATGTAAATGATTCTGCCACTCAGGACCTTGGCAATAAAAAGGTTTTTAACCAGCCTGTATTAACTTTCTGCCACAAGAGAATCCAAAGGGAACTCACTGCGACATCTGCAGAGAGCATTAAAACCTGGAAAACTAATTAGCGTTTAGCTGACCTGACTAATATTACAGGGCCAACAGACTTTTGTATTTCAGTACTTGAAATGGTCACGAGCTTGGATCAAGAGCCCAGGTTGTCTCTGTTGCTGAGGGGACGGGACATTACTCATCCTTCCATAGCATAATTTCAGTAGTGTTACTAGGAAATGGGACTCACTGGGCAATCAGACCACAAATAGCATCTCCTAGGCCACAAGCAATTCTCTTCAATACAGTGAACATGCATTTATGAATACATTCCCTGGGCTTTCTAGACAGAAAAAAATTACATCTCTGAGGCACCTTTGAGGTTACTTAGAGAAGGCTTAGAGGTGGTATTATTCACACAGAAGGCTGCCCCTTCGCATCTCATTCTGGGCTAAAAAATGTGGATTAGAAAAAGGTTGGGAACACAAGGGCCACACAATGTCTCTCTGAGTTGCCCCTTTAGTTATGTATGAACACAGCCCCTGTGACCTCTTCCAACTATCGGCCATCTTCCATATTTTCTTCCTCTTGGCTTGGAACTGTCCAACAGATACTTGTCTAGTATTGTTTCCTTCGGGAAGCAGCAATCTCGCTCACTGTGTCTCAGTTGTATCAGAGTCTTCACATGTCATGATTTGTAGTGATAGGGTTTTTTTTTTATAATCGGCAATCAGATGCAGCACCATCATGCCCTTAGGCTGGATTTTTAAGGGGCTGCCACATACCTGCTTTCAGCTTCCAAATGTTGCTTTTTTCATCACCAGCTCCTCCCATATCCTGTACTTTCGAAAGTCCCAAATTTCAACACTAAAATGTTCTCGCTGTATGAAAGACACAGCTGCTAGGCACCCTAATTCTTAGCTGTATGTATATTATGCAAACCAACAGAAGATGTTTTCCAGATTTCTGGCCACTTGTTTCTCATTTTTTTCATCCAGCAGCCTGTCATATCCAATTACCCCTTAAGCAAGATAGAAAATTTTTGCATACCTTCTTGAGCTCTTTGTCAGTCTGTAAAGCCTTGTTAAGTCTTGGAATGAGAAGCACTTTTCAGGTGTGGATTCAAGACCCAGCTTGGTCTCCTCTTCACCTTTTCTCAGATTCCCAGGAGTTGGTGCTTTCCAGCTCTCCCAGGTCTTGCCCCTTGTGCCGTCTTCAGTCTCTTGATACTGAGATTCCAGGGTCCTAATCCATGTTACATCAGAAATTTATTTATGGCTGAGAAAAGAGGTGTGGTCAGGGCAGCATGTCCAGAGAATATAATGATGCATGAAGCAGGCTGACCGAGAAACGCCAGCCAGGTTGCTTCTTTCTCAACCAGGAAAAAAAAAGTGTAACTCCTTTTCACAAATGTATACAGCCACTCAGAGACGTGTGTTTTGCTGACCAGTCTTAAAACATCTGTGCCATCTCAAATAACAGTGGTACATAACTCTTCCGCCTCCCCTGGTTAGGAGCAAAGTCATTTCAGGAAGGGAGCATTTAGAAGAGTGTCCCTCAGCTATTTTTGTCCCCATGGAGGTACCAGATCTGTTTTAAAAAAATCACTGAGGCTCATTCTGTCCCTTGACATATATTACCAGATCTACAGTAACTAGGATAGCCATTTACTCCATTGCCAAAAAACATAAGTTGTTAAAAGAGTATAGTTTGCATGTGCTACTTTAGGAAGAATGTCTAGAATTTAAACAGAATCACAGCTCATTGTAATGGGGAAAAGAGGTCACTCACGTGTCTACTCTTCAGGGCTTTCAGGCTGCTCCCACACACACTAAAAAGGGTGACTCAGAAGTGGCCCAGAGATGGTAGGATCCACACAGTAGTCTCTTCATCCCAACTCTAATTCATAATCCAAAGTGCACTTTCTGGCTTTCAATGGGGATTAAATTTAATGTACTATTGTACAAAACATGTAACAAATTTCTAATGGAGGTACTTATTAACGTTCCTGGTATAAATCCACTCTGATCTGCTTAGAGCTTAAGCACTAATATACCTGAAAATATTTTACAATTTAAGAGGGTTCCTTAACAGATTTTAAGATATAGTTAGAGATATAGTTATTTCCTTCCAATAAAAACTTTATAAAGAAGTTTCAGAGGATCAGGGCTGCCCCTGGATGCTCCCAGACGGTCTGGGACACTGGGGTCAGTGGGACAAATGGATGAATTTCCCCTGCAGCTGCTCCAGACAGGTCAGTACAGCAGGCTCAGCTTCTTATTGCAAACATTTAGGCTTAAATTGAAGACAGCAGGGGAAACCACTAGACTATAAAGGGATGATCTAAATAATATCCCTTCTGAATATGCAGTGGAGGTGAGGAATTTAAGGGATTAGATCTGGTAGACAAAGTGCCTGGAGACAGGGTCATAGCATCATACAGGAAACTGCAACAACAACAAAATTCCAAACAAAAAGGGGAGTAAGAAAACAAAATGGTTATGTTATGAGGTTTTGCAAATAGCTCAGGAATAAAGGAAGTGAAAGGCAAGGAAGAAAGATAAATCCAACTGAATGCAGATTTTCAGAGAATAGCAAGGAAAAATAAGGCCTTCATAAAGAATAATGCAAAGAAATAGAAGAAAACAATAGCAAAGTCATGCTCAAGATTCTACCAACAGGGCTTCAGTAATATGTAAACTACCACAAGTGCAAACTGGTTTTTGAAGAGATTAAGGCTGGGGTCAGACATGACAAAAAGTAAGGACCCAGGGCATTTTCAGTTTTGAATGGCCTAGACAGACAAAAACTGTGGTCACACCATCACTTTAAACTTTCTTCAGTCCATCTTCAGGTTTGACTGCTCACGCTTTTTCTTTTCTATCCATTTTATTTCCAGACTTTCCATTCAGAAAAGCTCAAATGGAGGGTGAAAAGTCTGTAAATAAAATGGATAGAATTGAAAAGGAGCAAGCAGTCAGATCTGAAGATGAACTGAAGTGAAAGTGTGACCACGGCCAAATGCATTTCCATTTTTTCCTGCAATTAAAATAGCCAGATGTGGACTATTTTGTATTTGGATTCTGCCCCTGAGAGGCGAAGGGTGAATTTGCCCACATGAGTACAAAACAATCGTAGTAGTGGATGCTTAGTGTGAACAAAACCTCCTTCAACAAGTCTGGACGCCTACCTGAAATGCAAATGGATGTCTGGGTGCTGCCATCTTCCCTCACTGATGTTGACGCCAACACTGTCACCAGGGCAACTGTGGCATGGCTCATGACTAGGTTGTCAGAGGTGTTATTTCCCATGGGTCTCCCTCTCCTTGTCCAGTTGTACTGCAAGTAAGATAACAGTTGCTGTGCCTAGGGTAGTTTCTATGAGAAAGCCGGATCTAACAGGAAGGCAAGGAAGGAAGGCATTGTTTTGGTAAGACTCAAAGATGCTCAGTGGCCCTTACAATACTAAAGGAAATCAACCCTGACATTCGAAGGAAACACTGAAACTGAAGATGACATAATGAGAAGACATGAACCATTGGGGAAGACCCTGATGCTGGGAAAGGCTCAAGGCAAAAGGAGAAGAGGACAATGGAGGATGGGATGGACAGATCATGTCATGGAACTGGAGCTTGGGCAAACTCTGGGAGTCAGTAGAGGACAGAAGGACTTTGTGTGCTATGGTTCATGGGGTCATAAAGCATAGGCAAGACTGAATGACTGAACAGCAACAAGGGAGATAATTTCTACCTGCTATGATCACCCTCTTAACTACTGTTGGTAGGAGCATAAATGGTTTCCCTTAAACTAAAAATTAAGAAATGGAAATTGTGGATTTCATCAATGGTTTCCAACCTCCACAGGTGATGGAATTTCTAAACACTGTCATCATTACACAGGCTTGGGAGTGGGAAGAAGGGACTCTCACACACACAGATGTTCATTTTAAAGCTTTTGTTCATTTCAGTTTTTAGCTTTTGGGTTTGTATTCTCTTTGGATTTTTTTTTTTTTTTTTTTTGCAGCTGTTACTCATTGATTCTGCTTGGTTCTGTTGTTTTATAGATTTAAGAAGAGTTGTGTGCTGCAGGCCTGTTTAGTATTTTCCGTTCAAATGCTGTTATATTTTTATAGTTATTCTGTCCATCCAGGGTCTTAACAACTGCCACATTACATAAATATGAACAAAGCATCATCAACATCTGGGCAACGGAACTGTGGATCATATCCAACGCCATCTTCCCATTGCTTGTCATAGTAGTTCTTCATTTCTCTTGGCTGCAACATCTGTGTTTTACAACCTGCTAGCGTGAAATTTTCATGTGTTCCTTTGCCTCTCTTGAGGATCAGACTCTCCACAATTCAGATATATAGTGCAAATTGTCTTCATTTTATAGGGGGGAAAAGATTGAAGCACAGATGCCACCTGACTATTCTATAAAAGGGAACTTTCCAGTGTGCCTGTTTTCCTGCTCTGCTGTCTTCTACTTGCCAGCCCTGATTTCTTCTTCTTTGTTTTCTGCAACTCATACAAGAAGGTTGTTCTGGCATCTGCACTTTATATAATCTTGTAAAAGTTGAGTTTTCACTATGCAAGTTTCACCTGCCAGATCCTGGGTGGGCCTGTGTCCCCCAACTCCCCTGTAGGCCCAACTGTCATGATTAGCCACACTGTCACCAGGACCCTGAGAAGCGGGCAGTTTCCTCACCTTGCCGGACGCTGGCCCACCCTTAGGGGATCAGACTTTGCTTCTGGGCACCCTTAGGGGAATAGACACTGTGGGCACCTATGCCTTTACACACCTTTGGTGCCCACTGCCTCAAACATTTAGCACACACTCCTTGCTGCAATGGCATCCATATATACCCTGTTAGCCATTGTGAGAACAATTGGCTGGATTAAGTTGGAGACCTTCTAGTCCATGCTTCACCCCCCCATCACTGGCTCCCTATACTTGATTGTTCTTGAGAAGGCAGGGGCCTATTTGTACTATGGCTGGTGGTGCATGATTAGTGAACTTCTGGTGAAGAGCATTCACACGTGGAGTAGGCTGTTACAGCCTCCAAGCATGCCTGCCCTCACCAGAAGTTCACTAATTGTTGATTAGGTGTGGAGCACGAACTCATATTCCACATGTTAACCAACGTTTACCAGAACTTACCTGAAGCATCCAGACAGTGACCATTTGCTGTTCTTCTGGCACTCTGGTGTCATTTGAGGTGCTGTGCTAGAACACTGGCACCTCAGATTACCATAGACACGACCGCAGGTGTGCAGAGTATCAGCATCATCAAGGTGATGGTGCTGATGCACACACAGTTGCAGAGGGTACAGCAGCCAAAATGGTGGTGCTTAGAAGAGGACCAGGCCTGGGATCAGTCACAGGTGAGTGACGGACTGCACAGGGCTTGGGTTGCAATGTGAGCACTACAAGTGTGAGTACTAGTTAATGCTGGGTCATCGTGCTCCTTTCCGGTCCAGTGGCCGGGAAGTTTGAAAATGCCCCAGATGAGTGAAATATACCTGTTTCATGGAATTTTGGAGAGTTCACTAATGTATTTCTTTCAGCTTCAAAATTTGAAATGTAGTATTAATTAATTCATAAACTCTTTAATACCATAGTAGAAAAATGCAGGTTCATTCATTGGTTTATTAAGGATATGCTGATGTTACTAGCTGTGTCCTGAATCCAAACCTTACCACAGTTCACCTTTAGTTTATTGCTATTTTATTATATTATGAAATAATTAATCAGGGTCTTCACTCAGAAGAAATGACACATGACAAGAGGGACACTTAGGGCCTTTCCGCACAGACTCTAAAAACGGATTTAGAGCCAGATGCGGGAAGGATTAGGACGTGGCTTCCACATAGGGAACGCAATTAGGGTCCCTTTGAGGACGCCACGTCTGCATGTAGGCACGCAAATCCAGTTGCTTAAACTGGTTTTGCCGCCGAATCCTACCCAGATGTAAGACCTGAAAAAATCAGGTAAACCGTTTCGGAAGAGAACACTTCTGAAGCGGAGGGGGGAAAACCGGATTGCCAGCGCATGCCCAGCTGTCACACAGGGAGAGCACATGCTCCCTGTTTGACAGCTGGCCCTGCCCACTGGCCTCCACCATGGCGCAGCTGGCTGCCGCCTTCCCTGGCCTTCCTCTTGCAAGAGAGGGGGCCATGATCCCTTCTCTTGCCAGGGGAAGTCGAAGCCAAAACCACCACCACCCCTCCCAGGGTTGCACGGGCCCGACCGGGGCCTTCCCTGGCCTTCCCCTTGCAAGAGAAGGGCCATCGCCCCTTCTCTTGCTAAGGGAAGTGGCAGCCACCATCCCCCCGCGGCCCGTGGCCACGTGCTCATGTTCGGGGTGCTTATCTGGTCACTGGTGGGGCGATTCTGAGAGCAGCAGGGCCGGCATCCATTGCACCTATGCATGCTGCAGCCTACATTTCTCAGCAACCCTCACGAGGGTGGCTGGCCAATGGGAAGGAATCTCATGAGGGTTGCTGGGAAATGTAGGCTGCGGTGCACATAGGCGTGATGGATGCTGGCCCTGCTGCTCTCAGAATCGCCCCACCAGCAACCAGGTAAGCACCCCAAACGCAAGCACGCAGCCATGGGCGGGGGGCGGGGGGGCAGCTGCAGCTTCCCCTGGCAAGAGAAGGTGCCATCACCCCTTCTCTTGCGAAGGTGAAGTCGGCTGCAGTTCTCACCATGCAGGCTTCAAGGGAGCTAATGGTGCAGGCTGGTGGGCGGCCCCAGCTGTTAAACAGAGAGCATGCGCTCTCCGTCTGACAGCTGGGCATGTGCCTGCAGGGCCGGTTTGGGATGGGTGCTATTGCGTCTGCACAGCACCCACCCCAATCCATTTTCCCACCCAGCCCTGCTGCCGCTGCTGCCGCCCCGCACATATGCATATGCATGGGGCCTCCGACAATCTGACCCTACCTGGGAGGCCCTTAGCTTCTGTTTCTTCCTCCCACCAAAAGGACACCAAAAGAGTACTTGCAGAAGAGTAAACCAAAATAGCAAGGAAAAAAAACACAGAGCCCAATTTGTAAGCTCTGACATCTCAAATGTTACCGTCAGATGTCAGCACATGAAGGAAAGTGTCTTTGGCAACAGCAGGACATGCCTAAATTTGAATTGGACTACTTTTAGAAATTATGGAAGATGTGCGTTTGAATTGACAATTGAAGCTGCTTTCCTGCTGCATTTTCTAACTCAGAATATCCACCTTTCTGGTAAATAATGCAAAAGAACAATGGTTAATCGTTTTGCTGATGCATTCTCTTTCTCTTTACTCTGAAGGGTGATCAAAGGTGCCTCTGGACCTCTAGTGATGTTAAACACAATTTTTTGTTTGTGCTTAGAGAAATTGTGTTGTTATTATCTCCTATAAAACTGTGCAATCAAATAGGCTGGGACATTTTTGCTGGGAAAGCAGGGCATAAATTTGGGATGCAGAATAAATTATATTTAGAATAATAACAATCTGTAGCCATACTAGTTAAACAAAAGGGACTTAGGGGGTACGTGCAATTAAATTTTACTGTGCATTAAATCAGTTTTCCTTGTGGGAAAATCACATAAAAATGTATGCTCTTATGTCCAATGAGCAGTATTTTTCTTCCATTTCATTTCATTTTCTCTGCAGTGTGCTCTCTTCTGTATGGAAAGCACATTCCTTCCTTTGCTCCATGCAGGTTTTTTTCCTCCAAAAATTGTGTCCACATTTCAAATCTATAAAGGCTGTATGTGGGAATTTCAGGGGAGAGTGAGAGGGCATTCTGTCCTTTTCTTTGCTGATGTTGGTGCAACTAGTCATTTACAGGAGCAAGGGATTGTAGCTCATGGCTGTTAAGGGAAAAACACATCTAGGGCCCGTTCCCATTATCACTTAAAACCGTTTGAAAATGGTTTAAAAACGGTTTGGATCTTTGCCGTTCCCACCCCCAATCAAGTAAAACAGTTTAAAAATGGTTTGGATCCTAATTGTTCCCATTCACAATCAGTTTTAGGGCTATCTTGAGGATTATTTGGCTTTAAAACGGAATTAAACACTTGATTTTTCTGGTGTTTTTCCCAGTTTTGCTTTTGAAACGTTTCTTCCCTATCGCTGTGGGAACGCTACAGCATTATGGGGGCAAATGGGTCATGAAATGGGTGGGATTTCTCCCATCAGGACAGGACAGCCCATGGGCAGATTTTTAAAGTGCAGGGCTTCTTCAGCCGTTTCCTTCTCAGGCAGCCTCTCCCTGATCACAAAATAATAGTTCAGGCAATACTCCTTCACATCCAGGGACACGAATAACAATGTTGCCACATTGCTGGCAGTTTTGGGCTTCCCTGAAAGGCAAGAGGAAGGAGCCAACAGGGCAGCAGCAGCATGCGTGTGTGTGTAAGAGAGGGAGGAGATCAGAAGATTCTGCCTTTCAAGTTTCTCTTTTGCCTCCAACAAAGGGCTGCTCTCTCTGTGTGTGTGTGTGTGTGTGCTTGAAGGATCTTACATTGCTATGGCCTTTTTTAAAAAGGAAAGGAAGGCAAGGGGACCGAGTTGATTGTTTTAAAAAATACTTCCTGCAATGGTCTGCATTGGCTTGCCTTGCCTTGCCTTGACAAACAAGCTTTCCCCTTTCAAATTAGCAGGAAAAGGAGGGGGGAGGGGGCTGGGATTCCCCACGTCATTGGATCAAAGCCAATGGGGAGAGAGGGGTGGGGAAAGGCTCATAAGGGGGAAAGAATGCTTTCCCCAACCCATTTTTGGAAGTGTTTTAAATGGTAGGACAGTGGGGACAGAAAATTGGGGTTGAATCCGATTGCCAGATGCTGTTTGCTTCCTTTCAACATGCTTTATATATCGATGCAAATCCCGATGTAAATCTCGATATATATTCCATTTTATTCCTTAAATGGGAACTTGCCCCTTATCTTTTAGCTTTTTCAAAACCTTAAGCACTGTAAGGGATGTTTCTGCTTCCTACACTCAATTGGGCCAAATGGACCCGGACTGGATAGAGGTGCAAAATCCAAAGCAAGCCACCAATGATAGGTGGCATACTTTCCTGGGCAAGAAGGAAGGAGACAGAAGGTGCAGATCATGGGAGCAGGGAGTAGTGCTAACAGTTGTAAAAAAGATTGGCACAGGAACAGACTTCCATGGGTACAGTTTTGGGCAGAAATAGAATAGCAAAAAAAGGAGAAGCAAGATAGACAGGTAATATGGGCCAAATAATTTCCCATTGTCAGGAAGAATTTTGGAACAGATGTGAATCGAGTGTTGGCACATTTGAAGACTGCCATTCAAATTCGAATAAAATATTTTGATACATTTGTAGGAAGCTTCATGTGGGATTCGTATGGGATTGAACGGTCATACCAAATTAAAATCCTACCAAATTTGAATGGGATCTATTTGAACGAATGATTTTTCTTGCATTCGATTCAATATGAATCAAATACAAAAAAAAATTGTGCACATCCCTATTATTTTATATTTTGAGTATGTTCTGTTCTTATGCAACATTCTGGAAGACTTTGGAGGTTATAATAGCATGTGGCATCTAGTGTTTCAGTTGAAATGTGTGGAGCCCTATCAGGACCCTGAGATCTGGACCAGACACTACGAAGAGACCATTTTCAGCAATAGAATTTGTATCTAGGTCAGGCTTCCATTCTAAGAAGTATAAGTCGGCAGTGAATCTCCCCCCCCCCCAATTATTTTACTGAGGTCTAGGACTCCCATACCTCACTTTGCTGGTATTCTAAAGTGAGGAATTAGCCAGTGTTTCTGGCTTCCCCATAAGCCTGTCCTTCTGACTGTTGTAACTCTCCTGCTCACTTCTCTCTCTCTCTCTCTCCCTGTGTATGTACTCATGCCTTGAATCACTGAGAAGAATGTCTCTGAACAAGAGAAGCCCTCAAGAAACTCTACAGTTAGAGTTTAACTGTAGAAACTCTAGTTCAGCAGTTCTCAACCTTCCTAACACCACGACCCCTTAATGGAGTTCCTCATGTTGTGGAGACCCCCAACCAGGGGGGTAGAGAAGCTGGGAAGTGGGAGGGAAGGGCGGCGGGAGACTTGTCGTGACCCCTCTGAAAGGGTAGTTCGACCCCCAAAGGGGTCCCGACCCCCAGGTTGAGAACCACTGCTCTAGTTATTTATGCTTCCTTCTTTATTCCTACTTTCCCACTGCTTTCCTTTTAAAACACCTTCTCTTTAAAGTCTCTTTGCTGATAGTTAGCAGCTGAGTTGTCTCCTACAGTTTGACTAATTTGCTCCAACATGCTACTATTTGCATGCTCCTACTGCCATTTGTTTCATTGCTGCTTCACTGTAATAAAATTATTTCCTGTGTCCCTTTTACATTTTTTATAAAGATCAGCCAAGTATTGCCCCTCCCTTGGGTTCAGTACTACTCTATTATCATGATTCAGTCTGGTCTTGCGGTTAGAGTGCCAGACTCCTATCTCATAGTCACCAGGTTTGATTCCACACTCCTCCATGAAGCCAGCTG
>MTQE01000401.1:12365408-12378318 GCA_014337955.1 Aspidoscelis marmoratus | reverse complement strand
ACTCCTCCATGAAGCCAGCTGGGTGACCTTGGGATAGTCACAGCTCCCTTTCTGAGCTATCTCAGCTTTACCTACCTTACAGGGTGTGTTTTGTCAGGAGAAGAACAGAAGGTTTGTCAGCCACTTTGAGCCCTCTTAAATGGGTGAGAAAAGTGGGGTATAAAAACCTTCCTTAAAATCCTTCATGTATATGGGTGCTTGACACATGAATAAAGCAGCTTCCATAACACCATCCCACCTCTAATTCACATGAATGTCCAAAAAAGGCACCTTGGAAGATTTTATGGAGACACTAGCATGCAGGAGCCACAACCTCTAAGTTTTCTTTTGAGCTGCTTTCATTTTTTTCTATGGACATTTCTGAGGGTTACAGCCTATCAATGTACCTGTTTATGTCTCTAGAAACCTCTTTCCCTATTCTACAATGCATAAGTGTGTATGCAAGTAAGTCTGAATTCTCTATACATAAAAATGTCTTTCCTTATGGCTGATTCTGTTATTCCAGAATGAAACACGATGACCAGGCAGTGTGGACTACTTTCTGGTTTATTTTGGAGCTTGTTATTCAGAGGTGTGGCACACTGCTAATGCAAACAGCATCTGGTGAAAGCACAGCAAGCCCAGTGTTATGGAACTTTAGAATAAACAATCTCATAAGCCAAAAAAAGGTAAGGTGTCCAAGAGGCAGCTCAGTAAGATTTCATGTGAAACATTAAATTAATAACCTCTTTCTGCTGGAACAATTCTAATGTTTTTAAAAACAATTATTGTTTTTGATTGAAGTAAACTGCCCACTCCAGTTCTGCCAGTATGTTACAGCTGAAATAATAATTCGTCCTTCTCTTGTTTGTCTTTTGGGAGATATGGCCAAGAAAGCCAGAGCACTGACAGAATTTACACATCTGCTTTGCATGCAAAAGTTCTTGAAAACTGCAAAAGAATGTCACTCGTAAGATCTTTGAAATAAATCTCTATCTGAGATATTTTAAAAAATGGAGAGTTGAAGCTTCTCTTGTATTCTCCCATGAAACAGAGTCCAGATGTGGGTGAACAGATTTGATTTGGCAAAGGATTGAACATTAGAGATTAATAACTTTGGGTTCAATCTAATATGCTCTTAGCTGAGTTTGCATCTTACCAAATCCATCAAGGCTTCCTTCTGAGTAGATTTGCATAGGTTGGTCACAGGGTGGGTATATCTATGGTTAAGTTGCTTTGTAACTTATATAGCTCTGTGAAGTAAAATAATGTGTGATAACTGAAGTGATTCCATTAAATAAAATAACCATACCAAAATAAGCTTCATAAGAGATTGTCAAACTGCTTGCCTATGTGGAGTGAGAAGCAGAAAGTAGGTATGCACATTGTGTTGCAAAACCAACACTACAGGCCGATACATTGCTTCAAAAGTCAATTACATACAGTATCTGAATACATTGTGACATTTTATAATTTTTTAAAGCAAACTTCATATAAAACTTTTTTAAAACTGTGAATGAACAACATAACCTCTCAATCTACTGATTACTATGTTTTACATTGGTTTTTAAAGGGTGTCTGGGGCAGAGAGAATTAATTACAGTATTCTTATGTAAGAGAAAGCAACCTTTGCCTTTTATTTAGCAGAACTACCTGCATTGATAAACAGGGCTGTTATGCTACTGAATTCTGCCGGTTCTCCATCTACCAGCTGAGGTAGCTGCTTTCCAGGCCCATTTGGGAAGTGCTGTGCAGTCTGTCAGTGAAAAAGGATGGTTCCACATCTCCATTTGCAGCACAAGGGTGCCATTTTTAGTGGTGGACGGAAACATCTCTGTTCAGGGCGCAAAACTGCACCATGCGACAACGTTGCCTTGATCAGTGATTGTGTCCAGAGATGAGGTGGTATGATTGTCACGGGGTACCTGCTCCCACGACAGATGAAGACACTGGAGTTAGATTTTGGTCAGTGTAGCCACATTGAAAAAAATCTTCCAGTATCTTTTGTTTTCACCGTCATGACCATGCACTGCCTTTTTGGGGCACAGCTGTTCTTGCACTTCTCAGAAGCAGGTTGGATTGTTCAAGAGCAGTGTAAGCCCTCTAACCAAATTAGGGTTAGCAAGGAGCTGGAAGATACTAAAGATTGCTAGGTAGATCAAGGTAGGAGAGCATTTAGCTGCTGTGTAACCACTGATCCGCACATCACTGAGTTCTACCAAATCTGCAAGCTAAATGTCTTGGTCAGTTTGCACAGATTACTGAGTTAGAGATATCTGGTCGACAAAAGTGAGTTTGGTCCTTTAGCAATCAGAAGATGAATTGCAGTATCCTAAAACAAAGAGGAAAGCATAAAGACTTTAGCCTTTCTCATCCTACAGTTGCGTGTTGTTATTCAGGGGTTTAATAACTGCAAGATTTGTGTATCCACCAGATCAGAACTGCACAAGGTTTTGGCATTTGCGACCTATAGACAAGTATGAAGATGCTGCACTCTCTTCAACCTGTTTGGATATAGTGTTTGTCCTTGAGGAGCACTTACCTGACTGGTATAATAATACCATACCAGCCAGATAAGGTAGTAAGCACAATGACAGCCATCTGCACTGCGTATGCTGGACTAGCCCCTTACTTGGCCAGCAGTGCATGCACTGTGAATGGGCTGGATGTTGGTATGGTGATTTGGCAGCCACGTGTGACTGTGTAGCATAAGTCATGTGGCCATGCCCACTTAGCATGCCACGCCTGGAAGATGGTGCGAGACCACCTCCCCAAGGGAAATCTGGGTTGCTTCAGGGAGGGATTACCCCACTCCAGGTAGGCGCAGTGGGGGCAAAATGCAGACAAGCCTCACCAGCTAGCAGATGGAACTGCTCCAACAAATAAGTACAAACAGGCCCAGAATGGGCTACTATCTATTATTTTTGTGTTTCATGCTGATATACCTGTCTGCACATGACTTATCTTAAGCTGCAAGCTGTTAGCCATTTTAGGAGCTGTTAGCTGAGCAACAGCAAAGTTGGGTTTGATGCTTTTTCTCTGGGTTATGCTATGTGCAATCTTTGCAATGACTGGTTTATTTTGTACTAAGACATGCCCGTGCTATCTGTTCTT
Source organism: Aspidoscelis marmoratus (assembly GCA_014337955.1). NCBI lineage: Eukaryota > Metazoa > Chordata > Lepidosauria > Squamata > Teiidae > Aspidoscelis > Aspidoscelis marmoratus. The sequence continues at coordinate 12,375,225 of MTQE01000401.1, read as the reverse complement.
ATTGTTGAGAAAAGAAAGATGAAAAACTGTTTCTTTTACTTTACTTTTTGCTTGCCAGCCTGCTTACAAGAAGATAATGTTGCTCAAAATAAACTTTAAACCTTAAGTAACGGCTGTTGTCTGTTCTGAAATGCAAAACTCTGCTCAGATCTACAGATCTCCTAATACAAGCTCCGAGTCTTCAGGCTACTGGTTGTCTGCATGGCTCAGTGAAGAAGCAGCCCTCAAAGCATGTTTATTACACCTTGCAGATCAGTGATTTTTGCTCCCACATTCAACCACATACAGTGTTCCTTCTTTCTTACTGAAGAGCATCTTCCCCTTCCTCCCAAGGGCAAAACCTTTTCTCTTCCACCTTATATCTCTGAAAATCTGTCTTAAAAAAAAAATGCTCAGGTTCTTCATAAATAAAGGGTGCCTCCAGACAGCAAGAGGAAATTGTGGTGGTGGTGGTGCTTGTTTAGATCTTGCCCTTGTCTCTCACTGCCACTACCAGGCAGCAAGAGGCAATTCTGGGCAATTCTGAGCTTTCACCTTGTCTGCCAAGTGCTCGCAGGATTGCGGCTCTTGCAAAACACTTGTATGCAAGCATCTGCCCACTCTTCTACTTTTTTATAGGCTTACTAACGTCCAGATATTTTGCAAGAGCCCACAAGCAGCCAACAGATGAGGTAAGTGGTTTATTTCTATTGATATTATTAGAAATCTAGCATTGCTGCACTCATATGTGTGGCAGACCCAATATAGATTTGGAGAACTGCTGGTTTTTAAAGCCGACTCTTCTTCTTCTTCTATAATTAAACGCTAGAGGGCACTATCCGACTTTCCTTTCCCTTTTCCAGTCCCACCCTCCTCACTTTTCTGCTTCTTCAAAAGACAAAGTTGACTGGCCAGAGAGCTATCTGAGAACGGCAGTTGATACCCCATATGATCCTTGCCTGTAAGGCTAAAATTTCTCACTTAAGCAGTCCTAAGTGTGGGATTCAATGTGCATTTGCCATTCCTGTCCTGAAACCAGAGCACCAGCAGAGTATCCATTTAACCTCCAAGCAGTAGGGGCTGAGCAGCTGCAGCGAAGCAAACACTGTGTAGCACGGGGTGTTCTTAAATATTTCCTTTAACCCTCTCAAGTGTGCTGAGTCAAGGCAGATCTCGGGTCCCCGTAGTAGCAAAGGCTTCCTTTTATCCATGAACTAACTACAGCCGTTCCCAAAGGGGGCCGTGCAAGCCATAGGTGGGTTGTCAGGTTGCTTGAAACAAGTATCAGGGCCAGCAAGGAGGGGAAGGCTGGCAGAATACTGATTGTGGCTGAAATCTGTCCAGTCCTTTTGGAGAACACAAAATTTCACTGCTGAATTCTCTTAGCAGTGTTGTTGGGACCTGAAGTACGTACAGAACCACACTCCATAGTTTCATCAAGTTTCATCAAAGCCAACTCTCTCCTGGACAAGTTTCCAAGGAAAATCCACAGTTCCAAGGGTTGCTGCTTGTGCCCTGCCCAGAGAATCCACGCGTGATCAGAAATGCTCACTCACTCATTTGTGGTTCACCTTGAAGCAGCGCTGAATACATGTTCCATCTTTAAAGGTTACAGGGGTAAATATAGAGGATGACTGCAGAATCAAGGGCACATAGGGGGAACATCTGATATGGTTCTGCTCCTGCCAAAGCCACATGGCACGCCGCCCAGATAAGTTTGTGTTATACAGTACATAGGAAAGACCAGATTGGAGAGGCAGCCTCGTCAGGTAGCATCAATAGGACAAACAATTTATAAACAGTCACATTAAGCGGGAAGGGAAGAGCAAAAAAGTGAAGGTGTTGCATATGTGAATTCTGTATGCAAAGAAAATCTTCCTGCTAGCCAGATGGGTGCAGAAGGGCTTTACCATTTATTTATCATTGCTTGCAATGACAGATGCAAGTTGTGTCATTTTCCGAGCCCTGCTCCTATGTCCATTATTTTCTTGAGCCAGAAGAAGGCTTCATCCTGAGTCCTTTGCTTTTTGATATCTAATACTGGATTCCTTATGGCTTCTTTAAAAGCTAAATTGCAGCCTTCAGGTTTTGCTGTCCTTAACAAAAACAATTTGTGGGTAGGGGAAGCCAGCAGGCTACTCATCAGTAAACAAGTGAGAGCTCAGCCTTCCCTCCCAAATGCTCAACTAGACCTGCAGTCCAGGGAACATTGCTGATACTCCTTTCCATCGCAAGAGGTCCATACATTGGCTTGGGCTACTCACAGCATCTTAGAACTCCCAGAGGAAAGCCTCTGTTTAAGCAGATCGTACGCCTGCCACTCTTTAGGGCAAGCTTTACACAGAAGTTTTGCCTTTTAAAAAGCGCAAGGGTGTTAACCAGTCCCTGACATAGGTCACTAATTTTGAGGGGTTGCAGTGTTCATCAGGCTCTCTTGAATCCCATGATTCCTCCCCCCTCCTAACAGAATAGATACAGATTTTTTGGGTGCTGACAGCTTTCTGGCTATGTAAGTCCAGGGATGCTTTTAAAAATGCTGCTTATTGTTTTTCTGTACTGTCTGGTTTTCCTTTCCCTCCTGGGCTGCCTGGAGTAGGAAACAGCAACAACAACATATCTACTCTTCCGCACTTGCCAGCATAATCAGGGTAAACAATCAGGGTCCAGAATGAAGAACGTCACAAAGTCTTGCCTTGTCTTCCACTTGAGCTGCCCAAAATAAATTGGTGGACCACAGTGTGAGACAGGATGCTGGACTAGATGGGCTGTGGTTGCTCTTATGTTCCTATATTTATGCAGACCAGTCAGCAAAGTGTGGGCACGTACATTCAGCTGTACGTGGATGTCACAGTCCCTCTCTCACAGAAGATTTCAGAAGGAGAACAAAAGTAGTGAAAGATTTATTAGCCTCTTCATGAGCAAGGAGGTCATTTATGGCTCCAGCCCAGGACAGAACAATTAATTTCTCAAAGCACGTGAAGGTCAAATGGACACAGGGGGAAGACACTGGTGTCCTGGGGCACAAGCCTACTTAAGTTTGCTTCTGAAAAGTGAATAGATTCTCCCCTGTTCTTCTAAGCCTTCCCAACCCAAAGTGGAGGGCTGATGGCAAAGGGGTCAACAACTGTGTAGAGCCACCTCCTTCCTCTTGATGCTGAAGGAAGTGACGTGGGCTCATGGGCCTGCATATATACTGTGACAGCAAATGTCACTCATTTCTAGTTCCCTTCTGTTTCTTTACATTCAGGAGGTACAGCGTGCTTCTGCAGGGAGGCTACCACCACGCTTGAGCCTCAGGCTGCCATTCCAGCCACGGGGACAAATATTGAAGCTACGGATACTGGGCGACTTGACCCCAGAGTCTTCTGAGTCCAGGGATACATCCGAGTTTGTAGGTGACATGGAGGTGTAGTGCTTCACTGGAGAACGTGCTCCTGCTGGTGGAGATTGCAGTGGGCTTTTTATGGTTGTGGAGCAGGAGCTTAGATTCTTAGGGCTTGTACACCTCAGCTTTCTAGTTGCTGTTGCTGGTGGAGTGAAGATCCTATGAGTATCCATCACTGTTGGCTTTGGAGACTGCAAAGGATCTGCGTGAACTACAGAATGGGTGCTCAGGGTTCTTGGACGGTGGTCAGAGGCTGAGGCTGAACTCAGAAGTGCTGCCCCACTGCTGGCTGGCATTGTGAAATACTTGTTGCCATTCATCCTCACTGCTTTTGGTGACTGAAGTGGACTTTTATAGACTGGAGACTGGCTGCCTAGAAATCTTGGGCTGTTGCTGGAAGAGGCACTGACTTGTGGTGGTGCAGTGGAGATGGGGAGGGAGACCCGTCTGTATTGATCCATTCTTGTTGGCTTGGGGGACTGCAGGGGGCTTGGGGAATGGTTGCCTGACCTTTGAGGGCTGCCACTAGAGACTGGCACGTTGGCAGGAGTGGCAGGGGGAGTGAAAGGCCTAATGGTCTCTATCCCTGTGGTTTTGGGAGAAGAGCTTTTCCTCCTGGCTGCGTTGATGATATTCCTGGCCAACAGCACCTGCATCTGCCGGCTGGACTTGAGATCACCCTCTTGCCGAAATGGAGACAGAGATCTTTCACTCCATGATGGAGACATAGGAGGTGGTGGAGTCATGACGCTGGCAGCTCGAAAAGCTTCTGTCAGCCCGTCGTCCGGCTCCGGGGTTTGAGCTGGGCTCACCCACTCATCTAAACCGCTAGTCTGCCGCTGAAGCAGCTGTGGAGTCCATGTTGGGGACGCTGGGAGGGATGTCTTCCGCTCCTGAAATAGGAACAAAAATGAGGTTAACACTTGATATTCTTCTTCTTGGCTTGATAACAGCTCTATTATTTGCCATGGTCATGTAAGAGGAAACATGGTGAGAAAAGAAAATCTCTGGGCTCATTTCTTAACTTCCACCATGGGTGGCCTTGGATAATGCACATAACTGCACTGTGTTTTTTCTTGGGTCAGTGGATGAAATCTACTCTAAGAGTGTTCGAGCTATGCCTATAGCCCAGTGGTTCTCAACCTGGGAGTCAGGACCCCTTTGGGGGTCGAACTACCCTTTCAGAGGAGTCGCGACAAGTCTCCCACAACCCTTCCCTCCCACCTCCCAGCTGCTCCACCCCCGTGGGTGCTTTTAAGGGGCTCAAGGAGGAGGAGGAAGAGGAGGAGGAGGAGAAGGAGTTGGCTTTTCTACCTCACTTCTCACCCATTTAAGGGGACACAAAGCGGCTGACAAAGCTTTCTATTCTTCTCCCCCCAACAGAACACCCTGTGAGGTAGGTGGGGCTGTGAGAGCTCAGAAGAGAGCTGTGACTAGCCCAAGGCCACCCAGCTGGCTTTCTGGGGGAGAGCGGAATCAAATATGATATTCCCAGATGACAGTCCGGCTCCCTAACCACTAGACTATATGTTTATTTGCAAAATTTCTAATCCTGACTGCTTCAAGACCATGCACCTCACCCTCTTGACCTTTTCGTTCATAGATGCAGCCTGGAGTTATTTTTCATCACAATGGAAACAGCCTGAAAAATCAGCCATTTTGGTGTGACAAAAAATACTTCTGTGCAGATTGCAGCATCGGCAAGTTGCTTGTGCAGCCATAATGTTGGCAGGGAGAGTGCCTGTGGGCACTGACCACTCTCAGGATTCTTCTTACACTGTGGGAAGGAGACTTCAGAGAGTGCTTGCAGGCCCTCAAGCACCCTTGGGTGGAGCACTATTTGCCTGAGAGTGCCTCTGGCATGCAGACCCCACACCCCTTTGGTCCTCACTGGGCATTTTCTAACACCTGGGTGATGCAGCCCCTGATTTACATACGTAGGACATAAAAGAAACCTTGCTGGATCAGGCCACAACCCATCTAGTCCAGCGTCTTATCTCACACAGTGGTTTTGGGGCATTTTTCAACAGAAGACAAATGCAAATCCTTCACCTGCTCTCAAATCACCGCAAATTACCTTTAGAGGCATCCTGCCAGTCTCTCCAACCTGAAGGCAGTACCTAGGCATCCATCCTAATAGCCATTGATACACCTGTCCTCCATGAATTTATCTAATCTTTTCTTAAATCTATCCAGGCTGGTTGTTATCATCACCTTTTCTGGCAGCACATTCCATAAGCCGATGACCCTCTGGGTGAAGAAATACTTCCCCTTGTCTGGCCTGACTCTCCTGCCCATCAGCTTCATAGAGTGCCCCCTGGTTCTAGTGTTGTGGGATAGAGAAAAGAGTTTATTTTTGAATTCTGAGCCAAAGCTAATGGTGGATAATCTTTTTCCTCAGCTATGCCATGAAAGAGCTAAGAATGCCCTTTCTTCATAGAAATTGCAAGATGAGTCTGACAGGCAAGCTTAACTATATATTGTGTGACTTAACTTTGTAACAAAAGGACCACAATTTAAGGCATCACAGTAGAGCCTGCTGGTTTTAGGATCAACTCTGGCATCAGTGTTTCTGTTCAGGCCTGTTAACAGAGATGCCACTAGTGGCACTGGGAGTTGACCATTTTCGGTGTCTCTGGAAACAGGGCTGTAAGATAGGTCTTCCTCATTAAGGCAGCTGGGTGACCTTGGGCTAGTCACAACTCTCTTCTGAGCTCTCAGAGCTCCTCCTACCTCACAGGATGTCTGTTGTGTGGAGAAGAACAGAAAGCTTTGTCAGCTGCTTTGAGTCCCCTTAAATGGGTGAGAAAAGTGGGATAGAAAAGCCAACTCTTCTTCTTCTTCTTCTTCTTCTTCTTCTATATGCATAGAATTTTTCTTCTATTTTTTTTCCAGGACTTTTGGGAGGGTTTTGGATGAATGTTGGTGTACTGTTTAGAAATCCAGTTCCAATGCAGGCAGCTCCGCATACCTTTCAAAGTGGCTCTGTGTGTGTATCCTTATGGTCATGGCCTGACTTAAGCAGCGAGCTGTCTCTTCCACTGCTGGGTGATCAGGGGTGCTTGTGCATGATGGCCAAAATCAGCAGCCCCTTCACAAATGTCTCATCACCTACTGATGGCATGCAGTGTGACAACAGAAAGGATCAGGTGCAAGGGAGCATCTTTAGAGCTGTTTCTCACACCCAGTCCCTAGCTCTTTCTGTATCCTTGGGTATGGGAGCAGGTCCTCAGGAGCTTTGGTACAGGAAGTCATGGATGCGCATTGCCCAGGGGATGTGGGGGTAATCCAGCCTAAGTTTTTCTGGAGTGTCAGAAGTAAAAGACTGCTTCTGCAGCCTGAATTATATGAGAGCCAAAATATTTGTGAAAATTCTTTCCCTTCAAAACTGCTCTGATATCCCAAGGTGTGTTCATACCTGGGTGGAACGTTTGCTCCTGCCCTGCTTTTGAAGATCACAACTCAACTTCAGAGCTCAGTTGTCAGGTTTGAAGACTGAGACCCTTCCACGCACTGGAGAAGACCTTGTAAGTAGAAGGCCTGTGCATAGGTCACTCTCACCAATGCCTTGAGTCTACATGGTGGTGGTGAGAGGAATGAAGGACAGCGCATGTGCTCAGAGCAAAGGTGCTAGTAGGTGCTCCAGCAGGCTTCTCAGAGGCCACGCTCCCATTATAAACTTATTTCAGTTTCAAAACAGTTTCAATCCTCGCAGTTCCCACGTCAGGTTGGCTTAACACTCTTTCCACGTGTTAAATTGCCCCAAAGCATTGTAAATGTTAATCCTCATTTCAACAGGTCTCACTCTGGTTCTTGCACTTGAAACGTTTTACATTTTTTACTGTGGGAATGGTACCGTGTTAAGGGATGAGAATGCGTGTCTAGGGTTTCCCTCCCCCAATAGCTTGCTTCCAAAGATAATGATTTTACTGTAAAAATCCACCCCTTAAAGCAGCCGCTGCACCAGTGGTTCTCAACCTGGGGGTCGGGACCCCTTTGGGGGTCGAATTACCCTTTCAGAGGGGTTGCAACGAGTCTCCCACCTCCCTTCCCTCCCACCTCCCAGCTGCTCTGCCCCTGTGGTTGGGGGTCTCCACAACATGAGGAACTCCATTAAGGGGCCACGGCAGTAGGAAGGTTGAGAACTGCTGCACTACACTGTAGCAATCCAACCGCTTCACACCTGATAACAATGTTGCAATTCTCTGCAATTCTGAAAGTTCTGACCTTTAAAAAAGGGAAAGGAAAGGAAAGCAGCTGCAGGTTCTGTGGCAGTGAGCGGGTGAAGGGGGCTTGAGTTGCTGCAGCTGCTGTGTGCCCTGGGCAATGGGGAGGGGAGGGGAAAGAATTGCTGGCTGCTCGCTGCCATTTTTCCTCCATCCAGGCAAGCGGCAGCCACCCAGGCACCCAGCTAGGCTCCGTGAAGGAGTCCGTTATGGGTGGCGCGTTCACACCAGGAGGAAGAGGGCAGGGCAGCCCCAAAAAGTCGCTTTTAAAAAGTAGCCACTTGAGTCCCCCCCTTGAGTCACATACGATCCTCAGAATCCAGATCGAACGCAATTAAGTTCAAAGTAATGGGAACAGGCAAATTTGCATTTGCATCCAGTTCTATTATTTCGGTTTAGGGTAACCGAATTAAGCTTATAATGGGACACTCTGGGAGGCACCTCTCATAGTTATGATAGTTCAGAGTTATGACTTTAAGACTATCTCAACTCTGCCATTTTTCTTCTATTCACCCCCCCCCTCCATAGATCACTGTGAGTTGTTTTACAGACTCCCTACCATGACAAGGTCTATTGCTGTCCCAATACCATTCTATTACACTATAATATGTACACAAGAAGATGGAGAGCATGCATGATATCTAAAAGGCATAATCATTTGAGACAAGTGCAATAGCATATACTATTAGTGGTATATGGCGCCTAACCATATAGTATAGCATGTGGACCAGGTGTACAGTTCATTCATGAGTATACACCCTTCACTTTGTATACAAATATAAGAACACATCAATTAATGCTATGGGTAGCCAAAGTAGAGCATTTCAGGTGTTACTGGGCTGAAATCCCCACCTCCTATGTCCATTAAATGCTTAGAATACTGTCTCCTCCACAGTGGGCAGGTGTTACAGGTGACTGCCAGCTCATGCATGGATGTGTAAGGCTTCTCAAGGGAGGGACAAGGGGAGCTGGTGTTCTGTGCAGTGAAGAAGGCACCAACCCAAAGCAGATGACAGTCTGGTTTGCGGCTCTGAGAAGAAACTTTCCCCAAAGCTCTGTTGGTTCCCCAAGCCCCCTTGTCCACTGCCTCCTTACCCACTCTCTTGTATTTTCCTCCATTCCTAGAGACAGGCCAGAGCTTTCATTAGTCTTGTTGGCTTAATCACATTTGGAGGTTATGCAATACCAGGGAGATGTCTTTCTCAGGCCTACTTGTAGATGCCAGTGAATGAACTTTGGGCTCTGGGCACGCAAATCGTCTTCTTTGCCAATGCCACAATATAACTTCTAACCAATTACAGAGAGACTCTAAATCGTAAGAAAGTAGTTTTTTACATTCAGAAGGTTTGGCAAGTGTTAGGTAATGGTCATGCATTTGCTTTAAACCTTCTTCACTTCACCTTTTGATTGCAACAACCAGACCTTTTCACTTCCATTCAAATGGAGGGTGGAAGGTCCACAAATGAAATGGATAGAGGTGAAAAGGTATGAGTGTTGCGATCACAAGATGGACTGAAGAAGGTTTCAAGTGAAGACGTGACCATGACCTGACAGAAGTTTCCCTCCCTCTCCTCCCCTCCCCACCCTTTCTCTCTGCATAAATCCACTGTGTGAAACTCTTTCATTTCCTCCTTGTGCTCTAAGTGCCACCAACAACTTCACTCCCTATTGCTAGTGGAAATGCTGACACTAGGAAATAAATGGCTTTGCTGTTAATACTGTGCCAAAGATTACAGGCATTAGATCATACTCTGTGTCCCACCCAGAATTATATCAGAGCAAAGACTATTGGAAAGAGTGCTTACATTTTTCTTTGCTTCTGATATCCTGTTCAACTCTTGCTAATATGTTTCAGCAACTGAAAGGAAATCCAAGCCCTGTGAAACAGAGGAGGTTGCCAACCTGAAAGCTCTCCTCCCTGCTTTCTGCAAATATCTTCTCCACCTGCAAGTCAAAAGCCGAAGCTGTGTGCAGCTCATCATATCCACTATTTAAAACTCACGAGTACAATCAAAGCAACTACTACAGAAAAGCAACTTATCCCACTTTGGTTCTGCTCACCACAGCCCTTTGTTGGAGCTCTGGTAACCAATGGGGGTGAGTGGTACCCAGGTCTCTTTTTCAGTCACCACGATTGCCCTTCAAGTGCTGCAGTTAGACTGTGGCTATTACAGGCTACAAGGGCTGCATCCCCAAAAGACTTATTTACTTCTCCACTGTCACTCTA
>MTQE01000401.1:12334993-12356905 GCA_014337955.1 Aspidoscelis marmoratus | reverse complement strand
TATTCAAACAAATACAAATTTTCTTGCATTTGATTCAATACGAATCAAATTAAAAAACCATTTGTGCACATCCCTAGTGAGCAAGGGGGGGGCGGGGTCAAGCTGATGCCAGCTCAGTGGATCGCTAGGTGTAACTTACATCTATACTATTCCAGCCACTAGTATAGGTGTAGAGCATATATATGCAGGGTATACTCCAGCATGCACAGAGCCACTTCTAGAATAGAAGTGAAGTGTATATGCTCCATGCTGGGGCTTACTGAGAGTTCCCTGCCAGACTGAATGCAGAAAGGCTCAATTATGTTAAAATCCTCTGTGGAGATGCTAATTCAGTTAATAAAGCCTTTACCCTCTAAACATGCTACATAAGAAAATAAGAGGAGCCTTCCTGAATCAGGTGACAACTCCATCTATTCCAGCATCCTGTGTCACACAATGGCCCACCAGCTGCTCCTGGGTATAGAAGACAAAGGCAAAACCTTCACCTGCTCTCAAATGGTCATTAGAAGAATTCTACCTAAGGCCCTTTCTGCGCTCAGTTAATCCATATTACCTAGATTCGGAGCAACCACAGGTAAGGCATCTGCGTTGAGTAGGCTTCAGAACAGCAAATGTGTGCTAAAGAGTGCTAGTACAGATGTAGACCACATTTATCCAGTCTATCACTAATCCAAATTAGTGAGCCCTTACCACAGTTCTGATCTGGATTTACTCTACTCCCATGCAGACAATGTGTTCCTATCCAGATTAATAAGTAACTGCAGAAAGAGCTTATCTCTCCATCCTGGAGGCAGGACCAAGCATCCATTCTAATTTCTATCGATTCACCTGTCTTCTAAGAATTTGTCTATGCTATTTGAATGCTGCTCCTCCACAATATTTGTATTATAAATTTCCCCATATTAGCCTTTCTTCTGTCTCCATATGCTTCCCTACTGGCGACATGGCTAGTAATGGCCAGGTACAGATATGCCTCCCATATGATTGGCAATCTAGAACACAGGGTTGTATCCAGATTTATCCCACCTCTTAGTTCACATTAAAAGCCAGAGAATACTCTATAGAATTGAATTTCCTGGCATTTAATCTGCTACCGCCTCTAAGATGCTCTTGAACCATAAGTGTGTGTGGATGCACCCTGAGTGAAGCTTATAGCAAACTCACCGAAATCAAAGACATTTAAGCTGGCCTTCGCTAACTCAGGTCTCATTGATACATCCATATGCTTTACGAAATTCTATCAACCTGACTCTTGCACTCTATTTTGTCTTGGTAAGCATTTTTTTGTAGGACATCTGTCAAGTGGCTTGAAAACAAAACTAAATGAACACTGTTGGTCAGATTTGCCTTTGGTACCATGTTATCAATTTAAGACAGAGAATAAGACCATTCATAATCTATGTAGCAACTGGTTTAAATACACATACTTTATCTATGGTTTATTGTGTCTTATGGGTCAAAAAATAGAACTTGGAAGAGTGCTACATCCTAATTTTGCTGGTCACTCAAGAGTGAATGTGCTCAGGGGAGTCTGTCTGTTTCCAAAGGCCAGTCTCTTTTAGCTTCCATCAAGAATCACCTTTTCCCTTTGAAAGCAGTGTATGAATGAAACGTACAATCCCCAGATTTCTTCTGTATATAGAACTTCAAAGTTCTGCATTGTTTGTGACTTATAATACAGTATATGACTCCTGGCAACGTAACTCTAAGGATCCCCCAAAATATGACACAATGCCAAATGGATGATCGCATCTTTCTTAATATCCATAATACCATGTACATGATTACGTTGTACTGGTCTGCATAGTTGTTTTTCTAGAAGAAGAAGAAGAAGAAGAAGAAGAAGAAGAAGAAGAAGAAGAAGAAGAAGAAGAAGAAGAAGAAGAAGAAGAAGAAGAAGAAGAAGAAGAAGAAGAAGAAGAAGAAGAAGAAGAAGAAGAAGAAGAAGAAGAAGAAGAAGAAGAAGAAGAAGAAGAAGAAGAAGAAGAAGAAGAAGAAAGTAGTTATTGTAAAGGAAACAGATGAAAGGAGAAGGACCTTCCAATAGCAGGACATCTGAGGGAGATTATTTTCTCTGGGCATTTTCCTTGAACAGTCCAGAGGATTTCACTCATTGGGTAATACAGAAATGCACAAAATAAGCCAGGTTATGTACAATTTGTAACCAAACTTACTACCTTTGTGTTAATGATACTATCAACTGAAAATAATTGATTCTTTGCTTGCTCAGTTTCACATTCTCTTGCTCTGCATGTTCAAGAAGCCCACAAACCCAGCTGATAAAACCAGAACATCAATTATTATTATTATTATTTTTATAGAAAGTACAGTATCCCGGAATGATCCTGTTAATATTTATTAGTATGGCAAATACTTCTGATACTGTGGGACAATTGTTGAGCTGTTTCGCTGCATATTAACAACAACAGAACTTCAAAACCAGCTTATTGCTTATCACGTAAAACTTTTTTAAAGTACCCGCTGTTACAATGTAGTACCAATGTAGTAGGTCTTGTCATAGGCGCTTGCTTTGTCAGAAATGCCTCACAAACTACCAATGTGAACTGAATACAGGTCACTCCACTTAATGTAAGCTAATAGTAACACATCCCCTAAAGGCCTCTTCTCTGTCGCAGAGGAAGGGTTTGTAGACCCCTCAGACTAGGAAGGAGCTGTATCATGGCAAAGCAAGGTTAAGTAAATCAGCATTGCCTATCGTTAAAAACTAGAGAGATTGGAGGTTGCCTAAGGTCTGTGATCAGAACTTGTTTGCTTTTCACTCCCTCTTCACGGTGAGCAGTTTCTCCATACTATTTTCTCAAACAGGCGAGAAAAGAAAGGAGAGAAGAAGAATCGGCGAAGCAGAAACATAGAAAAGGCAGGATCAGGGATCAGCCAGAGGTGCTGTTCTCCAAATGGCAGGTGGTCTCAGTGGCAAAAGGGCATGTGTCTTTTCAGGTCACCAGAGAGAAGGAGGCCGCAAGCATGTCATGCTGAATTCTTGAAATGTATAGATAACAGAGGGAGGGGCGGGGGGAGAAAATATCTTGGAGAGCTGAGAAGAAAGTCAAAAGGCAAAGCAGAGATGAAAAGAAACTTGATGCTCCATAAAGTTTTTGGACAAGAAGAGAAAGAAGGCACCAGATGCTCTTCCTGTTTCAGCCAAGCTTCTGCTAACAATCTTCAAGGACTCCTATGCATGGACTATTTTTATGCTCCTATTGTGCATCGCGATCACACACTGTTTAGCTTTCTTTGGATCTAAATCGGAGCCACTGACTCAGTCAAAGTGTGCTAACTGGGCTTCTACTACAGATCTTTGCCACAGAAGTGCCAGAGGGAGCCCCTGCCTGTTCACTTAAGCTCAGCTTCCCTACTGTAAAAGTGCCCAGGTTCAAAATGCATTTGAGGCTGACTACAGTAGTGCAAGTTGAATCTGCACCCATCGCCGGCAAATGGCTTTCATTTTGCTTTGTTGTTAGCATGTACCACCAAACTGACAACTACTGATGATGTCGACCACTTGCCTAAATCCCTGTACACAAGGCTTGAAATACCATTATTTGTAGTAAAAAGAAGGTTTCCACACCTGAGGTTCAATCCCTGCATTCCTGGTGGAATAAGAAGGTCTTGGAGCTTGGAAGACTCCTTTAGCCCTTGGTGATAAGATTCTAGAAGAATATTCAAAAGGTGCTTCTAGTGATGTTTCCACACTTGTCCGGTTGGTCTGGGGTATAAACACCCCTCCAGCTGGTGGCATGTACACACCAGGAAATGATCCACTTGGGCTAGACTGAACAGGCGGATGCAACACAGGAGAAGGTGGCAAGGGAGCTGCTGGACAAGAAGCTTGTCTCATATAACTTGGTTCTGGCACCACAGACTTTGGTGGTGGTGCCGCTTTTGGCAAGGACCTCAGTGGGTCTTTGGATGGTGAAAGGATGAACAAAGAAGATTGGAGCTGATATGGTTGCTGCTTGGAGATTTCTAGTTCTTTTCTGGAAATCTCACTCTCCGACATGTTGCTGTTGTATAAAGGTACAGGAGTGGGTTTTAGAGATCTGACTGGACTTTTGGGTGTGGGTTGGAATGCCATGGGGGAGAGATGAGTTTCTGAAGCATATTTCCAGGAAGAAGGGAGTGACATAGTGGGTGAAGGTGATCTGCCTATATCTGGGTGTGATGGAGCCTCAATGACATACTTTTGCATCCTTGATTGCCTCCTGGCAAATAGTTCTGCCCCCTTTCCCCTTGCCTCTGATAGGCTTTGGTTGGATTTGATCTTAGGTTTGGGTTGTATTCTTGGTGACCTTAAACAGGAAGACCATTCTGGGGCAGGATCTGCAGACAATTGTGCTGGCCCATCAACAGGTGTACTTTCAGCCAGAAAATTAGACGCCTCTGCACCCAGAGCAAATGGTTCATCTTCGGGGACTGCTCCTCTTTGTGCTCTTTGCTTCTTCCAGTTATCTGCTCTCTGGACTAAATTCAAAAGGTCTGGATTAGGAGCCACTTTGGGTTTCTCAACAAAAGTGAACATAGACTTTTTGGCTCCCCTGCGAGCTACGGATTCTTCCAGGATGCCTGTTTTACTTGGGAGTGCCTCTTTATTCTCTTCAGGCAAAGGTCCTGGTCTGATGTCTTGGTATTTAACCCCATGAGGAATAGGAGCTTTCTGTTCTTCAGTAGGGTACAATGCTGAGTAGGCTGGAGGCGACCTAACTCTAGTTACTGGTGGAGGGCTGGAAAATGTTTCAGCATAGGTAGGTGGTGGAGGAAGTTCTCCCACAGAGCTTTTCTCTGCTGGTGGCTGAGCTTTGGCCAATGACTGAGTCCCAAATGGTCTTGCAGTTCGGTTCTTCACAGGCTTTGGTTTCGACAAAGTCAGGTGCACTTCACAGTACTGTTTATTAGGGTATGTTGTGGTTTTAATTGGTTCTACATTAGTAAATAGTGTGGATTTGTCTATCTCAACAATGGCCAAAGTGGTGTTCTTAGAAAACTCATCCTCCTCTTTGCTAAAAATCTCTCCATTTTCCTTCACGTCATTAATGGGTTCATTCAGTGCCTTGACTAAAACAATATTATTCTCCCTATCCATAACAGGTATTTGTTCCTTGTCAGGAATGTTATTGTTTTTCTCACAGCCAATAACTGGGACACATGGCTCTTTATCAACGATAGGGTTCTCCTGGTCCACCTGCAGTATATATGGCTCCTTCTCAAGAATGGCACTGCTATTTTTGTCACCAGTGTCTGGCACATCTTCCAAAATAGCTGGTATGTTTTCTATCTTGTCAAGGACTGGCGTTTGTTCAATAATTGGTGCTTTCTCAAGCTGAATGCTGTCATGTTCATGCATTCCATTGGTGGAAGCTGTTCCTGTATGCTCCTTCAGATAAACACTCAGAGGGATTTGTTGAAATTCCTCGACATCACAAGATAAGGTCGTGTTCTTTGTGGAAAAGGTATCCTCACTTTTTATTTTACTTGTCTGAAGATCCTGCTCCATGCTCAGGTTCTCCTCGTATTTTTCCATGATGTGTTTCTGCTCCCACAATCCGAAGTCCTTAGTGCAAGCTAATCCCTTCAGCTTCCTGTTGTCCTCTGTGGCTTCCTTCAGATGGAACTCTTTCCCATGGCTTGGACTGTTGTTGGGGTGAATCGCTTTGGGTTTTTCCTCTACAGTTACTTGTTCTCTGCTCCCTGTCGGCAGGCTTTCTAAAGTAAATGCATTCACCCGCTGCTTACGCCTGTGGAACAGCAAGACCCCTTTGGAGTTGGAGCTGGGTGGAGTTGTCAACTGGGCAGCAATTCTCTGGCTCCTGGCTTTTGCTTCTTTCAATTCTTTTTCAGAAAGGCTTGCACTTCTTGAAACACCTGTAAAGAGAAATGATAAGGAGGACAAAGGGTTAACTGGAGTCAGTATCATTGGCATTCTGTGTGTACTTGAGTGTACAAAAACACATGTTCACACACACATTATTCTTATCACGAAGAGGATGCAAGACTTCAGTGCCATCATCTTAAGCCAGAGAAGTCAACAGTGCTTCAGGACTGACTTATGGAAAGATGCCTTCTCTATAATGAGTACATAAATTGTGAGTAATATTGTAAATAATCTAATACTATATTTCACAATTGTCTTAAACCAGAATGATTTATAAACATAATAATAAAAAACAATAAACATGGGATGAGGCTGTCACAGACATAAAAGCACTGTCCTTTTCCAGCTCTTGCTCTCTGTGAAATGCAGTCAGTTAGATATTTCATGTTGCCATGGCGATCCAGCCAGGCTGGGACAGGCCATTGGCACTTGAAGTGCCAATGGTTTGGTTAGGGACTGGACCAGCACTTGAAGTGGAGATACTTCCTTTTGCCTGGTCTTAACCTCAGTGGGATTGTATTGTTATAGCATTCCACTGAGTTAAGTGTGAACAGACCCTGAATCTCAGACACAAATCTGCAGCCTAATGGTTGCATGAGAGGGACACCGTTGTGATGGAATTGATGGCCATAACAGCAGAAACTCTTCCAAGATTGTGACTAGAAGTACACTGCTTCTCCCTGCCCTCACACACAATTTGGACTGGCACTTTAGCTTGAGTTGCTTCCCCACCACTCTGTACCTCCATAGCCTTGCAGACTTTGGGGCCAATGGCACAGAGGTGTTTATTAGGCCCTGCTGCTTGGTAGCTGGAGGGGCCTCTCAGTTTGATGGTATGATAAGAACATGAGTTCGAGCCCTAATGCTGCCTAGAATTCACACAGCCAAGTGCCAACTTCAAAGTAGCTTTGAACTGCATGACATACATCCCAGAGGTAACTAACAGTAATTTTGCCACTCTTGCTATAAAAATAATACTACTAATCGCAAATGCCAATAAAAAATAATAACACTAATAACAAATGTTAAAAGCACAGGCAATTCAATCAGGCGTATACTTTGGCATGTGCTGACAGATGAGATGCTGGATCAAACACAAACATGACAAGAGTTCTGTAGGCTGTTGACGGTGGCAGACGAGGAATTAGAAATCTGTGTTCAAATACCATCTCAGTCATTAACTTCCCTTGACAACCTTGGGCCAGTCATTGCCTCTCAGCCTAAACTATGGTAGTTCACAGTCTTGTTGTGAAGACAAAATGGGAGGGAGGAAAACCGCACAACTGCACTCAGGTCCTTGGAAGTGAATAAGTATGTAACTTTTGATTTTTTAAAAATCCTTTTTTAATTTTGATTTAAAAATAATGCTTTTTTATACTTAACTTTTTGTTTACCATTGTTGAACCTGATGATGCAAGTAGATGAGCCAGAAGTAAGAGGCATATCTCCCAGTACTTAAGACAAATCTCAGTAGCTACTGTAGCACCATCACCTCATAGACCCATCCAGACTGGGAAAATATAGCATTGTAATGGCTCCATGATGGTGGGATTGCCACATGTATTTGTGGCAACCCCACTATAGCTCCACTTTATCCCCCTAAAACACACAATAGCCTATTGCAGAAACACCCAGCACTGATGGCAGGTTTTCCAGCAACTACGCTGTGAAGGAGGAGGAGGAGGAGGAGGAGAAGTTAGCTTTTCTACCCCACTTTTCTCACCCATTTAAGGGAACTCAAAGCAGCTGACAAAGTTTTCTATGCTTCTCCCCACAACAGATACCCTGTGAGGTAGGTGGGGCTGTGAGAGCTCAGAAGAGAGCTATGACTGGCCAAAGGTCACCCAGCTGGCTTTGTGGAGGAGTGCAGAATCAAACCCAGTATTCCTAGATAAGAGTCAGGCTCCCTAACCACTACACCAAACTGGCCCACTTATCTTGTGGAAGGAGACACCGTCTTTGCTCTATCGTTCATTTGTGGGAGTCGAAAAAATGGCCATGCATGCATGGTGGCGGCAATGTGCGTATCTGGGTATTTCATGCTGGCTGAATACCAGGATGTGCATGTCGCTTAAATGTGCAAATACAGTGCTGGCAGCAGCACTGTCTACCTTACAAGCAATAATACTGAAAAGCACTACTGGATGAACGCTTGTCAGCTGGATATTCAGCAGGTGCCTGGAGCCACCCATACTGACACATTCTTTTTCTACTTCTTCCCACCAACTGGAGCACAACTTTGGAGTTTAGGTGTTGTTTGGAAGAAGATGCATAACTGAAGCGTACAAAAACAACAACACAGCGATTTTCCAGTGCACTTCCCACTTGAAATCTCCTCTAAATGTTGTCTTAAATTCTGAGTCAGTGGTGAAACAGAGGCAAGGACTAAAGTCAGAAAACAAGGGAAGCATGAGGAGGAGTAAAAAAACCCAAAAGGAATAAGGAGTAGCTCCAGTTGGCTTCTCTCTTGTTTCCATGTCGAAGGCTCTTGCAGCTGTCCCACTTCCATTGGGACACCATCCCACCCACGCAGCGTTCTTCCATCTTTCGTTGCCATACCGCTGCTTGCCTTCCCTGCTGTTCTCCAACAGATGGAGGTAAGTGGCAGAGGAGATGAAGGAAGACAGAGAAACAAGGTGGGGTGGAAATGACAGGAGAAGAAGAAAACATGGTGGGGGAATGGGTGGGAGACGATGAATTGCGGTGTGGGGGGAAGGTGTGGGGAGATGGGGCGGGGGCAGAGTTCCCATTGCCTAAATATTCAGATTTTAACAGGATTCTGCAGAAATGGGGAATCCCATCCTTGTGTCAGGATGGTGGGCCCTCGAGCCGTATTCAGGCCCAACTAGAGGGCCAGTGGAAACACAACCATAGTCTTCACTTTGAAGAACAGGTACCTGTTTCATGGATTGCCTCCATAAATCATGACACAAACTTCCTCAGATCTGATTTATAAATGTCAAAAATCTATTAAAAATACAAGTATCAAATAAGGAGTCAAGTCATGTAAAGAAGAAGGAATTTAAGTAACTGGAAACAATTCATTACTTGCAAAAAGCTGTTTTTATCTCTCTCCCTCCCCTCCATGTTTTCCAATGCATTGTGTGTAGCTCTTTCCCCTAAATTCCTCCTTCAAGAACCAATCCCACGAGTACTGAACAACTGGCTGCCCCCACAAGCTTTTATTACAATACAGTTTTCTTTCTTCCTCCTTTTTTTTTTAAAGGGAAAAGATTAAATACAGAAAAATAAGTCAATGGGAGATTGTGCCCCTGCCTCGTATGTAGCTTTGCTTTGTGATTGCAAATGACTGTATGCAAAAGGAATTTATTGAAAGACTTCAAACAGTTTCAGGTTGCAGTTCATTTGGTTTCAAACACCCTGTACAAACATGCTCCAAGCAGGAAGTTGGCCAGCTCTGAACTATCTCACAGATCTCCCCTTCTCTTTAGGAGCTTGGCTAAACATAATGTACTTGGTCATCATAAAAGTTAGAAAAATAAACAGTCATCACAGCAATGGCTAAAGGCTCACATCTTGCACAACTGATGTACAGGGCTGATGTTCTAATAATTTTGTTTGAACATAACACAAGATGGCAGTGTCTGATAATATATCGGGGATTTTTCCTCAGGCTTTCCCCATGAGTCCTAACTAAACAGAGATCCAAAACTAATTAGTCCAAAAGCTTTCTAAAATAGAATCCACAAAGCATCTCTGTCTGAACCTGTCTCAACTGACTGGGGGAAGTTGATGGTGATTGGCAGCTTATAAAAAAGTCTGGCCATGGGTCATGGCAAAAGCTGCTATATCAGTACAGTTCCAAGAGGATGTGAAGAACACAAGATGCATTTTCTCTGGGTGAGTCTCTTCCTATGAGCAATTTTTTCCTGAAACCCCCATGATTTAATGCATCTGGCGAGAGGAAACACCAGAGACTAAGAACTGTTATAGAAAATTCACATTTCTACGCCGGATGGTGGCATGATGAGACTGCAGAAGCATGGCCTGCCCCATGCCCAGGCAACTAAATCTGTCAGCTCCAATTTAGACACATGGCAAGATCTACACATGTACCATAGATGCAAGCTGCAGAGTGCCAGAACAAGTCTTCTGGGTCAAGAATGTGGCAGGTGGAGTGGGGCACATGAGTGGCTTGCCCTGGCTACATTCAGGACAGAGGAACAAAATGTTGCAGGGTGTAGACATGTGAATTGTTGTTAAGCTCTAGAACAAGACCTAGGCTGATTGCACTGGAGCAGCAGTGAAAGCAGGACCCAAGACCCAGCCTGGGCCATGCAGTGGCTGCTTAAACGCAGTCCCTGGCTAGACTGCTACCGGATCCGGATTTTTCACAGAGGAGTGGACTAGGTACAGGGCAGGTTGGCCAGAGAGCGCAGAATTGTGTGGATCCTGGCTCCCAGCATGCATCTGGGATAACCCTCAGTGATGGTGCAGATGTTGATTTTGTCTCACCGATGGGATCAAAATGCTGCCATTTGACATTTAGTTTTCTGTCATTTTGTTGCT
Organism: Aspidoscelis marmoratus; assembly: GCA_014337955.1. Taxonomy (NCBI): domain Eukaryota; kingdom Metazoa; phylum Chordata; class Lepidosauria; order Squamata; family Teiidae; genus Aspidoscelis; species Aspidoscelis marmoratus. Next base: position 12,346,485 of record MTQE01000401.1, on the reverse strand, counting down.
AGTTAGGATCTGATGATTTTCTATGAATCAAAGATGACATGTTCAGGCATTTCTGACTACACTAACCACTATATTAAGGAGACTGTGTTAAAACCTGCCTTTTAAAGGTGTGCTTTATTATTGCTACTGGTTGCGGTAAGGCCAGTGCTCTTCCTGGAAACTTAATGCTGTGATGTATTTAATAGCCATGCTTAATGAATGGCAAATTCCTTTCCCTGGCTGTGTGTATCGATTATGGAAGAAAAAAATATGCCACCACCCGAATTTCTCCAAACAAAGTGGCAACCATTTCCCCCCCTCTTTTTCCCCTTCCTCATACAATAAAGGGACACAAAAATACTGGAATTCCAGACTGAGGAACGAGGTGTAGGAGTAGTAGTAGTTGGCTTTTCTACCCTGCTTTTCTCACCCATTTAAGGGGACTCAAAGTGGCTGATAAATCTTTCTGTTCTTCTTCCCACAACAGACACCTCGTGAGGTCGATGGGGCTGTGAGAGCTCAAGAGGGAACTGTGACTCACCCAAGATCACCCAGCTGGCTTCAAGGAGGAGTGTGGAATCAAACCCGGTATTCCCAGATAAGAGTTCGGCTCCCTCACCACAAGACCAAATGGGCTCCCTCTACAATAATTCAAAATCCCCTAATAAAGCTGATGTACAAATGTAGGTGCTGATACTTTGGCAGACCATTTTATGTAGTTTCCTATCCTACTGGCATATTTTTAGTACCAGAAAAATTGTTTCTCTGAGCACTGGTCCTGTCAGATCTACAGTGTAAACAAAATAGATTTGTTGAGAGGTTAAAGTGCACACCTCATACTTTTTTTGGCAGGGGGAGATGGTGGCATATGTAATTTTCAAATTTTGCTGAAGGCATTTGTCTTATCCTGGCTCCAGCCATCTTTGTCACCAAGGTAATTAAACCCAGGTATGCATCCCTCCACCCCCTGCTTAATAGGGACCCCTGAATATTTGGTCCTCAGGCAAATTTTCTCAATACAGCAAACAGAAGAAGTAAGTGCATGATCGACATGCGTTTAGGTGTTTCAAAGAATACAGAAATATATTCCTTCCTGGAACCTGCCTTCAGCATCTGCCTATGAAATACATTAAATTCTAGTTGATTTAGAACAACCGATGGGAAATTCTACTTCTTGTGGCTGAAAAAGCCACTTTCTCGGGAAACAACAGATTCTTGACAGGAGGCTGGAATTAATACGGAAAGTACTGACAGATGTATTAAAATGTTTGCACTTTGCAGCCTCTGTTTTCATACAGCTAAAAACCAAACAGCACCAGAATTAAATACAGAAAGAATGAAGGTTTGAAATGCTAGGACTGCACCCTGATGCTGGTATATTGGAACTGTCTCTTGTAAATTGTCAGGAAAGCTTGCAGGGTTGTTATCACTCCTCAGTCTCGCAGGCCTAAGCAGGTGCCCTGAAATTAAACCGTTCAATTGCTTGCTAGATCTGCCTACAGAGACCACTTGAGAAGGCATCCTTATACACCACAGACCCTAAGAGAAAGAGAGAAAGTATCAGTTCAGTTGAAGGACAGCAGGACAGGGATGTGGAGAGAAGCCTGAACAAATGTTGATGACCACACAAGGCAAACACTGAAACAATGCAGAGCATTTCTCTGTCACAGAATCCCTGATCAATCCCTATCTAATGTTTATCCTCAGCATGGCAAATGCTAGCCAAGATGGAGCTCAAATACGGTAGAAGCCTATTCAATTCCATGTGCTTGCCCTTTTTTTCTCAAGTTTATCTGACATGTTTATTTTATTGTCCTAAGTCCCAGCTACTCTTAAGCTTTAATCCACTTTTATCCACCTTCAGGGTGCATTCCCATACAAGTTTAAATCCGAATTGAATCCGTTTTTTTATTCCTGATTTTATGAGGACTATCCTACAAAAATCTGCAGAAAAAAAGTCCCCAAAAACTGTTATTTGCCCCTTTTTGGAGTCCAGCCTGCATTTTTTTTGCCTTTGGGAACACTACTGGACTATTTGGGGCTGGCATCTATCCTTCTGGCCAATGCCTGTCAGATGTGGGTGGAATTTCACACCTGCAAAGGTCTCCCTCCTCCCCTTGCCATGCCTACTCTGAACACACTGCAATTAGGAGAGATGCAGCCACAGAAAAACTTTTTAAAAACACAAACCTCAAGTGATACATTGTTGCAAGGCTGGCACAGCAGGGGAAAGCTAAGCCACAAGCCTGCGCTTTACAGAGGGAAACTGAACGGGAGAGTACCTCTCTCCCCCACCCTCTGTGTGATCTGTCTTAGCCTCCATTTTGAAAGAGAATTTGCACTGTCGGTTCTCAAGTGTAAATGCAAAAGTGCTGCCTTCTCAGCAGGGAGGGAGCTTCTGATTTGAAAGGGAGAGTGAGAGTGTGAAAGGGATGCTTGCTTTCTGATTGCCTTCTTATCTTTCGTTCAGCTGATTCTGAGCAGGGCGGCCTTAACAGGGGGTGGTCAGGGGTGGAGATTAAAAGCCCCTGTTGCTGGGGATTTGCGTGGTGACTGGGAACAGCAGTATTTGCATTCAGCCTGTGTTATCCTCAAGGAAATGGGAACACTCAGAATGAGCACTCGGTCCTGAATCTGGATTTTAAAAGTCAAGTGGGAACATGGCCCCAGTGTGCCCATGGTCAGTCACATCTTCATTTTAAAACTTCTGCAATCCGTCTTCAGGTCTGCTTACTTGCACATTTTCATTCCTTTCTGTTTTATTTGTGGAGTTTCCATCCTCCATGTGGACTTTCAAGAGTGGAAAGTTCACAAATAAAATGGATATGAATGAAAAACGAACTGAAGATGGACTGAAGAAGGTTTAAAGTGAAGCTGTGACCACAGCTTAGGAGATAATACACAAACAAAGCAAGCAGTCATTTTCTTTCCACATTATCTAACACAAAGGTGGATTTTTTGAGTTAAGCAATCTAGAAGGAAAACGGTTTGCCACTTTAATTATCTGTTCTCTCCCTCTGGATGGGCTCTTATATAGAACTCATTTGCTTTCCTTATTTAACCCTGTTTAATCAGGGAACTGTCACTAAAATAATATAAATAAACTGATGAAGGTTTGGGTGGGGACCCACTTTTGCTGTTTAATGTGAGTATGAATTTAATGCATTTTAATATTGTTTTCATTTGAGAGGTATAATACTATTTTTGTAGAAAGACAAGATATAAATGAAATAACAGTATCAGCCTAAGGTCACTGGCATTAAATGCAGCCCTTTTGCTACAGTACTATTGTTATCTCAAAACAGCACTGTAGAAGAAAATGAACTCAAGCCACTACTCTTAAATCGATACCTAGAACTGGGATAAAGATGCTTCCTGGCTGTCACTCCTTTCTTGCAGCCTCTTTTGCCTGCCCATTGGCTGGACCTGGTGGCAACTGTGGACACCAGTGGGACCATCTGGCTAAGGCTGCTTCCTTGGCAGTCACACTAAGGATAGGTTGGCTTTAGCTGGCTGGGTTATTCTCTTTCATGCTAACAACTCAAGTACCAACCTCCCCCATTTCCTCTGTCAATGACACTGCTGGATGCTGGATGCAGGAAAAGGAACTTCTCCCACTTTTATATTAACTTGCAATCTTATACACCTTTCGGGGGCCATTGGGAGAAAAAAAATCAAATTTAAATTAAGAAAAAGAAATGAAGGAAGTCACACACTTATTGGCAATGTGATTGCCAATGCCTTTTGGCTAAGAGTCCATTAACCCAACAGTGTTCCAAATGCTCTCCAATTAACCAGCTTGATACCAAAGTCAAAACTGTGTTTATACATTGGTAACTGTAGTTTGGTAATAAGCTACCATGTCCAACAAACCTGGTTTAATTGGGCTGCATGTGGATCGGCCCCACGCCTTTCACCCCACAACATCATTCTCCTGCCATTAGCAGGACTGGGCTTGGGCTTTTGTCAAGATAGATGATGGCCTAAATAATACAGCACAAAAGAAGGGGAAAAGACAGGCTAAGCTATGTTACAAACTGAAGTGTTAGTTACCCAGCAACTGTGCAAGTGGGGAATACATGAGTATGCTAAAGTATGTAGGATGAACTTGACCTTTTATTTTTCCCCTTGACAAGATAAAGCTGTAGATTCACAAATCCCACTTTAAAAAACAACAACAAAAAGCCAGAAATGTGTCTGTGGGATTTGCAGGCACTGTGGTGATAAAAGGACTGCAGGTGTCTCTACAAAGGATGGCTCATACTCAAATAGGCGAACCCTCTACTTGTACCTTAAGATATTATTTTGCCAGTCCCCGGAGCCAGGCAGCTCCAGAACCCTTATGCTGCATGAGCCTTCTGACAACAAAATCCAGCTTCTCTGTCTTCGATCTATCTGTCATCATTGTTCAGAGATTATACATTTGGAAAAGATAATCACTCACAGCCTTTGATGTTTCTAGGATGAAAGATATTCTTGGGAATTTGAAGTATTTTGCTTTCCTTGCATTTGACCTGTGGTTTTCCAAGCCCATTCATAACAGCTTTTAACAGCATCTTACCCCTGGAACAAGTATGCTGACTGAAAGATAAACTCTCAAAGAGAAGGGAGTGCAAGAAAATATCACTGCTCCAGAAGATGAACTAGGAAATGGACACCTAGGCTGAGGGTCTGTGTGGTGTGCACTTGTGTGACCCTTGCAGTCCGGCCCTGGGCCAAATCAAGCCATGTGGTCTAAGCCTGTAGCAGACACCAGCAGCACCAGCCAACAGTTGTCCACATTGTGACAGACTTACCTTGCCCAGCTTCAAGGGCTGGGGACAAAAGCTCTGAGCTTCCATAATTGCCAACCAGGGCTGGTTTAGCTGGATACCTCGAAGCAGTTGATTCCTGGGGCTACTTCCAGGAGCCCTGCCAAATGGCATCAGACTCCACATGTAAGGTAGACCAAGCCAGCTACTTGCTGATGTCCACACACAAGCAGCTGGTCTGGGTATACCACCAGAGAATGTGGAATGGGCTATAGTGTGAGTTCTGTGCCACAGACCCTGCAAGGCCTAATCTCTGGACTCACCCAGCCATATCCTCTCAGCTAGCTTTTATTAGCCATGATGGACAAGGGCCAAGGAGACAAGCAGTTTGCCAAACTCCTGCAAGCAGCTTGTCCACTTCCTCCAACTGCAAGAACTGAAATGGACTGAAAATAACAGAATCTCCATGAGACTACTTCTAGTCACATAGTCCAGTTCCCTGCTGTTACTGTCTAGCGGAACTTTTTCTGGGTGGTAAAATGGCTGGTGTGTTAAACTTATAAGTTGCAATAATGTGGCAAGTTTGCAAGGTATTGTCAGGACAAATATTATATTCACATGGGACGGAACATCACAATTTGAAGCTAGACTGCTGATAGGAATCTCTGGCTACATCAGTTTTTAAAGATCTGCATTGGATATTGATTTGCTACTAAGTCCAGTTCAAGATGGTGACATCGACGTGGAATAAGCTTCCCACTAGAGCAGTGGTTCTCAACCTGTGGGTCACGACCCCTTTGGGGGTTGAACTACCCTTTCAGAGGGGTCGCGGTGAGTATCGTGCTGCCCCTCCCTCCCCCCTCCCAGCTGCCCTGTCCCCGTGGTTGGGGGGTCGCCACAACATGAGGAACTGCATTAAGGGGTCACGGCATTAGGAAGGTTGAGAACTGCTGAGAGTATGATAGGCACCTATTTTACAGTATTTTTCACCATATATAAACCTACTCCCCCGCCAAAAAAAGTTAGTCTAAAATCACCTTTTGTATTTTATCTTGAAGGGTGTGTTTGGCAAGAGCTCTGGGGGTGGTTATGCATTTATTTACCTTGCTTTCTTCTTTACTATTTTCAAAGCAGGTACTGCAGGCTGTTCTGTACAGCAAGGTGGCTTTAGCTGCTTCTGTTTCACATGTTTGCAAGGGAGAACAGCTCCCTGTCCATTTAAGTTACAAGGGAGCCAGAAGTTGGCTGTGTGCTTCCTCTTTAACTGCCAGCAATGAGATTCTAAGGCCCAGTTCCCATTGGCATTTTAAAACCATTTAGAAACAGTTTGGATCCTCTTCGTCCCCATTCCCAATCAGTTTCAGGGATATTTTGAGGATTTTTTTGGCTAAAATGGAATAAACACTTGTTTTTCCAGTCTCCCCCCCCCCATTTTTGCTTTTAAAATGCTTCTTCCTTATTGCTGTGGGAACACTACAGCAGTATTGGGGCAAATACGTCATGAAACAGGTGGGCTTTCACCCTGCACAGGGACAGATTTGTTAAAGCACCAGATCCATATTCAGCAGAGAAGTAACAATTCAGCCTGATAAGATGTAGCAATTCACCCATTCCACACTTCACACTGATAAAAAAAAAAGTTTCATTTTTCACTTCCCCTTGCTTTCTCCTTGCTGGGAAGCACACACTGGAGGCACCTCTTTTGCCTTGCTGAGCCCTGGGAAGGAGAGAAGCTCTCTCTCTGCTGCCCCCTTTTCACTTTCCTGCATTTGTGGAAAAGTGGAAAAGCACCAGTCCTGAGTTTACAGGTGTGTGCATGTGTATGTATACCAGCCGGTGCTGCTGGTGAAGGGGAGGAAGGTATGTGTGTGTTTGTGTGCATGTGTATGTGCATGCGCAGGACTGGCAGGACATCTTTTGCAAAAGCATGAGGGGAGAGGAGAGGAGAGGGGGGAGCTGCAATTCCCCACCCTCCGTCATGTCACTGCGGGATCCAATCAGCAGACAGGGGGTGGGGTCCCAGCTGGCAAGAGGGGGGAAGAAAAGGTTCCCTTTCCCTAATGCAATTCTGAACTGTTTTGGGTGGGGACAGCAGAGGGGTGGATAGCAATTTAAAGCGATTTAAAGCCACTGAAGTGGGGACTGCCAAATACATGTTTGAATTGCTTTTGCTTTGTTTTTAAACTATTTTAAGAGGCACAAGTGGAAACAGCGACTAAAGGAGGGCTGATCGTTCAGTTTTGCATGTTTACCATGCTTCTCAGCCTTCACTCACTAAGTAGCACTACAAGGAATACATTTTAAGGCTGATGTTGGGCCTTCAGTGAACAGTACTGCAGAAGGGGGTGATTCTCTTTGTGCTATCTGACAGCAAGCTATAGCCTTAAGCAGCAAGCAGTGCTGATTTTCCTCATTTAATAATGAAAAACTGGAAAATAATCTGACTTTGGCTTCTGATGCTTTCAAATAGTTGATGAGAAAGCTTAATTTAGCCACTGATGTCTGCTAATTGCTAGTGAGGCATATTTGTTTGTTTATTTGTTTGTTTATATTTATATTTATATCCTACCCTATACCAGTAAGTCTCAGGGCGGGTTACAGTTTTAAAACAGGTTAAAACAGTAATATGCATAAGAACATATTAAAAACCAACAAGCAAACAAACGAAAAATCCAGCCTATTTTTTTTTAAGTATTCAAATATTAAAATACTATTTTCTACACTGGTGGTGGCGGTGGGGGGGAAATGGTCACATTAGCCAAAGGCCAGTGCAAAGAGGTGCGTCTTTACTGCCTTCCTAAATGTATATAGGGAAGGAGCGTGACACACCTCAAGGGGAAGACTATTCCATGGCCTGGGGCCATCACTGAAAAGGCCCTTTCCTGGGTGCCCACCCGCCTCGTTACTGAGGGTGGTGGGACAACCAGGAGGACCTCGCCTCCATATCTCAAGGCACCGGCAGGTTGGTATGGGAGATAGCGTTCCTTTAGATATTTGGGGCCCAAGTATTTAGGGCCTTATAGGTCAGAGTTAACACCTTGAATTGGCCTTGGCGTGATTGTTAGTCCTGACTATAATGGAGCAGTTAGTTAATAGGTACAACAGCAACAGCCCTCACCTCAGTAGAATGCTCAGCAGTTAAAACCGTTCAATTTTGTTAGGAAGTCAACTAAAAGTTTTTGAAAGAAAACAGCAAAGCAGCCAGACATTATTTAAAAAAGCAACTCAGGGTCTCCTCATATGGTGCTGACTGACAAGGGTTTTTGCCTAGCAACAGCTCAAGCACAAGGACACCTCATGCAGCTACCTTACTTTCTCACTGGTGTCAGCTGCTGCCTAAGCCTTTTCTGATCGAAAGGTTAGGGTGATGGCAGCCTTTGTGGAACTGATGAGTCCAAACCTCAGTGCCGCTGTAGAACGTGTATCAACATCCTCACAGGTGGATCATGGTCAGCAACAGAGGATGTGGCCAACTACAAACCCACATTCAAGTGACCCACAGATGTACCTACACAATTATAAGATCTACTTAAATGTTGTTTTTCCTAAATACTCCTTGCTAAATTATCAGTGTGCATTTTATATCACCAAATGCAGGCACATGGTTCTTGGCACTTGTTTAAATATATCTATTCACTCAAACCTTTAACATTTAAAGTTTCTTTCTCTTGTTGTCATGCAGTTTCACGGGGGTGGGGGTGGGGGATGGAAGCTTGAGTTTTAATTCTTTTTAATTTTATGTTTTTAATTGCTAGTTTAATGTTTTAAATGACTTGTCTTGAGACTTGAAGGACAAGAGAAATCAATCAACCGAATTAGCATTATTTAAACAGTGTGTCATAGTCTAAAATTCTGGGAAGAAAGCTGCAAAGGAATATAAAGCAAAAGAGAGAAACAGTGTGTAGGATGTTCTCTAGAGCTGCCAGGTATGTTGTGGGTTGATTTAGCCACTGATTCTGCCCACTCCAAGTGCATCTAATGTTAACTTTTATGCATTTCATATGTTTCTCATTTTCTTGCCTTCTGTGCTGCTTGGAATTATTCCAGGGTATTTTAAGCGATGGTTCAGCCCCTTGAATATGCCAGCAAAAGAAAAGAAGGGAAAAAACAAAATAACTAACTCTAAGTCTCTCTTATGAGATGGTGGTAAAGGGAAAGTTTAAAATACTGTGTAAATTTTCTTCCCAAAATTCTACACTAAAGATGCAACATGTTACCAAAAGAATTCAGGAAGATTCTACCCTGGAGCCATTGAATTAGAATTTATTGGGAAAGCGTAACATGCAACTTGGCTCCAATGTTAACCAGAAAAGACAATGACCCATTCTATACAATGATTTTTGACTGACCTCTGCTGACCGGAGGGTGAGGAAGGCAAATACCAACACCCTAGATATACTGGTTTTCCAGTCCAAAGGCTACTAGCACAAACAAAGCATTCAATCCTCTTAAAATCTGCTAATGGTTTTACGGTTTTAGTCATCAAATTGGTGTGTTTGGGGTGACCATTTGCCAGATGCCTCAACCCCATGCCAAGTGACGACACAGAACAGCCCAGCTTCCAGGCCTTCTTCCCCAGCTAACACGTCCAGTGACATGGCTCTATTTCAGCAGGCAGAATCCCCACAGAGCAGAAGGTGAAGCACAGCCTTGGACATCTGCCCAAGGCCCTTTTGCTCCTACCCCAATCCAGCCACAAGGAGGCTGCATTTAGATTGGCATTCTAGTTGCCATTTGGTTCCTGAGTTAGAGCAGGTTTTCCATTCAGCACAGCTGTATGAAGCACTGCATATTCATTCTGCACCCATAGATCCTTTCTCCACTCACTTCCCCTGCAGCAATCTTAACTACTGTTGTACTGTGACAAGAAGTGAGGCACTGTCACCATGTGAAGGGGCTGGGGGGACATCTGTCCAGGGCCAAGCTCATCAGCAATTAGGACATGCCATAGCTGTTCTTTTCCAGGCAATTGACTTCTTGCCCAAGGCACTGCTCACCCCACCCAGGGATCAGCCCACACCCTGTTGCTTGTAGGTTGTGTTTGGAGCAGTGCTGCCTTTGCAGTTTTGCCAACACCTGATTGCGGTTTCATGTCCACCTCTATGCTGGGATTCTGAAAAGCAGTCTTTGGAGGAGGTGCATAGGCTGCGAAGATAGAGTTGTGGTTGTGACACAGCAATGCTGTGATATTTCGCTAAGTCTAGAATGTCCTGTTCTCCTTGTTTCAGTTCTGATGCTTCGACCGGAACACCTATTCTGGAATAGGGAGACCTTGGGATGGATGCAGAACAGGACAGCACTAATTCTATGCAGACAAAGCATTCTAGTTAGCAGCTTGTTCTTAGATCCCAGGCAAGTGTGGAAATGGTCCTACATACTGCAAGCTAACAATTACAAGGTTGCATTATGTTCGACGAACTAGTGAGCCATGAACTAGAAGTAAACAAACACTGGTTCCATAGTGGGTAATCCGGGCAGGGAAACTATGATGAAAAAATTAATTGTTAAAAACGTAGCCTATTATGATTTTCCCATGCTTCGGCAAAAATCTATGCAATAACTTGTATCAAACTCTTCACTGCACAATAATCAAGGGAACAGATGTTGCCTTCCTCAAAACCACATACAAAGCATTCCAGATTGTAGAGAACATACTGCCAGAATTCTGCCCTGTCACAACTCCTTGGACAAAAGTTGGCCAATCATAATCATGGGTTGATACATCAGAAGGTTTTGAAATTGGTAGTTTTTTGGCTTGCTTGTAATACTGAGTACCTATTGTCCTTGGCTAGCATACATAGACAGGGGCAGGATCTGCCTAGCATGTAAAATGTCCCTGGGAAAAGCCTGAGGGAAGCAATGACCATTTGCCCATAGAGGCATCCTTTGTGCAGCTCACGTAAAACAACTCTTGAGGGTGCTTCTCACTCCCGCTCTTCCCCAGTGCCATGTGGATGACAGCTGCAGCATTTGGGGCAGTCCTGGTGTGACATCCACCCAGGACTATTAGGGATTTGTAGAAAATGGAGTGGCTGTAACTCAGTGGTAGAGCAAAGTGTTTGGAAAGCAGAGTATTATTTGGTCAATTCCCAGTCTCTTCCCAGAAGTAGGCAATGGAAACCGCTTCTCTATTTTTGCCAAGAAAACTACATGGAGGTGCTCATGCAGTCAACCAGGACTTGGGCACAACTCAGTGATTGACTTCCAGGGTCACTTCTCGTGCATTCTTGTGTCAAGACTTCCACATCCCAGCTTTGATGTTATTAGGGCAGGATGGGTGCATGTGAACAACATGCTTCCCACCTCCAGGGCTAGAGGATCAGGCCTTCTGATCTGCCATAGTGCTGATCTTGCCCTATTGATAAGAAAACCTGAAACTGTTCTCTAGCATGCAGTGCTATATTAAGGCTAGACATATCATCTTCCCTACTTAACTCCATCCCAGATGTAATGGTGAGTACAGAAGCTGTAAACTTTTCCCAGAATTCTCTGTGCCTTCTAGTTGTAAAACTTCAACATAACTATGGGTGAATTCCCATTACAAGCTTAAAACGGTCTCAAAACAGTTTTGATCCTCACAGTCCCCACGTCAGGTTGGCTTACCACGCTTTCCACGTGTTAAATCGCCCCAAAGCATTGTAAATGTTAACACTCATTTCAACAGGTCTCGCTCCAGTTCTTGCGCTTGAAACATTTTACATTTCTTACTGTCGGAACCATACCATTTTAGTGGGATGAGAATGCATGTTTAGGGTTTCCCTC
>MTQE01000401.1:12314514-12326352 GCA_014337955.1 Aspidoscelis marmoratus | reverse complement strand
AAAAAAAACCCTGTCGGGAACCACATTTGGCTATTTCAAGGAAGAATCGAAGGCTATGATAAGCTTAAATTAACTCACTTTCCAGTATACAGTCCTGTGGAGGTGCCTTTTTGTTGCTGTGCATATGCATATGAGATCCTGATATTTGCAAAGGCAGAGAGAGTAATGGCTCCTTTCCTGGAGTGATTATTTAAGGGAATAGGTCTGCCCCATCTTCTTTCCTCATTTTCCGCCACCATCTAAGGTGACATATCTACTGCATAATGGTAGATTCCATCAATTACAATAAAAAGCTAAAACACTTTGCTCTGGTTCATAAGCATCAGTGAAAACAGAACCTTCCCTCCTGAGAGGCACATTAAAGTGTGCAAGACTCAGAAAAGAAACCATAAAGAATCATGAGGATGGCTACCTGCGCTGTGTGTGCAGATTATAGTAAACAACCACTCCTACATGTGATGTGCAATAAGGCCTTGCTATTTTTGTACCTTTCCTTAGTAGTATCACAAAAGAGCTCTCTACATTTCTATGTAGGCTTTCTAAGTTTCCCACCACTGGTAGAAGTCAGCATATATTTTCCAAATTTCACTCTATCCCATCAGGAACTTGACAGGTACTGCATTTGCAATCTGACTACAGTATTTCTGGAGTGAGCCTCTTGTTAAATTAAAACAAGTAGTCTCTCTGTCATCATTAGGAGTCTCTCCAAAGCACTGTCAAAGATCCTGGTTGTTGGCTACTGAGGAACATAAGGAGTGTACGTGGTCCTCTGAGAAATGATGAACCCTAGCAGATGCTTGCATAAGGAAGGATTACTATGTGCCTCACATCTTTAACAGACCTTTTCAAGAAAGGTTTCAATGACTCTACAACTCAGTATTGATTTGCACATGTATTTTATCTGTGTAATGGTGTTTGTGTGTGTGTGAATATATATGTATATGTATATGTATATGTATATGTATATGTATATGTATATGTATATGTATATGTATATGTATATGTATATGTATATGTATATGTATATGTATATGTATATATAAATAATATGTAACTTTATATATATAATGTATCTTTGAGCTCCAAAATTATGTTCTCCTATATATTCATAGGGTATGTTATCTTCCTGAACAAGTCATTTTTCAGAACAGAGCCACATTAAATCAAAGGCAAGGTATTTACTCTACCAGTCGTTCCTCAGATAAGGGTTCTCTGCTTAACCTGCTTATTCTTTTCGCTTTTTTCATACCCCAGAGTCTGCACTGGAATGTGGTATTTTAGCTTGTCACAACATTCCTTTCACATAAGAAAGAGAAGGAGATAATTATATCTTAGGGAGCAATTTTAACCCCTTTCCCCTCCATAGTCACTAACTGGTATTCTGCCTCTAGCAGCATAATGCAAGTGACCCTGGTGAAACTTTATTCTCCTTCATTGTTATGCTTCATTAATATCTCTCCTGCCCCAGTGACCTGACTTGTACGATTCCCCCATCTGCTTTTCACATCTTACCCCTTATTGCCTTTGCAAATCAGTTCTTAATCCCTCACTTGGTGTCTCTGGCAGGTCGGGAGCATCCTACGGGCTTTGTGTTATCTGTCACCTTCTTTCACCTGTTCAAGCTCAGCTCAGAATCAGTGAAGTATAAAAAGGTCCAGGTGTTCAGAAAAAAGGGGGTGTCGGTCAGCTCCACTCTCTGCTGGAATTATTTTTTACAAGAAGAGGACAGGACAGAAAATCTTAGAGACAAATCTTACTATCTGCAGATATTATCGTCATCACTGTGACTCACTCTGGGACCATCAGGTGTAGGATAGTATAAAAATGTAAATAAGAAACAAACAAATAGTATGACATAACTCTTGAGAGAATTACGTGAAGATAATTGATCCTTCAGCATTTAACTTATTCACTACTCTGTCACAGAATCGTATGATGGGATAAACCAAGAAAATGCAACAGGTGGCAGGAGAAACTCCCCCAACTGCCCTCTGGTTGCTTCACCCCTGGCCCTCTAGCATGGTTTCTCCATTTGCTCTCAGTCATTCTAGAGAAGGACACTGGTAATTATATCCATCTCCCCCATGAGATCAGACAATTTGACTTATTGTGCATCTCAGGCATTCACTAAAAAAGTGATCTGCCTCTAGGGAGAGATTGGACTTTCACAATACAGTGAGCACCAAACCTTCTGATGAGTTTTTCCCAATGATATACAGTAGCGAAGGGTGAATGTGTGTTTCCGCAGCTGTAAGAAACAGATGGAAAGCTCAAGAACAGACAGTCATAGCAGAATTCTCCCCTTATATATGCCAGCAGCTAAATCTACAATTTGGCCAGGATAAAAGCAAATGGCAGCAATAAATGCCTGATGCTGCTATTTAAGTTGGAGTGAAATGGGATGGGCCACCTCTCTGAGAATTAAAGGCAGAGATACAGGGTACAGTAAAGACTGTCTACTTAGGGTTAGAACCCATGGGGAAGAGGAGTGATGTGGCCCTGAAGCTCCATTTAGAAGCCTCATGGACAGCATTTTAATTCACAATGAATCAAAGCACAGTTCAGCAAAACCAAATCAACTAGAGCCTTGTTCTACCCGACACCCTTGTAGACCACTCTGAATTTTGTGAGAAATGTTTCCAGATTGTCTGAACTGAGTTCAACAGAATGCTTTTTAAATCAATCAAATCTAAGTCTAGGCATGGCCAGAGGTGATTTCCAGAGAAATGAGAGTGGGGTGAGGCTTTAAGTACAAAAATACATTTTTAATAAAAATACTGTTCGGGACGGTGTCCTCTATTGTGAGCCAGCTTGTTCTAGTGGTTAGGGAGCCGGACTCTTATCTGGGAATACCGGGTTCGATCCCCCCTCTCCCACAAAGCCAGCTGGGTGACCTTGGGCTAGTCACAGCTCTCTTCTGAGCTCTCACAGCCCCACCTACCTCCCAGGGTGTTCTGTTGTGGGAAGAAGAATAGAAGCTTTGTCAGCCACTTTTAGTCCCCTTAAATGTGTGAGAAAAGTGGGATAGAAAAGCCAACCCTTCTTCTTCTTCTTCTTCACCTGGTACAGAAGACCACTGCTAGATCTGACATTGGAACTAAATTACTCCTAAGATACCGGAGTAGCCATTTTGTTGAGAGGAACAGTTGAGGCAACAACTCTGGCACCCTGAAGTGACGTAGTCAGTTTCCAGGCAATAAATAATAGTATAAATCTACAGTTATGTAAATTTTTATCACAGCTGAAGGAAACGAAAGAATAAAGCAGAATATTAAATTTCGTTGTCTTGAGAAGGAGACAACTCATCAAAATGTGCAACACAGTCTTTGTTTGAAGCATGACTCACTTAAGCACTCCCTGCTAGTTTTAAAATGCTGTTCACTAGGCCAAAATTATTGCACAGTGGGAAATAAACACATGAAGGACTAAATAAAAATGTACAAAGGAGAAGAACATTTAGACAGAATATAATAGAAAAGGAACTTGTGTTTTGCTGACAGCTCAGTATTTTCCCTTAAAATAAACTTAGGCCCTTTCTGCACTTACCTGCTTTTAATCTTTGATCAGTAGGTCCAAAATAGCCTGCCTCACTGATCTGGTTGTGGGAGGCATAGGCAAAATCAGCACTGATGGCACTGATATGGATTAGCTGGTCCAAGCTTCATAAATGCACCCACACTAGCCTCGGGGCCTTGGGGGGGGGTGCTTTTTGGTGATGTGCTATGGCTATGTGCTATGAAAAGCAGCCTCCAATAATCCTGAATACAAGAGGCAGCTTTAAATGGTATTACCAGGGATCCAGATGAATGCCTCCCTTAATCCTGATCAGAGGCATTTCTGTACTTACCTTTCTAGTGCATTGTGCACTAAGTCCAGTACACTCCGGGTACAGGAGGACCATATGCATTTCTGGTAGTGAGGGGCGCTCCTCACTGGCCAGAAATGTGAATGGTCCTACGTGGACTGGGCCATCCCGCTGCCTCCCTGGGTGACGCGCAGACAGGCTGATGGAGAGGTGTGGATGCCGACCCCAGCGATGTGCCCCATTGCTCCCTGTGGATCGGTCCCCGGACAGCCTGCTACTGTGGCTCTAGCGCATGGGGACCCACTCCACACCTAATCAGTAATTGGTGCAGTTCTGGTGAGAGGGGGCACCCTTCTAGGCTGTAGCAGCCTAGTGGGCGTATGAATGCTCATCACCAGAGCTGTACTAATTACTGACTAGAGGCCTAAGTGCAAAGAGGCCTCAGGTAGAGCCGATGGAGCTGGACCAGGAGTGGGCAGGGCTTCCTTGACTGCAGAACGTATACTACATGGATCCTTAATCCAGATTAAGGGTGGTGCAGAAAAGGCCTTAAATTCTGTTGAGGTTAGACGCCCAGACATGGTTTAAAATTGAGTTCAGAATGACAAAACAGAACTTCTATGGAATTGCTGGCCCTGTGTTATATCTGTGTGATTCACTAAATGAAATATATTAAGGGAGAAGCGTTCTAAGTACAATAAATTTTCCACAGACCAAGTGTTAACTTCTGTACTGAGAAATATGAAAAGGAATGATACAGATTTTAAATATTTTCTACCAGAAGCGCCAATGTGTAGGAAGATGCAAAATAACTATGCTCTATTATCACTAAAGGAACAAAAAATATGGCAAACCACTTCAGCTGCTACTATGTATACTGGTATCATTCTTTAGTGAGTCAAGCATTTTTAAAAAATGTCATGGAAGCATATGCTTTTGATTCCCTCCCCCCCCCCCAATATCCTATTTAGACTTTAAAGAGATTATAGGGAAAGTTTCAAGTATTCATTTTGGGGGGGGGGGAAGGAATTTTTTTTATTTTTAAAAGACTTCATTGCATCTGTTGATCATACACAGTTTTCTATTTAAGGCTGGCTCCAGACACTGATGAAAGTCACTCAAAAAAGCAACATTCCAGAGTAAAGCCCCTCTGGAATAATTGCTTGTTGACTAAACAGTGTGGGGCTGGCATTGTCTTTGTGTGATATAGTAACATGCACAACCAGATATTTCCACAACAAGAAATACCAAGAATTGTGTGCTTGCCATCTTTGTGCATGCACAGCCACCTTTTTCAGCCCCTGCACTTGTGCAGCAGCCATCGTCAAGATGGCGGCTCCCAATGGCAGTGTTCAGAAAAGTAAGATGTAGTGCCATTTTGGGAAAATTCACATTCAGAGTCAGGTTTTCCCAAAATAGGAAACATCAGAAGAAGAAGAAGAAGAGTTGGCTTTTCTACCCCGCTTTTCTCACCCATTTAAGGGGACTCAAAGCGGCTGACAAAGGTTCTGTTCTTCTCTCCACAACAGAACACCCTGTGAGGTAGGTGGGTCTGTGAGAGCTCAGAGAGAGCTGTGACTAGCCCAAGGTCACCCAGCTGGCTTCATGGGGGAGGGCAGAATCGAACCCAGTATTCCCAGGTAAGAGTCCGGCTCCCTAACCACTAGACCAAACTGGCTCAGGTTGAGAGACATGTGGCAATTCCAACTTAGCTAAGACATGATTGTACTATATATCTCCCATCTACTTGCAGACTAACTTAGGGAGGCACCAGAACTCAAAACTGATAAAAGTTTATGCTTTTTGAATTTTGAAAAATTCAAGCTTCATCAAGACAGCACTTACTTATTCTGCATTATTTGGATAATCTGGAATAAAATACATCCAGACACATTTTATTCCAGATTATCCATGCTTTATTCCAGATTGTCCAAATAATGTGGCATAAGTAAGTGACAATTTTAATTAATTTATTTATTTTCAGTATTTCACCCTTCACTAGAGGGTCTCAGGGCAGGTGGCAAGTGCATAAAGATAAAACTGTAAAAATTAGGGAAGTGCACAATTTCCCCTCGTTTGCTTTGTACTGAAGCAAATGGGATGGAAATCTGCATTTGTGCAAAAGGAGCCACTTCAAATGTGCTAGGTTTTAACTTTGTTTTGAATGTCCACTGATCCCTGCTACTACCAACTGCACCTCCGAATCTGCTCCAAATCCACTCTGAAGGTGACAGGGTAGCCACGTTGCCTAATGGCTCTGCCGCCCAAATGCCACCAGTGAATGAATGAAGGTTTTGCATGCAAAGGACAGACTTCAAATATAGCCAATATTTAATTTGAATGCGAAGTTTTGAACATTTGCAATCATACAAATTGCAAAGGTGATGAACATTTTTCGCCCAACCCTAGTACCAATTCTGCCTACAAAATTAATTTCTTACAGACCTCTTCTTAAAAACTACATGTCTCATTCTTGGTTATATTATAAGTATCATTTATGCTAGTGACAGCCACACAAAAGACTGTCAAACTGTGGTGAACTATTGTTATTGTCAACAAAACAAATCCCCCTCTTTGGTTTGTACCTCTAATTTTGTACTCTTAAGATACTGCATGCATAAACCCCTGTGAAAATAAGGGGTTTTTGCTAACGGAAGTGTTAACTGCAATTAATAAATAAACACCTCATTTTGTACCTTCCACTACTATGGAAACTCCCTTTTTAAAAACTTCCTCTGGAAATCAAATGTCACAGTGTCCTGTGTTCTGCCAAAATACATGAAGAATGGTTCTGAGAGAAAAGGTTAAATCTTTTGGAGTACCTTGGTAGGAAGTCAAACAATTACTGGTATCTTATCATGTCCTGAGCTCAGTTCCTACCTGGTTTATTGCCTTAGAAATGAATTTAAAATACAGTTGCAGAAAATAAGGAAGGGTGGGAAGAATGAATGAAAGAGAGAGAGAAATCTGTACTGCCAACTCCCTGACACACTTCCTAAGTGCTGAGGTTTTCAGGTAAGCATGTATAAGGCTGTAGTCTTGAATAATCAAAAGATGTAAGCCAATACACCTTTTGGGCAGCTCTGTCTATCACGAGCAAAATGTATAACCTGTTACTATATCACACTGTCAGACCTCGCCATGGAAAAATCATTTGCCTCCTATCTGCCTAAGTGGAATTTATATATTGCTGCACCACCATATATCCAAGAGACATAGTAAACATTGACAGGAAAAGAAAAATCCTTCAGCTTCAATATTTATTGGCTGACTCAGAAACAACATACCGGCTAAAGTCTACATCCTAATGACGTCAATGGCAATATTCCAAATGATTTTAATATAGAACTGTTGCAGCAAGGCTACATTCAGAAACCATTTGAGACACCCAAGGTTTGTTCTGCACCAATCCTTGTCCTGGTCTTCAGAAGGATCAAGGCCTTCCTTCCTCACTCTAGTGTGACATAACAGGAGCCCTGCTTTGCCTACAGTGGAAAAATCTATGACTGGGATAGGGTGGCAAAATGGTGCCCTGTCCCAGCCATGCATTATATCTCAATGAAGAAGTCCACCAGCAGACCACTGTGATTATTATTCCAAATTATGAAAGCGCGTGGAAACTATGCTCCCATAATCCAGAATACAGAGAGGAAACCTTTTCAGAGGCACATAAGGAAACACTGCTGAAAGCGGCACCCAAAGCCCCAAGCCAGAGACACCAAAGGAATGTGGATAGCTTCATGCTGTCCCAGAGTGCGGCAGGCTAGCTCTCCTGGGCCTGGGCACCTCAAACTGGTAGATGATCAGCCATTGCAGAAACCACCTAGGATTAGGGAATGATCTTCCATTCTGCTTTGTATTCAGTGCCCAAAACTACCAAAAATGAGCCAGCCATTTGCTTTGTTTGTGTTAACCATAAAGTTTCCAAATCAACAGTCAATATCAAAGTTGCAATTTATAGCTGCCTTTTAAAAAAAATACTGTACAGTCCTATAGAATCTAATGAGATTTCTGAATGAAAAGTTATTAGATTTGTGCTGAGGAGAACATGGTTTATTGCAGGATCATAGCTAAGATGGAATTGCCCGCGGGCAAAGAAAGCAAGAATGAAGCCTCCTACCATGCAGGCAATGATGAAAACAACGAACAAAGTGGACTAATAAATACCAAACTCAGCATCTAACCAAATGCTTCAAAATGCTCTATCTGTTTGGTTCATGGGGTGCAGGTAAAAAAGCTATGCTTGTTCCTGGTGGGCCGTAAACAGTTGACTTCTGGGGCCATTTCCAATCCACTGCATAAGAGGCACAGACAGTATGCTGTTTTTGTGTGGTCACAAGGATTTTATTTATTTATTTTAAAAATTTATGGCCCAATCCCCAAAAGACTTATTAGCCCCTCTCGGCTTCCTCTGCTGTCACTCTGTTATAGCTGACTTTAAAAGTCCCCTCCACTTCTGGAATAAGCGCCCCCATGGTAGCCGGGATCTAAACGGACTTTCCGTTCCCAAGGAAGCCTGTTTCCTTTCCCCGCATCTTCCCCCCCCCGCCCCCTCTCTTGTTAAAAGGAAAAATAGGCATATCTCCATCTCCTGAAACGGCTTCCCGCCCCTAGCAAAGGCAGATGATCGCTCATTCATTCACTTTCAGCACTTACTTTCCCTCAGTTCTCTGTTAGAAAAGGCTTTCTGCCCCAGGAAAGTCAGCGGCTGCAGGCATCGGCAGCGCGATCCTTCGCTCATTCTCTTTTAAGGCTTTCACAGATCACTTGATAACAATGTTGCAATTCTGAGCAATTCTGGCTCTTTTTACAAAGGAAAGGAAGCGAACCTGCTGCATTTCTCAGATGTGTGAGAATATTACCCCCTCTCCCCTTTCCCTTACATGACAGCACTCTGAGGAAGCTAATTAAACAACAAAAGCCTGGATGAAAACTAAACAGTGTAGGCACTTGGCAAACCTCAAGAGCGAGGCTGTTCCAGAGTCTAGGGGCCACCACAAAAAGGCCCTCCTGCACATCTCTATACCTCATACTTCTGAAGGAACTACAATAAGACCATGATCTGTCAGGATGTGCAGACCATTTGACCAATGTGGCTGCTATCCCAAACCAGGACTGCGTGGATAAAATTTTATGCTTTTGGACACAGTTCAGCACGGATTACCACTGCATAAACTGTCAAGGGGGAAATTTGCACTTCCCTTCCCATCCAGGGGATGGGAAAGGCAAGGTTGCCCACGTCTGTACTAACCATTTGCACTGGTGAACGCTAGTACACACAATCCCTAACCCTATGTGTCTGTCCAGGCACTTACCAGATGCTGCCATTTTCCTGCCCTGGTGTGTCAGTGCTAGCTCACATGCGCTGGCTCCACCACTGGGGCAGCTGTGACAACTTGCACAGCACACATCAGCATGCTTGTGTGCTGTGTCAGGTGACTACCAAGCACCATGGGCCTGCCCCGAGCCTTACTGGCTCTGGTGCATGTAAAGGTTAAGTGCATGCATCATATATTTAAGTGCCTTGTGTACAGTGTGTGTATATGCCTTGTGGTGCACTCCTGTTTGGAAGGAGTTATTTCTGGTTTGGATACAGCTCCTTGAAGTGTAGATGCTTTGTCTCTGAGTGCACTATGAGGTGACTACAGGGCCAAGTGCGAAAAGGCCACAGTTCTCTCTTTTTCCCTTTCAACAATCCTGTGGTACAGGTTTATACAGATGCTGGATGCCGTCAATTGCAGCTAATAGTCCTCTTCCTGTCTCACCCAGTAAAGGAGCAAATTCCTCAGATCACCATGCACATTTCTGCTCAAAAACAAAAATGCTCAGTTTCTCCAGATCTTCCAGAGATTCATGGTGAGAATTTGGGAAGTTTCTAACCTCATGTACTCATGAATCATTGTCATCACTGAGATATACTAACAGGTTCAGAAAAGGAGTGCCAGATGTGAGTAGAGAAGTCTGAATTTTGTAGGATTAAACACACTTAACTCTCTTTTGGATATAGGCCTATCTTCACTTCAAGATATGAATAGACAGAAATTAGGTGGAGGTGGCAGAGCTATTTCCTCTCCTCACCTGACAATGTTTGGTGTCAAGCCTTTGGTAAAAGGTACATTCACCAGACAAAGCCAGGCATGATTATTGTCTGGATTCCATTCCGGTAACAACATGACTGTATCTGGTGTGAGTTACAGCTTTGTTCGGGCTAGGTCTATTATGTTAGGAATGTTATCCAGAGTGGCTTGAATGGGATTATGGCTGGGTTTGTAAAAAAAAAACAAAAACACTCAACAGTGGAAGGAAAATGAGCCAAGAAAGGGTAGATAGAGTCAACTGTACAGTTCAGAGGCAGGTGGGATCCCTTTTGCTTTTGGACAGTGACATGTGTACACGCAGCTTAGCAATGATCTAAAACCTGCATTGGTGTGTGTTTTAAAAGGTTAACATAGGTGTTAAAATAAATAAATAAAAGCTAGTACACATTAATAGCATGGGAGGAAAATACTGCATTTCTTTCAAATGCTTTTAGCATTTGACAATGAGGAAATGAAGACAGGTTTTTTGGCCAAGTGAATGACTGGCTCTTTGCCTTAGCAACAGCTGTGTGAAGCAACACATACATTTGCCTATTATATGAATTTTCAGCTTTTTTCTGACAGCAAAACAAAGGGCTTGCAGATCCTACCGGTCACAGTGAAACATAAAGCCCAATTCCTCTTTGGAAGTCACTTTTAGATCCCAGTGGGATGCAGTTTGGTGAATGTTACATTATTGTTTAGGCTTTAAAAGTGTCACGTTGCTGATTGCAAGAGACCAAACGGGAGGCAGAAAGAGTTGCTACTTTCATGCAGCCATGATGCTTACACCTTTTTCACACAGTATGGTGTAATGTGTGAGCAGCTCCAGAAACCCAAAGAAAAAGGGGAAAGTTCACAGAATGAAGAAAGAAGGCTGAAAGCAAAACAACACCTTCTATTACCAGAGGGGAGAAGTGCTGTAACTTCATTTTGGTCCATCTTTCTCTCTTTTTTAACAGTGTGAGTGCATAGCTGGCAACATAGGGCTTTGAAGTAGAAATTGGTTGAAATCAATGCCAATGGGGTGAAAGCAATGATTGTCAGGACCTTCCCTGTTTTCCTACTTCCCTGTCTCTTCTACAATCATCAATAATAATGATGATGATTAACTAAAGCAGTCAGCAACCCAATAGATGTTATGTCTCACATTAAATCAATATACCAGCTGGACAGCTTGTTTTTTTACCCACAGAAAAAAATATCAATTTCATCAGCTTGCAAGCTGGCAACCATTCTTAACATATCCAATAAAAAAGTAAAAATAATTAAAT
The DNA here is from genome assembly GCA_014337955.1 of Aspidoscelis marmoratus. Classification (NCBI taxonomy): domain Eukaryota; kingdom Metazoa; phylum Chordata; class Lepidosauria; order Squamata; family Teiidae; genus Aspidoscelis; species Aspidoscelis marmoratus. The sequence continues at coordinate 12,315,196 of MTQE01000401.1, read as the reverse complement.
CTCAGAAATAAACAGCCCTTCATCAACCTGGTCCCGTCAAGATGTTTTGACCTATATAGTTCTCAACATGGATAGGCTGGTTTTGGTAGCTGCAGTCCCAAACCCATAGAGGATGACACACTCGTGAGGACTGATCTAAACCAATGAAACTGATGATACCTGTGAGAAGAGCTAGGAAGAAATGGTGCTATTGGAAGATAATCATGGGGAGCAGAAGATGTATCTACATAAAGACAAGAAATATATTGGGGAAAATAAAAAGAATAGGTGAGAGATGGGATAAACAGAAAATATTTCATGCATAAAAAGAAAGGCACAAAGATTCAGGGTAGAGAACAGGAGCGGAAACTCTTAGACTGCAGCTATTTGTAGTGGCGTTTGCAGTGGAAACACATCAGCTGTGGCCTCTGGGTTTTGTAGCACAAAAGCAGCACAAAGTCAGAAAGTTATTTGACCACCAATGCTAGATGGCTGCCTTCATATCTTGTGATGAAGTACCACACATATAGAACAACAGCTTGTATCAAATGCCTTCAATTCCCTGTTTCCTATGGACCAAGTATATCATTTGGGATCTGTGCCAGGCTGTTTCCTTGTTTGGGCACCATTCCACATTCTCCAGTTATATAATTTTAGTTAAACACCTACCTCTTATGTTCCTGAAACTCCCCCCCTCCCCCCC
>MTQE01000401.1:12255944-12286582 GCA_014337955.1 Aspidoscelis marmoratus | reverse complement strand
ATTGTAGACCCCTTTAATGGGGTCCACAGGAAATCCAGATTATAGGTCCCAATTTCCCTAATACAGGTGTGAACAAATCCGGTTCTAATGGGGTCTGCAGTGGAAATGGGGTCTTCCTGCTCTGAGCCTAATGGGTCCTTAATGGGTACTTGATGGTTACCTAGTGCTAGTGGAAAAAAAAACCCTATGTTATCTCCCCGAGTCTCCTTTACATGACTCTTTAGTTCTCCACCCTCTTGATTGTATCAATGCCACCTGCACTCTGATAGGATAATGTTCTGTCAATCAACAGTGGCAACAGGGTGGGTTTGGAGTTGGGTGGTGCCAATGGCAAACTCAGTGGTTACATGGGATACTGTTTGGGTAAGGGGACTGTGCCCCCGAGTAGGCACAGCTGAGGCACACTCCAACCAGCATGCAGCCCCACCCCCAACTGATTTTGTCCTAAACTGTTTTTGCCCTTAAAGCTGCTGACGTAATTCTGCTTTTCTGTAAAAGTTCCCTTTTTCTGAAATGAAACACTGTTTTCCTTGGACATTGCCAAGGGAAAATGGAGGCTACATTGTCCTTAGAACTGTATCATTTATACTTTTGCTCCACTCTTTCCTTTGCCCTCCTTCCTGTCAGTGCTTTTTCTGGTCATTTGAAAAAAAAAATTCCAGATTCTCCACAAAACCACTAGAGAGCAAATGGGAGAAAAAAAAAGATCCATTGCTTTACCAAGAACAGAACAGGGAAGGAGGGAGGATGCCCACTCCATTGTGTACCACCCACACATACAGGCATTGGAGGGAAGGGAAGGCAGGGTACAGTTCAGCCCCTTTAGTCTGGTTTGCCATGCTGAAAGGGACTGAGACCTGTGAAAAGACAGACTCCGGAAAGCACGAACAGAGGAGGGAAAGTTAATTTATTAATCAGACTGAGAAATAAAGATGTGAGCAGAGTGACTAGAGGACAGCCTGATGACAACTTAAAGTAAAGATGTGACCAAGAACTATTTAAAGTAATCTCATGCTGATGGTGTTCGCATGTTGCTGATTTTTGCCTACATCAGTGGCAAAAAGAAGTGGACCTGGAAGCTGATGGCAGCATGTGAAAACCATCACTAACAACCCAAGCTGGTCCCACAGAATGCCTGTGGGTGGTGCACAGCGAACAACCAACTGTATTGGTAGGCAGGAATGATCCATCTCCTACATCCACTGGGTGGATGGGTGGACCACATGGCCACACGAAGATCATATTGTGAACATGACCAGGATATTTTCCTCTCTGGCATCCTGACTGTGGAACAACTCTCCCAGGGAGATTTCCTGAAGAACCGTGGTATGTGTTTTCTTTCATGGACTAACAGTACCACTAAGAGAGATATCAGGCCTGGAGCCTTGAAAGGGGAGACAAGGTTAGGACCCCCTCTGGCACCTTATCTCCCCACTAATAAATGTTCACAAAAGAAGAAAGGAGATAGCATTCATTTTATATGTGTCCCATATTATGTTAACATAAGCCCTAGGTTAAGAGATACCTGAGACCTACATTTAGGCATCCAAATGTGGGTTACATGACATCGTAATGAGTAACGAGCACCCAACAGTCTCTATTGCTTTATTAGAACCAGATTTTGCAGTTTGCATGGAGGTTGTGACTAAATTTTGCAGCTGGTATCATTTCCATTTTCATCCTGTGATCTCCATCCTCCATATCCCCTTATATTCTGTATACTTTCATCTTTTTACAGCATAACCTCTGACGTTAATAACCTCTAGCTCATTGTTAATTGAACAGTGATGCAGAGGAGGCATTTGATTGCAACCATGCATTTTGCAACAGTTAACTTGCCACCATCTGCACAGGTGTGTTTGGGCAGCTATAGCTTTCTTCAGCACCGTCAAACTGAAAAGAAAAAGAGCTGTTAGGAAAAGCTTCTTATTCAGACATCCCCATCTGGTGGGGAAGGTTGAGTGATTCAACAGCCTAACACACACACACCATAAATACTGCAACCCCACCTGGCAAGATAATCTCATAATATGCTTTAGGGCACTAATGCTTTGTGTGTGTTTTTAGATGAACATTTTTGCCACACAGAGCTAGGTATAAAAAAATAAGTTTTTTAAATGGCTCCAAATGTGTGAAAAAATTGGGGGAGTGTGTGTGTATGCAAACCTTTGAGTAACTTATTGATCTAGATCAGAAACGTTAGGGGGGTATCTATAACGTATGAAGAAGTTGAATTTCTTCATACAAAAAGAATTTCCAGCCTTTCTTGGAATAAAATGTGGGTTATTGTGATGGAGGGATCTGATATTTTTAGCACAGGCTATACTTAGCCCTGCATTAAAGTTAATGAAGACAACTGCACATTAAGATGATCCTGAACATTTCTTCCCTTCTAATTAAAGCTGTAAACAAACAGTATATAGTCAATGATAGCAGAAGCAGCAAAGAGACCTCTTGCTGTAGGCCTCTATTTTTCATTTGTTTTACTGCTTATAGCAGAGTCAGGAAACAAGTCATGTCTGCACTTGGATTTGGTGAGGAATTGGCATCAGTGTCAAACCTCAGCATTCAGTCTTTGCATATGCTTATGTGCTGCTCAGTTGCACTCAGGATACCCGTCATGCATTGAAAATGTTCCACTATGTTAACAAGGTCTGATGGCAAAGTCAACTCAATATTCTAGCTGCCCTAACAGCTAGAAGTGATTGCATGGCACACAGACACTGTTGCCAGCCACCAGTGGGCATGATGCCACTCTGGAAGTTGGTGCATGTTAGCAGGACATGGGGAGTCCAGTCTGCTCTGACTTTGCTTCAATGCCTGTACATGGCATGTTTGCTTTCAACTTAACTTAAAAACTGAAGGTGTTGTTGTTGCTGCTGCTGCTGCTGACACACTGGCTGGCAGGACAATGTCAAGGGGAGGGACTGAACTGGCCCGATGACATTTTGGGGTGTTGTGCCTTGCCACCTCCTGGATTGGTACCATGCTGGCCTCCGTGGCGGACTTGCCCTGTGTACATCAGTGGCTGATTGCGCTGGCCTCTGCCATGGCAAGAGGGTGGCATGGTACTGAAGGAGGTATGTCCCATCAGGTGATGACATGCACCGGGCAGACCCTGCTGGCCACTGCCATATTGGATCAATCTCCCCACACACATACACATTGGTCTGCCAGCCAGTGCAACACAGAATATGTGACATGCCTGGTGGCAGCTAATCACACCTCCCAGGAAGCGGGACTCCCATAGTGAGCCAAACAAAGACCAAATGTTCTCACTGCCAGATGCTCCAGGTAAGTTTGGGGTGAATGCTGGGATAGGTATGGAGCACAATTTTGTGCTTTACATCTAATCCACAATTAGTACAGCTCTGCAGAGGGCAGGCACACTTCTAGGATGTAGCAGCCTAGTGAGCATGCATATGCTCCTCACCAGAGCTGTCCTCATTGCATCCCAGAGGCCTAAGTGCGAATTGGCCTAACTTTTTGACCAGTCATTGTGCAAACATGAACACACATCCTGCAGGGTTAGAATGAGCAAAGTCTACCAAAATTTCAAGGACTGTAAATGAACAGTGTATTAAGAAATAATACCTCAATATATTCAATATACAACAATATAAAACAAATATATATGACTTTTAAATATTGGATCAATCAAGTTCCATGCTGGTGGGTGTGGTGCTCTTTGCTCTTGTGGACCAGGCACTGTAATTCATTGATTCTCCTCCCAACAACATTTGGGTACCACCTGTCAACATGGTAGCTAACATGTAAAATAGGAAATAAGAAACATTTGAAGAATTTAGCAAGAACTTAGCTATGAAAACCAGGAGCAACGTGGACTAAGAGTGGCGTGAATAACAGGTGTGGTTCAAAGACAGAAGCAGGACCTGCATGGGGCCAAATCACAGTCTTCTGGGCATCTGTGGGGCAGGGTGGAAAATACTCCTGTACCCTTTTGGCTTCCAAGGTCCTGAAGGAAGGCAGTCTTTCAATAAGCCTGACTTAAGTATGATCTGACCACCCTCATCACCAGATTTAACCCAGTGCCACCATGTAAATGCACATGGTGGCCAGGGGTCAAATCTACTGCAGGGGACCAAAACTCTGTTAGCTTTTCCCATCAGCAGTTCTAGGTCCCTGGCAGTGATTCTGTGCTGTTGTTTTGTGAATGGTGGAAATGAAGGAGCCATTCCTCTGAGAATTCTTCAGATGGGGATAGGAAATAATCCTCAAATTTTTTGTGTGGGTGGTTGGGTACATTAATTCTCAGAAAAAAACCCTCTTCAATTGTACTAAATTTTGCAATACAATTAGTTCATATTGAAGGAGAAAGCAATGGGCTAAAAGATGAAGATTTGAAGAGATTTAGACATTTGCTGTTTCCTTTCAGCCAATTAAAATAATGTCATTCTGGAGCCAGAGCTGGAGCCACAATTTCTCATTATGTTTTTAAGCAGTAAAAATCAGATCCCTCCCCCCAATTATTATCCACAGAGTGCTGAATTTCCTCAACACTTGAGACAATTGCAGAAAAAAATCTGGAAATATAGGTTCAGTGACAGTTCATATTATCTTCGACAAGCCCACCTTTACTTTCCTCTCATAGCCACTGTTTGCAAAATGTTAGTATATATGCTATCCCAGTTTGGAACTTTTACTATTTTGTCTAATTTGGACATTAGCTTCTAATTTGTTCTGACTCCCTCCTAATTTTGTGGTCTTGGCCCATGCTAGAATCAGGTTCAAGGATTTGTTCAGAAATTAGCAGAAAAGCTCAGTGTGAGGGGATGGGGGTGGGAAGTAAATAGAAAACAAACACCAGTGCCTTGGGGATATTTTGTAACTTCAGGAGATACGAGAAGTCACCAGAAGGGCAAATTGTCACTTCAGAGGTCAGAAGAGTAATATACTAACTATGCCTAGTGAGGCAATAGTTAATACCTAAGATGCCATTCTAGGTATAGCTCTGAACCAGATTTGGATCATAACCAAAGCTGACAGAGCAGCTCTGGCCTGAAGTTGGCCATCTGTTGCAGGCTAATCTCAGTTGTTCTTGGGCTAAATGCTGCTCAAAATGTCCCTCTCTTAACTCCCTAGTGAGATTTTCTTTGTACTGTATTTTCTGGCATATAAGACTACTTTTTAACCCAGGAAAATCTTCTCAAAAGTCGGGGGTCGTCTTATACGCCAGGTGTTGTCTTCTTATACGGCGAGTATATCCCAAACTCTATATTTTAACTGGAAAGTTGGGGGTCGTCTTATACGCCCAGTCGTCTTATACGCCAGAAAATACGGGTACTTTTTTTTTACCCCTGGGATAACATAGCTGCTGACCACTAAGTGATGGAACCACCGTATTTAGCAAAATGGAACTTTTACCATATAAGCAATTTTGGGTGCAAGTTTAAACACAGTTTTAATCCCTTTATCTGCTGGTCCTTATTCTATATTATATCTCAGAATAGAGATTTGCCATCGACATGCTACTGTAGACTACAGCAAGGCACATGAAGAGCCTGCCATAGTCTGCCGTAGCACATGGATGGCAGATCCCCATTCTGGGATATAATCTGGAATAAGACCCAGCTCAGAAAGGGCCTTAATGATCCTTGGTATTGTTTTGGTATTGCAGAAGGAAGCAAGGTATTCTGACCAGTCACTAATGTGAGCATTGAATCCTGAAGGAAGGTGGTCTTTCAATAAGCCTTTGATTCCTCCTACAAACCAGCAACTTTTAAAAAGCTTTACTTCTTGCTAAGTTTTTTCAGAGCAAGTTGACAGTTTCCTGGAACTTTGGGGTTTTCTAGATAGAATTACACCACATGTATTTGCCCTTTAAGTTAAAAATTTCAGTTTACAGAGAGTTAATGGGTTCTGCAAGTTTTTTATTGAACTACTCATCTGTTACAATTGGGCAAAGGGGAATATCTCTATTAATTTTGTAATACATTCTCATAAGGGGGTAGAAATCTACCCCACACAAATTCAGTATCTTTTTGCACTATCTAGATGAAAGCTAACACTAACAAAAAAAAGTCCTGCTTGCCTCATTACTATCCATTGCAATGCTAAAAAGAAAAAGAAAAAAGGGAGAAATATGAAGAATGCTAACCAGGAAAGAACTGTGCTGGAACTTCTGTTATAAGTAACTGACAGGTCCAAGCCTGCCAGCTTTAGCATGTCTGTCATAAGCCACAGGATAATCTACAACAAGTAAAAGGTGCCATGAGAAAATATAATCATCCTGATCTCAGTTCTTAATCTGATTAAACTAGCCTAGTTTCAATCATGGTTCTGTTCCCTTTATCATATGCTCTTCTTTTTGGTTTCACATGTCTTGGAGCCCTGGCATAACAGAAGAGGGTTAGCAGGTCTCTTATGTGGAATTGCCATTAGAAATTCAGGTCAAGCCTCTTTCTATACACATGGATGTTGTTTTTTTGTAGAACTTGCTCCATTCAAAGAATGCATTGAGGTGGAGGCAAATGAGTTGGTTCCTGCATGTTATAAATATGCTGTTTTGACTGCTCTGATATTTTGGTGTGAGGGAAAGTCTCATATTATAAAAAGTCTGTTCTGGGAATTTGATGAGATCTTTGGCAGGATCTGTAGGTCAGGGATCTGCAATTGCTGAGTAGAAAAGGAACTTCAGTTCAGCTGATTCTGCCTGCTTTATGATCTACATCTGCTGAAATTCCCTCTCCTACAAAACTGTTAAAGATACCTCAACCTGAATTTCATACAGCAACTCTGCTCTTAGGCACTCCTCTGAATCAATCACAACTAAACAAGCTGACCAACTTCCCACACTCTTGAAATAGCCTCAGCTAGCCTGAAATGGTGTGTGCAGGCATAGGAAAATACAGTACTTATCATTGTAAAAAGTGACTAGCCTGTTCATTAACAATAAGCTTTGTGCAAAACTTCTTTGATGCTTGTGGTTTTAACACTGAGTGTTTCTGTGCTTACCTCCCTTGATCTGGATTTAAAAGATCTGGATCTTTGAAGTGGGGTCCTCGCTGAATTCGGTCCCTGAAGATCCAGATCTTGGCGAGGACCCCATGCATTCACACTGGCTGCCTAGCATCCGGTAGCAATGGGTGCTAAACAGGGACCCAGTGCGAACACTGAAGTGCCCATCCAGAAGATCAGTTTGAGCTGAAGGGGAAGGGCTGCTGGTGGTGCAGTACGATTGGCTAGCATGGGCGTCAGTCAAGGTGCACTTCCATCAACAGTGGGCGTGGCAGAGTGGCAGGGCTTCGTAGCTGCCTATGCAGCAACTACGAAGCCTCACACAGATTGCGTAGCTAATTTGTGTACTCCAGCTATAAAGGATGTGCAGGCCTACATAGATGTGAATGGTGGGGCGGAGCCGGAGCTGGAGCCACTCTGCTGCAAATGGCGGCTGCTAAGCCTCCCCCTGGACCCCATTGCCCCGGTCACAGTGCATATGTCTGTCCTCTGCTCCAGTCTTCACAGCTGAAGACCAGATTGAAGACACCATTAAAAGGATCTACCATAAATCTGGATTTAAGGGCCCAAAGACCCCTATAAATCTGGATTTCACTTTTGCTGGTGCAAACGAATGGGGTCCTAATGGGATCCTGTGTGTGAACAGGGCATGACAAATTGATACCAATTGGGTTCCTAATGAGGTCAAAATGGGGTCTTTGTTGCTAGTGCAGAAACACTCCTGAGAAACAGGCTAGGACCATATCTTGCTTGCTATGGCACTGTCTTTGTGAATTTTACTAATGAATGCATCTGGGTATTTGGCCTACGCCAAATCTCTGCACATGCATGGATTGTTATTTCAGCCTCCCAACAGTCAAAGTGGAAGATGCTATCCTGGCGGTTCCATACAGAGTAAATAAAATGCAGTGTTGCTAAAAAAAACCCGGCACCCAGTGCTCACTTTTCCAGAAATAGTTTCTAGCATTTTTTGGAGGGGAAATAATATGTGAGGGAACTCCACCACAGCAGTGCCATAATGGTCCTATATTCTCCCCATCTGGATGGGGTCGTAACTCAAATATCACAGCAGTATCACAGTGTTATAACACCTGACAATACCCACATAGCATTAGCATGCAAGTGGGCCTCCACGTTTCAGCGGTCTTTATGCTGCTATGAGGTGAGACAGGGGTGTCGCTCTGAAGACAGTAACTCAGTGGTAATACAAGCAGTCTGGAAAGCAGAGGGTCACCAGTTTGATCTCCAGCCTCTTCCAGGTTCTGTCCTGGATTTGTGACTGGCTTAAGGGCGGGAAGCAGAGAGTAGTAATAAACAGCAAATTCTCAGGGTGGAAAGAAGTAAAAAGTGGGGTCCCTCACGGCTCAGTATTGGGACCGATGTTTTTTAATTTATTCATCAATGATCTAGAAGAAGGAGTACATAGTAAAATAGCAAAATTCGCTGATGATACTAAATTATTTAGGGTAGTAAAATCCGAAAGAGATTGCCAAGAGCTCCAGAGGGATCTCTTAGTATTGGGTGGGTGGGCAACCAAGTGGCAAATGTGCTTTAATCTTAACAAGTGCAGAGTAATGCACATTGGGGCCAAGAATCCAAATTATGTCTATAAACTGATGGGGTCTGAGCTTTCTGCAACACACCAGGAAAGGGATCTCGGGGTTTTGGTGGACAGTTCCATGAAGGTGTCAACCCAGTGTGAGGCAACAGCGAAAAACGCTAACTCAGTGCTCGGAATAATTAGGAAGGGAATAGAAAATAAGTCAGCAAGCGTCATTTTGCCCCTTTATAAATCTATGGTGAGGCCACATTTGGAATATTGTGTACAATTCTGGTCACCAGACCTCAAAAAGGATATTGTGGAACTAGAGAAGGTGCAGAAAAGGGCAACCAGAATGATTAAGGGAGTAGAACACCTCCCTTACGAAACCAGGCTGCAACGTCTAGGCCTCTTCAGTCTGGAGAGACGGCATTTAAGAGGGGACCTGATTGAAGGATATAAAATTATGCATGGTATAGAAAAGGTGGATAGAGAAAATTTCTTTTCTCTATCACACAATACTAGAACCAGGAGGCACTCTATGAAGCTGATGGGTAGGAGAGTCAGGTCTGACAGGGGGAAGTATTTCTTCACCCAGAGGGTCATTGGCTTATGGAATGTGCTGCTGGAAGAGGTGGTGACACCTACCAGTTTAGATGGCTTTAAGGTAGGGTTAGACAAATTTATGGATGACAGATGTATTAATGCCTACTAGAACGAATGCCTAGGTGCATTTTTCAGGTGAGGGGGGGGGAAACAGGGTGCTTCTAAGGCCATTTGCTGGGATTCTAGAGCACGAATATGTTTGTCCTTGTCTCTGCTTAGGATGCCCATGAGCAGTCGGCAGGCCACTGTGTGCAACAGGATGCTGGACTAGATGGGCTGTGGCCTGATCCAGCAGGGCTTCTCTTATGTTCTTATGTTCCCAGAAGTAAACAATGGGAAACCCACTTCTGTATCTCTGCAAAGAGAACAGCATAGAAGTACCCATGCAGTCAACGAGGAGTTAATGACAACTTGGTGGTACACAACAACAAAAGGAGAGTTCAAGCCCGAATTCCAACATGCATACTCATACCATGCGAACAGTCATGGTGCTATGATGGTGGTGTGATACCGGAATCATGAAAAGGAGTCAGCATGGCCATCCACCCAATCCCAAGCATGTATTTGGGATGGGGGGGGGAGAGGTTTCAAAATGTCAATCTAAATCTATAATCCCAGCTTCTTTGTCTCTGTTACAGGATACTGGCACAGAGATCAGCTTTACAGGGTAGACATATGGTGAGCTTGGCCGAAAGAAGTTAATGGGACAAGGATGTTTTCTGGCTTTAGCCCCCAGATGCACTGGGTTCCATTAAGCTTGTATGTGTAACCAGTAATGTGATCAGAGGAAACACTCAGTGTGGCTTTTAAAACACAGACAAAAAGGGGAGTGAAGAGAGATGATTGCTTTGACTTAAACATCCCCCTCTTTGTTCTTCTTTCATTGCCTCCAGGTGCAAAGAAAGACAATTCCTCTCATTCCCAGACCCCATGGTTGTCTTTCTCCTTTTCTTTCCCTATGTCTCTGCTGATAGTCGTTGCCCTTCTTGTACCTTCTCATAAACTCATAGAGTGCATCTGGAGAGAAAGAGGATCCAGAAACTATTGTGATAGACTATACACGAGGGGGAACTGAGACACTTAAACAGAGGCTATGTCTGCACTTGGCTGTGTCTTGGACCTGCAAATGCCTGAACCCAGTATGGGCACACATGCTGTCAGGAGTCAGGGCATGCCCACATGCTTTTGTTGTTAGGTGAGAGCACCATGGCCTCTCTTCCCTGTTCCTGCTCCAGCAATTGCAGCAGATGGAGGCCCAAAAGGGCCTCACTGCACACTGAATTTCAGTGCCTTGTGACCAGGAAATGTGGAGCCTTTTAGTCCATGGTCACACCTTGCTGCAATAGTCCTTCTCATTAAGAAATAGGATTCAAAATGCACTAACTCCGACCACACCCAATAAGTGATAATCCTTCCTCAGTTCATCTTCAGTTTGGGTCGTTATGCTCATACCTTTCTGTTCCCATTCTGAGACTCATGAGACTTTTTTTAGATCTCTGCCCCACTTCACATGACAAATTCATGCAGTATCCACCCCCTATAATACGGTTCAGACACCTTGTCATCTTCCCCAATCACACCCAAAAAATGAAAATAGATTAACACTCTATAATTGAAGGGAGGAAAGTCCACAAATTAGATGGATAAGAATAAAAAGGTCTGAACAGTGGGATCTAAAGAGAGACTGAAGAAGGATTAAGGTGAAGGTGTGACCACACTTTTAGTGAGGGGCAGACAAGACTTGGGAGGGGGTTGAAACATTGGACTACCTGCTGAGCTTGTTTGTTTGTTTATTATCACACTCAGTCCATGTTTTGAGTCACAGTCTACATGGTAGAAAGGACCAGGAGCCCATTCTATCTTAGCTTCACTTGCTTTTATTCTTCACTTATCCATAATTGCATCCAACTTTAGTATGCAGTCTGTGGGGTAACAATGAATGGGATGATAAATCAATATAGATTTTTTTTTTCACCTGTTACTGAGACCACAAAAAAATAAAAAGCATAGAAGGCTTTAGATTGGTCTGATCCACTGGTAGTGATTTTAGTGCACATGGCAACAGCAGCCACTGTGGCATTGAGCAAAATGTCCCTCCATGGATGGCTGGTACTTTACAAACAAGAGTTCTCCTTTCTCTATAACCCTGGAATTTCCTCTGAAAAGGGAATGCATCCAGATCTTTCCGAAGAAGTTAGTCCTAACCAATAGCAAGGAGAAGAAGTAGAATTAGCTTTTACACCCCACTTTTCTCACCCTTTTTTTAGGGGACTCAAAGTGGCTGACAAACCTTCTGTTCTTCTCTCCACAACAGACACTCTGTGAGGTAGGTGGGGCTGTGAGAGCTCAGAAAGAGGTGTGACTAGCTTAAGGTCACCCAGCTGATGTCTACAAGATATGAGTCTGGGCACTCTAACCACAAGGCCAAGGCAATAATGGTTTCCACAACCAATATACCACTGCTCTGGTGGGCACAACATGAGAGATGGGGGAATCCTACGCACAGCAGAAGCCTGGCCATACTCAGTAATGGGTGCATACTCAATAATCTGAACCCTCTTCCTCTATGAGATGTGGCTTCAGACTACTTAAGGTAGCTTCAGAAGAGGCAAACTCAGTGCTTTTCACTTTTTGTATTCTGTGAGCATGTAGAATTAAGTTTACCTAGTCCATGTCCTGTAAAACTGGCCAGTTAAGGAGTGAGGCACTGCTGCTACCCCAGTTATGCTTGGGGCCTGTTGGTGCCTCCTGGAAGATTATCACACTGCACAGGGGACATCAGCCACTTCAATTGAACTATTCCTTTTTTAGGGACCTCAGGACAGGAGGGGAGAACATGTAAACACCATGCCCTGGGGTGCAGGCACCTGAAGCTCCGAGAGCCCCTGAAATAAATGAATGAAATTAATGTACTGCAGTGTACTTTCCATTTCTTTTGGGGCTGTGTAAAAGCTGGCAATTTTTGTGGATGTCAGATACCATCATACATCAGTTATTTTAAACTTGTATATAATACCTTACAGTTGTAATAATAGCTGCAAATAATATAAATATCAGAACTGTACATCTGCACACAGTAAAAGAAACTCAAAGCAGCTTAGAGGTGGCAGAATCCACACGCTAGTGCCTCATTCCACATTAAAGGCCAGAAAATGTACTTTCCACAATGCACCTTCTCCAACCTTTAGAGTCATCTGGGAATATTACTGTCCACACAGTATCACTTCTGAGTCCATTTTGAGATGCTTTTTAATGTGCACAGATGCAGCCGGCATAGTTATCATTAGAGTGACAGAATGATTCCCATCCTTCTCTCCCTTCCTCTTCATGGTACTCACGGTTTTGTAAGCACTTATGAGATACAGTCTGGCTGCCAACTACAGGAAAAATCTCATAGGTGTAGTCATATCCTTTGCAAAGTGATGCATTAAAGCTGGGAAACTGGTATGACAGAGCCTTAGCATTGCCACAGGATCCCTTGGCTATGCAACATCTGTGGCGGTAAGCCAGATTTCCCATAAGTCACATCAATCCCAAAAGGAAGATGTCATCCAGTGCTATTGCGTTTCAAGGCAAGTTCTCTGGCTTTAAAATAATTACACATTGTGTTCTCTGACAAATGGACACAAGGGCTGTGCCACTGCTGATGACTGATATGAAATATTTATGCCTTTAGAAGGAAAGCTTGGGATGTGTCTTAACATGTTCTTTATTCCAGGGGAAGGGCAGGAAAACTTATTCTAGTTTATTCAAGCAGCCTAAAGTCTGGAAATGGTTTAGGAGATGCCAAAGGGCCCGGATTATACAGATGTTCACTGTGTGAGTGGAAGTGAGAGACTATAAAAGCTGCCCCTGCTGTGTGCTTTGTTTAGATACACTGGGCAGAATATGAGCCTGGTTTCTTTGCTCCAGTGTACATCACTTCGCACTTGCTAAGACTGAAGCGCATTTGCCACTTCATTGCCCACTCACCCAGTGTCAAGAGATCACTCTGGAGCTGTTTACAATCACTTTAATTTTTTACTATCCTCAACAATTTAGTGTCATCAGCAAACTCTTGCCCCTACTCCTAGGTCATTCGTGAATACATTAAAAAGCATGAACCTTGGGGGACCCCACTTTTCAAATCTTTCCACTTTGAAAACTGGCCATTTATTATTACTTTCTGTTTTCTGTCCTTTAGCTGTTTGCCAGTCTAGGACAGGACCCGTCCTCTTATTCCATGACTGATAAGTTTATTCAGGGGCCTTTGATGAGGGCCTTTGTCTAAAACTGCCTGAAAATCCAAACAGGCAATGTCAGCTTGATCACCTTTATCCACAGTGTAGTCCAATTTTGTTCTCCTTGCATGTTGAGCTTTTTAGGGAAATGCAGGTGGCTGACAGGTTGATTTTAGCAATGTTATACAAGGTAATGGATACCTTTTCCACCCATGAATATACAGGAAAGAGACGACTGGTATAAACATGGTTGGTTCAAAGGATTACATTTTTTGCTCATCAGAAGAGACTAGAAGGATGATTGTTCTAATAATATTACTTGATGTAATGCATGATGTAAGCAATCAATACATAAACAGTATTTTAAAAAGCAATTTAATCTTAAATTTACCAAGGCATGGGCATCTGAACTTTTTTTAAAAAAAATCTTAAATTTATTTTACAGAACATGACCACATTTATTGGAAATGTTACAGTGATATGATCCCCCCCACCCAGCTTTAAAGCTTGAGTTCTTTGCATAGGCTAAGTCTGGCAATAGAAATTGCAGGGCTCTTGTGCTTTGAACATCCTTAATCGGTTTTCAGAACTGATGGATATTGGCATGACTGTGAAACTGTTTTGGACTATGTGCCCAGCCATAAATATGGCAGCCTAATTTAATTTCTTTAGAAGAAAGAATTGTACAAGTTCTATTTTTTCTCATTCCTAGTTCCATTCAGCCTCAAAAACTTTATGTGCTCATTCTTCCTGCTTAGCCACCCTGCCGTTGAAAAGACAGCACGTTTTGCCCCATATGCACAGGTGAAAAGTATCATTTTGGACTATATGACACAAACAGAAGCGAGTACTGAAGCTGCTCCAAACATAAATCACTTTGAACTGGTTTACAACTGCAGACACACCTATGGTTTAATCCAGCTTCAGTCCATCTTCGGAGTGACAGAGTATATCAACAAAGTGACTAATCATTTTCTTCCCACATTATCTAATCCAATGGTGAATCTTCTGAGTTAGATAATTCCAAAAGAAAACAACTCTTCACTTTGCCGATGTGTTATCTCACTCTGAAAGTGGTCTAAAACCAAATTAAAACTTAGGTGTGAATATAGCCTACCATGTGTCTTTTTTTGAAAATGGTGCTTGGAATTGGATCAATAAATCTCAGTGCATTTTCCACTACAGTGATGTTAATTCGTGCTATTTAAAAAAAATGATTTTACTGAATAATTAACAAACATAATTCAACAAATGGACTGCCATGACAAGAACAAAATGCAATATTAACATAATCAATGTGATACAGAATGTGACAAACTGATATCATTCCTCTTATAGGGAGGAAGAGTGAAAGAAGGAGGGCCTAGAGTGAAAGAGTTTGAGTTGAGACGCATGGTAGTGTAGAATGCCTCCAGAGAGCCCTCCAAGGTAGCACCAAGCACTTCATTCCTTGCTTTAGGGGTTTCCAGGCTGACTATTTCCAAGCTGAACCCAGTTCTAACAGCGGATTCCTAGAGCACTGCCAAAATGGGTCCTCTGTAGTATATTGCACCATGGAGGTGTGCTAACCACATACCTCTGTGATACAACATATTGGTCCTGGGTCAGTAGACCTCATGTTGAGGTCCACAGCTGCACTGGGATAGAGCCCCATTTTGGACATCTTCGGCTGTGTCCCCAAATGACTTATTTGCCTCTCTAGTTTCCCTCTACCGTCACTCTATTCAAGCGGACTTTAAAAGTGCCGTGCAATTCCGGAATAAGCGTCCGCATGAGGCTCAGCAAAATGTGCATTTAAAATGCACCTTCCGTCCCCACGGAAGCGTGTTTTACTTGCCTGCATCTTTTTCTCCCCGCCCCCTTTCTTGTTGATAGGGTGCTGGCAGGAAAGGGGAGGGACTGCGCTCTGTGCTGCCACAACCAGGAAGAAACCCCCAACAAGTTCCAAGGAAAAAATAGTCATCGGTTCTCTGTTCATCTCTCAGATCTCCACCCTCTGAAATGGCTTCCCATGCTGGCAAAGGCAGCGGCTGCAGCCATCAACAACGTGATCATTCGCTCATTCACTCTCAACACTTTCACAAATCACTGTCAAAATCCACCCGGCAGAGCAGCGGTGACTGTAGCAATCCACCACTTCACACCTGATAACAACTGCAACAGTGTTGCAATTCTGCGCTATTCTGGCTCTTTGAAAGTTCTGAGCTTTAGAAAGGGAAAGGAAGGGAAGCTGCTGCACTTCTGGGAGATGTGTGAATGTTTTATGGCTGTGTATGCAGGCAGCAATCCCCACCCCTTTTGCCACGGAGCGTCCCCATGGTAAATGCTGCCAGGAAAACCCGTGACTTCCAAAAGAGCACTGGAACTCTTCTTTAAAGTGCACTTTTTTGTCACGGATTTTCCTCCTTTTGTAGCACTGGAAGCTTGTTGAAAAGCCGGGCATGGGGGCGCTCAGAGGCAAAATAAGATTTTTAGAGGGCTTTAAATTGTTTGGGGACAGGGCCCTAGTCCTGTGCATGCTTCATCCAATGGAGACAAAGCATTGCAGGGAGCTACCCTAGTCTATACTAGCATGTGGATAGCAGCCTCATATTTCAGAATTTGTTTCGGATTAACCCTTATGTGGAAATGGTTATAGCATAAACATTGTAGCCTTGGGAGAGCAAATATAAACATTACTTGGGAGAAGAGCACCCGTTTCACGCCCTCAGAGAAGATGGATGTTTCTGGATTACCCCAAGTTGGAATGTACAGCAATAATACGCCGGTTGGCAGAGGTATCATGGAAGAATGGCAAGTGTGGGGGTAAGGTCAATATTTTGAGCTCCTTGGACTATGGGATCCAAATTGCTAAACTTGTATCAGTTTTGTTGCTTCCTTGCATTATATATAGATGAGCAGAAATTTGTTCATTAGTGGCATAATCTCAGAATTACACAACCCAACTGTCTTTAGCAAATATGTCTGATTGTTTCAAAAATTGCACCATTACATACTTAGTGGCTATTTCCATAATTTTAACTCAAATAGGAACATAAGACTGGATATAGGTTTGTCTCTAGGTCATGACCACCACATGTGTATATAAATACCCTGTACCTGGCAGCCATGACAGCTTGCTGAGCACAGATCTCTACAGCTGAGATATGGTACCAATGATGGAATGTTTTTAATAAAAGTTTTTAAAGATTTTGTGAGATGGGACACAAATACATATTAGTTATTCTTTCCCACTCTTCAATGAAATGTAAGTCCCCTAGATCCAATTCTTAGGCTACCTCAGTTCCTGAGGAAATAGAACAGGCAGAGTTAAGAATGATTCTGTAGGTAGTTGAAGCTACATCTTTGTTTTTTTATAATATTTGAGCTATCAGAGATTCAAGCAGGGTAACTTGCAGGAATACCCCACATTGGATGCTGCCACAGCAATCTGGAAGCTCTATGAGCCCTCCCTGGCCATTCCTGCTGTGCCCACAGGCACTAGAATGGACATCTAAGTACATCATTCAGGCTGTGGGGACAAGCAGGATGCCTCTAAGGCCATTTGCTGGGATTCAAGAGTAGGTGAAGGTTTGCCCTTGTCTCTGCTTGAGATGCCCATAAGCAATTGGTGGGCCACTGTGTGAGACAGGATGTTGGACTAGATGGGCTGTGGCCTGATCCAGCAGGGCTCCTCTTATGTTTTTATGTTCACCATAAATGATCTCTGTGGGAGTTTTGCTCAACATCTAGAAATACAGAAATCTAAGCATGGTAAGAAATTGTTTCAGGGCTGATAGTTGCAGAAGTTAAGTTAATTTTTGAGCCAGAGTAGGAGATACTATAATCCAGTCTAGACTAAGAGATGTGACAAGCAGAGAGGAAAGAGAATTCTTGGCAAGTGGGGTGCAGAAGCCAGAAAGAGTCACTGTGAGGTGAAATTTATCAAATAGAGATTGTACCTGCCCGGAGACCTTTGGGTATGGGGCGGGATAGAAATGGAAATAAATAAATAAATTATAGGGTGTTTGGTTGTACTAGGCTGGATATGAAGAATTTTCCAGTTGAGGTATACTAATGATGTTACGATCTCCAACAAGGTCATCTCTGAAGCAAAACTCATTAGTTTCTGTAAGTTGCTGTGAAGGAAGTTTAACTGACATGTGTCGGGGGTATAGGTTGTTGCAGGAGTAAGTTACTTGTTGAAGAGGGTTCTTGAGATGAACAGAAAGCAACACTTCAAGGTATGAGGAACCAGAAAAGAGGGTGCTGTTATAGTTAGTGGGAGCTCCATGACTGGTGGGTTTCATGTAGAAAAATGAAGTGGGGTTCTCTCTGCATAGGAAATTCTCATCTTCAATCCCTTCACTTTCTTTTTCTCTTGTCTCTTCATAACCATGGAGATTTGAATAAGTTACTGGAGGCTGTGTACAAAGTATTCAAGAGTCATATTAACCCTTAGGGAAGCCTTAGAAACATTGTAACTACTTTGCCTTCAGTGAATTATTCAAGTCTCTGGTTTTCATTACTTAGAAAAACTTATACCTGGACATACCAGTGAGCCACTTTGGTCTTGGGGTTAGAGTGCCAGACTCATATCTCGTAGTCATGAGGTTTTATTCTGCACTCCTTCACGAAGCCATCTGGGTGACCTTCGGCTAGTCACAGTTCTCTTCTGACTTCTCACTGCCCTACCTACCTCACAGGGTGTGCTGTTGTGGGAAGAAGAACAGAAAGTTTTGTCAGCTGCTTTGGGCCCCCTTAAATGGGTGAGAAAAGTGGGGTCTAAAATCCAACTCTCCTCCTCCTTCTACCGAGACTTTTATATAACAGTACCTTTGGATTTTCGTATTTCCTACACTGGGTCAGGGCTCTGTGTCTGTACAGTGGCAGCGTGGGTGCCCATTTTGTGGGAAGGAGGGTTCTGAGGGCACTAAGTGCCCTTGGAGGAGACCCTCTTCTAGCAGGCACCAAAAGCATCTAGGGCTTCCCCAGGGCTTCCTTTGTGCGCCATCCACCACCGATAGTGATACAGTATAAGGGGACTTCATTTATACCACCTTGTGTTCCTGGAAGGAAAAATGGAATACAAAGGATCTTTTCATCACAAAGAGGGTCAGGGCAAGAGGCTCTGGACTTGCTTAAGGAAAGGGGAATTTGGTTATTATTGGTATAGAAAAGAAAAAGACAAAATTTGAACAGAATCAAACCGTAGTATTAGCCAGTCACAATACTCAGCAAAAGCCAAAACATTTGACTAATAATATATTTCAGTTCTATTTATGTTTGTTCTACTGTGTGCTCCTTTTCTGCTGAATTCTCTCTCCTTCTCATATGTACTGTATATAAACAAGGATGACATACAAACAATTTTATCATTATAAATCAATTTATAAAGAAAAAGGTTGGTGGGTGGCTTAGGCTACATTCCTGTAAAGAAAAAAAGCGGGGAGAATTGTCTGACAGAAAAACCGACTACCTTTAAGGTAACAGTGGGGAGAGGACAGTAGACAGGTGACTAAAAGCATGCAGAATAAGAAGACTGTTTTTAATCTCATTTTCACAGCTCTCTGACTTGTGTGCGTTTTTGAGGGTAACTTTCTGCATAGCTTTAATTCCTTATTATATGAGACACCCCAAATTTTGGATTACTCTCCAGAAAATATATGAAAGGGTTTTTAAAAAACAATCTCTTGGAACAATGATGCCTTCCTCGGTGTCATTTGTATAATCTTTATTTTCACTATGTTAATAGGAGAAGGCTTGACTGACTGACAGTACGCTTTGTTGGGGGCTCTCAGAACTTACAAATTTTCTTCAATACTGTTTCCTTTCCTACATACATCCTACCATCCACTGCCTTTACCACTCTTCCCCTTTTCCGTCTATCACTTTATTGCCTATATGCTGACAGAATGGACAAGGCAAAGGATTTAGCAGTGATTCAGCAGTGACCAGGAAGGCCTTTTTATCATGAGGACAGATATTTGCACTTTCAGCTACCGAAAAGGTACGTGAAAGAAACCTATGCCTCAAAGGTTCCTCACAGAAACTGGAGGACTTTTACTTGCTGGTGGTGTGCTTCTGAGTGTCCAAAAAAGTAACTATGAAACTAGGACTGCATAACTAATATTGTGAGTAAAACTCACTGTACAAATCAAACTTCTGTCTGCATTCACAGTATTGTAGTGACCACTGATGGGAAGCAATAACTGTAGCTATAGTGAATAGAGTCTGTGGGGCCAATACACCTTGGCCCCTGAAGCTTCTTGAATTCTGAAGTGGGCTTTGCATATTGTTGAGTTTGTAGGAATTTATGTTAAAGATGATTCTTCTAAGAGAGAAAGAGAAAAACCCCTCTTCTCCCTTACTTCCCCCTCCCCACTTTAGCATGTGTGTGCTTGTGTGCGCACACACACACACACTCTTCAGTTACATTCCAGCAGGTAACGGAAACCAGAGAGCAATGCTGATTGGCTTTCCTAAGATCATGTGATGTCCCAGTGCTTTATTCCACCACCCTCACCAACAAATGAAAGGCACATTGTTAAGTCACAACAGGAAGAACATGAAATATGTACACCTTAAAGGTGTGCATCTGCCCTTCAGCTCTCAGACATCAAAGTGCAGAGCCAGGACAATCACACTGATCATATAAAAACAGTAATAGTCCAAGAGCACGCTTGTCCTGCTGTGAGGAATGCAGAAGAAATGGGAGGGAGGAGGGAAAATTTCCCTTCCCTGAATGGCAAAGCAATCCTTGTGATAAAATAATCTCCTGGACTTTTCTAATAATATGATCCTTGCGAGCTCTTGCTATGCTTTCAGTCTCTTGGTGTCTCCTCAATCTTTCTGAAACTTGACCAAAATATGATGAGAACTTGGCTCCCTCAGCCCAGCCCCAGTTCCAGCTTGCATAGAGCTTCCCCTATGGCCCTGTTGGGCTCCCTTACCTGCAATGAAGCGTCCTTCTGGCTACCATGATGGGCAGCAGCAGAACCTTTCCTCTCCATCCACCTCAGCCTGCATCTCACAACAACTGGGTTTCACGTCTTTCTCTCTCCCTCCTAGCTGCCTGAACAGGAACAGAGGAAGGAAGGGGGAAAGGGGGGGAAAGGGGGAGGGAGGGGAGTGTGGAGTTGAAACTTTAATAGCACAGAGCCCCTTTTGTTTCACAGCATATGGTATATTTCGTACATACTGAAGGCATTAGCCACCTATATTTTTTAAGAGCTTACTTCAAACATATACACACACAGCCCATGCCCAGCTCTCTGAAAACACATTCTGGGAAAGGCTGAGAGCCCTTCAAAATCCAAACAGAAAAAACAGCCAACACTGAGGAGAGGCTTTCAAGCCTGACCAGTTTCTTTTTAAATTCTAGTGTTGCATGTATGGAGTTTTATATACAAGTCTCTGAGTTCAGCCGATGTTAGTCAAGTTAATTTGCTGCTTATCAGGCTAAAATTAAGTCCCAAACACTTTCACACTGAAGACATTCACTGGAAATTTTTGGTCTCATCTGGGGCTGAAGGGAAACCGCCATGTGCTCCATAGTTGCCGCTCCTCACTTTTGTTCTCTTCAGCCACCACATCTGACACTGTTTCAATCATCTGCATTATCTCCCAAACCTTAATGAACTGGTGGTGGTGGAGAGAGGCGTCAAATGAATTTTGGAGCACACAAGCTCCAAACCACATGGGACACGATGCAGTGGCAAAGATAAGAGACTCACACATCTGGAAATGGTTTAGAAATACATAAATATTTATCTTGAGTCCCAAACCCATGCAAATTCTGCCCTACTCTACTCTGGCCAAAAAACCACTTTGAAAGAGCCCAGTCTAGAGAAACATATGGTGATTTTTCTCACAGCCCTATTAAATAAAAAGTCATGGGGAGGAGAACACTTCTCTAATACTGTAATGCTGCAGATTATTCAGTTCTAGGATATATACAGTAAAAATAATGTTGTTGATTCTTGAAAAATAAAATCCGGATAACTGAAACCAGGTGACTTCCTAAGTTGAGTACCGCACCTGAACTTCAAACTGTCTAACCCAGGACTGCTGAACTACAGCTCTTCAAAGGTTCTTGAAGTAAAACTCCCATCATTCTGTGTCAATCAGACATGCAATGGATATTGTGGGTTGCATTTCAGGTCTCCTAGCTTAACCTGTTCCTAGGGGAAAGTCCAAAGATGAAAGGCCTTTTTTCATTCATACTTAGGGTAAAGCTTATGCAAATTTTTCACCATGTTCCTAGGCATCCATAGCAGTTTGGACACTGCCCATTTGATATCCTCATTTCCTCTTGTGCACTTCATACAAAATCACCACAGTTTACATTACATCCACAAGTCTATCCTGAAAATGTCCACAACCTAGTAATAAGGGGAATTTTGTGATGAAGTCACCTACAAAGAGTAATAAACCCATGACAAACAACTCAAAAAAAGCAACAAAAATAACATTTTAAAAAGATGATAGTTATGCTTGTTGACATATGAATCTATAGCAGATAATTCAAATTCCACAGACAAAATGTCCTCTTTAAAAAAAAAAAAGCCACCTAAAAGTAAAGGCTAATATAAAGACATTGCCCTAGCCCATTGGTCCTCAACCTGGGGGTCGGGACCCCTTTGGGGGTCGAATTACCCTTTCAGAGGGGTCGCGACGAGCCTCCCGCTGCCCTTCCCTCCCACCTCCCAGCTGCTCTGCCCCTGTAGTTGGGAGTCTCCACAACATGAGGAACTCCATTAAGGGGTCACGACATTAGGAAGGTTGAGAACCACTGCCCTAGCCTTTGACTGTAGAAACAGCCTCCTCTTCCCATTAAGGCATTTTATTGTGGCTTTTAATCAGTTCAATTTAATTTAATTTTTTATTAGTTTCATTGTGAGCAGCCCTGAGACCCTTGGGCATGTGGCAGGATAGAAATACAAATAAATACATAAGGGAGATAGAATATTTCCCTCAGCTCATCATGAGCCTCATACACACGCTGTATGGAGATGTTTTCACCAAAACACTGCCTTTAGCCCCTCTCCACCTCTATGGAGACATACCCATAATTTCATGCCTTCTAAATGTTACTACCCAGGTAAATATCATGTTCATCTGACTAATATCTGAGTATACCCCTGTACTGCTTTTTTGTCCTCCACAAGATTAGTGCAAAGATCTGGATGAAAAGTGCAGTCATTGTTCCAGGGTCTATATGAATTTGGGTGAAAGAGTGAGTTGTCCACAGTTTAGGACTGCAGCTAATTATGAAGGGCAATAAATCTGTCATACAACTGATGTCCACATGCTGTGCGTACCAGCCAGGTTGCATGGCAAATTGATGCTTTATCCAATGTTTATCCAGTCGCACTCTGATTTAAAAATTTAAAAGCTGTCTGTAAAAAGGTTTTATGGTTCTTCAGTGCTCATAAAGCTGTGGTGCTTTAAAAATAGGGGGGAGACCTCCTTATTATTAAGGGCCACCAAAAGCAAATTTGCTGCAGATCTGGGGAGCCAATAAGACTTGGATCATTGGCCAGACCTCTCAATGGTGATACTCCACAAAGGAAACCACTTGCTCACTCCTTTGCACACAAATGTCAGTCTTTTCTCTCCTGAGCTATTAAGGACCCTAACTGAGTGTGGACCCTTAACCCAGATTAAAAGCTCATATAGTAACCACCTGGGCCTGTTAGATCCGCACATTAGTGCAGATCTAGTTTGCCAGCCCCCTCCTCCTCCTCCTCCTCCTCCTCCTCCTCCTCCTCCTCTTCTTCTCCCCAGCAGGGCCCTTTCCGAGCAGCCCAGGGCAGCGGCGGCAGCGGCGACGGCGGCAAGAACAGCCTGGTGAAGCCACCCTACGTCTGGCCCCTCCGTTCCTTTTTCTCCCCTTTCCGTTCGCCCGGCAGATCCTCCATGCGCCTTTTCTTCCCCTTTGGCACATTCAGTGGCTATTAAAAAAATAAAATAAATTCAAGACACATGGAGAAAAGCTTCCCGAGGGATCCCTCCTCCCTGATCGATGCCTTAAAGGGTCCCCTTTTAATTAAAAAAAGGGGGTGATTGAGGGTCCCTTTGAGAATAAAGAGAAGCCCCTTTAGAGAAAGCGCAGGTAAGATTAAATAGAAACCTCTTCTCCCCTTTTGCCTCTCCGCACCCAGAGAACAGGTGCCTCTGCACCCAAGGATCGGGCACCTTTCTTGCCCCTACACACACACACACACACACACACACACACACACCGAGTTTCCACCTTGCAAGCCTGAACTTCTTGGACCAGCCTTCACACAGCAGCGCTACAGTGTAGCAAGGGAACAACCTCACTCCTGATTAACGATGTTGCGAATTTGCGCAATTTTCAGAAGTTCTGACCTTTAGAAAGTGAAAGGAAGGGAAGCAGCTAAGATTCTGTATTAATGTTTAAAAGAATGGGGCTTTACTTGCTGCTGCTGCTGCTGTGTGCCCTGAGCAATGAAAAAGCCCCTTGGTCCCCTCCAGCCCAGCTTCTTGGCGCGAGGGAAGCATGGGTGGGAAAGGGGTATCCAGACTTCTTTCATGGGGGTGATGAGGGAAGAGCACAAAGCTGGAAGAAAAGGGGGAGGGAAAGGTGGTGCAGAGGAAAGGAGGCGGAGAGCTGCACAGCCATGAGGGTGGGAGGAAGCAGACAGAATTTTACAGAGTTTAGTGCAGGATCGCTACAGCTGATCAGAACAAAGAGGCAAAAAAGGCATGGATGAGAGTGGGAGCAGGCAGGCTTTCATGACAGCTATAAAATCAGACACTTTTGCTACATTCCCCCCCCCACACACACACATGTCTTGTTAAATTTCCCTTCTGATACATCTGGTTCATTTTTCACCTTCCCTGCCCCTTTCAACCATCCCCATCAGCCCGGGGAGAGGTCTGATCTCTGTTACTTTGAGGGGCTGATCCTGGGAGGGAACAGCAATCAGAGAGAGGTGGTGGGCACCATGACTGGCAATGGGTAGGGAGGACAGGATTGCCGTGGGGACTCTGAGGATTGAATCCGAGATAAGGGTGCCATCCGGATGCCCTTGGGATGCGGATGAATCGGATCAAGTTGAAAGCTGTGGAGACAGTTTTGACCCGGTTCAATTATTTCAGTTTCGGGGAAACGACATAAGGCATCCCGTGAAGACGCGCTCTTCATAAATGCTTAGTTTGATAGTGACTATAGAAAGCCCCCCCCCTCAGAGAAATCAATTTAGAAGAAAAAGAAGAGTTGGCTTTTCTACCCTGCTTTTCTCACCCATTTAAAAGGACTCAAAGTGGCTGACAAAGCTTTCTATTCTTTTCCCCACAACAGATATCCTGGGAGGTAGGGCTGTGAGAACTCAGAAGAGAGCTGTGACTAGCGCAAGGTCACCCAGCTGGCTTCATAGAGAAGGGTGGAATCAAACCCGGTATTCCCAGATAAGAGTTAGGCTCCTTAACCACTAGACCAAACTGACTCGACCAAACCACTGCCAAATTTACTGCTGACAAAATAGTTGGGGCTCAAGCTGGAGATCTGTCTCTTTTGCTAGGCCTCTGAGATTACATCTGTTGGATATAATTTTATATAGATCCTTATAATCGTCCCTTGTAGAGATATGCACGAATATTCGTAACATTCAAAATTCAGCTGAATTTGGCCAAATTCCAACATTCAAACTCGAATCAAATGTTATGATATTCGTATGCTAACATTTGGAAGAATACGAATGTTTCAGGATATTTGTACGAATAGTTTGGACATTTGTTAAACTAGGGAAATGTATTGGATATGTATTTATTACTATCAGATACGTATCCATTCGTATCAGATACGTATTTGTTCATATCAGAGTTTCAATGGCTCAGGGTTTCAATGTGGTTAACAAATCAAATGTTCGTACGAATACATAAAAATAGATTTGTACTGAATAGAATTTTACCATATTCGAATGCAATCTATTTGCACGAATACGGATTTTCAAACATTTGATTTGTTCCAAATTGAATGCCAAAAAAAGATTCGTGTATATCCCTAATCCCTTGTTATTTGTGAGGGTTCTGTTCTGGTAAAACCTCAGTGATCTAGAAAATGGCAATATTTCTGGTCCCTTCAGTTTGGGGGACAGGACTATGGAAAGATGCTATTTTCAGGGACTAAACTGTGGGCATTTGTGTTATCCTTGTCAATTAAGGGGAGTGCCACAATTACTCCCTTATAAATAAGCAAATCTCAGATCACTTAATTCTGTACAGCCTAGCAGCCTTCTTCAGATCAATTACTTTGGCCAGAGTGAGAAGCACCACAGCCACAGTGAAAGGTGTTTGGGATCAAGTGCCTCCATGGAAGTGCCCTCCCCACTATTTTCCAGGCCTTTCCACATATACACATCAAGTAGGCAAATGCTGGCTGAGGAACTGGTGGCCAAGGAGCTTGCTCCCAGGTGCTTCAGGTGGGCCTCATGCTCTCTAGGAGGCCCCCATGCCAACTGTTTGGCCAAAATTTCAGAAGACAAACACATTCTGCAACCCTACTCCCATGTAACTGATGGCAGATCTACACCAGTTAGAGTCCTGCTCAAAGAGATTATCTGAGAAGCTCAGAGCTATATCTCTTTCCACCACCTTCCCACATCTTCAGTGACTTTAAGGTAAGACAGCTCCATCCTGCCATAAGAGGCTTCATTTGGAAGAAGGCGGTACTCACAGCCTCATCAGCAGAGAGCAAAAGCATATGAAGGTGCACACTTTGTTGGGTTCTGCCTTTACAGTTCCCCCATCATCTCCCTACATTTCCAAAAGCAAAGCCATTCTGGACTGGGAAGAAGGGAGTAAAAGCTTGGTGGAGCTGCAAAATATTGCACCATGGCAAGCAAGTTCAAACATACTCCAAGCCTTGAATCCAGATACTTTTCGAGGTGTATTCATCTCATAAGCAGGTCTCTGTGATGGATGCTTTGTGAAGCTACAGTTTTCTGAGGTCAAAATAACAAGCACAAGCAGAAAGCAGCACAAAGAATACATAGAAAAACATGAGTTGGTCCCAGACAATGCCAAAGGAAACTTGTTCATCACTTGTCAGTGGTAGAATTTACTGTCTGAGAAGGACAAGCTGTTACTGTGCTTTATATCATGGCCAGTGACTACATGCAGATCAAATAAAGGTACAATTCATATGCAACAATGCAGACTGATGTTTAAAGTTACTGGTGTTTTAAGTAGCTGATATAAAGAGATGTGATTACTACTTAGCAGGGTTTTTTTTCTTTGTATGTCTGGCTGACAAATTTTAATAGCATTCCAAGTGTAATGTATACACAGCACTTCAGAGATCTTCTGCAAGTGTTCTGAGAACTAATGATCATATACATGGCTCAGAGTTTCAATGTGGTTAACAAATGAAAAAGCGCTGGGTGGTCTTTTACTCAAGTCTTACTCATACATATTGCACTGTGATCATGTCATTCCGGAAAGATGGTTGTCTTTGATTAGGACAGCCTTGATCTTTAATCATTGCTGCGGGTCTGAAATGAAGTAGATTGACAAGGTGGAAATGAAAAGCCTTGTTACCAAACATTGTGCAGGACAGAACTAAAAACAACCACATGGAACTTATTTTTTTAAAAGCAACCAGAACTGAAAACGTATTTGAAAATACTCTGCTAAAACAAGTTGTGCTCAGCACAGCCCTTCCTATGGACCTTATGGTACAGTCTGAAAGTAAATAAAATGAAACTATTTTTATAGGAGGAATGAAGAATCTGTGAAGAATCATGGCCATGGATGGTGAGGATGGAAAAGTAGAGGGATAAGACTTCTCCATTCCTGTTTTGGGTTTGGTTAATGCTGAGAAAGGAGATCACCTGGAAACAGAAGCAAAAGAACAACAGAACTTCCTGAGCCACCAATAAAAATATATATGCTCCACTCGGTGTGGTCACACTTAAGGTTTAATCCAGCTTCAGCCCACTTTCAGAGTGGCAAGCTGTTTTCTTTCAGTGTTAAGTAACTCAGAAAATTCCCTTTTGGGATAGATAACATGGAAAGGAAATTATTGGACTGAGGGTGGACTGAAGTTGGATTAAACCTTAGGTGTGACCATGGCCTATGCCACCAAAGGTTCTCCTGCACCCCTGCCTCCACTGGCCTGCCCCATGTATGTTGGAGCTTCCACACAGCTTGGGGATCGTGTCCATGTAGACTGCTGCTATGGATCCCTTCCAACTGTGGCCAGAACCACCATAGTGCTGCTGTATTGATAGCTGTGCATGCGGCTCCTGGCGCCCTGAAAAACCCTCCCAACTATGGCATGCCTTGTAATTTTTTTAATAACTCATGCAGTGTAGTTCTTTGTTTATTTTTCTATGTAGTACTTTAACTGACAAACTGTTTTCTTTAAAAAAGCAAACTCCAGTCGTTAGCATCAAAAGATTAACGTGCACAGGGAAGGAAAATTCCAGGCATCGCTACAATAATGATCCCAATGTTTGTCTGTTTAAAATTTAAAATCCCATAATAGCTTAACCTCAGACAATTTTTCTGGGCTTATGTTCCCACCAAGACTTTTTCCAGTAGGGAAGTTGTAATTTCTGCATAATCCCAATAGCTGCAACTTGGGAGACCTGATCTATCTTCAGCTCAAATGTAGAAGGCAAATATATGGAATGTAAAGAGGATAGGGCAAATGCTGCTCTTCTCTTCTCCATTTCTCCTTCTCTTTCCCCTTTCAGCTCTATAAGCTAAAAAGCATTTCCCCCTTCCTAGTTAAAAAACACTTGCCACACTAAGGCCGTGTCTTCACGGCAACCGTATCTCGCATTTAAAATGTTTTGAATCCTCGGAGTCCAGACGGCAGTTTGGCTTAACACCATTTCCCCGTGTTAAACCACCCCAAAGCGTGATGAATCTCAATCCTGATTTCAACAGGTCTCACTCCAGTTCGTGCGCTTGAAACGTTTTACATTTTTTACCGTGGGAACCCTTCCATGTTAAGGGATGAGAGTTTCCCTCCCCCAATAGTTTGCTTCCAAAGCAAGCTGTAAAAGCAGCAGCAGCCCGAATAGCAATCCAAGCAATCCACTGTAGCAAACAAGCAATTCACACCTGATAACCATCTTGCTATTGAAAGTGCTGACCTTCTAAAAAGGGAAAAGAAACAAAAGCAACTGCCTTTTGGAGAGATGTATGACGGACGAAAGGGGCTTGACTTGCCGCCGCTGCTGCGCGCCCTGAGCAATCGGGAGAGGAGGGAAAAGAATCGCTGCCTGCCTGGTGCCGTTTTTCCTCCATCCATGGAAGCGGCAGCCACCCAGCTAGGCTCTGTGAAGGGGTCTGTTATGGGTGGTACGTTCACGCCAGGAGGAAGAGGACAGGGCAGCCCCGAAAAGCGGCTTTTAAAAGGTAGCCACTGGAGTCCCCCCTTGAGTCATGTACGTCCTCAGAATCCGGATTGAACGCGATTAAGCTGAAATTAATGGGAACAGGCAAATTCACGTTTGCATCCGGTTCTGTTATCTCGGTTTAGGGAAAGCGAAATATGGTTGCCATAAAGACACGGCCTAAATGCTGCAAATGTGCAAAGTACTGTTAGTCAGTGTTGGAGATAATTTTTCAGTGCTGGTGAGAGGAAATCCAGATTTCCTTTCCAGAACCTTTTAAGGTAGCCTCCAGATGGGGGAATATAGTGACATTGTGGTGCTAATATTATGGGGTAGCCTCATATATCTGAGGCAACCTCACCATACCCCACTATGCCCCCCCCCTAAAATCTGTGGAAAACTGTTGCTGGAAAACCCAACACTGGTTGTAGGTTTTCTAGCAATAGTGCTTTTTACTCAGCTTATGGATGGAGCCTGTCATGGATGTTGAAAACATGGAAGGACAGCACCTGCTATGTCGCTGTCAAGTTAGGAAGAGACAGTAGCAGTGGATCAACATCCTGTGTTATCCCTTTCTAGTGGGCTATTCAGCCGCCATCTGGAGGTGGCCTAAGTTCTATCTGGATGGCCGTGGTCGCACCTTAGGTTTTACGAGGACTGGGGCTATTTTAAGATCTCCGAGACCAGATGGTAACCAGTGTGTTTCTGGTTTTTCTGAAGACTTTCCTGGCTGGAATGAGACTATTCTGTACTTCAGTAATCTTAGGACTGAGTCTTTTTCAGTCAGAAACAAACCCAGGGCCAGGCAAAGGCCTACTGCACTGCTACTTTCACACCAATATGAAACCTTGCCTGGTAAGAGGTAAGCTTCAATGTGGTGGTGGTGGGGCTCTAACCTGGTTAACTTTAAGAAAGAATTAGATAAATTCATGGAGGACAGGTGTATCAATTGCTACTAGAATGGATGCTTAGGCACTTTGCCCAGGATGGAGAGACAGGCAAGATACTTCTAAAGGCCATTTGAGGGGATTTGAAAGCGGGTGAAGGTATTGCCTTTGTCTTCTGCTTGAGATGCCCATAAGCAATTGGTGGGCCACTGTATGAGACAGGATGCTGAACTAGATGCACTCTGGCTTGATCCAGCAGGAGATCCTCTTAGGTTCTTATGTTCACCTTTTTTTGTCTAGATGTGGTGTTTATGTATGCTGTAATACCATTAGAACAGGGGTAGATTTCCACAATTTATTTACATTTTAGCAAGGCAGAAATTGGTTAGCTGCTAAGGTAAACATTGGAATGACATATAAGCATACTTGGCAATAGATGTGATTGTCTAGGAAATTTGTCAGCAGGGTTTCCTTCTTTACAGTAGTCAGAGGTGACTACAGACAAGCTTGGGTTTAGTTACAATAAGAGAAGAGTTCTCAGGATACCAGGATAGACTAAGAGCAATTCAAAGACACTTGTGGATTCTTAGATCCTTGGCTTTGCCTGCATTTGTGGAAGTCTGCATGGCTGTCAGGAAAAGTCTGGTCAGCTCAGGTCTGCAGTGGGAATTGTGAGAAAATGATAGAATGTGAGGAAATGGTGGGGTGTATGCTTTTGATCAGCTGATGGAGAGATCAGGGGGGCAGAAGGAGGATTTTTTGTTGTTTTTCCCTTAGCTGTGTTTTGGCTGCTACAGCATGAACTTTTTATAAATGGGCTTCTTATCTCTCTGACCATTTAATGTTTGTATTAAAGAAAAATAGTCTACAGGAAAAAAAAACCTTGATAAAATATTCTCTTGGCATTGTGTAGAGGCAAAATGCCTGTAATCAGCCAGCTGCCTCATCACATCAGGGCTCACATATTTCTTGAGTGAGCCACACTTCTGACACAGAAGTATAGAAGAAGAAGAAGAAGAAGAAGAAGAAAGTTGGCTTTTCTACCCCGCTT
>MTQE01000401.1:12233651-12255594 GCA_014337955.1 Aspidoscelis marmoratus | reverse complement strand
AGGTCACCCAGCTGGCTTCATGGAGGAGGGCAGAATCAAATCTGGTATTCTCAGAAAAGAGTCTGGCTTCCTAACTGCTAGACCAAACTGGGTTGTATTACAGATCCATGATGAGGCTAGAAGGGTACCACACTGATGCTTAATCTGCATTAAAGGTCTGTGTCAAAATGTCCTGAGTTTGCCAGAGGCTGGAGTGTCTGCAGGTTCCATGCCAGAGACGGACATCTTCCACTCCAGAGGCCATCAGGAGCAACCTTTCTGCTAGATTTCCCACTCTGATGTCATCTCATGATGAGTGACACAACATGGGGGCAACATCTGATTATCGAATTGGCCCAAAGTTTCAGGTCTGTTTCTGGTCCCCAGCTGGTGTCCCCATCCAGAGAATTTGGTTTTGTATGCAGCTTTCAAAATGCACCAAGGTTTCAAGTGGTAAGGAGGACCACATCTGCTTTAGCTGTTCTCCCTATCCCCATGCCAGCAGCCAGACACAATCAGTCCTCACCCAGGCTTTGCCTAGATGCTGCCTCCATCTTGGCAAGTAGGAAACTGGAAGGCAAATAACCCTGCGGCAGCTTTACTTACGAAATCAAGGCCATGTTGTTCTTTAGCCTCTCCCAAAAAGACAGCTATGCTTCTCTTGCGGAGGGGAAGGCCATAGTCGCCAACAAATGCACTCAAAGACTGTGGAAAATAATTTAATGGCATCCCTTTGTTTATATCAAGAACACAGCAGTCCTTCTGGATGCCACAGTTCTAGAGTTCCACTGCCAGCTACCAGTACTTTTAAAACATAAAGCAACATTTTTATCTAAGAGCTCTGTTTTCTCCTGGAAAAAGAATCTACAGTCACACAAATTCCAACATAGGAGGGTTCAGGAGCAGTAAACGAGAAACAAATGTGGATTTCTTGTGCAATAGGTTGATTGTGCAGCATAGCACTCACAGATGCTCCAAGTACAGTAGACTTTGGAGGGAAAGCAACTGACCAGTAAAGTTCAGGCCTCTGCCTTCGCTTGTTTTTCTGAGAAATTTGCCTTGCAACTCCTCTGACGCAAATCATGGTTTTTCTTACCCCGTGTTGAACCAGCCCAACTTCCCTTGGGCAGCACCAGAAAGAAAGCTCTTTTTGTTCAATTCAATGAGCAGGACTAGGCCACTGAATACATACTTCCCCTCGCCGCAGTTTTAACTGATGACCCTGCCTATGTGCTGTCTGGGTTTACCCTGCCGTCTAACACAATGCCCCGATACTAACCTCGTGTTTTTATTAATGAGAGACTTCCTCCATTCAAGCAGACAGTACTTGGGAGTGAAGTAAGAAGCACACTAATCTGTGCCATGTTAGGAAAAAAAATACTGGGCACATTTCATACTGAAGCCATAGCCACGTGTCTTTCACCCTCAAGGGGGAAGGGATCATAAATAAAATAATTAAGTGGAAGAAACAATAGCCTTGTGCGGACGAAACTGGATGAGCAATGGGAGGAGTTGCCTTAGGCATAGTAGATAGTAGATTAAGCAGGGAAGTTTGCACTTCCTGTCCCATCCAGGGGTCAGGAATGGTGAACTTGCCCTGGCGTGTACTAGCATTCATACTCACAAATGCTAATACACACAATCCCTCCCCACATGTGTCCGCAGACTTACCGTTAAGTGCGGACACATAGTCCAGGCACCGCCATCTTGGGTCTCAATGGCAGTTCCAGTGCAGCGGCACCGGCACTGGGATGACGGGGACATGCCGCACACACATATGCACACTCACACTCACATTTCAGGTCATCTGACACCCCGGTGTGCTTGCACAACACATCGGATGACCTGCCCAGCACCATCAAGGTGCGAATGGCCTCTGCCAGAGGCAGGAAAGGCATCTCTGGTAAAGGTAAGTCAACGTGTAGAGAATGAAATCGTGCTCCACACATAGCAGCAGTGTACTCCTGCATGGAAGGAGTCATTTCTGGGTTGGAAACAGCTCTCTGCAGTGAAGATGCTGCATCTGGGAGTGCCCTGCTCATTGGCTACCACCAATCAAAATGCAGAAAGGCCCCGAGGTCTCATTGGCCCTTTCTGCACTGGCCCTTATTCTGGATTATGTTTCAGAGTCGGGACCTGCTATCTGCATAATAGTGCAGACCAGAGTCTGCACCAGAATGTGTATAGTAGGTTCCTGTTCCAAGATATAATCTGGAATAGGCCCCACATGCACACAATTCCATTCACAGATGTCTACATAAATCCCAAACTCCCCCTATAGTGTATGTGCAGAAATGAATGACTTCTAAGGAGGTACAGAGGAGCCCTGCCCTCCTCACCTGTAGGCCAACTGCCATACTCTGCCACATCACCCAATGCCCAACATCCCTAGAAGCAGCAGAGCAAGTGTGCAGTTTGTTCAGCTTGGCCACCCTCAGCCCTGCACTGCCCCATCCCAGACCCCACCTCTAAGGGATCAGAGGCCTTGTCCCCATGCAATTGAAAGTCTGCTGGAACTCTTCTTTTGCCTCTGAGCGGCCCCATTCCAGGCTTTACAAGGCGCTTAGGGAGCTTAGGAAAGTGAGACACCCGCGATAAAATACGTGCACTTTAAAGAAGAGTTCCAGTGCTCTTTCGGCGATTCGTGGGTTTTGCTCGCTATATCTGCCTTGAGGACGCTCCGTGGCAAAAGGGGCAGGGATTGCTTGCCTGCACACACAGCCAAAAAGCATGCACACATCTGAGAAATGCAGCAGGTTCGCTTCCTTTGTAAAAAGAGCCAGAATTGCTCAGAATTGCAACATTGTTATCAGTGATCTGTGAAAGCCTTAAAAGAGAATGAGCGAAGGATCGCGCTGCCGATGCCTGCAGCCGCTGACTTTCCTGGGGCAGAAAGCCTTTTCTAACAGAGAACTGAGGGAAAGTAAGTGCTGAAAGTGAATGAATGAGCGATCATCTGCCTTTGGTAGGGGCGGGAAGCCGTTTCAGGAGACGGAGATCTGGCTATTTTTCCTTTTAACAAGAGAGGGGGCGGGGGGGGGAAGATGCCCGGAAAGAGAAGACGGCTACCATGGGGACGGAAAGTCCGTTTAGATCGCAGCTACCATGGGGACGCTTATTCCGGAAGTGGAGGGGACTTTTAAAGTCAGCTATAACAGAGTGACGGCAGAGGAAGCCGAGAGGGGCTAATAAGTCTTTTGGGGACAGGGCCAGACTCCTTGCTCCAAGTGCTGGACCTGCTAGAGCTAGCTGTGCTTGCTGCCACCAACTTTAAACACCATCCCTTTCTGGCATCCTCCCTATAAATCTCTGGGTTAATCTTAAAACCAAAGTTATTTTATTGACATCTCATTATTCTGTACCTTCCAGGGCAACAAGCATTTTCAGTCCTGCAGCTTGCCACTGCTAGATGTACTGGTGGGATCTCTTTCTTCACTGGCCAGAAACAATTATGGACATTCCTTTGTAGTCACTATTTTTGCCTTTGCCCTACATTTTTTTGGGGGGAAATGTCAATGCACCTTCTTCTAAAGAAGGAAATAGAGAGAAGTTTGCACCATCAACAAACCAAGGCTGCAGTGTTTGGCATTGCACTCAAGAGTTGAGCTCTGTGCCCACAGCACTC
This sequence comes from Aspidoscelis marmoratus, assembly GCA_014337955.1. Lineage (NCBI taxonomy): Eukaryota > Metazoa > Chordata > Lepidosauria > Squamata > Teiidae > Aspidoscelis > Aspidoscelis marmoratus. Next base: position 12,251,990 of record MTQE01000401.1, on the reverse strand, counting down.
TGGGGCCTCGTCCCCATGCACATTTGGTATGGTTCCGAATGCAGGATCGGCAAGGGGCATCCCCATGCATTTTGGATTTGGTCAAGGCGATCATGAAATAAAGGCTTGATTTTCTCCCTGTTAAACTTGGCAGGCGTTCTCACAGTTCCCAGTGGAGCGGAGGTGTGCAAAACTGCTCAAGCGCCTAACTGCTGCTAAACCTTGTAGCAACTTTCGGTCTTTTAAAATTATTTATAAATTTATTATTATGAAGTAAGCTTTATTTTAACTTTTTTTCTGTGCCTCCCAGCCCAGTCCTGGCTTTCAGTGCTGCTAAGGGAGGGGGGGATGCAGCACAGGAGTGGGCTGATATCAATCCAGCTTCTAGAACAATGACAATAATTTATATTTAATAACCGAAAGAGGGAAGGAAGGGGAGGGACTTGGGCCTGTATAATAAAGGGCATCCATTTTTCAACGACTTGAGTTTGCTGTTCCATGGCTTGCATTTTATATTGTTGAGCCATGATTAGTTCGTTAACAATGAGAGACCATGTGTGGGCAATCCATTTCTCCATTGACAATAGACCAGGGTTCTTCCAATGAAGCGCAATTTCAGCTTTAGCCATAGTAATCATGGACCTGATCAAGTCTCTGCTTTGTGTAGGGGCTGAATCTTCTTTAAAGTATAACATGAAAACCATAGCAGGGAAAAGAAATATGTTCTGAGACGTTATTTCGCTGAGTGTATTTTGTACCATTCTCCAAAAGTTCTCAACCCTTGGGCATTGCCACCACATGTGCTTGTAGGTGCCTCTGGTTCTACAGTTATTCAAGCACATTGGTGAGAAATTGTTATTAATTCTATGAAGAACAATGGGGTATAGTACCACCAGAACAGAATCTTAGCAGAAAGTTCTTTTTCAGCTTGTGACTTGAATAGGAGTACATTTTGTTTGTTATTTTGAGCCAATCTTATTTATAGTTATGTTACAGTCAGTTTCCCATACACCTTTTATATCTTGAAGCTCCTCACTATTACAATCCAGCAAAAATTTATAGATTACGGAAGCTACACCTTCTTAAATGCTTTCTTAAATGCTTCTACAGCTTACTGGTATACTCTTGATGTCTTGGCATCTGGCATAACTTTCAGCTGCCATGAAAATAACAAGAGAAAAGGGGCCAGACCTGAAACTTCTCAGAAGAGCAATTGGCCATCTGCCAGCCCAGGTTGCACTCTGGTGGCCTCTTTTTCATTTGCATTGGGGCATCGCCAGCATTTTTAAAAGAGCCAAAGATTTCCTGTGGCATCTGGACTTACCTAAAGTGCAGAAATAGCCTTTGAGAAACAAGCCAAATGAACATCTGTGTGCAAAATAGGAAGACTGAACCTGGGCTTTGCATAATGCATTAAAAGTAAAAAATGCAAAGGTATAGGCTCCATTCAGCTCATTCATACATCATATAAATAGGTTTATTCTACCTTTATACACTGAATAAGTGTGTTTATTCTACTTGAGTTCTACTCTAAAACCAAAATTGAACAGAAAACAGATGTTCAATTAAATTGGTTAAAATGGATGCAGATTGGTACAAAAGGTTGTTACCCAAGTCAGCAGACCACTTAAAGAACTCAGACTTAAGATTTATGTATATTTCAATGATACAGAAGGTTATTCTTCTAAAATTAACCTAGTTACTTAAGTGGCTAGTGAAACATCTGCAGAAGAAAAATTTAGCTAAAAGAACTTCAAGAATCCAGCATAAATGTGGAAAAAGACTATGTTTAAGTTACCCCTCAATGGTTTTACACGGAACATATTTCAAAATCATACTTTGTTGGCACTTTGTTTCAGTCAGTAGCACACATACTTATGAAGGGGGTGACATAAAAAAGAAACATTTATCTCTAGCTTATTGTTGCAAGTCTGGCTCTTGCAACCGAAATCCAGGGGCCCTGGGAAGTAGAGGGGAAAAGCTAAGGGGCTGCAAATTCGGGATAGCAGCTTGAGGGCTGCTATGATGGTCAAACTGTGATCCCTGTTCTCTGAGGTACCCCACGTGTGTAATGGCAGACCCGAACAGCTAGAGATGGTAAATGATCAGGCTGGAGATAGGGTGCAGGCAGAAAGACCAAGACTTTTAATTTTCCTGGGTATATATACAGCAGGCAATAGGGGTGTGGAGGAAATGATGTAGGAGGAGAATCTGGGGAGATGATTGGCTAGAAAGCTGCTGTCTTCCAGGGCAGAGGTCTTTCTGATGTCACATCCTGTGGTAGAAGGTGGGGAAAATCCTCAAACAGGAAAAGAAGAGTTGTTCTTTTTAAAGCCATGTGCTTTGCAGACGCCATAATACCCAAAGGCAACCATACGGAATGGAAAGAATTCAGCACCCTGGTGGTGCTGAGCGTGTACTACAAGCCTATGGAAACAGGAAAATTGTTGCTCCTTTTACCATCGGGGCTTGTGAATTGTAGGGCTGAAGAAAGGGAAGCCATGGGAAAAGCTGTGCAGCTTTTGTGGTTACTACACTAGTTGATAGAGTAGTACACTACCCTCAAATTAGCAAATGATTGGATATGGCTTTTTGGGAAATGGCAATAATTATTAACCAAATAATAGGAAAAATGCCTACCTACACCTTTTGTTGCTCTTCAGCGGAAACAATATGTGTTTGAAAAGTGAGGTGTTGCTAATACTTTATTGATGGATCATGATTAGTAATAGCTAAATGCTTGTAAATGCTTGTAAGCAACTCCAGAGCTTGGTTAAATGACTGCATGATTGTTAACAAACTCTGCTTTGCATGTTTGTATGATATTACAATATCATTTTTTTGAAAATAGGTCAATGCTATTGCTCATGCAGCTTGTAATAAATTTTAAAATGATGATAAATAATCCTGAACACAAATCCTTAAGTATGTAATGCTGAATATGGTAACAGACATCTAGAACTTGTAAAATCATTCCCGGAATTATGCTTGCTCTTGCTGTTCAGAAACAACAATACCAACCTTAAAAACAAAAATTTAGTAAAACTTATGACCACAGCAGCTGGAGTAAGGATATTTAGGTACTGAAAGAACGGCAGAAAATTATCTCCTCAGTAATGGCAAGATAGACTTTGTGGCTTGGCAATGAACAAACTCATTCATTTCCAGTTGAATGAGATGCAAGTAGCAGATGGGTAGAAAAGTATGTTGAACACTGGAAACTTTACCTTATTGAAATCTTCTCTAATCAAGACTCACTACCATCCCTCAAATGTTTAAGAAACTGGTTTTAAAAATATACCTCTATGAACATTGTGTAACATATTGTATCATAATATGTAGCATGAGTGTGGTCTTTGTTATAAATTGTGGGCCTTTCCACACTGAACTGTAGTAAGATAATACCCCACTGAAGTTATGTTCAGAGATAAGTGGCTGCTGTTCACACTGGCACTATCTCAGGCTTAACCAGTGGCCCTTGCAGTGTGGACGGTCTGTACATCCACATTGCCATAGCAATGGCCGCTGCCGCTTCTTCCACACGCTGGGCTGTTGCTATGGTGACTGATTGCAACACAGCGCATTTGTGCAGCCACAGCCACTCCTTCACAACCCCATGCAGCATTTGCACAAGGGAGTTTTGTGAATATGTGTCTGTCCTGGTGCAAACACTGTAGTTTGTACTGCTCCACAACTACAGAGGATCAGTACAGTCATGTACAGTCTGGCCCGGCCTGGGATGGAGGCAGTGCCTTAGCATTATGAATGGAGCATCCCAGATGATGCATGTCTGTCCTGATCACCTAAGTGTGAAAAAAAAACACCCTTCTGTCTGATACTCGTTTGAGGTATGTTTTTGGCTAATTTGAAGGTTATTTGTTGTTGTTATCTTTTAGTTTATTAAAAAAAAACATTTAAAAGAGTGCAGTGCTTTTATGGATGGAAGCCACAGGAGTTCATTCTTTTGCAGAACACTCTGAAATTTCCTGTGAAATCTTATTTCCAACAAATTCTACACACAGCCATGAATAGTGGCTTCTGTTCCCTCACTACTGCATTCAAGACATTTTGCAAAATAAGAGTGGCTGCTGGTGCTGCTCCTCTGGAAACTCAGAACAGTCAGATTATTTATAATACAACCCTAAGGTTTGGGAAGAGAACTAGAAGTTTATGTAGCCTTAGCTAGTGCCCTGCAGATATCTTGGTGGCAGAATGGGCGACGGAAACTCTAGCATTCTTTCACTATATTATGTGTCTGATTAATCCAAGCAAGGATGTGCAAAATTCAATTTAGGATCACAAACTTGCTCAAATCTTTCATAGCCACAGATATTCACACTGAGATGAAAATTCAGTATTTCACGTATTCAAAACTTTGGATAGTTGATGAAATAATTCCTTTCAGGAGTTAAAAGCTGCCTCTGCATTGGAGGGTGAAATAAATCCAGTAGAGCCAGAGTTCAGCTAAGTGTACTGAGAAATGGAATATTCCTTTTTAAAGTATGAGAAAAAAGAACCCTCTTCTCTTTCCACGCAGCAATTTTACAACAAATTATTTCATAATCTATTAGCCATGTGAACATAAAGGTCCTTAGTTTAAAGCATGCTGACAGAGGCTCAATCCAGATGAGGCAAAACAGACACTCCTTGAGGGCCCCAGGCCTAGTGCACACAAGTCCTACATGACCCTACATACTGCCCTCAAGGTGCAAAATCTGGCCTCAGAAGTGCCCTACAATCAGGGGCGAGTAATAACTCTGTGGAGTAATAACATGTAGAGTGACAGTTGTGGATATGTGTATTACCAAGGGTGATTTTTACACAACCTTGTTTATCAGCGGGTTGAAAATGACAATGTCTGGGCCCTTTTCCAATCTGATTCTAAACCATAATAGACATAAACCTTGCAACTATGGAACTTTTCATCTGCAGCTACAAGGACTTCAGACACCTGAAGGTGCTGCCATGCGACTTGCTCACCTCCTGTTTCTGCAACACTTTCCTGTACTCCCACCTTGCAGAGAGCTCATTTGCTGGCCATCTGGATAGAGCCCAGACTCCTAAGGAAAGTGCGTAGATCAGGATGGTCATTTCTGCACTAACCTAATTAAAGTGGTTTAACAAGACCATTCAAGGTTGTTCTAGGGGTTTCTGTCCACACTGCAAAGGCTAGAATGCCAGTGTTCCACTCCAGCACCAGTGACAATGTGGGCATGTCTGTCCTGTTCTGGATTAGGCATAGGGTACTACCAGCAAATGTCCTCATAGGGTTCTACCACCTTTCAACATGACTGGGCACTTTCTCTGTTGTTCTAACATTACATGTGGTATGCAAGGGTGGGGCTATGTTCCTCTGTTTCCAGTTGTGAGGAGGAACATTGCCTCATCTCTGAAGCTTTGAAGATGGGGCCACAATATGAAGAAGCACCATTGTCTGGACCACAGCACATGGCAATGGGACACTTGTGAACCTGTCTAGGGAGCCTATGGGACACGTCTGGGCTATGATGGCAATTTCCACATGAAGACGTGGTCCATTGATTGTCATGTTCCATATATGAGGCAATTATGGAAGGGCATGATGACTGCAGTGGTGGCTGCCCACTGAAACCAGTTGAGTAGATTGCAAAGCAACTAAAAGAAAAGTCAGGGATATCCTTAGGTTGGGCTTCTATGCAAATACCCATACAGAAAGCGATACACTCTATCCCAAACATAGTGAAATATACACACAATAGCCAATGCTGAATTGAAATAGGCATAAAAGGGAAAGAAAGACTACAACTTGAGCTGATAAATGCAGTAGGGGGGGTGCTCATTTTGCCCTTATTGGCCACCCACTCCTGCTTTGATGGCTACAGCTAATCTTTGGATTATCACATGTGTTCCAGAGCTATTGTGATGAATCCTTCTGGATCTCAGAGTTGATCCTATTCTCCTGCAAGTGTCATTGCACAATAAATTTGTCAGTCCTCTACAGTTCCACAGGACTTGGTTGTCTCAGGCCATATCTCTGCTTACTGTCAGGGGGCCCTTGTGAAGCCCCTTAGGCCCTGATCACACCTATATGAAACAAGACATCCTGTTCATAATTCAGACTGAGATCATACTGGCTCTGTTCATACCTAGATCATTATAGGCTGTCCTCAGACCATCTTCGCTTTGGGCTGCATCACTCACACCTTTCTCCACTATTGACCTGAGCCTCCTCCATGGAATTCTTGGCTCCGCCCCTTTTGCTACCTCAAATTATCTCCTTTCATATTGGGTGCTGTTGTATTACTCAAGGGAGGCGAGGGTATGTGTTTGTGGTTCTTTTTTAAGCCTGCTTCCCCACCACACACACCCTTCCTTTTTTTATGTGCTTTTGTACTCCAAGTGATTAATTTTAGAAAAAAATAATAATAAATTTGCAGGAAAACACTAGATAGAGGAACCATAGACATAAACTGAAGAGAGAAGGGGAGGTGCCCCACGAACTCCAAGCATGCCAACCTCCCCTAGGCATTGGACAAAAGGAAAGACTGGACCCCCACCCACCACAGCACTGTTCAGCCTCCTTTAGCCTATCCCCCCCCACGCACACTGAGGAAGAGAAGATGGTTTGGGATGCCAGGATGGGCTGAGTCTTCCAGAAAAAAAGAGGTTAAAATGATCTAATGGGGGTAGGCCCGCATGGAAAATGAATTGAATAAAAATAATGTGAGTAACGCAACCTGAGGATGACCTGAAGTCATCTTAAACTAAAGGTGTGACCGGGGCCTTAGTCACCACATCTCCACATATGGTACCAAAAGGGTGCCTTGTGTTGAGTGCACCTCCGATTTGCACCTGCGACAGCTAAGATGCCTGTTCTGCAGAGCACGATTTCCCACTCTTGTACAGGTGCCTTGGATCACTGCTTCAAACAAAACCTCTCTACACCAAAATAGAGATCTGGAGGTTCCTTCCAGAGAGGTGATCATGCGACCTCAGCCCTGCAGACATCTGTGCAGAAGCCAACTCCTTAATCAACCGGGATCTGGCCACAGTAAAAAATCAGTGCTTTCCTAAAAGCAAAAATCTATGGGTTTTCCGTTCTTCTTTTGGCTGCCCAGAAGAAAGGAAACGTGGTTTCTGTAGCACACTGTTTATCTGCTACAGCTGAAGTACTGCATGAGCTTGGGGCTAAAGAGCTCAGTTATGTGTTAGGCTATATCTGTACACATCTGAGAAAGGAAACTCATGGCAGTGTTAGGAAGAGATGTATGGAGCATGGGAACGCATGAGAAAAGCATATTTACATTTATCTTCTGGGGCAGCTCCCGATATTAATGCCTGCAAAACTTCTACATTCTTTGCCCTAATCTCCATGAGAAAAGTCTGCAATAAACAGATGAAGAAGGAGAAGATGAGAACTGATATGTTGCAGAGCTGGCGAAAGAAGAGTCAGCATATTATATATGAAAGCTTACATAGCAATCTGTTGAAAAACACATCGGTTGCAAGCATAACTTTAATCCATTAGAGCTATATGATTCCAGAATCTTTGCTTGGGATTTGGAAGTCTGTAATGGAAACTTCTGGGCAAAGAGGGAAGTTTCCAATATAAACGGCATACGTTTATGTTCTTTTAGCTTTCCTTTTGAAGAGAATTGCAGAACAAAGCCAGAAATGCCAGAAACTTCAATAAAATGTATAGAAATGTGAGTGTTTGAACTAATGTTGAAAAAAGTTTCAGAGGTTACTTGATTTTTTTAAAAAAATAATAATAATCAAAAGACTAATAAAGACAATAGGAGGCGTAAAGGAAAGAAAGATTCATTCATAAAAGAGCTGATGAGCAGTAACAAGAAACAGCTGAAGATCTCTTCCTCACCCTCCTCCTCCACCACTATTTGCCCCAGGGTCAGTCCACATTTTTTTTTGAATCCTGATTGCCGAGAAATTGGAGGCTTGTGTTCCACTCAAAGTCTGACTTGTTAATGGGAGGCCTGAGGCAATGTGGACTGAAATATGAGGAACTGTATTACAAATGCCAGTCTAGGAGTTCCAGTAAAGTTTCAAGATTTGGAGATCAGCAGGGAAAGAAGCTTTTTTACTCTGACTACGTAGAATAAGATGAACAGCTGTGAAGCAAAACCTTAGGGACACCCCTGGTTTCTTCTTACCGAGAAAGCATATGGAAGCTAAGACACGTTTACTTCCCATGCGGAGGTTACATTTCATGCATCGATTTTAAGTGTCTAAAGTGCGTGCAGTTTGGCTCTAAGCCGCCTCATAGGTGACTTGTTTCAAAGCATATATAATGCAGCAGCATCTTTGGATCTGAATGCTAAATAACATGACATGACATTTTTCTTTAATAATCCTCTGGCTTTTTAAACTGAAGTTCTTTAAAATATATATTTTATATAAGATATTGATCTACTGACCTGTACTGTAGTCCGAGACAAATAAAATAAAATAAATGAAGTCAATAAAAAGAGCAACCAATCATAATCACCTCTGATCTCCAAATGCTAGGGTGAGTTAGGCTGCCTCTAGGTATTAAGAAGCAAAGAGGTATCTAAACAAGATCCTTTGATTGTCTCCTTTCATGTCCCACCAGGAGCAATTGCAGGAGATTTGACATCTGTTGGCAGCTTTCAGAATCAGCTTGTTTGAGGCTACCCGAAACCACCCAAGGACCTGTGTACTTCCTTTTGTTTTGTGGTTTTTTTTCACTCACTTGCTTCTGGTAGCCCCAAGTGAACTTATTTTGTAAGCGGTCAATAAATGCAAAGGTAAGCATCCTTGATTGTCACTGTAGCAGAAATCCACCTTTAAGCTCATAATCTTTGGAAATGGGTGAAGCAAAGGGGGACTGATTGTCCATCACATATAACTTAGCACATCTTTTGGTCTCTAGTATTTCCTCCCCACTCCCCACTTCCAGTATGAGCTGCTTAACTTAGCTAAGACGATGGACAATCCTGTACCTCTCTCCATAATTCAATCTAGTTTTAGGAGCATGTTCTCCTCTCCTGCAGTTTCTACCCCTCTGCACGCCAGGACCTGGTGAATCCCATGCTGAGAGCATTTCCGGGAAGATCTGCTTCGGAATACATTAAGTTGCTCCTCAGCAATTCAAATGCTGATATGACCCTAGCTGTGGCTAAATTTTTGGCCATAGTTGTCAAAAAGAGGGATAATCAGGAAATGAAACCGGTAACAGAGTAAATCACCCACGCTATGATCACAAGTTTTAAACTATCAATTTGTATATATATATAATGTGTTTTTAAACATTTTTACCCTTTTTGTAAATTCTTGTAATTTTTAGCATTGGTTACATCGGGTTTGTAGACCGTACAAATAAATTTGATTGAATCTAGTTTTATATTACAGATCATTAGCGATCAAGATAACAAGGCTACAACAAATGTATCACTTATTTCAGAATAAGATCCATTGAAATCAGCAAGGTTTGCAGATGAAGAATTTCACTGCACCGCTATACATTTAGATCTATTAATAACTTTAGGGTTTTTTTAAAAAAGTTTCTCTCTCACACACACACACACTCACTCACTCACACACACACACACACATTGACTGCAAACTTCTCCCACTCATTGCTAAGACTTCCAAAGCTGTGATTTGACAGGAATCACCCTTTCCTTGCCAATTAGGAGTGTGCCAAAATGCAGTATGTAAGAAGCCCATTTCTTACAACCTGCTGAGAGAGCCCCAGGACCATCAGGTGCCTTACCTAAAAGCCCCAAGCTCTCTATGGCAACTTGAGCCTCCTCAGAAGTAGGTGAACCCCTTGGCATAAGGTGCGGGGAACTCACCTCTCAGTGAAATATGGGTGCTGCTATTATTTTCCTCTCCATGGACAGGGCCATACTGTTGCTGTGGGGGCACAATGAAGTCAGCCTTGCACACAAGGCAGCAAAGTCAAGCTAAAGGGGGGGGGATGGTCAAATGGTTATTTTGCCTTATACAGATGCTTGTGTTGCTATGTGTCATGTGGACAGTCAGCACTCTAAACTGACCAAAATATATAGGTTAAATGTCATTTGTAAAGGGCTTTACATTCCATCATATGTGGACTGTGCAGAAGTTAATTGTGTGGGCAATTTCAAATTCCTGTATTTTCCTTTGTAGCATCGTTGTTTTTTTAAAAATTAATGTGGCCCTGAAAGCCCCTAAAATTGAAATCATTTTTCATCCTCATCCTGTGACAGCTCTTCAAAGCAGGAGACAGTTGTATTTAGGGAAACCTAAATTTCCTAATTCCTATTGCACCTTACTCCTGCCCTGGTGCTGCTCTGAGCCTTAAGAGAGATTACTTTGTCAAAAGAATCTGCAAAGTGAAGATCTCCCATATGACTGTAATTTTCCAGGATTATTACCAAAATATGCAGGTAGCAATCATGGTGTGCAACTGCCAGGTTCCCTTGCCAGTGACCAGTTCACCTGCTGAATTTCTGCTTTTCAGCCAAAATGCATGAGGATCTTTATTGGCAGGAAGACTATTCCACAGCTACCACAAGTACACCAACCAGCACCATCTGCAAAAAACAAAACAAAAAACTAGTGGGAATGATTCCAGAGGGATATGGTCTCTGAAATAACTATTATTACTTTGGTTTTTCCCTTCTTTGAAGTGCTAGGAGAGAGATGGAAGGCCCTGGGAATGGTGGATACTCTGTAACACCAAAGACAATGTAAATCTCTCGTGAAAGTATCCATGTCACTACTGCTGGAGATATACTCAATAAACTTTCCCCTTCCTCAAAATTAGGGTTCCGGTTCTGGTTCCCATATGCATATTTTCTCTTTCACAATAGCAATCATGCTGTGGCAAGAACTGCATGACAGCAGTTGCTTCCTGCCGCCTCGAGCACTTGCAAGCAAACCTTCTGACCCTTAATGCTGGAACAGAGGCATGCTGATCATATGCCCCTCCGCTTGCACCCTGCCACAGAAATGCTGATGCCATGGAATGTTCCTTTCCCAGCTTCAATGTTTTTGTCAGGACTGTTTTCACTGACACAGGGGATGGTCATGAAGTTGGCCATTTTGTGTGTCTCCCAAACAGAGCTGTCCTATGGGGCCTACAGAAAGCACTCCAAGGTAAGTCTGCCCCTGTGGAAAGCACATTTTCCCCTCTGCTGGCTGCCTCCAGGCAGAAAGAGGAAAATGTAGGATCGTTTAGATCCCGTAATTGCCTCTTACTCACCCCACTATCGAAAGGGTGAAATCATTGGGCAAGTCTGGGCATCCTGCAATGCATTGGATGGCACAAAATGCATGGGAACAAAGGCCTTTTCTGCCCCTGGCCTTATCCTGAGATATGAGATATACAGGTTTGCCAGTAACATACAAAGCCCTAAACAGCTTGGGCTCTGGATATAGACCTGCCCGGGAACAGAGATCTCAGGGAGAGGGCCTTCTTGTAGTTCCTTCTGTTTTCAAGGTACGAGGCACAGGGACTTACAGGAGGACCTTTTCTGTTGTGGCCCCTAGACTCTGGAACAGCCTCCCTCTTGAGGTTCGCCAGGTGCCTACACTGTATAGTTTTCAGCACCTGGTGAAAATATATCTGTTTACCCAGGCTTTTGTTGTTTAAATAGCTTCCTCAGGGTGCTGTCTTGTTAGGGAGGGGGTGGGTGGGACAAAGGGGGTTATATTTTTTTATTCTGTTTTACTATTCAATATGTTTTAATCTCATTGTAACCCACCCTGGGACCTTTTGGTGAAGGGTGGTATATAAATTTTCTAAATAAATAATAAGGCCCAGTGCACAAAGGGCTATCCCTTTCTCCTGTAGCCTACTCCCAGGTAAACTGGGCTTTGGTTTGTGTTTTCTTTGTCTAATGGGAATGTGCTTGGAAAATATGGTTTTTGGAACAGCCAAGTATTGGTCAGTTGTTGCTATTGTTTCCCAAACTGAGATTTAAAAAAATAAATTAAATTTTTTTTCAGAGACTTTAGATAGACTTTAGATGCTACCAAAATTAGCAAAGGAAACAGACCTGGGATATTGTCCACAGGAGAGAAAATGAATGTTCAGTAGCCCAGCTATGAACATGATGTATGAGACAAAAGATTCTCACAGAAGACTTACAGACAAAACAAGGGAAAGGCTCTGCTCAGCAAGATAATTATTATGAGCAGTTATCTAGCTCTTGTCAGCAGCTTTATCCTGTCAGCATCACACAGTGGTGATGTGTATGGAGGGATTTGTGAAAGAACAATGAATGGGCTTTGGCTACATAATTTTCAGATCCCATGCAGCAAAATCACAAAGCTGACATGAAAACTGGCGCATCAAATAAATGCTTGGGAAGGGGTGGGCATAGATTTATAGGGGATTGTAAATCCTCCCTATCTAGAGACCACGGTTGTACTTTAGGCCTGTAAGTAGCTAAACCACCTGGAAAGTATCGAGTGCTGCTCAGCTTTGAGACAGGGGACTTCTCAATGGCCATCCTTGCATTTTGTCAGTCCTTAATAGACATGGCTGCCCCACTCTGATACGTCACATATATGAAGATCCCTTAAGAGAAGAGGTTAATTCTTTTCTCTTCATAATAGCATAAACCTCCCTTCAACACAGAAGTAAGAGTTATTCAAGCCTGGAAACCAACTATCATGCTTGTACCACGTTCAGATAAGTAGTTGTGATGATGGTGTCAGACTGATGTGGTACTGGAGCCATAATAAGATATGGACCTGGATATATGTGTTACTCAGCAACTGGATCCAACACCTCTATTCTGGGGCCTATTGTTGCTAAGTAACATCAAGTTATGTTAGACTCTGGTGACTGAATAAATAAAATATTGCTGGTCATTCCTGTGGTCTGCAAGGAAAGGGCTCCAAGAATGTGAACCACATCTGATCCTTAGCCACTCCTGAGGCACAAAAGTGCTCACAGGAAGAAAGCAGGAAAAAAACTCTGCAAAAGGAGGGCAGTCCAGACTTGCTCCTGTGACTGCTGCCTGGAAAGAAAGGGGCCACAGGAAAAGTGTACCTGCACGTTCTCTGCCCAGGGCCATTACACAGCAGCATGTTGTTTAATGGTCCCATTTGGAAACTTTGATGCTGAGGACAGCCACAGATTGTGAGGTCTCTATTTATTTATATATTTATATTTAGACTTAAGAACGTAAGAACATGTGAAGTGCCCTACTGGATCAAAACCTTTGGCCCACCTAGTCCATCAGTCTTTTTTCCTAGGCCCTTTCCACACTCACCATCTCTGTTCCATGACAGGGCAGCAAAGCATGTCACAGAACAAGCAACTCGCCCCCCTCTCAGAGGCAGGAAATTTCAAAGGATCAAATTTGCAGATGACACAAAGCTAGGAGAGGTTGCTAACACTAGGGAGGAGAATGAGAGTATTCAAAAAGATCTAGATAAGCTTGAACAGTGGGCTGAAACTAACAGGATGATATTTAATAGGTATAAAGCAAAGTCTGACATCTCAATAAGAAAAATGATAAAAATGAATACAAAATGTGAGGAATCTGGCTGAGTAGTAGCACAAGTGAAAAGGATTTGAATGTACTGGTTGATCACACAATGAACAGGAGCCAACAATGTGATGTAGCTGCAAAAACAGGCAAACACCATCCTAGGATGGATCAAGAGGAATAAAGAGTCTAGATCAGGAGAAGTAATTATTCCTCTTTACCCTATTTTGGTAAGACCTCATCTAGAGTACTGTGTCCAGTTCTGGGCACCCCAATGAAAAAAACACATTGACAAACTAGTGCAAATCCAAAGGAGGGCTATCAAAATGGTTAGCGATCTGGAAACCATAGACCTTTTGGGTGTTTCCGCATTGGCTGCGGAAACCGTTTTAGCCACCCTTTTAAGAGCCATTTAAAACCCTTACCTACTTACCTTCCACACTGGAGACCTCTTTAGCTACCCTTCCTGGGGCTGCTTCTGCATTTTGGTGCGCGAGATCCGTTTCTAAAATGGAACTTGCCACCGCAAACCAGATTAAAATGAAGATCTCAAAAATTAGGTCTTCAATCCGTCTCTTCGTCTAGATCCGTGTGGAAGCAGGACGCTTCCGCACATGGCCAGGCAAAGGGATGGATGTCCTGGCAACTGCCATGTTGGGAGGGGTGGAAGCAGGACAGCCTGCCTCAGAAGCCCCTCCGTCACCCCACACACCACCGGAAACACGCGGTGACGGTCAGAGGCCTGTTTCAGTCCCGATGCTCTGGGGGCAGCGGCAGCGGCATGGGAATCCGGCGAACTTTTTGAATGGGTGCTGTGCCTTTCCGCGCAGCACCCAGGTGATACGGCTGCCCGATTCGGCCTCCCCACGCATGTGCGGATGCAGGGAGGCCTCCTCGGATCTGTCCATATTTGGGACGGATCCTCCGGAGGACTGCTCACCAAAAAACGGATCTTCTTAGATCCGTTTTTTGGTGGCAAATACGGAAGCACGCTTTTGCACTACAGCCGAACGGCTGGGCAATAAGGCTAGGACACGTGGGGATGGACTCCCCACTCACACCTAGGCAGGTAAGGAACATGTGCAAAAGGGGAATCCGTCCTCGCGTGTCCTAGCCTAAAAAGGCTGGCTCGGGGGTGGGATGCCCCTCCCAGGGCTCCTGCCATTGGGCAGGCAGCCCTGTTGCATTCCTTCCCCAGTTCCCATGGGCCCTAGGGGACCAGATCGGGTCCCCTAGGGCCCACAGAAACCCCCTCCGCAGGCACCCACCCACCCCGGACATGGCCCTACACAGGAGGCATGCATGAGAGGCATTTACCTCATGCTCGCCAGGTTCTGAAGTGGCCTGTGTGGCCAGCAGCATTGTGCATCTGCACATGCTGCCTGCTCTGATTGGCTAGCTACTCGCATGTCCACAGCTAGCCAATCAGAGCAGGTGGCCTGCACAGATGCACAGAGCCACCAGCCACTTCGGAACCTGGTGAGCATGAGGGCATGTGTGTCCAGGTAGGCTGCACCCTGGGGGGGGGGTGCCCAAGGGCATTCCTGCAGGCCCTAGGGGACCCAATCTGGTCCCCTAGAGCATGCAGGAACCCGGGGAAGGGAACAGACAGGCCTGCCTGCCCCTGGGTCTTACCTGACCCAATGGCAGGAGGCCTGGGGTGGGGCCCACAGCTGTGAGAGAGGGAGCATGTGAATGCTCTCCCTCTCCAACAGCTGTGGGATGGCCAAAGACAGCTGTGAACACCCTGGGTTGGGTGGACAGCACTATTTCGTGCTCCACACCCAGAACACATGTAGCATGCCCTGGGATGGGCTGGGGCAGTTCCAAACGGAACCCCCGGCCCAGCAGAGCAAATGCTTCGTCCCAGGGCATCCTGCACATGTTCCAGAGGCCCTCGTGCAAAAAGGTCTCAGGTCCCGTGAGCAACGGCTGAAGGATCTAGGAATGGTTAGCCTACAAAAGAGAAGACTGAGAGGAGACATGATCGTGGTCTTCAGCCATCTGAAGGGCTGTCACAGTGCAGGAGAATAGTCCCTAATCTCACTTACACAGGATGGGAGGACCAGCAACAATAGCATGAAACTTAAAAGGAGTCAATGCAGATTAGATATTAGGAAAAACTTCCTGACAGTAAGGACCATCAGTCAGTGGAATAGGTTGCCATGGAAAGTAGTGAGTTCTCCTTTGCTGGAGGTCTTCAAGCAAAGGCTGGACCTACATCTGGTATGGTTTAGGGCAGTGATGGTGAACCTTTTGAGCTCGGTGTGTCAAAATTCACAAGAAAACCTAGCTTAACGCAGGTGCTGTGTCACATCTAGAAATATCCATAATTTTGTGATATTTGTAGCTCTAGTGCCAGGGTGACCGGGTGTGTCACCCGAAAGGGCTTAGTGTGTCACCTGTAACACCCGTGTCATAGGTTGGCCATCAATGGTTTAGGGAATCCTGCATTGAGCAGGGGGTTGGACTCAATGACCCTAGAAGTTCCTTCCAACTTTATGATTCTATGATTCTAAAGCTTCAAAGTTTCTCAGTGTTGAAGAGAGGCTACATGGGAATAGTCCTAGAAGGTCCTAGAAGTGAACTATTTTTGGCCCAATAGGGCACAGAATGGACAAGGTAAATTATTTGCCAACCATTGCTGTGCATGTATCCTTAGAGTTCATTACCCTACTGTCCAGGGTGGGCAGAACAGCAAGAAGGGACAACGAGAGCAGGGAGGGCAGCTCAAATCCGATTGGCTGCCTCATCCTATGTGATGGTGCGCACTACCTGAGTTCTTGCAGCTTCCTATGGGAAGCTACGAAGCTGTGGTTAGGGTCGGGATGGCGTGCTGTTGCTTCGCAGCGGGTAAGCTGTGTTTTTTTTTCCTTAACTGCAAATTTATTCCGCAAGTCTGCAGGGGCCCTGCTCATACTCTTTTCCCTCTGTCATGTACTGTTCCCAAAGAGCCTAAAAGCAAAAATAAAAAATAAAAAATCTAGGAGTCACAAACAACACTACCACAAGGCACATTTTCTGGTCTTTCACATGAATTGGATACAGGATCGGACCATATAACAAAATTACTAGGCTGCCATTTCTTAACTATTTTTTTTACTATGTGTGTATGTATCATATATTTTAGAAGTGTCTTTTAGCTCAGTGAAAAACATCTGCTTGTCACACAGAAGGTGCCAGTGTCAGCCCCCAACACCCACTTGGAAAAAGACCCCTGGCAATTCACTCCCACCTTGTGGCCAAGAAAACTGCACAGATAGGTTTGTGTGGTAACCAGGAGTCAAGGTCAACTGGGAGAATTGCTTCCTTCCCCTTTTACCTTCCCAAGGAGAATTCTAATCAAGAAAGTGAGAGAAGTAAATATCAATCAGAATTTTAAAAAGACAAACTCCTATAACATATGCAAACAACCCAAGCTATTTCTTCTTGCTAGAAAACTCAGGCTGGGTCAGGCAGCTGAGCAGTTCAATCTGTTTTCAAGAAAAATTAAGTTTACCAAGAAATACATCTCCCGTTTCCTGTTCACTGTACAAAGCCAAATGTTGAATAGAGACAGATGAAAACAAAGCTTTATAAATCAAGTAAATGAATTTCCTAATTTTTATTTAGCAGAAGACGAACTATAAACAAAGAAAAAATTTAAAAAAGGCCTGGAAGCCAAGACATTATATCTGGAATCAAGGAAGGACCTGACTGAAACACCTTTTCTGTTCAGTCGAGGTTGAATGTTTTCAGTTTAAACAGATCTCTCCTGGTGTTGGAATTCTGCTGGAATGTCCTTGCCAGCAGTAGCTGCTTTATATTCCTGCATCATTTTGGATCATTAAGCCCCAGAAGAAGAAGAAGAAGAAGAAGAAGAAGAAGAAGAAGAAGAAGAAGAAGAAGAAGAAGAAGAAGAAGAAGAAGAAGAAGAAGAGTTGGCTTTCCTACCCCGCTTTTCTCACCTATTTAAGGGGACACAAAGAGGCTGACAAAGCTTTCTATTCTCCCCACAACAGAACATCCTGTGAGGTGGGTGGGGCTGTGAGAGCTCAGAACAGAGCTGTGGCTAGCCCAAGGTCACCCAGCTGGCTTCATGGGGGAGGGCGGAATCAAACCCGGTATTCCCAGATAAGAGTCCAGCTCCCTAACCACAAGACCAAACTGGCCTAACAGAGCTTGAAAGGGCCAGAATTCAGGGCAGGAGGTTCAGGAGCCACTACGGGAGTGAGAGACTCCTTCCCGCACAGTCCTTGAGGACTATGTCAGCTGCCACCAGTGAATTCAGCATTCACACTCAAGAGATACCACTTTTACAAAGTCCTCTGAGCATTCTAGGCCAATGACTGGTCTCCCATGCATTCACTGCTGAGTGCCAGCTGGACCGGCTCAAGTGGTGCGCAGAGCCTAGTACCATTCCACCAGGCTCTGGAAGCAGATATGGAAGTGGGCCATTTCTGGGTACGCCACAACTCCAGAGACTAGAGAACTCTCACTTTCCAGCAGCTATCATACAGAAGATTGCCAGCATGATCTCCACTGCCTCAAACTTTGGGCTAGCTCCCAGAGAGACTTGGGGTGCCTGCCCTGTCCATTGAAGATTGCAGCCGGTGACTTTTTAAAATTCTGACCGCAAAGGCAGGCAGGGGAATGGTTTGATTTTTTAATTTTTTGGCATTTCCATGGAAGTAATTCCAACCCCGTTTCACGAATGCCAAGGCAGGCTGCATAATGGCTTGATTTTTGTTCCATTTCCAACCCCCATTTCCCCGATCATCAAAGCAATCATGCATGAAGGCTTGATGTTCTGCCTTTTAAAGTTGATGGGCATTCTCGGAGTTCTCAGTGGAGCGGAGGTGCACAAAACCACTCAAGCGCCTACTACCGCTAAACCTTGTAGCGGCTCTTGGTGTTTTAAATTTTTTTATAA
>MTQE01000401.1:12098422-12108483 GCA_014337955.1 Aspidoscelis marmoratus | reverse complement strand
CGAATTCTTTAAACTGAAATAACGCATGCCGTGAAGATGCGGCCTGAATGGTCACACTAGTCAGCAAAAGAGATTTAATCTTCGTCTGCTCTCTTTGCATGCATTCAAACTTCGGCTGTGTCTCCAGAAACCTTTCAAAACCCCTTGAAGGGGCACTGAAATCTGTTTCCACAACGGCTTCGGGGTACAATGGCTTCAATGTCCCTCCAAGGTGCAAAGTGTTCAGTACATGAGAAGCATCTCTGAAGCCCCTTCTCACACAACAAACCAGGCCCTCGCTGATGAATTTGTGCCTTGCCTGTGTGTGAGCCAACTTAAGAAATGTGGTGTTTATGACAAAACTGTCTGAGGCCACAAGAGCAGCTTCCTGGCTCCCTGTTCACTTATCAGTTGTTTGTACTGTTAGATATGCTAGAAAATTAGGTCTTTTCTGCACCGGGCATTATTCTGGATTGTATCCCAGAATAAGGACCTGCCATCTGCATACTGACAGGTCCCGATTCTTAGATATAATCTGGAATAAAGCCTAGTGCAGAAAGGCCCTTGGGCTACAGCTTGTCTGTATAACATTGGGAGGCACTGCCTTGTGATGCACTCTCAGGATGTAATGTTGTGATCACATCCGAAAAGCCTTTAAAGAAGTAATGTCGTTGCCTGTCAAATTGTACTTATTTCTACACCTTCTTCTCCTTTAACAGTACCTTTCTGCTTTCCTTCCTCAATTAAGCAAAAGAAAACAATAATAAATGATTGAACTGGTGCCTTTTCTGTCTGAAACTTCTGATCCAGGTGTCTGATACAGAGGTCCTTTCCAACTCAACAGCTGTGCCTCTTGGACAGAAGCAATCCAGGCAGCTTTCTGGGTCTCTGTGTGCATCTCACTCTTTGCTGTTTTGACAGGTGGAGGCCCATAGCTCTGCTTAGTGCTCTGTATTTCACTTTGAGCTGCCTTCCATCCATAAGAGACTAAGCAATCCTCACAGGTTAAAGGAATCTAGGAAAGGAGTGAACTGTGGAAAATCACTCCTAATGCAGCTCCCACTGGGTGTGGCTATAGCTCAGAGGTATGGCATGCGCTCTACATGCGGAAGACCTGAGTTCCACGCCCCAGAACAACTCCTAGAAGAAGGAGTTTAGGGATTTAGGGTTGTGCACGAATATTAATAACACTCAATATTTGGACGAATTCAGACAAATTCGGACATAACATATGCAAACTGAATGGTACACATTTGTACATTGACATTCATATTCATACAAACGTTTCAGAATATTTGTGAAACTGGGGAGGTGGGAAAACGGCTGTACCAGTTGACATAGTTTGAGAGCGGATTCAAAGTGGATTCAGGGCAGATTTACGCTTTCAGAGGGGGATATGTATCGGACACATATCGGATACATAATGGATACATATGCGTTCATACCAGATATCCGTACGAATACATTCATATCGAATAGAATCCTATCACATTCAAGGGGGATCTATTTGAACAAATACAGATTTTTTTACATTCAATTCTATATGAATCAAATGCAAAAAAAAAAAAAAAAAACCATTTGTGCACATCCCTGGCATGACATCCCACATTGACAAGGAGCTGAGCCCACAAAGGGAGTCTTTATCAAGCCCTGCACAGGTCCTTATATTCTACACAGGGCCTTTTTCATTCCCAGTTGGCCCCTACACTGAAAATATAGTGGCAGCACTGGTGTAATTTCTCCCCATTCCTCAGGAGGCCGGATTTCCGTAATAGCGAACACTTACCTGCTGCTTCAGTGATCACCCCCCTTGAAATACTTGAATGCTACTGAAGTGTGCTTGGGGGAAGGAAATGGGTGTGTGTTTGGTTAACATCCTGGTATTTTCAAGAGAAACAATCATGGTAAGAGCTGGCAGAAACAGATAAGACCCTGTGCTTGCCTCCTATATCTGGCAAGGGTGGTAAGAGGCAACTGGAGGAACGTCTTTAGATTCTGCAATTGCCTCATGCTTTCTGGAGGCAGCCTTAGGCTGTGTATGCAACCCAAAGAAACAACTGAGGCTAAACAAAGTGGCATGTTTTTCTGAGAATGAAAACTACTGGAGATATAATTCATGCACAAACAAATATAACCAGAGGACACTGAACTGTTCACTGAAGGCCTATTTGGGAATTCCCAACAGGTTTTTCCCAGGCAATGGAGATCAGAACAAATTCCACTTGCTATTTTCTGGGCTAAGAGAGTTCATTTCCCAGAGTGCTTTAGAAGGACTATCATGCCATCCCTAATTTTAGTCCTTTTGGCCATAAATGTAGCAATAAAACTGCATTCTTGACCTGATTTAACATCGCCAGGAATCTTCTCAAGTAAATGCAAATCACATCCGGCTTTTGAAAAATTGAGGAGTACAGAGCCTTATAATCTGTTTTTATATGGGTATCCTGCTAAATAACGTGCCACAAGAGGTTCTGCGTCTTTTAGTGAGACGTGCATGCAGATTTTAAATCCACTCAACCCCTATTTGCAACAATTTAATGGCTGGGCAACTGCAGCAAGAAGGGCAGGCTATGAAATCTATGTGCTCTCCTGCTTTCCTCTGTTTCACCTGCTTCTTCCAACGCAGTCTTGTCTCATGGCAAAGGTGTACTGGGAGGGATAGAGCAAGCTTGTTATAGCTTGTACAATGAAGAATAGTTTAGAAATAACACAGAGCACAGGTCATCCAGTTTCCCATTACGGAATCAGAAGACAGCTGCAAGGCTTGTTGACAGTTCAGATCTTCCCCAGAGTTCAGGGCTGTTTGGATCCGTGGCTTCAGTTCTTTGCCATGTGAAAAATATGGGTTGGGGGAAGCAAGGGAGAGAATAGCACCCTTTGCTGTCAGCTATCCATCTAAGAGGGAGTGGCTGTAGCTCAGTGGTAGAGCAAACTGCCTGGAAAGCAGAGGGTTGCCTGTTCAAGCCCAGCCTCTCCCTGGAAGTAAGCAGTGGCAAACTCCTTCTGTGTCTCTGCCAAGAAAACTGCATAGAGATGCCATGGAGGCACCCTTATAGTCAGCCCAAGGGTCAGAGTTGTACCAAGCAACAACAAGGGGCCATCAAAAATCTTAATTCAGGTCCCAGCTGCCTCTCATTATGTAGAAGAAAAATGAACCACACTTTGTAAAGTGGTGGTGCGGCATTTGCATGCTGCCCACAGCCACTAGCTAAGGTAACGGATGTTTCCTGTCTTGATGCTGATTGCTAGGAGGTGTCGTCAAACAAAAGGAAATGGACGTACAAGCTACTGAGAAGAAAGATGGTGGTGATGCAGCAGCTACAGACATCTCAATGGTGGGCAGCATAAAGAGGCCTCAGAGCTCACTGGACCAAGGGCTCAACAGAGTCCTCATAGTGGAATGGCACCTGGATAAGCATGAGTCCATGTGGACACTGAACTCCTCCAGCCTACTCTGTTGTATGGATCCTGCTCCCTTATGGCACAATCACACAGCCTTAAAGGCGGCACATATGTGGTCATACCTTCACTTTAAACCTTCTTCAGTCCATCTTCAGCTCTGACTGCTCACCCCTTTTCTATCTGTTCCTATATTTGTGGACTTTCCATTCAGGAAATCCCAAATGAAGGGTAGAAAGTCCACAAATAAAATGGAGAGAAATGAAAAGGGGCCTGTTTGCATTTGATTTTCTTCTGGAAAATATCTCAGAATAGGGGACTGCTGTCCACAGGCTACTGCAGGTTACAACAGGCCCCAGCTGAGGCCTACCAGTTGAAGCCTCTATCCAGAGATATACAGGCCCAAGGTGTGACCAGTCAGACCTGAAGACTGACTGAAGAAAGTTTAAAGTGAAGGTGTGGCCACAGCCACAGATTCTGCCATTGTCTGAAACAAAGGAATATTCTCAAATACACACAGTACATCAAAGGAACTGTCCATGTGGATATTTTAAAAAGACTTCTGGGCTTTCTGAACAACAATCCAGACCCATAACAACTATTGTTAGCTGTTTTCCCTTCCTTCTTCCAAGCTAAAATCCAATATAACTTGGAGTGGTAAAATATCCCAAAGTGAAAACAAGAAAGGACGTTCTGTGGGGCTGCTTTTTAATGAATTATATGGGAGTTTGGTTCTTGTTTTTACAGCATAATATGATAGAACTATGTAATGTTATATTTTCAGTTTTTGTGCTCTGTGGTTCACATTTCACAGTGGCTTAGAGATTTCAGCATAAGATGATACATAAATTTAATTATTACTAATATAACGATGATGTGATGTCAGAAGAAATCTGCTTCCCTACATAAATTTTCTTCAAAAAACACATGATACTCTTAATATTCCAGACCGTTAATCCTGGCTTGGACTGAAACACACTTGTATGTCTGTTTTTCATTTTTGTTTGTAAACCTCTTTGGGATTCCAAGCTGGGGAATGGTATTAAAATACTCTATTAAAAAAACGAACAAATGAATGAATGAATGAATAAAAATAACAAATTTATTGCTCTATTTTATGTCTCAGTTGAATCTTGATCCCCACAAATGAGAAATCTGTAACCAGGTACTTTAATGTACACTCCTAGCAATGTAATGCAAGCACGTGCAGTAGCATTTCTGTTATTTCCTAGCACTATTTGAGGCGGAAAGATGGGAGGACTACCATTAAAAAATAAATTGCAATCAGCCATGATTCCTGGTGAGCAGCTTCTCTGAGTCCAGAGCAGGAGGGGCAAAGCTGCAATTGGAAGTCTTTCGATCTCCAAATCCGACGTAGTTCAAGGAGATTAAAGAAAAGCTCCTTATTGGAGTGTCTCACCCCCAATTTCCTTATGAATCCATGGACTGCTGCTGAATGCTTTTGCAGTCGTCCTTGACATACTGCAGTTTTTCATTTTTCAAAATTGCCGTGGCTGAATTCCCATTGCCACTTTAAAGTTGTTTCAAAATGGTTTGGATCCTCATCGTTCCCACCCCCAATCAATTAAAATGGTTTCAAAATGGTTTGGAAATCATCTTCATCCACATTCCCAATCAGTTTCAGGGGTATTTTGAGGATTATTTGGCTTAAAAACGGAATAAATAAAAACCTGATTTTTCACGTGGTTTTTCTGGTTTTGGCTTTGAAAACATTTCTTCTTTGTTGCTGTGGGAACACTAGAGCAGTATTTGGGCAAATACGTCATGAAACAGGTGGACTTTCACCCTGCAGCACAGCCCCTTGTCAGTTAAAATGCCAGGTTTCCCCTGTACAACAGACGATTTTATTGTAAGAATTCAGCCACTTCACACACTTCACACCTTATCACAATGTTTCCTTTCCCACCCATGCTTCCCCTCATGCACACGCAAGCCTAAAAATCAAGGAAAGATGCAGGTTCCAGCCTCCTTCCTTGATCTTTAAAAAGGGAAAAGGGGGAAGCTGCAGGAACTAGGAGAAGCAATGTGTGTGTGTGGGGGGGGGAAGTGGCAGCTCTCAGTCCATCTCTCTCTCTCACCTGCTTGCCGTGGCGGCAGCACTGCTTGCTCACTCACTTGCACAGCTCCCACAGGGGAGTGCACAAGTGTGTATGTGCACAGGCAGCAGCAGAGCGAGCACTGCATTGATCCAGGGGAAGCCTTGCCACACCCGGGTGGGGAGGAGGAGGAGGTCACCCAGCCTCCGCTCGGTCTTTCTAACCAGCTGGTGGATCCAGTGAAGTGAGCAGGCATCCCTCCCTCCTTCCTCTCTCTCCCCCGACAAGCCTGCCAGCAAGGGTGCTTTTTTTGGGGGGGGGGACCCCTGCTGGGGATGGTGGGTGTGGAGGTGAGCAGGCGATTGGGGCTTGAGTTGCAGCAGCAGCCGTGCACCAGGGCAATGGGTAGAAAGGGGTAGGAGGCTGAGGAGGGGAAAGAATCGCTTTCCCCAATCCATGTTGGACTTGGTGTGCAACTGCTTAGCCAAAGTTGCACTGCCGTGGCCACTTGCAGCATAACACCTGAAAGAGGGTGTGGATGCTGCTGCCCAGGAGCTGCCTACACTCTCCCAGTCAAACTGTGGACTGCTTTTTAACAAATGCACCTTCCATTAAGACAGACAGTGGTAGAGCAAACTCCTTGGAAAGCAGAAGGATGCTTGTTCAATCCCAGCATCTCACCCCAAACTGGCAATGATAAACCACTTCTGTATTTCTGACAAGAAAACTGCCTAGAGGCACCTGTGGAACTGCCCATGCAATCAACCAGGAGTTGGTCACAACTCAGTGGTAAGCAACAACAAATCCCTTTTCAGTTGTGCACAGGAGAGCCCATACAATCACACATGTTCTAACAATCATAAGAAAAAGAGGAGCCCTGCTGAATCAGGCCATAGCCATCTAGCCCAACATCCTGTCTCACACAGTGGCCCACCAATTGTTTCTGGGCATCTCAAGCAGAAGACAAGGGCAAAACCTTCTCCTGCTCTCGAAACCCTGCAAATGGCCTTTAGAGGCATCCTGCCTGTCTCCCCAGCCTGGAGGAAGTACCTAGACAACCATTCTAGTGCCCTTGGATATATCTGTTCTCCATGAATTTAAATGTATATATGTCACCTTAGCCCTCAGTTGACACTGATTATTATCGTTACCAGTTGGTACACCATAAGCAGCCTATCCAACTCAATTTCAGGCAGTACAGATGGCTTTCTTCCTGACCTTTTCCCACCCCATCCTTTTTGGGTGAATTAAGCATTTTAAACTACATTATAGGTTGTGCTAGATTAATTAACGAGTGTGGTAGCGTTTGTGTGGATGTAGTCTGTAGGCAGACATGGGGAACATGACTGTTGCCCAAGAGAACTCAGGCGGCATTTTGGCTCCACTCTTGGGACCTCTGCATAGGCTATGTGTTTTTACAAGGAAAGCAACATGCTAAGGAGGAAATTATTCCCTCATTCTTTGCAGGCTTCTCAGAGTTAATGAGCAAGCATATATCCAGGCCCAGAGCTCATTTCAACACGTGGTTTCAATAAGTAACACTGGGAGGGACAATGGCTTCTTGTGAGAGAAGCATATGGTTCACTTCAGCCACAAGGAAATGGCAGGTGGTAAGGGTGGGAGTCAGACGCTTAACTTCATGGAGGGAAGAGCAAAGAATAAAAAGCCTTCTTTCCCCCCAGCCCATAAATTCAACAGTACTATAGAAAAATGTGCTATTTTAATTGCTGTTTAGTTTTAAATGGGGAGATCTTCTGTCTTGAAAGCAGAAATGGATTCAGTTACTATCACTCGGGAGAAACGTATGTGAGGGAAAGAAATCATGAGATGGCGCTCAGAAGCAAATACAACGAAGGCAGAAGAGGCATCAGAGGGAGGCCCAGCCAGAACCGATTAGTAACATTTTATAACATTTTGTTTAAGTAATAACAAAGAACTGAAAACATGTGAGATGAAGCATTCTGCCCTGTTGTCATGTGAAGCTGGAATGGGTGAGAATAGATGAGACATAGGCCTCCCCCAGACTGTGGCTGGATATCCCGCTAGGAAGTGATCAAGTGGAAAATCCTTTCTCAGCAATTGCTGCCTTCTAGCTAGACATTCGAACATTTTACTGATGCACACAGGGTTGCCTGAAAGGTCTGTTTTGGCCTCCAACATGGACCTATGATGGCAGCTCCATTCAGAAGATAAGTTAAAAGCGCTACTGCTGGAAAACCTTCCACCAGTGCTAGGTTTCTAGCACTTTTTAGGGGGGAAATAGTGGGGCTATGGTGGGGTTGCCTGAGATGTATAAGGCAACCCTCACTATAGTGGCATTGGAATGGCACTATATTCCTCTTGGCCAGACAGGGCCATAATATGGATAAAACATCTCATTTCCTATATGATGCTCCTATATTATCAGTCTGAGGAGGATTCTTCATATCAGTTAATTGCAAGAAAACTCGGTGTGCCAGACTGCAGGGATTTCATATTTTGAGAGACAACAAGCATAGGAAGCAGAGCCAAAGGCAAAGGTCAAGTGAAGTGAAATGAAAGACACTTTCATGTTCCTCCAGGCCTGTAGCCAGCTCCATATATGGGGGGGGGGAATGCCTCAAATTTGGGGCTGAATGAATAATATGCCACATTGGTATGCTGAAAATTTTGAGGGGGGAGGGGAACAAAAATTGGGGGTGGGGATAAGCCCCCTCCAGCTACAGGCCCGTGTCCCACTTTGTGGACAGGCAGGCATTGATTTTTCTATAAAAAGTTATTTTTAAATTTATAATTCAAAGTGCTGCTAGTTTTCAAATCATTATGCTTCTTGCCACATTCCCATCTACAGCGAACCTGGATTACTATGATCCAGAGTAATCCGGGTTCTGCTGTGGGTTAGGGTTGAAGGCCGGAAACAGCACCGAGCGTCCGTCGGGCTGTTCCCAAATAGAACCCACAGGTGCGCACAAGCACACCTGCAAGCAGTGTGGTGCAGCATGGCGAGCTGCTGCTACTGCCAGCCTCCGCCTCCTCACTCCTCCTAACATACTCGAGTGAACGAGGACAGCTGGCAGCCGGGGCAAGCAGGGTAAGTGAGCGAGGGGGTGTGCAGAGGGGAAGCCACCTCTCAGATGCAGCAGCATCAGGCAGCAGGCAGGGGGGGAGGGAAAAGGAAGGGAGGCAGCCATGCACCCGCTTGCTCACTCACTGGCTGCATCCACGTGGAATGCCTTAATTCGGTTTAAGGAAACCAAAATAACTGAACCGGGTTAATCCTGTTTACACGACTTGCAAGTTAACCCGGTTCAGTGGCATTCCGATTTCAGCCTTAAATTGGAATCAATCCTGGGCGTCCAGACGGCAGCCCTGTCCTCCCACCCATTGCCCACCCCCTCTCTCTGATTGGTGTTCCCTCCCAGGATCCCACCCTCCCTTCCCTTTGCGTCATCCATGCTCCGCCGGGGATTCCCGTTCTCTCCTCTCCCCTCCCCCTTCCCACCACCACCACCAGCAGCAGCATCCATCCATCCATCCATCCATGCGCTGCAGGCTCCTCATTGCCTGCCGCCGCTTTGCCCCACTCTGCCGCTGCCGCCGCAGCTGCCGCGTTCTCGACGCCTTTCGCCCCGCTGCCCGGAGCGCGCTCGCAGCCTGAGCCACCCCTGCCTCCCCCGCCGGCGGCTCCAGCGCCTGCCGTGCCATCCATCCATCCACGCATCCTGGCGCTGCGGCGCGGGCAGCTTCACCCTGGGGCTCCTCGTTGCCCGCTGCCGCTTTGCCCCACTCCGCCGCTGCCGCCGCAGCTGCCGCAGCCGCGTTCTCAACGCCTTTCGCCCCGCTGGTCGGAGCGTGCTCACAGCCCAGGCCGCCCCTGCCTCCCCCACCAGCGGCTCCGGCGCCTGCCGCGCCATCCATCCATCCATCCATCCATCCATCCATCCATCCATCCATCCATCCATCCATCCATCCATCCATCCATCCATCCATCCACCCATCCTGGCGCTGCGGCATGGGCAGCTTCGCCCTGGGGCTCCTCGTTGCC
Source organism: Aspidoscelis marmoratus (assembly GCA_014337955.1). Lineage (NCBI taxonomy): Eukaryota > Metazoa > Chordata > Lepidosauria > Squamata > Teiidae > Aspidoscelis > Aspidoscelis marmoratus. Next base: position 12,099,024 of record MTQE01000401.1, on the reverse strand, counting down.
CGCCACCACTTTGCCCCACTCCACCGCTGCCGCCGCCGCCGCTGGAAAAGGAGGAGAGCCGAGAGGTGGGCGAGAGGGCGGGCGGGCTCAGCGTGCCCACCGCGGGGGAGGGCGAAGGGGGCTCCTCACTCGCTCTTCCCCCGGGGGCCGGGAGGGAACTCGGAGAGTGGGGAGAGTGGGCTGGGAAAGTTCCACGGGGACTTCCCTTTCCTTTCCTTTTTAAAGTTCAGAACTGCGCAAAACTGCAACATTGTTATTAAGCTACATCACTACAGTGTAGCTTTGGAGGTAGTGGCTGTTTCAAGACTGGATTCTTTCAATGGAATCACTCTTTGGAAGCGAGCTATTGGGGGAGGGAATCCTAAACATGACGTGCCTCGACAGCCATTGGTTACAGTGCGATTGGGGGCGGGACAGCCTGGACATGGAATCTCATCCCAGAAAACGATACTGTCCACAAACTAAAAAATGAAACACGTATCAAGGGCACGTTCCAGAGTGAGACCTCTTGAAATCAGGATTTACTTTAAAACAGTTTAAGGTGTTTAACAGGGAAGGAGCGTGTTAAGCCGAACTGCCGTCTGAACTGGGCGGAGTCAAAA
>MTQE01000401.1:12081181-12094859 GCA_014337955.1 Aspidoscelis marmoratus | reverse complement strand
CATTTGATTTCCTTTTTAGAAAGTAATGAAATTAGCCCCTTGTCCTGACAGGAAGTGCAACAGCTCTGGCCTTTTTCCATGCCTGCAGCTCAAGAGAGAGAGGGAAGAGGTTTGAGTAAGGGAAAGAAAGGTTCCCTCTCCCATTGCTAGCTGCTCTTATATTGTAGCAGCTGAAAACAGGGAAACTTTCTTTATACACACTGTATCCTGACCAGCTTGTTCAAAGCATTCCCTTCTCTCTCTGCCAGATCCATATCCAGCAGAGAAGCAACACTTCAGCCTGATAAGATGTAGCAATTCACCCACTCCACACTTCACACTGATAACAAAGTTTCATTTTTCACTTCCCTTTGCTTTCTCCTTGCCCGGAAGCACACACTGAAGGCTCCTCTTTTGCCTTGCTGAGCCCTGGGAAGGAGAAAATCACCTCCCCCCCTCCCATGCCCTGTGCAGCTCTCTCTCTGCTGCTTTTTCACTTTTCTGCATTTGTGGAAAAGTGAAAAAGCACCAGTCCTGAGTTTCAGGTGTGTGTATGTATATGCCAGACAGTGCTGCTGGCAATGGGGAGGGGAGGAGAGCGAAGGAGAGGAAGGGGTGTGTTTGTTTATTTGCGTGTTTGTGTGTGTGTGTGTGTGTGTGTGTGTGCACAGGACTGGCAGGAGGTCTTTTGCAAAAGCATGAGGGGAAGGGAGGAGAGGAGAGGAGAGGGGGAAGCTGCAATTCCCCACCCTCTGCCATGTCATTGTGGGATCCAATCGGGGGGCAGGGTGTGGGGCCCCGGATGGCAAGGGGGGTTGAAGTAAAGATTCCCTTTCCCTAATGTGATTCTGAACCATTTTGGGTGGGGACAGCAGAGGGATTGATAGCAATTTAAAGCGATTTAAAGCCACTGAGGTGGGGACTGCCAGAATCCATGTTTGATTCCCCCCCCCCCGTTTTTAAACCATTTTAAGAGGCATGAGTGGAAACAGGGCCTGAAGTTCTCAATGCTAAACTGAGTTGGGGGGCAGGACAAACTGATGGGAGGGTGGGATTCCCACTCTGTAGTGCCCTGTCCCCTTGATTTGGATTGCCATGGTTTGTTTGGATCCATGATCCAAATCAAGCAGGCTGAGTGTACTTGGGCAGCATGAAATCATCTCTAATGTGCTGCCATCCGAAATTCCAGAGTGACTTGGTCATATAGGGATGTGCACAAATATTTGTAACATTCAAAATTCAATCGAATTCGTGGCTTCCTATGCCTAGATATCTAAAGACAGTCTTAAGAGCTTTGAGGTACCTCTGGGGGCACAGCTTTCTCCTGTGTGCTTTAAAAACATTTGACAGCTGACTTATATCTTCTCTCCTACTTTTCCTTAGTATATATGCCCCTAAACATGCCAACGTTTTGCCAGGTCATACCCATCAAAAAGCCATTAATCTAGATTGCAATTTTTTAAAAAAATCCTTGGGGAAGATATTGAACAGTGCAACTAGTCACAAGAATTAAATCATAGTACACTCCAATGCCAAGTATTCTGTCCTTGAGAAGCAGGTGTCGGGGACAAGTAATAAGGGAAGGACATCATCTCTGTGCTTTGATAATAAGCTTCTCAGGTGGCTAAGTGGATGTTGCTGGAAAGAGGATCTCAGATTAGACAGATTCTTGAATGACTTTTCAAAACCTTGCCAGGGTGTGCATATTACAAGGGCAACAGTCCCTGTCTTTGCAGTGAATCTGCTCTTCGCTCAGGAGATTCTCCAAGGTGGTAATATGGCAATAGGAAGATGACACGGCTGCCTGTGGGACTAGTTGAAATGTTCCTAGTTGAAGAAGAATGGCTTCAACACCATCCCCAGTATTTTGGACATAGGAGAATCATAACAAAATAATTAAGTAGCTCTAAAGGCTACCATATCCTCACATACTGGTGTGCCAACCACACCATTTTTCCCATTTTTCCTGCTTTTGCAACACATCTCGGATAACCTATTAGTTATCTTCACTTTTTTGTTTTTCTCTAGAATATTAAACAGATGGGGAAACAGCTTCTGTACGATTTGGTATCCTTTAAATCTGCATGCCTTAGGTAATTATTTACACTGTCAGGCTGGCACTGTTACTTTTCTGCACAATTCTATCAACGGACATATGGAAACAAGCAGCTTCAAAAGTTTCTCTTTTTAGACTACAGCTACAGTTTACTGTGTTTTTAGTGTGTTCATTTTATATTTTGTTTTTATGGTTGTAGCTTGCCCTGAGACCTTTGGGTATAGTGCAGGATAGAAATGCAAATAAGTAAATGATAAATAAATGATCCATAGTCACAGGTGGCTTTTGTACCACGTGCTTGGAGCAGGGTGAGGCAGAGCACAGCAGTGGCCACTTGCATTGCCATGGCTTTGCCCTGATCTTTCAGCCTCTGAAGTAGCAGGCCAAGGGAATTTCAGCACCATGCTGCAAACTGCTCAATTCCAGGGCAATGGTGCCAGACTCTTCATGCCTTGTGGGTCACCTCGAATGTCCACATGGCAGGTGGTTGGAGCTGCCCATGATCTAAGAACATGATGAAGACCACATTAGGTTGTCTGTCATTGGCATATTCCCTGGCATAGCTTTTATACCAGGGAACACTCAGTAAGCTACAGTCATGCAAGCCAATGCATTCCCCCAGGAGGCCACTCTGGTGAGCAGTCACCACAGCCCATATAAGGACCATGTGGAAGCTATTGTAGGTGAACTGGCCTACTGGGTATGCTAGGTCATTATAACTCTCATGCTGGTGCAGCCCAGCAGAGGCCATGTTCCCCTGGAATACTCCATCCACACAGGACAGATCCATAGGGTGGGATATAGTAACATATCCTACCCTCCAGTAGACCTGTTAAAAATGCTGTACCAACAGACTACTGATTGTACAGTGGGCCATGAAGAGAGTGTGGACAAAATGCTCCATGGCCCCATATACATGGCCAGAGGCACTTGGAAGAGGTGTCAGTAATACAACACTCATGGGCTTGTGGATGAAAGTGCCTTTTGAAGACCCAGCAAGGGATTTCAAGGGTCAAAGCAGGGATGGGGTGGGCAGTCCACAATACGGGCAGGACTTGGTCTGGACTACATAACCTGGGCCATCATAGAGTGGGATAGCCCAAGCCCTGTGAAAAGGATCCCCAGAAGGAATTTTCCCACAGTCTGGAAATGCAGACATGTTAATTTCCAGCAGGTCTGGCTAGAAATGCAGTATATGACTTTTTCCCTCTCTTCTGTCGATTGCAGTACAGTACTGGACCAGGAATTCCCCCTTTTTAGCATTTTCTGCTCCATTGGCAGGAGTGAAGGCTATTAAACATTTCACAGATAACATGAATGTTTTAACAGCACAGGTGTGATTCTGTTTCCCTCACTTTCACAAGAATCATGGTGGCTCAAGGCATAAAGTGGGCAAAACTTCCTAGCGGCAGATGGTGGAGCCTAAAAATCACAAATCTCTTTTTCAGCTTTGGATGTTGCACAGAAGCATTCCTAGCAGGAAGGCTGGAATCTGTTTCAATTTTTTTCTCCATAGTCGTTCTCTTACTCCAAGTCTCTAATAGGTACACTTGGGTCTCTGGGCCCTTCTCTCCTTCAAGCCACAGGCCAAAGTGTTGCTTAATCCTGGCAGTCACTTGAGACAACAACCCTAAAGAGCCAGAAACAGCAGCTTAGGAAGTGGCCAGCCATTCCTGCCTGCTCAAAATTTCTAATGTTGTCCAGGAAAATCAAAATAATTGGGTAACTTATAATTAGCAGATGCTGCAAAATAATCAAAGGTTTACCGGATGATCTCACACAGTTAAATCCATTTTTAAAGAAGTGGGAACAACTTGCAAATTGAGCAGCATATTATTATTAGTTGATTCACAAAAGAACTATTTTAGTGCAGTTTGAAGTTTTGTGGCAAAGATTATCTTGGGTTCTCTGGTCTTCTGGGATTACAAACTAGCCTAGCACTTAACACCATGCCCATGTATCAAAGTTACTTCAGTATTTGAGCCAGTTTGGTCTAGGTTAGAGAGACAGACTCTTATCCAGGAAGACCGGGTTCAATTCCGACCTCGCCTGTGAAGCCGTCTGGGTGACCTTGGGCTAGTCACAGCTCTCTTCTGAGCTCACACAGCCCCACCTACCTCACAGGGTGTTCTGTTGTGGGGAGAAGAACAGAAAGATCTGTCAGCCACTTTGAGCTCCCTTAGATGGCTGAGAAAAGCAGGGTAGAAAAGCCAACTCTTCTTTTTCTTCTTCTGTCTTCAATTTCCAAATGAGGTTGGCTAAAGGTTTTGCAGAATTTTAGAAAGCTTCAGCTTTGTGATTCCTTTACCTCAAAAAACTCGAATGCATGGAGGGCATGTTGGGATGCTTGCAGGTGGCCTGGAATGGATCCGGCCGCCCACAAGAGTGAATGCTGCGTCCCATCGTGCTCTCCATGTGTTCTAAAACTCCTTATGCAAAAAGGCCTCTGGTCTTTTCTATGTCCACTTTGCCTTTGATCTTTTCCAGGAACTGTCCATGCAGTGGTTTATTGTGCCAGCTGTCCGTTCGGCATTGAATTGCAGTTTTCCGGTACTGGTTCTTGGTTTGCTGCACCTTGAGAAGCTTCTGGTTGTTGACTTCAATCAAAGCTGATTCTTTGCTTTCTGCCACGTAATCTGCTAATGCATGCTTCTCTTCTTCCACTGTTTGCTTCACTTGCAAAAGGCCTCTACCGCCTGCTTTCCTGGGCAAGTACAGCCTGTCGACATCACTACGAGGATGTAGTGCATAGTGGATCGTCATCAGTTTTCTGTTTTTTTTTTTGTCTAAGTTGTCCAACTCCAACTGAGTCCAGGTCACAATTCCCTCAGTGTATCTAATGACTGGTATGGCCCAGGTGTTTATGGCCTTGGTGGTGTTACTGCCATTCAATTTATTTTTCAAGATTTTTCTAGTCCCTTGGATGTACTCTTAACTGACCACAGATTTCACGTGGCCATGCTTAATGTTATCCAGTTGCGGGATTCCCAGGTATGTGTAGGCTTCTGACTGGTGGGACCTGATGGCTTGACCATTTGGCACTTCAGTGCCTTCACTTTCAGTAATCTTCCCCTTCTTCAGTGCCACTGTGGCGCATTTGTCCGGGCCAAACACCATATTGATGTCACTGCTGAATATTCACACTGTGTTGGTCAGTGACTGGATCTCGATTTCAGATTTTCCATAAAGCTTCAAGTCATCCATGTACAGTAGATGTGAAATTTTCTTTGAATTCCTGGCAGTTTGATAGCTTAGGCTTGTTTTCTGTAGGATGAGTGACAGCGGGATCATAGCGATGATAAAAAGCAGTGGGGACAATGAGTCCCCCTGGAAGATGCCCCTTTTGATGTTAATCAGTCCGTAGCTTTCATTTCCAACAAAAAGCTCAGTCTTCCAGTGTTTCATCGCACTTTCTATAAATTTTGTGATGTTCTGACTGATCCCGATTTTTTATTATTGTTGTTGTTGTTGTTGTTTATTTTAAAGCAAGCAAAAATGAGCACAATCAGTAACCATCTCCACTCCGAATGCCCAAAATTGTTTCCTGTGGGTTTGGGAGGAAATGTGCATGCTGGATATTCTGCTGCATCAGAGCTGCTCACCGTTTACAGCGACAGGCAAGATCTGGCCTGCTAAGCAAACTGCACTGTGGTCCATCTTCCCACGCAGTGACAAGGCGTTCACAGGCTCCGGACTGTTCTTGCCTGAACAGGAAAGGCTACGCAAGGCTTCCTGTCTGCAAAAAGACTTTGCTTGAATAAGATCTTCCTGACTCTGTGGGCTGAATTCCTTGACTCTGACTCTCTGCCCTGGGTTTTTGTACCTCCAGGTTCCCACTCTAACCCCTGACTGAAACCTCTGGCAACAATCCTTAATTGTTCTTTCCAGCAGTGATAAGGAGCTGCCCGCAGCTCTTCATTTTGCAAACACATTTCTGCTGCACCTGTTTCCAATACTGCCTACCTTTAATCCTCCGTTGCCCCTTTCTGCCTGTATCAAGTCCCACAGAAGGGTCTAGGCCACTGTGTTCTGTAAAAAGCATACCCTCCAGAACACTCTGTCCACAAAGGGTGGAGCATGGAGCATGGGCCTTAACACACTTGACCCTCCAAGATGGCCATACACACTCTGATAGTGGTGCACTTGCACACTGTGCAGCCACTTCTGTCCTGGAGTGGCTCCCAACATGCATGGCCGTACCCGGTCTTCAGAAGATGTGGAACAGAAAATCCTAGTCCACAGTTTCACTAGGACCACCTATGGTGTTCCTAGTACAATCCTGCATGCAGCCCTTGCATTACTTCTGTGGGAAGGCTGCAAGGGGGTGGCATGGCACAACTGGGCCATGGTGCACCATGTCATCTGATCACCATAGCAATGGTATGGCATACATAGCCATTGCTGCAGTGAAGCAGATGCTCCCACATGGCAATGTTCACATTTCAGGCAGACCCAGGTTTGGAGCCATGCTGACCTCCGTCCCTGAGCTTAATTGCCATGGGATAGTATCCCATGGCAGTTAAAGGCAAAATGATAGGGTGCTGAAAATGGTGTCCAATCCTGCTTTACCCAAAGTCCTCAACATGGAAATCTGCTGGTGGACTAGCGGGCCCATGAGGAACCCTTTTCAGTGGTGCTACAGGATGCACTGCCAGATGTGGTGCACTCCTGAAAAGGGCTCACCTGGAAACTCTGAAGAGCAGGAACTAATGTTTCTGACCTTTGAAGGATTCAGCACTGAATCACCGAGCCTATCCCCTCTAGACGCAATCCATCAAAGCAAGGGACTGGTGATATATCCCAGACCAGGGCCAGAGAGCAATGGTGTCCCTTGCCTAAGTCTTAGATTGCATCCATACAAGTAGAAAAGAGCACCTGGTAAGAGTCCAAGGGGCACAGTGACTGCATGATGCTGCCCCCATCATATTTGTAATTTGCCCTTGGATGTGATTTGGAAAGCCAGGAGGTGACAGGTGTGTGTTCCTTTCTCCATGCCCTGCATATGCACAGTGCCCATTTTTTGCCCAGTTTCAGCCCTTCATATGGGCAGTGGCCATTTCTACCAACATGGATCCCAGGAGCAAGCACCAAATCAGGTAAGCCCATTGGGTAAAACCCACGTTGGGAGTTGAGTTTCATGGAAAAACAGTTTCACCTCTTTCTCCTGGAGCTATGTTGGGATTGCCACAGATACGTGCAGCAATCCCCACAACACACTCCCAGGATAATCTCACATTTAGGCTCTGTTTGGATCCAGCCTAAGTTCCTGGTCACACCTTCACTTCAAACCTTCTTCATTTTCAGATATGAGTGAGAAGGTGTGAGCAGTCAGATCTGAAGTAGGTTTAAGTTGAAAGTGTCACCACAACTGAAGTCAACACAATCAGCACAGAAAACAATTAGGCTTAAATATGCATCCCTGTGATTGGATTATTCCTTCTTTATTTTACATTTATGTTGGAGTACAACAAAAAGCTAGGCAAGTAGGGCTTCAACTGTTTGTAGAAACCCCTCAGACCCTTGCCAGAGTCCTGACTACCATCAGCATCCTTCTAACATTAAGGCATTTTGTGCTCCAGAGCTTACTGTCTTCAGATGGCCACTGCCCTTCACATGGGTGTGGCTTGCAAAGTGCTCTGGGAAGTTCAGCTGGAAGATGTTGCTTGGAACTCAGCATATTTTGTGTTGCTGTTGGCAAAGCAGTACACTTTCATTCTGGCAGAACTTAAAGGAGCTCAGTAGGCAAGATCATGGAAAGCTGGCAAGTTCAGAAGCAAGAGTCATTCGTCTTGGACAAAAAAATGGGAATAAGGGAACTGAGCAGAACTGACTGAACAATGCTTACTGATTTAAAAACAAATCTCTGAGTTTAATTAGCTCCAAGACTATGCATGACCACAGCATGCCAGATCATTACCCTCAAAGTACATGTTTCCAATCCTGGCATATGGCTTGGGTTTCAAAGGCTTTTCAATCCTAGAGCGATCAATCCTTTGCTTTTGTAGTCTTTGGCCAAGTCTGTGCTGCTTCATATTCTCACTAGCTCAGGATACACACAGAGGGAACTACCTTGGCCTTTCTCCAGATGAAACAGATAAAAACAGATATAAAAGTGGAGCATCCTAATGTCTTCCTTGTTCAAAGTGGATTCTAGCAGTATGCCTGGGGAAGCATTCTTCACCTCACTTTTCTAGAATCTTCACAGTTTCTTTGCTTTCCTGCAGGATCTCTTCTTTTTCCAAAAAGAGGGGGGGGGAGAATGGGATGTCCTTATTTCTTCCAAAAAACATCTGGAAAAGAGTGCCTTATATTTGTTCCAGTTCTAAATACATGGTCCAGTATGCCACAGAAGAATGGTTGTGGACTGCTTGTAACCATTCCACAGTTACAGCCAGACACATCACCATTTTCATGCCATATTCTGTTGCAAAGTTCCATCTGCCAGACCACTCAATTTCCACACTGTGGTGTTAAGTGGCCTAATAGGTCCCTTGGACTGGTTTACAAGCCCAGTACAGAAAAGGCCATCATATGCTTCAGATTTCAGCTGGGCATCAGTGGTTTATGTGGGCTTCATCTGTTGTTAACCCCCCCCCCCAGAAACCTTTGGGTATGGGGCAGGATAGATATGTAATAAATAAAGTAAGTAAGTAAGTAAGTAAGTAAGTAAGTAAGTGGACCCTGATTTACAGTTCAATCCCATCAATGTTCACCTGGATTGACAGGGTTTATTTTCTTACAACTCTAAGGCCGCATCCCCATTACAACCTTATTTTGGTTTCAAACCATTTTCAATCCTCGCAGACCCCACGTCAGTTTGGTTTAACACGCTTTCCGCATGTTAAATCGCCCCAAAGCGTTGTAAATATTAATCCTCATTTCAACAGGTCTCACTCTGGTTCATGCACTTGAAATGTTTTACATTTTTTAATGTGGGAACCGTTCTGTGTTAAGGAATGAGAGTTTCCCTCCCCCAATAGCTTGCTTCCAAAGCAAGCTGTAAAATCCACCCCTTAAAGCAGCATCTGCTACACTGTAGCAATCCAAGCACTTCACACCTGATAACGATCTTGCCATTTTGAAAGTTCTGACCTTTAAAAAAGGGAAAAGAAAGAAAAGCAGCTGCAGGTTTGGGGAGATGTGTTAATGTTTAAGGCGAAGGGGGCTTGAGTTGCTGCTGCTGCTGTGCGCCCTGAGCAATGAGGAGAGGAGGGGAAAGAATTTCTGGCTGTCCGGTGCCATTTTTCTTCCATCCAGGCAAGCAGCAGCCACCCAGCTAGGCTCTGTGAAGGGGTCCCTTATGGGTGGTGCGTTCACGCCAGGAGGAAGAGGACAGGGCAGTCCTGAAAAGTGGTTTTTAAAAAGTAGCCACTGGAGTCCCCCCTTGGGTCACGTACGTCCTCAGAATCCGGATTGAACGCGATTCTGGCTGAAAGTAAAGGGATCAGGCAAATTCACGTTTGCATCAAGTTCTGTTATTTTGGTTTAGGGAAACGGGATTAAGCTACTAATGGGGATGTGGCCTAAGTAGAAATGAAACCCATCTGTCAGGATGGCCACCACTGGTAGGTGGGGACATGATCTTTTTCAACCTGGACAAGGACTGTTTACAGACATATAAAGAATAGAAGGAGGTTTATTTCCTGCTGGACGGTGGTTTTTAAGGCACAGAGGACAAATCTAGGCATATACCTCCTTGGGTTCTGCCCTGCATCTCAATTTCCTGAGTAATTACTGGAACTGTGCTGGATGTGGATTAATCATTCTGTTCTATTCCTGCTTGAAGCTATGGCCTGCTGGATGCTATAGGGCAGAGCAGGGCTGAAGCAGATCAGGAAGTAAAGTTAGCTGGGAAGGCTCTGTAAAGAGGAACAGAATTAGTAACTGGGAATATGTGAGCTGCACAAATGCCAAAGCAGTTCCTGGGATTTTACTCAGAAGGAGTCAAAATCAGGCATGGCCCAATTATGTTTTATAACCCAGTGGACTCATCTCATACCCAAGAAGTAAAGTTAGCACTCATGGAGTTTATATTCACAAATGTATTTTTCCAGACAGTACAACAGTTTAATTGATCCATGCCTCTATTCCAAAATTCTCACACCACCATCATAATTAAAAACAAGTGTATGCAAGTTTTCTGCCTGCCTATTTCACTTTAATTGTAACCCAGCTTCTGTTTAAGGCAGATTAGCCATTATTTTTTATCCAGATACTGTTAAGCCATTGCTCCCGTCAGCCCTAGACAAACTAGTCAATAGTGCGGGGAAAAGTAGCAACAGTTGTTGGTTAGAACCATTTAGAATGCATTATATTTACTACCCCTGGCCCAAGCAACAAACAACATGACAAAAAGAACCATGAATGCTGCAGGAAGTATCTAGGGTTTCTGTTACCTCCAGCAACAAGACTTCATGGGGCCTGCTGCAGTCTGCACTAACATGCAGACTGCAGGTCCCTATTCTGGAATATAATCTGGAATAAGACCCAGTGCAGAAAGGGCATTAACTCACGCTTCTATTTCCTACCTCTGAGTTAAGCTTCCCACTGCTTGCAGGCAGGTGGGGAGGAAGAATGACTGAGGCCCAATAACTCCTTCTTTTAAGAATCATTGAGGGGAAACAAAGCAGGCTGTAATGAAATATCTGTTCAGGAAACATTAAGTTTTAGGTCAAACAAGCCATGCAATTCAACCAAGCTTTTAGTGAGTTTTATTTCTTCCAGAGCAAGCAGTTAACATGCATGATACGTTTTAGGTGGAATCATGGCAGTTTCTCTAGTTAAGGAGAGACCTTTACAGTACAGATTGGAGAGATCTGCTTGGCCGCTGTGCAGCAAATATACTAAGGATAGAAATGAAGTTTGATGAGAGCAGCAAACAAAGGATTGGTTAACTGAGAGAAAGTTGTACCCATTGATCTCTGGAGCAGTTAGGCTTAACCAAATGGTCATTTAATGCTCGTAGCCTTAACTGAATGATCACTGCTGTCTGTGAACTATTTTAAAGGATTCCAATAATGATTATGCAAAACAGCATGTAGAATAATTCTAGAATAATAAAGCTTGCTATTAAATATGCAGTCAGAGGTATCTCATAATAGCCTCTCACTATCGGCAAGGAATTGAGTGTTTTTTCACACACTAAAAGGGTGCAATCAGACAGGGCTTCCTCAAGATATCCCTTTAGGGAAAAGCATCCCATCATGATACAAAAAATGAGATACTGTCCAAACAGTTCAAATATGCAGCTAAGCAGCTGCTTTATTCAACCATACTGCAGCCTATATTCAGCTCCAAATCAAGGCTCATCTTCCCTGACAACAGTTGCTATTCATTGATTAGCCAGTATCCTGCCTGCCATTTCCTTTCTGTGATTGGTTAAGGCAATGGGTTTCCACTCTGTTATTGGCTACATTCACTGCTGCTTGCTTGTTCTACTTGAAATCCAAACATTTGGATAGGTGTGAAGAGGGGAGCAAACCTTTATTTATCTTCCTCCTCCAGTATCTTTCCTACACAGACACATTTGCTACGTGTTGTGACTTCTCCCATCGCACTCTTAATACACTCACTTGCATTTGGAGATATGATGTTCATGGAGGAAATTGCAGAGCAGAGACAGAAGCGAGTGGGGAGCTAGCAATGTTCTTTAATCAGCCCTTTCTAATCAGGTCGCCTGTGAGCAGTGCCAGTGTGACAAGGAAGTAGAAGCCTGACGACTCTGAGTGGAGGCAAGCAACACACTTTCCCGTTGCCTAGACAAGAGCCATCCTAGGGCAACCTGCAGCTACTCTTGATCCTCCAGGTGTATGACAGCTTTCCATTAGATATTAGAATATATGAATAGGAAGAAGCTATGTCACTTGTACCTTCCTCTTGCCTCTTTGTTTATGTACTTCCTGCCTAAAGACAGAGGTGCCTTCAGGCTTTTTAAACACTGATGGGGCAAGGTGGGTGGAGGGGAAACACATCTGTCAAATTAAGCGTACCTGATTGCACCCTAATTTTTTTTTACTGTAAGGGTGTGTCCCCATGATCAAAATACTGTGAGGCGAACCTGAGTTCACCTTGGACCGTCTGCAAGAACAGCCTCTAATCCAGGCCACATTAGGGGCAAACGCCACAAATCCGTGGCAATCCCGTCCCCCCCCCCCGCTTTCCAACTGTTCTCACTGTGAATTAGGAGGCAAGCACATATTATCTTCAGTCATGGGGACGCTCCTGGGTTATTGGGGGAGAAGTTTGGCAATCGGAGCATTAGTCGGCAGGGTTTCGCTGTCCCTGCCATGTGTGCTGCAATCGCAACTGCTTGGGGAAAGAAATTAAGGCAGCAAAGAAATTAAGCTGAAATGAGCTCTCATTTGCCCTCTCCAGCTAAAAGCATGCCCCCCCCCCTTGCCTGATTTCTTGATCAGCAAGGCACACATGGGTACAGGGGTAAATTTTCCACCCAAGCGCTGGATCACTCATTCTCTGCCAAAAGCGATGGCTTTGGCAAAGAGCTATGGTTTTCAAAGCTAGGATTAATGGTTGTAGCTGGAGGCTTGGGGGACCAGAAGGACATTGTTGAACAGAAGATAAGAAAATGGATCCAAGCTGCAAAGGTTTAGAGGGAGGCTGATGTGAACACGAGGCTGGCGGTCAAGTGGAGGTATGCTTGCTGTCATGTGGATGTGTGCACATCCGCTAAAGTCAGAGCCAGGCTTCAAGCCATGAGCCCTTTTACCATACTATTATGCCCCCCTTTTGTCTTTTTTCCCCTTATTTCTGGTGTGTGTTGTGTTTTTGGAGGTGCAACCTGGATGCGTTTCACGAGGATTTCCCCTGTCATCGCTGCATTGAGCAGGACAGGGCATGGTGACGTCAGCCAGGCTTCCAATCAGGACAGAGGAGGTGGATGAGGTTTCCCTGATGCAGGGGTTTACCGTGTTTGCTTGGGGACAGGTAGATTCACCTTCAACCAGTGCTCTCCTCAGCTGCATGGGGACATCTTAATTCGAACTACAATTCAGATTAAGGATGCCCCAATTCTGCAGCACAATAACTGGAGACCATGGGGACACAGCCTAAGAGTAGCATGTTGCCCTGATAGACATGCTATTGAACACAGTGATGGTAGAGGAAGTTTTGCACTGTCCCTGAAGGCTCTAAAGCAAACAATTTAGGGCCTGCAGAGGAGACCTCTAGGGCGCATCCCCATGCATATTTGGTACAGTTCCAAACCCAGGATCGGCAAAGGGCATCCCCATGCATTTTGGATTTGGTCCAAGGAAAGCGGACCAAATCCCCCCAAACCATTGCAGACCAGGACAAAATTTGTTACCTGAAAAAAAAATAAGTCTCAGTATGGTTTGGGGTCCCAGCATGCATTGGTTAGCAAGCCGAGACCGCACATGGGGACAATCAGGGGCTATCCAGGGAGGAGATTGGCACTCACGTCATTAGGAGGTGGGGTGTGTTTGCCATTCCTGCCCTATGCATTGGAGATTGCAGCCGCGACATTTTAAAATCCAATCACCAAGGCAAGCAGGATACTGGCTTAATTTTTGTGCATTTTCCACGGAAATATTTCCACCCCCATTTTCTGATTGTGAAGGCAGGCAGGATAATGGCTTGATTTTTGTTCCAATTCCAAAAATTTTC
>MTQE01000401.1:12047156-12075592 GCA_014337955.1 Aspidoscelis marmoratus | reverse complement strand
TGTGGACGGCGGTGGGGGGGAGGAGGAGGAGGAAGAGGTGGAAGGCAGGGGGCGGGGTGGCGGCAGCGGAAAGTCTTCGCCACCATGGGGCTGAGAGAGTTGGGAATCGGCATTTTCCGGTAGAGGATCATGTCTTGCAAGGCACTTTCTTTCCCCTCCTCCTCCTGCTTTCCTCCCCACAAACAACAACAAAATGTGCGCGGCACTCGCTTCTCTTTGGGTGTGTAACAGGCAAGCTGATCTCTGTTACTTTGAACTACCGTGAGAGGGGCTGATCCTGGGAGGGAGGGAAACCAATCAGAGAGAGGGGTGGTGGGCACAATTGACTGGCAATGGGCTGCATGGGGACTCGGAGGATTGAATCCAAGTTAAGGCTGCAATCGGAATGCCCTCGGAACCGGGTTAAGCTGCAAACCGTGTAGACAGTTTTAACCCAGATCAATTGTTTCGGTTTTGTTAAACTGAATTAAGGCATGCTGTGAAGACGCACTGCTAGAGAGGCACTCACACTCTTTCCAGTAGGGAAAGGCTAGAATGGAATTGTGCTGGGCCCTTCCAGTGCTTCCTATAATGGGTTGCCTCCACCCAGTCTTGACATATTGGACAGCCTCCAATACTGGTGTTCTCTGATTACTAGATCAGCTTCCCCTCAAAGGGATTTACATATAGGTAAAAGTGTACAGATTACAGCCTTAATCCCTCAAATATCAGAATAACCCAACAGCATGGTTGGAATGTTAGATCTGTGACAGGAACCTAGAGGCAGACCAGATTTGTTCTCAGGCTCAGGAATGTGCTGGTTTGGAGTCTGTCAAGTTGATACAAGCAAACGGGATATCCACAAAACGGCAAGGAAGGGAAAGCTCAAGCAAGCTTTGCAGACAGCTTCCAGACATTGCCCCAAGTGGGAATCCAGGCCCACGCTGGCTTGAAGGGAGTTGCCTGAGACTGGGACAGATGCCGAGCAGCCGAGAATAACACTGGCAAATTTCAAAGTCTGAAGGCAGGAAGTGGGACTGTTTGCTCTGAGGCTTCCAAGGTCTCTCGGTGGCCCTGCGCTTGGCATATGCCCAAGGTCATATCCTACGATTCTAGATTAATTGAGGCAACTGTGTTTCGGCTTCTTCTGTTGGCACATTCCTTCACAAACTGTCCCCTGCTACAGTACCATGTTTATGTAGTACGGCTTCCAAAGAAAATACAGTTCCTATGCATAACTCTCACATACGATGAAACCTTGCTCTCAGTAGAATGTTTGTTTTTCCTTGCACCCCTTCCGTGTGGCACCCTCAGCTTGAGGGTAGCTATTTCTTTTGCTCTCCTTGTTAGTGCCAGATGTCATCTGTTCTGTCCTCTGCTCAGTACAAGGCCCTTCTGTTAGCACTCTGAAGGCAGGCAAGAGAACAGCCAAGCAGAAAACAAATATGTCCTTCCCTTCCCTTCAGCGTCCAAGCACCACAATTTAATATCCATTTCTTTTCCAGGCCCAGGAAAGGTTTGTGTTACTCTTCTGTTTTCTCCTCCCATAAACTGCAGAAAGAGGTTTCAAGAGAACAAAGGAAACAGGAGTCATCCAATATCACACTCAAAACTGGGCCATTGCAGGGGTCAGGAGGAAACCAGTGGAGAAGGCTCACTCATTTAGATGAAATATGTGCTGCTGACACTTTAGCAGAAAAAGGTGCTGCAGTGGGTTACTATGGGGGCCCCTGCTCCATAAGTGCTCTTCACATCATCCTCTTAATGTCTTGTGAAACCTTGCTGGTGTTGGGAGCAAAGACCCCAAGTAAATTTCATATAATGCTACAAAATCTGTCTTTTGCCTTGGCCTCCACTGGAGGTTCATCTAAAATAGAGACAGAAAGTTCAGCAAGGCTCCTTTTGAACACAGCATGATTATATTATTTATCAGCAAGTCAGGAGCCGCATGGCGACAAGTGTCTGCTTCTGCAAGGAAGCAAATATGCACACTGTAATTGCTGATGGTATTAACAGGGGGACATGAAGTGAAAACTCGAAGAACTTAGGTCAGCAGGAAATGAAACAAAAAAAAATTACTGGAAAAAATTCCTAAAGTATTACAAAGGGTATAGTTCCTTGCTAAGGAAATGTCTTAATTCTAAATATAATCGTAGTTAATAGGACATATTGATGAGTGTT
This sequence comes from Aspidoscelis marmoratus, assembly GCA_014337955.1. Taxonomy (NCBI): domain Eukaryota; kingdom Metazoa; phylum Chordata; class Lepidosauria; order Squamata; family Teiidae; genus Aspidoscelis; species Aspidoscelis marmoratus. The sequence continues at coordinate 12,073,432 of MTQE01000401.1, read as the reverse complement.
TATGGGAACTTCCACACACGTGCTGTAGGTATGCACTGCAGAGGTCAATCCTGGCCCAGGAAGAGGACCATCTTCTATAGGCTTTGGAACAAGGTCTGGACCATTCCTGTCACACCACTGACTGTCTGCATGGTGGCAGCAGGAACCAGGCCTGTTCACACTTGGATTTATTCTGGAATATATTCTGGAATAGGAGCCTGTTATCCACATGCTAGTGCAGGCTAGAGTAGGGCAGAGGTGATGCCTGGCAGAGTCTGTATTAGCATGCAGACAACAAATACCTATCCTGAGATATATTGCAAAATATGGCCAAGTGTGAACAGGCCCCAGAATCTAACCTTGTCCACTTGGGGATTGCTCTTCCAAGCAAGGATTTTGGCCTGGGAATGTGCCAGGTGCAGGGGATGTGTGCTCACTGTGCACCATGAAAAGTCTTCATATTCTATGGCATGCATCAGTGTGTGGATGTCTCAGAGGCCGCATCCCCATTAGAAGCTTAATCTAGTTTCCCTAAATTGAAATAACAGAACCGGATGCAAATGCGAATTTGCCTGATCCCATTACTTTCAGCCAGAATCACGTTCAATCCGGATTCTGAGGACGTACGTGACTCAAGGGGGGGACTCAAGTGGCTACTTTTTAAAAACTGCTTTTCAGGGCTGCCCTGTCCTCTTCCTCCCTCCCATAAGGGACCCCTTCACGGAGCCTAGCTGGGTGGCTGGGTGGCTGCTGCTTGCCTGGATGGAGGAAAAATGGCAGCGGGCATCCAGCAATTCTTTCCCCTCCTCTCCTCATTGCTCAGGGCACGCAGCAGCAGCGGCAACTCAAGCCCCCTTCACCCGTCACTGTCACACATCTCCCCAAACCGGCAGCTGCTTTCCTTTCTTTTGCCTTTTTTAAAGATCAGAACTTTCAATGGCAAGATCGTTATCAGGTGTGAAGTGGTTCACTCGCTACAGTGTAGCTTTAAGCAGTAGATTTTACAGCTTGCTTTGGAAGCAAGCTATTGGGGGAGGGAAACTCTCATCCCTTAACACGGAAGGGTTCCCACAGTAAAAAATATAAAACGTTTCAAGCGCACGAACCGGAGTGAGACCTGTTGAAATGAGGATTAACATTTACAATCTTTTGGGGTGATTTAACATGCGGAAAGCATGTTAAGCCAAACTGACGTGGGGTCTGAGAGGATTGAAAACGTTTTGAATTTGAAATAAGCTTGCTGTGGGGATTCGCCCATAGCCAGCAAACATCTAGAACAGCACAAGGGGAGCATGTGGATGTTGCTCAAGATCCCAGAGATGGAGATTTTTATACATTATCTTGTTCTGTTGGGTTAAACTTCTGTTTTGCTTTTTTTCCCTTTTTTTTTACAACATTACATGGTTTTGAAGACAAAGATCAGCTGGTCAAGGGAGCAAGAACTGACTAACGCAAATAGGATCAAAATATTGATCAACAGCACTCAAGGTGAAGATATCCCCCTTTATTATAGCTTTTGGCTGAAGAGGTGCCTTCTCCTCCCCTTTTAGGCACTGCCTTATGTTATTTTAATAAGCTTAGTTTTTATTTATTTTTTTAATAGTATAACCCACCCTGGGACCTTTGGTTTTCAGGTGGGATGGATGGGTAGAAAAATAGGTAGGTAGGTAGGTAGGTAGGTAGGTAGGTAGGTAGGTAGGTAGGTAGGTAGGTAGGTAGGTAGGTAGGTAGGTAGATAGATAGATAGATAGATAGATAGATAGATAGATAGATAGATAGATAGATAGATAGATAGATAGATAGATAGATAGATAGATAGATAGATAGATAGATAGATAGATAGATAATGGTTGATTCTAATAGTGTTCAGTACAGTCCTACTTTGGTTTGTTGGAAAAGTATTCTTCATTTATCAAGTGTATAAAATTATCCATGATAATGAGCTTACTTACAGTTCTTTAAAGGTTAAACAAAACTTAATTTCATCTTTCTATTTTAGGGCTCTGGATTCTTTTCTATATATGTTTTGTTAGTTTGTTTGCATTTTTATCCAGTCTTAAACCTAACTGTGTCAGGGTGGCTTACTGCAATAGACACACCAGAAACTACATCAAAGATTTTTGTAGCTTTGACTATTTTAAGAACATTTTAAGAGTAGTGGTAACCCTTCAAATGACCCATTTCAATACCGTTTTCTTCCATGAACTCTTTAGATGGCATTTTTCTTCAGCTTTAGCTTCCCGATTGCAGCCTGAAGATCATGGCAATGTTCACACCCTGCCTTCATGGTGTGGTGAATGCACCCTGAGAGTGCAGGGGCTCCCCCTGGGCATATAGGGCATTGCTGGATGGGTGTGGCAGCTGCATGAACCTGCACTCAACCAGCTACCGAGCTGCTCTGACATTATATGACAAGACCACCACTGGCTCAGGCAGGACACGACCGGTTTCGCAGTAGTTGTTGCTCGTCGGGTGCCCTCAGCCTGTAATTGGAATTCTACTTTCCCTTATGGGGATTCGAACTCATTCAAAATGCTCTGAAATTTCTTGCTCCCACTGTGATACTGCACTGCTTCTTTTCCACTGCTTGAGCTGACCTGCCTGGGCCCCTGCAGGCAGCTCTGTTGAATCCTTGAATAGAGGAAATGGCCCTTGAATAAAGGATTAGATATATAGTGATATATAAGTCCATTAATATAGACTGAGGCAAAGGGCAGTATATAATTCTTTGATAAATAAAACAAATAAACATTACAGCCAGGGGCAGCTGGCAAGGTGCAGAGTGCTACGCTAGTACTGCCCTTCCATCTGTTGTGTGGTTTCCAACAATGGCTGTTTCTGCATTGGGCCTTATCCTGGATTAACTCCTGAAAGAGGGACCTGCCATCCACATGCTTATGCAGACTACAGCACACTCCACTAAACCAGCATGCAGATGGCAGGTCATCCAGGTTAAGGCTGAGTGCAGGAAGGACCTACTTTAAAAGACTGCAAGGTGATTCCTTTTCAAGCAAATCTTGTGAAATGGGCTCTGTGTGCTCTGCTCCTTTTTGTTTCCCTGGTCATCCAGATGATTTAGTGGTGGTCTCGCTGTTTATTGCAGTTCTTTGGAATTTCATAAACGAGAAGGATCTGCTTGTTCCCCTTTTTTCCACAATGAACCACAGTACTGTGAAATGCGTTACAGTAAGTGATGGCCACCACAAGCTCCCTGAAATCTGTGGTTTTGAAGCTGTTAAACATCCACTGGCCTGAAATGAATGCTCGTGCTGGAGTCTGTGAACCACCAGCATTTGAGCCATCCTGTTTAGTAGTAAAGGACAGGACAAACATCCTGCAAATTAAGATTGTGTCGCTGGTAATCATTCTGCCCTCATGATTAGATACTTCTCAATCGGCACAAAGGTAGAGTGAGTCAAGATCCATGTGGCACCAAGATAGCTCCATGGGGATGTTTGAAGGTCTTTGGCACTGCATGTCTGTGCACCCCTTGAGCAAACTGCCTGCCACAGAGGGGTGGGAAACACATCAGTAGTGCTCTCCGGGCAGAGCAAGAGAAAGCAATCTGACAGAGATTTCCCCCTTTCTTCTGCCCTGCTGCTGCCATGTGGACACACATGGGACTGTAGGGTTCTTCTAAAGCTCTTACCAAAATACTGCCCACCTCCACCCACAGCACTTGGCAAAACGTGGTGGGTTGTCTGGCAACTAGGGGTGGGTAGCAATATTAGAGCAGACTGAAGATCTCTTCCCCCTTGGTAACTGGAGAGTTAAAAGTTAAAAAATGAGGAGATGTAGTAATCACAAAAGCTGCACAGCTTTTCCCCTGGCATCCTTTTCTTCTGTCATCCATTTCTCAAGCCTCAGAGTAAAAGGAGCAACTATTTTCCTGTTCCATAAGCTTGTAGTACACACTCAGCACCACCAGGGTGCTGAATTCTTTCCACTCCATGCAGTGACCCTTGGGCACATGTTTCTAAAGGACAATTTACCTTCTCTTCCTGTTTGAGGATTTTCCCCACCTCTTACCATAGGATGTGACATCAGAAGGACCTCTGACCCGGAAGACAGCAGTTTTCCTCCAATCACCTACCCTGATGTTGCATCAATGTCATTTCCTCCATGCCCCTTCTTGTGCTGTATAAAAACCTCTTGTGCCATTCAACTAGATCTCTTTCCACCTACAGCTGTCTCCCAACTGTTCTTTGCCTTCCCTGCATTCTGCCATTAGCACGTGGCAAATCCCTAGATCTGGAGCCGATCTAGCATCATTATCACAACACCCAGTAAAGAATCACAGCAGCTCCAGCTGCCACCTGCACTGAAACAGCCTCACAGCTGTGGCCCACATTGCTATAGCTACAGAACTATAGCCATTATTGAAGTAGCTTCCAGGCTACTTCCCCTTTGCTTCCTGAGCCCTCATATTCAGGGCATAGAGCTAGACTGCAGCAGGGAGACTGGATTTATTTCTTATGGAAAACAGGAGCTTCCGTGATGGTTTCCATCTCCAGCTCTTAGCCAGACGAGTTTTGCCTTGTCTGCAGATTTTCAACAGAGGCAGAAATTAAGCAAATATCTTTACCAGTAGCCTCAGATGGAGGGCTTTAGAGTTCTCGCCTTTCCACATTGGCAGAGATCTACGTTGGAATTGCAGATCACATGCAGGATTGGTATTTTGTTGCCATGGCCATGTTCTAACCTCTAGGCTTTTTGTAACTTGTTGCTTACACAGGGAACTTTATTTGACTTAATCCTTGCTTTTTCTGTGCCTATATTGAACTGAATTCATGTATAATCATCTGCCACAATCTTGCTTTTGCCACTCTGCTGCCTGGGAAAGCAGTTACAATGTTTCCTGGGCAGGAAGGTGATCCTGGTTTCCTAGAGGCACACCTACCCAATGAGATCTGTAGATAAGACTCTCTTGTTTATTTATGACATTTACAAGCCGCCTTTCCTCCAAAGATCCTATCCCCTTCATATTATCCTCACATTTTCTGTGAGGTAGGTTAGGCTTAGAGGAAATGATTGTTCTGAGATCATCCAGTAAGGTTCAGGACACCCTTGGTTTGCATCCAGGGACTTGGGGTTACTTTAGCCACTAGATTGTACTAGGATTGTGGAAATTTATTTATTCATTCTTTTAAAATATTTTCTAAAAATTATAGCACTTTCCAATAACTAGAAGTTCTCAGGATACAACAAAAATACACATTTGTTAAAAACATGCACACAGGTATATAGATTATTTTCTTCATCCCCTACTGGTAGTTATTTATCATGTCTAGCCCATTTCTGATCTGCTACCGAAGGACTGGGAGTTTGAGGGTCCTGTGAAGTATCTTAGCTGTTCCTAAGGTTGCACAGTTCTGAACAGAGATCCCCAGCATTTATCCTGAGATCTGCTGAAGCATTCTTCCCCAAGTGCTACTATTATCATTGGGACCTCTGTTGCCTTTAGTTTTGGCATCTTCTCCAGTTCTTCTTTCAGTCATTTCAGATATTCCCCCAGCTCCACATATTCCTTCTTCCTGGTCTTGCCATGGCTTGGGACTTCTACATCTGTTATCAGTACTTCTTTATTGCTGTTGTCTGTTACCACGGCATCTGGTTGATTGGCCAGTACTTGTTTGTTAGTCTGGATATAGAGTTCTGATGGGATCTTGGCTCTGTGGTTCTCAGCCAACTTTTTCTTCTGGAATTTCCTATTTAGACTTTAGGATGTCCAGCCTGTACTCATTGCAGATATGCCTGTACAGAAGTGTTGGCACTGGTTTTACAGCTTTCAGTATGCCTTTCCAGCCAGCATCTTGCACCCAGGTGCTATGTGCTGAACTGCCCCAGGCACTCTTTTACAAATTCTGCTCCTGGGTTCCTACCTGGATGGAAATAGTGCATCCCAACTGGCATACACAAGAATTCACATTTGCGAAAGCCAGTGCATGCTAGGGATGTGCACGAATAAAATTGGATCAAATGTGCCAAATTTTGACATTCAGATAGAACAGTGGTTCTCAACCTGGGGGTCGAGACCCCTTTCAGGGTCGAATTACCCTTTCAGAGGGGTCACGACGAGTCTCCCATTGCCTTTCCCTCCCATTTCCCAGCTGCTCTGCCCCTGTGGTTGGGGGTCTCCACAACATGAGGAACTCCATTAAGGGGTCACGGCATTAGGAAGGTTGAGAACCGCTGAGATAGAATGTCCTGAAATTTGAATGTAAACATTTGAATCAAATTTCGGAACTATTCATTCAAATTATCCAGACAATCGTATGTGTATTTGTTCATACACGATGCATACTTGAAGATCCACATCTTTCCCAGATCTGTACGAGACAAAAACAGGTTGCATACGGGATAACTACGGGATGCATACGGATGTGTAAAGACACATATGGATGTCACAAAGATGTGTACAAGCACATACAAATGTTGTCGACATTTGTACGTGGAAATTCGGATCCAAAATTCACATGGATAGATTCAAATTTGGTAAAAACAAATCGAATCTTGTTAAATTCAAGTTTAACAGATTTGAATTGAATTGGATTTTTGAGTATTTGATTTGATTCAAATAGAATGTCAGAAAAACATGTGTGCACATCCCTAGTGCATGCCAAACCAACCCTCCACATGCACGGACACTCACCTGTGTCAGGACGAATGTCCGGGTGCCACCATCTCCATGGAGCCTGGTGTGTCTGTCTTGGCACCATGACCATGATGGCGGTGACACACCCTGCATGCGCAATCACATTTCCATCTGAGGTGCCTGGATGGTTCACTGCCCTTCTGAAATTGCTTTTCTTAAGCAGTTTTTAAAATCCCCAAATTATATATTTGCACACAAATCACACACTGTAATCGCCTTATGTTTCTATAACATACCTTTGACCAACTACAAAAAGGAGACACCACTGGACAGAAGAGGGCCTTATCCTTCACATTCATGGCAGCTAAACTGAGAGTGCAATCCTGTGCAAGATTACACAGCACTAAAATCTGATCAATGCAAACTGGCTTCCAAATAAGTATGTGTACAGAAATGGAACATTAGCCTGGTCCTCTGGGGATATTAAACTCTCCACTTTCTTTTTCTTCACATCTAGCAGGATATGAAAACTTCAATTCCACCTTCATCCCCTCCTCTCTGCCCCCTTTCAGACGCCAGGTTTGGAGCCCTAACTATACTGCACATAATTTTTCACTTCGACAGGTTAAAACAAACCTATCCATTACCCGGTCTGGTATTCATTAGGCTCATTCTTAATTTCCTCAAGTATTTTCCACCAGCATGAGTCTGATGGTGGTAAGGTAGAAAGAAAAGTTTCAAACAAATTTCTGTCTTTTCATCTCACGGAGACCCCGCTCTGAAGACCACATTGCAACATTCCACAACCCTTGGGTTCAGATTATACTCTAATAGTCTCCACTGCAAACTAGACCACAAGGAGATTTATATAACCTTTGGCATTTGATGGGGGACAAAAGGGACAGACATCACTTCCTCTTTCTTTAGTGTAGAAGGATTTAAACATCTGTGGGTCATGCAGATAAAATGACATTACTGTAAAGCACATGTTATGTTTGTATATTTATAAATGGGCATCTTTCATCCATTTTTAAAAACTCTTTTAAATACACAATTGCCAAAACTATTTTGGTATACACTGAACAAGTTGTAGTCCATAGACAGGAGTTCAAGGTGATTTGATTAAAACCAAATTCTGGTTACTTAGGTTTCCATGATGTTTACATTACAGATTATTTCAGTACCACCTACGTGACATTATCATCAATTGCTAGCTAATACTTTCTTCTCAATTTCTCTCCAAATGATTGATTTTAAAAAGTGACCTCTTTGCCTCCATCTTGGAGGAAATAGCCTCCATTTCCCTTTCAGGCACTGTTATTTTAATTTTCAAGTCAATTACTTTTAATTACATTTTACACTGGTTTGATTGTGACCTGCCCTAAGATCTCTGGGTATGGGGTAAGATAGAAGAATGTATAAATAAACAAATAAAATCTAACTGAAACTTGGACAACTATTTTCAAATTCTAGTCTACAAATGGTTTGTAGGCTCCATTCATCTGCAGAAAATTTCCTAAACAGTCAAAAATATCAAGAGGTCACTCCATATGTGAATTATCTTTTTTTTCTCTCCTGATGATGGACATTGAAGTTGTTAGTCAGTGCTGGAGTATCTAACAGGATGATGTATTTCTGGTCTAAGAACTGTGATGTACATAATAGCCCATTACTTTTGACAAAGAAGCCAGTACAGTATTAAAAAACAAAGCATTTCTGTTTAACCCACAATCAGGTCTCTCAAGTCAAATTCCAATTATATGAATATATGTATGTATATACTTAGAATCACTGTGGTGGGCTTCAAAGTTTATAAAGCACCTATCAAGATGTCCAAGAGATTTTTAGAATGGCCTTTCAGAGCCGATCTAAAGCCAATGATGCAGATATTCCTAGAAGCTTCCGTCCCTGGTGAAAGTATTTTGATTACAGTTGAAATCTACTCAACTATTCTACTGTTATCACAGAACAGGGACTAACTAGAACAAAGTGGTACATGAATAAGGAGCAAGCCAGCTTATTTTTTTTTCCTAACAGAGGAAAGCTTGTTAAGAAAACAGATGCTCATTTCCTGCAGTTTCCCTTGAATTTATTATAAACAGTGGTGTGGAGGAGAGGGTGCTTATTTACGCAGTTCTAAAAGCTATATTGGCAGCATTCTTTTCTAATCAGAAACTTGTTCCGGAACTTCAGACATCCGTCACTAAAAAGGAGACGGCTCTGTCCTCAGTTAATTGGACATATTTCTAATCTCCAGCCATCTACTCTCAGATTCCGTGGCAGCGGAGGGACATGAAAGGAGAAAGGCCTGATTTGTGAAACAGGTTTATGAAATTCACGCCTGAAACTAAATCAATAGGAAAGATGGATCTTGTAGGCCTCCAAGCCAGTGCTTAGCCATCTGTTCAAGGATGGTCTCTGGTAGGTCCTGCAAATTAAAGAGTATGCTCAGTAGGTGACTTCAATTGGTTCCAAAAACAGGATTATAAATACTAAATGTCCGAAAATCCAGGGAATCCCTATTTGGATTATAACAGGACTTGCTGCAGAATCCTGAAATAATCTGAATATTTATTCACCACCACACCAATCTCCTCCACCGCCACCTGCCGTTTGTCTCCCCCTGCCCTATTCTTCTATATTTCGTCATCTCACGACATTTGCCTTCCCCTCCATCTGTTGGAGGACAGTGGGAAGGCGAACAGCAGGAGAGACGACAGACAGATTGGTGTGCCTGTTGTCATTTCCCTCCCACCATGGAGAGCGACACCACTGCCTCTTCCCTGCTGCCCCAATGCAGTCAGGACAGCTGCAAGGAGCCCTTAGTTCTGGTTTTAAAAATCCAGGTTGAAACCCAGACTTTTTTGAACCAGTTGGAATGAGACCTCAGTGCTGGGATTATCTGATTTCTGAGTAGACCCTTTCTGGCCAAGAAAGTCATTTAGAAAATTGCATTTGTGCATGCCCCTAACTCACACCCTGTACTATTACTATACTATGGTGGTGGAGGATTTTGAACCTTCAAAAGAAAGCTCCACTTGAAAGTCTCAGATTATCTTCACTTGTGTAGTGATGTCCTTTTTTGTTTGTTGTTTCTTGCACTTGCTGCACCCTAGCCCTTCTGGCAGCACCACTTTTTGCCAGGTATAAACTTTGTTTTTGTTTTTTTTAAAGGGCACATTCTGGCTCTTCCTATACAGTTCCATTCTTGGGTTGCTAACAATACCCATTTCTGCATGGCTGGGTTATTCCATGCCATACCAGCCTGAATCAAATCAATTGACCCATGATGGGTCTGTATTGCAGGCAGCCCAGCCCAGCCAAGAACAGAGACCCTTTCTACCCTTCTCCAAGAATTTCTTGTCAGTTTGATGCAGATGGGATGGGAGTAGTTATTCCAAAACCAGAGGGGAGACTAAGGCAGATCTACACAGGGCTTCCGCTTTTGATGATACCACCTTCCACTGCAGCCGACAGAATTGCTTGGGGAGCCTCTAGTCAATGAATGGTGCTTTTTGAGGACAGTAGAATTTAAGAGAATTTTAAATGTACAAAAGCAGAACCAAATGCCCAAATATATTTTTAGCAACCTATTGAATTTTAATGAAATCCAGTCCTCTACTCTTAGGCCACATTTCAAAAACATTGACTTGTGGAAGACTCAATACTTCTTGAAGCCAAAAGAACACTTTCTCTCACTGACGTTTTGTCCACTTTTATTTCCTCACTCCTCAGAAAAGGTTCAACAGAGCTTTCTCCCTCCCCGTGTGAAGGCTGCACTTACAATTTTCTGTTTTTACAGTCATGTGACTCCTACATTGTTTAGGCTTCATAAAGGAATCAAAAACATGGGGGCTGGCTGAGGAATAATGTTACTGTCATTTTTTTTTTTTAAAAAAAACGCAAACTTAATAGGGATGTCCATGAATATTTGTCAGGTTTGCAATTTGTATAAATTTGTATGAATTTGAACATTTGCATTCAAATTGAATATCGGCTTCATCCTAAGAATGACGTTCAAATGCAAAGTGAATGCTTTTGTGCATTTATTCAAAGCTCCATTATATTTGTGAAGATGGGGAGGCACCAAAGTGGCTGTCCAGTCACATCTGCAGCAGATTCAGAGCAGATACGGAGATACGACTGGTGGCAGGGATTCAAAACAGATTCGAAGAGCATTCAAAGAGCCTTCGCAGCGGATTCAAATCCTACCATATTCAAAGTGGCTCTATTCACACAAATGCAAATTTCCTTCAAACTCACTTCAACACAAAGCAAACTTGAAAAAACAATCCATGCACATCCCAAAAACTTACTTCCACAGTACCACAGGACACCTTAGTTGTCTGCAGCACGGGCGGAAGGACCCTTTTTCCCAAGCCAGTGTGCAACCCTGTGGGGTCAAGTGATATTGTTTGGGCCACACGATGTGAGCTGTAGTTTAACATCTGGAAGCTCAGGTTTGGGGACCTCTGGCTTGGACCTTAGGTGGGGATGTTCAGGTAAACTATTCAGGTAGGCTGGTTAGCTCCCTTCAGAAGGTGATTCTGCATCCGCCCTAATCACACCAAAGTATGAGAAAAGCTCGGCCTGGTTTCTGCTCACCTCCTGAAAGCTATGTTTTCAAATAAACAGAAGGGCTACCATCCTGTGTCTTCTCTAGAGATAATAAATATGTCCAGCAGAACCACTGTGTTCTATCCAGCAACAGCCTCTCATTTTAGCTCCATGCAGGCTCACTCACTGCAGAGGACACACTTTGGGAGGCCTGTAATTAAATACTCTAAAAGTGCACTTACAGAATGATTAATTACATACAGAGTTTAGTGCTGTTAAATTTAAAAGTGTTTACAAGGATGCAAGACCAAGGCAACACCCAGTTAGGGCCCCAAAGCAACTCAAACCCTCAGGACATATATCAGAGGCTCTGACCACAGAGTCATTTTTCCTTTTTAGAAAAAAAAATGCAGCAGCAAACATAAGAACATAAGAGAACATGTGAATATAAGTTAGGCCAGCATCCAGCATCACACAGTGGCCCACTTTTTGCTTCTGGGCATTCCCAAGCAGAAGACAAACACAAAATCTTCACCTGCTCTCAAATCCCTGCAAATGGCTTTGAGAAGTATCCTGCCTGTCTCTTCAACCTGGAGGAAGTACCTAGGCATCCATTTCAGTAATTGATACATTTGTCCTCCATGAATTTGTTTAGTCCTTTCTTAGAGCTATCCAGGTTGGTTGTTGGCCAGTGGTCCTCTGTGACTGGGGGTGGGGACAACCTTCCCCTTGTTGGTCCAAACTTACCTGCCCACCAATTTCATAGACTGCACTGTGGTTCTAATGATGCACAATAGAGAAAATATTTTCTCAATCCACTTTTTCCACAATTTTAGCTTCAATCTTGGAAATGCTGCGAGGTACCAGGAAAAAGCTGGGCCTCAGTGAATGCTATCTGTTTTTTAGCAAGAAGGTTCTAGATTCAGTCTTAGGCTGTGTCTTCATGGCAACCTTATCTCAGACTCAAAATGTTTTCAATCCTCGGAGTCCGCATGGCAGTTTGGCTTAACACGCTTTCCCTATGTTAAACCACCCCAAAGCATGGTGAATCTCAATCCTGATTTCAACAGGTCTCACTCCGGATCGTGCACTTGAAACGTTTTACATTTTTTACTGTGTGGACGGTACCATTTTAAGGGATGAGAATCCATGTTTAGGGTTTCCCTCTCCCAATAGCTTGCTTCCAAAGACAGTGATTTCAGTGTTAAAAATCTGCCCTTAACAGCAGCGCTACACTGTAGCGATGGAACCACTTCAACCTGATAACAATGTTGCAATTTTGCATACTTCTAAAAGTTCTGACTTTAGAAAGGGAAAGGAAGGGAGGAAAGCAGCTGAATGTGAATGTTTAAAGCAAAGAGGCTTTAGTTGCCGCTGCTGTGTGCCCTGAGCAATGGGGAGAGGAGGGGAAAGAATCGCTGGCTGGCTGCCTGCTGCCATTTTTCCTCCATCCATGGAAGCGGCAGCCACCCAGCCACCCAGTTAGGCTCAGTGAAGGGGTCCCTTATGGGTGACGCGTCCATGCCAGGAGGAAGAGGGCAGGGCAGCCCCCAAAAGCAGCTTTTAAAAAGTAGCCACTTGAGTCCCACCTTGAGTCATGTACGCCACGTACGATCCTCAGAATTTGGATCGAACGCGATTAAGTTAAAAGTAATGGGAACAGGCAAATTCGCGTTTGCATCCGGTTCTATTTTTTAGGTTTAGGGAAAGTGAAATAAGCTTGCTGTGGGGATTCGCCCTTAGTGTCATGAAATAAGATGACTATGATTGCTATCTAAAATCCTAGAGATACAGTACTACCATTCAGTACGGGGACAATCAAGCTGGATAATTAAATAGTTTAGTTCAGTTTGAAGAAGTTTGCTGCATTCATTCTTCTAAGGCAACATCTCCATAGCACTGTGCACCAACCTTCCCACCCCCTCACCTAGAGTGCCACATTTCCACATTTGGGAACCCATGCTGATACTCTGAGGTGGGGGATAGAAGCCTTGAATGCAGAGCAGGGTTTTGCATTCTGATGTCATGCTGACTGCATAATTTGGCTTCCAGTGGCCATGGTGCCAACGTGAGCCCCATGGGAGACCACCACCTCCTGCACAGTGAGGCTAGCTAGTGGGGAGGCTGTAAAATTGCCCTCTTTGCACAAGAAGAAGAAAAGAAGAAGAGTTGGCTTTTCTACCCCGCTTTTCTCACCCATTTAAGGGAACTCAGTGGCCAACAAAACTTTTCTATTTGTCTCCCCACAACAGACATCCTGTGAGGCAGGTGGAGCTTTGAGAGCTCAGAAGAGAGCTGTGACTAGCCCAGGGTTGCCCAGCTGGCTTCATGGAGGAGGGCAGAATCAAATCTGGTATACCCAGAAAAGAGTCCAGCTCCCTAACTACTAGACCAAACTGGCTTACGATGCTCACCTGGACAGTGGTTGTGAAAACAGCCTGCCAGGACAGCCAGGCTTTCCCTGACCATGCTTCCCCTCCAGCTAGCATCTATGGGTCCCTGTAGGGACACAACCTGAGACTGAAATCCCATCCTATGGCTTCATAGTGAACTAGTCTAATGACAATTCCTCATTCTCTATTCAGCTAGGAACACATAATAGTTTAGCAGCTATTTAGAATCTGGCACAGATCATTCTCAAATTTGATGTCTGCTGTTCTTTCGTTATGATTTTAGCTTTTTTTGTAGCTGAAAAGGCATAGATGTTCTATGGCAAGACGTAATGATGCAGTTTCAGTGTGCAGGCTGTTTGCCAGCTAGTTTGGAATCCATTGGCTACAAACTTCAAAAGCAGTCCATGTGGATTTACGGTGACTCTTATACAGGATTTTAGTTCTCTTATCCAGGCTTGAGCTCCTACATTTCAAATACCATATTCTATTCTCACTATAGTATTGGAAATACACATTGGAAAGCCCCAAGTGAGATCTTTAAAAGATTCATTGAATGCACTCATACCTTTTTAACTTAGTGAAGGGCCTAATTCTATACCATGCATCATTGGGGGGAGTGTTTTCAAATGAAATCATCTTAAGTGTGGCTGGGACAGACTCATCACCCTGCTGCCTGTGAAATATTAGAATAGCAAATGCACTTTTCTGCACAGCAGATGCCACACATTTTCCTTGGGCAAACGTCCCCCTAGAGCTGTGGAATAGGAAGCCCAGACATCCATAACATTTTTCGTGTTCCGTTTCAAGGCCACTGAAGGACCATTTGTGCTTTTACTGCTATTTGAAAAAGACAACATTTTGGTTTTGTTATAAGTGATGACTAGGATTTCCTCCTAACAAAATTGCCCTAGAGTCCTCAGAGTACGGCTCATTTCCATTTGGGGTGATGATTACTCTATCTTCCATGGGCACGACAGATTGGGAGCTGCATGTCACAGGTTTGGGGACATGGATATCCACCCTCTGTAAGCGCATAATTGGGATTTAATACACATATGTGTATTAAATAATGATGGGGCTAGTATGCAACTTAACTCCCTTTCTAGTCCTAATCAAATTAGATAAGTTGCCACCAGAATTACACTTCACCCTGATTCCCGCTTTTCATATAATTTTTTAAACCAGTCACAGAAGATGCTTATCTGTTCAAGGAATCCATTTGTCTGATCCGCAGCTTCTTGAAATAGAGTCAAGTACAACTTGAAAATCTACAAAGGCTGCATACAGAGTAGAATTTGGAAGTTGCATGTACTTCTAAGCAAGATGTTGTAAGACCAGACAACTGTCTACAAAACCTTCCTGTTATGGCTCAATGGCCTTAGAGGCATTCAATGTCCCCCCAGCCTGAAATATGTACCTTGTTTGGGTCTTCTTCAATCCTGGGTTTATGCCTACTTAGAAACAATCACTGGCTTTCATGCCCTTGGTCACACTTCTTTCATCACTAGCCAGGCAGGAGGAGAAGTGAGGAGAAAATTCCCTGCACGTCTAAAATAAGGTGCAACGCTTTATTATAAGAACAGCAGTCTCATTATTCATTAAGAGACCTTCAGGCTGCCAACTGGCACCATCAGAAATATCAGGAGGTAAGGAGGTAAATTCAAAATGAGAGAAGGTAACCCAAAAGGATGGTGTCCTGTGACAGGCCACAGAAGGTTAGAAACCTTCCGGAACAGGAATGTTCAGTGCTGCAAAATTTTACTCCAGGAACCACCTGTGTGGTAAGAGAGAATGCCAGCTGTGGACACAACATCTGAGCACTGAAGCTGATCAGAGAATGAGAATGTAAGCCAGTGGCACATTTGTACCACTGTCTTGGTGACAACATCTTGGGAGTTCATTAGACAATGTATATGCATTACACAAACAAACAAGGCCAGAAACCCAAACCACATTAGCAAAAACCACATCCCCTCAGAGAGTCTAAGAAATTTATTTGTCTCCTTGTCATCCGACCTCTTTAAGAAAGCATTTCTGTGGGAAATAACACAACCCACAAGTCCCTAAAAGAATGTCATGATACAAACTGCTTCTGCAGCAGCTGCTCCAAGAGCACAGAGACCAACAGACCAAAGAATGTACAGGACAAATTGGCCCTGTGAATATCCAACTGCATGTACAAGGTTGTCAATGTAAGAGACTTTTGCCCCTCAAAACATCCAGCAGGCCATGCATTCTGCTTTTTCTTTAAATACGTTGCCTACACTTCCGTGCTAGTTTAAAAATACTAAAGAATTCAGAACTAACCTGTACACCTGTCTCACCTGTGCCAGCCACAGCCAAATTGCCACCCTCAAAGGACACTGAGGCATCAAGGTTTTGCCAAGGTTTTGTCAATTTGTAAATACAAAAGCCATGATAAAGATGATCCTGCCCATTTCCTCACCATGCTTCTGCCAAACTCACCAGTATAAAACTTCTGAGTTTTGAGGGACTCCTATAACACCCTCTGAACTAAGCTACATTGAATGGCTGCTCGTGTATTTTAAAGGATGCCCACAGGTGCGTGAGAGCTAGGCTAAACTTTCTCTTCAGTTTTGCCATTAAGGAAATGGAAGAAGATACAGACACCCCGTCTGTTAACAATATGTAAAGAAGCAAACGTCTGTTCAGTGAAGCCTATGCATTACGAACTTCTTTCTGTCCTCTAACCCTGTATCTTACGTTTGCTTTCAGGGAGGATAATATTAGGGAACATGTAGGTCTGCAGTTTTGTAACATTTCCATAAGTCATGATCAGTCTGAGGTGATGGTAATTACAACCCATCAACACCTGAGATTGCAAAGTGAGGCCCATGTGTGAAATTACCTCAAGCTGTCCATGCTGCTGTGACAAAATGCCTCACAAACAAATTAGGGAAAGCAAAATCCTCATCCCAATGGACTGGACCTTCTTCCTCATTCTCCCTCCCCCCAAAATGGGGTGAAAAAAATAAAAGAAGGGGGGATTATAAGGGGAAGTAGTCACAAAATTCCTTCACCTTCACCAAATATTAAGATGAGATGGCAACTCACCAGGGAGAGCTCTAACACACTAGAAGAACAAAATCCTTGTGAGGATTTGATAACCTCCCCAATACTAATTAGATTTCCAAGTGGAAGCTCTGCAAAATACCCATACTAAATAATGCAGATATTCACACAAAGGCTTAGAAAATAAATTAGAGAACAGGTTCGAGTCCTTAGGAGATTTGCTCGCTTCTTTAACTTTCTAAAGGAAACATGAACAACAGCTTCAGGGCTTTGAACATGGCAACCTCAAACATCTCCTAAAATCAAAGAACTATATTTGAAAGTCCTAAGATTGAAGGACCACAGCACAGACCTTGAAAACAGGTTCTGTAGGCCAATACACTACACTATGGCTTAAGAGAACAAGAAGAAGACACAGCTCTTATATTATTACGATGGTGGGCAAAATCATCCCAGGCATGAAAACAGAGCCACAATTGGAGATGGCCAGTGCTTCCCAATGCCTGGAGTATAACTACTTATCGAATCTCCTGAATCTAGAAAACCATTTTTTACCTGCATAAAGTGGTTGGCTCAGAAATAGTAGGCAAGCATCAAACAGAAGGTATCTTCAATACCCTAATGTTTTTTTAAAAAGGTTCCGATGCCAAATGCCTGTCCATGTCACCGCTATACCCTGAGAGCTATTAACTAGGGATGTAAATGAATGTTCTAAACATTCATAGTTCGATCGCATTCGATCAAATGTGGACATTCGAATTTGAATAGAATGTCTACACATTCAAACTTAAACATTCAAACTAACTTCAAATGATCCGAAACATTTGTTTGAATGATTTGAAACATTTGAATGTGCAGACGCGTTTGTATTACACACGTATCTGTATGAATCTTATGGGATGCATATGGGATAAAACAGGATGTGAACGAAATGCATACAGATACATATAACACATACGAAATGTTGTTGACATTCATATCTTTGGATTCAAATTGAACATTCAAACAAATAGATTCAAATGTATTCTATTCAAATCAGATTTTATTGCATTCAGATTCTAAATATTTGAATTGAATCAAATGTTCGGATATTCTATTCGACCTGAATGTGAATGCAAAAAAAAAAAAAAAAAGATTCATGCACATTCCTATTATTAACACTGTTCTCATGCAAGGACTTCACAAAGTAAAAACAGCGGTAGATGGATCAGGGTTGCACAGGAAGGCAAAGCTGACTGTTCCATTCTATTTCTACCCTAGGAATTCCTCACCCTCTCAGGGAGAGTAATATTTATCCTATGGCTTTGGAAAGGAAATGATCTCTGACATGGGCTATTATTTCTTTGAGCACTATGATGGGATGGTACCCTGGGGTCCTGCCTTTGTGGCAGCAATAACTGGGAGGGCATTTGTTCTCTAAGTAGTAATTGATGGTCCTGATGTCCCACAAATCAAGAACTTCCTTCCTTCCTTCAAGCAGGAAAGTTTCAGGGTCTCTGGGGTTGGACATCACATCTAGTCCATGAAGTTGTTTGGGAAAATCCACTGGCTACAGTCACTACTTCAGTGTTTATATATTATTTTGTTTTTCACCCAGAGTCACGGCACACCCATAACTTAATCCACAAAATCAAAGCTTGAACTCTTGCCCACAGTAGCCTTCATAAAAGTAGCAAGAGAGCAAAATGAAGGTTTAACCCCAGCTCTGCTGTGTTTGTACAATATAGCAGTACAGAAGGGGTCTCTTACCCTTTCTTATATTATCATATCCCATGAAAAGTAGTATGAAACTATGTAACATCATGGTACATCTTCACAATAGTTCTGTGAGCTCACAAAACAGCGAGATAACACTATATTCTTTTGAAAATGTACTCTACCTTCAGAAAAGATCCAGTAGCAAGAAGCACACCATTCCAAACATTTCAGTACCCAATTAAAATGAAATGACCTACGCTTTGAATTCATTATAAATAGCAAAATGGAGCTTGTAGTGAAGTCTGGATAGGCATGATACCTTGATATTCAGTCTGCTGCTGTATGCTGTTTGCAGGTACTTGCAGAAGAACTGAAACAGAGCACGAACAGCATTCAAATAAAATATTCTCTTTACAACTAACCTTAGAATACGTATAATTTCAAAGAGTGTTAACACTAAGGGTGATTCTACACAGGCTGTCATTCTGGGCCAGCTAATATACTAGAAACACACTCTGCCCAGGGCCTCCCTTAGACTAAGAACACATAAGAGGAGTTCTGATGGATCTAATCCAGCATCCTGTCTCACATAGGGCTCGTCCCCATGATCAATATATTCTGAGTTGAATGTGAGTTCACCTTGGGAGAGTCCCCATACAAAGCCCTAATTCAGGCTACATGAGGGACAAAAAGCAAAAACTTGGTGCAACCCCCCCCCTTTGTAACTGTTCTCACCCCAAATTAGGAGGTAAGAACAGATTATCCAGGGGGGGATGGGGACACTCCAGGTTATTGCCAATTGATTGCAGCATTAGTGGGCGGGGTTTTGCTGTCCCTGCCGCTCATGCTGCAATCGCAACTTTCCCCCCTTGCCTGCCCGTGTGATTGCCTAGGAAAGGGCTTGATTTACCCCAAACGAGCACCTGACAGCTTTTCTGCAGTCAGCTGAGCAGCTGTCAGATGGGTATAGGGGCTGTCAAGCGCACGAGCAGAGCTCTGGTAAAATAATTACAACAGCCGCAGGAAAGCAGCTCATTTAAAGCCATGGCCATTTTAATTATTTTACCAGAGCTCTGCTCGTGCGCTTGACAGCCCCTATACCCATCTGACAGCTGCTCAGCTGACTGCAGGAAAGCTCTCAGGCACTTGCTTGGGGTAAATCAAGCCCTTACCTAGGTGATTGCGTGGTCGGGCAAGGGAGGGGGGGGAAACCGCAGCATCCCAATGCAGGGATTTACTGCGGTTTTCATGGGGATGGGCGGGTTCAGCTTGAACCCTTGCTGTCCTCTATCACCATGGGGACTCCTTGATGCGAACTATGATTCACATTAAGGCTGCCCCAAACCCACCGTGAGGTATTGGCAGCCCACGGGGATGCACCCATAGTGGGCCACCAATTGCTCCTGAGCATCTCAAGCAGAAGACAAAGGCAAAACCTTCACCTGCTCTCAAATCCCAGCAATAGGTCTTTAGAGGCATCGTGCCTGCCTCCCCAGCATGGAGGAAGTACCTAGACAACCATTCTAGTAACCATTGATACACCTGTCATCCATAAATTTGTCTAACCCTCCACCAGGCAGTGGGAAGGGGGAATCCTAGTAGGTTTGCTGGCCAGTGTAGAATCTCCCTAAATATGCATTTGCTTCAGGGTACCTCCTGTGAGCCTTCTAGAAGCTGTGGCCCTCAGCTTCCAAATCCAAGCCAGCAGGTCTGGTAGGAAAGAATGGGCACACATTTAGTTCAATATCTAGAAGGACACAGCACCCAGCTGAGATCTGGTAGATTCACTCTGAAGTATGGAAAGCCAGCAAAAATCATGGCCACAAAATCCCCATTGGACCAGAAACCAACATAAGAACTTTGTTACAAATGTCAGGACAAAACATGATTTTGATAGATCTTCTGGGTGACGCTTGCCTAAGATGCAGTAGTCGGGCTACTGTGTGCCCTATTCTGTCCGCCAAAACTGAGCCTTCCTTTCAGAAGCAAACATTACGTTTATGACTCAGTTTCCATATCCTTATTGTAGTTTTGGCTCACATGTAAACCTTTGGCCGTGTGATACACATTTTCTAAATCTGTTCCTTCTGACACTGAATGATGGCATTTCCAAGGCGCTGGAAAGGCTCTTTTGGTACACAGCACTCATGAATTAGGAGTGGCTGCATGAGCCTGTTAGCTAAAGAGAGGGTAGAAAGTTGCCTGTAATAAATAATTACACTAATTGGCAATATTATTTTGAACTCTTGGGTGCGCAGTATGACAACCAAATCTCTTAGGTACCCTAACAATGCAGTTAAGAAGAGTTGCTAATGACCCAGATGATACAGCAGCCAACGCAAGAGGGGCTGAGATGGGTAATTAGTGTCATGGAAGGAATGAACATGAGCTGGGGTAAACTCCAGGAGACAGGACAGCCCCGGCATACTATGGTCCATAATATCACACGAAGTCCGACATGACTTAACAACTGAATAACATTCCTGAAACCCACAGTCTCAGAGATGTATCAAAGCGGGGGGGGGGGGAGGGAAGCATCAGGAGAGCTTTTACCTCATTGTAACACAAACAGTTGCCAACACAGCAGACCAAAGCCCACTGAGGTCCACGTCTCCACCCAAGAGGCAGAGGAAAAGTGCTCACTGGGTTAGCCTAAATTCCATATGTGCTGACTTGCCATCTCCTTAGCCATTTTTGCAAGCATGGATGGAAACAAGGGATGAAAATCTTTTGTCAGACTTCGGCTAAGCCGTGTGTCTCACCAGGTTGCTGTGAGGTACAGAAAAGAGGGGAGGTGAATATAGTGGACTTTCTTGGTTCTTCAGAGGAAAGGCAAAAATGCTACTAAATAAACAAAGCTGAACCACAAGACTGGGACTTAGAAACACAAATCTGTAGCAAAAATATTCCTGGAGATCCCCTAGATAGGGTGTCAAGACCAGATAAGCTATGAGCACATGAAGCAAAAAGTGTAACAAAAAATCTGTCTTGCGCAACCCATCAGGGACTCAAGAGTCAAATACCTCTGCTTGAAGCTGCAGAAAAAAGGAGAAAATGTGTAGTGTTGCTTGCTGTGGAAACCTCTGCCATGAAAATATTCTTCTTGGGTGACGCTGCAAAGGCATAGCTGAGGGCTCTGCCGACACATGCAGATCTACCTTAGTCGCACCTACGCAGTTTTCTCCAGCCTGCATTTTTACTCCTCTGCGGTCAATGATTTCTCAAGCTCTAGGCCAGCGGCATTTTTTAGTTTCCAGTGAAATGCTGCCACCCTCTGGTGCATCACCCGCATTAAGAAAATACTCAATACACCATCAGCCATTCAGATTATCATTTTGGAATAGCTAAGGCTCCACAGTGGAGCACTTGCGTTGCACCCTTCACATTCAGGCTGTGGTCGCACCTAAGGTTTAGTCCAGCTTCAGTTTATCTTCAGAACGAAAGAACACATCAGCAAAGTAGCCAGCAATTTTCTCTCCACATTACCTATCCCAAAGGTGAATTTTCAGAGCTATTTAATGCAGAAATAGAACAGCTTGTCACTTTGTTGATGTATTCACTCTGAAAGTGGACTGAAGGTGGATTGAACCTTGGGTGGGGCCACAGCCTCAGTGCCCGCCATCCTCCTGCAAGAGGGCACGGGCAAACCACTTCCACATCGTTGCCAGAAAAACTGCAGAACCTGAACACCACTCAGGGAAGTCTTTATTGTGGCCTATGACTAGTGCTAACTTCTTTTCAAAAATATACCAGCATAACCTGATGCAAAAGAACAGGCTGCATGTTTTAAGACCTTTATCCATAATCAAATTCAAGACGTTCCATGAGTTGGCATGAAACCAGTTGTTGGCTATGTATCTGACTACCCGTCCCCGTCCCCCCCTTACCAAGACCAACATGCGCGACCACAACATGCTGGCCGAACCCTCAGCTACGCCTTTGCAGTGTAACCCAAGAAGTAGCAAGTGATAACTGTGGCTTTTAGGCACATCTGAAATTAATTTATGCGTGTCTGTGATATTAAACCGGAATCTGGATCCAAAGAGAAGGCAGGCAGACTTAGGGTGTTTCTGCACAGGCACTCTAGACCCCACCAAGAAGCCATTAAGTATGTACCTTAAGGCTGCTCTCTCCACACAGGCACTGCAGAGATCTAGATCTAATGGGGTATGCGTTCCCCCTAATCTGGAATAGTTGCAGACCCCCTAAAAAAGAGTCTACAATCCGTGCTTGTGTGCTGAAACCTGGATTATGCAGAACTCTTCCACACATGGGCCATATTCTGGTAGTACGGGGGCGGATCCAAAACAACCCCTACATAACTGGTATGTAATCCTGCATATTCTACACATCGTTATGCAGCCAGTTATGAAGACTTACCTGGATATGCACTTTGAATAACAGCTGTGCTGTCCGATCGTGTGGCACTTCCTGAAAGAGAACCCTTCTCCTTCTTCAAATGCAAGTAATGGTGTCCACACAGCCTACACATGTCCCCATACGGTCTGTGCGGATGTGGGGGACCTAGTTTTGATCTGGAACTATGTCATCCAGATTTCCCGGGAACAGATTTCAACAATCTGGACCTACTTAATCTGGATTAAAATTGGCAACATGGAAACAGGCCCAAACTGTGGCTTTGACTGAACTCTTGATGACAGAATCTCTTTTTGCCAGTATAATCTGCAATTGGAAAGAACCATTAACTTTTGAGTAACCCAAGCCCAGAAGACTCCTTGAACTTCACAACCAGAGAGCACTTTGTTATGAAAAGACCTAGTGTTTCAGTTTCAAATGCAATGTCAAAAATTAAAAAGAGAAATCAGACACAGATCTCACAAATGTCTAAAAACAGACAACCCCATTTTATTAGCAGTTAGTTCAACAGGACCTTACATTAGTGATAACAGTTTTCTGAACCCAAAATGAGTTCAAGTACAGATTAAAAATATGGGAGAAAGACTCTTTCTAAAAGTATTCCGTCCTTTTTCCTCCCTCCCAACAAAAATTCCCCCCTTTTCATGGGAAACCATACAGAATGTCATGCAAACATAAAAATGGGAATGCCCAGAAAGGGCTCCTCCTTTCATAAAAAATGAGACAGATTTAAAACAAATCTTTTCCCTCTTAAAAGCTACACTTTGACAAGGTCTCTGTGATGCCTGATCAGCCAAAGAGAGTGTTACCATATGACTGCTAGGAGGAAAGACATCTGTCTCCATCCCATCCAGGCTAAAGAAAGCCAACAAATGCAAACGGTGGAGATAAATACTTTTATAAGCATGTATAAATCAAGTTTTTGCTGCTTACATTTGTTGCTTTGGCAATCTGATGGCCAAGCCCAACTGGATGACTAGGTTCAAATTTATTTCTAAACCTTCCACCCCATTTTATTCTTTTAAGAAATGCTTGCAGGATTCACAACCAGAAGGAACTTCTAGGAAGTGACTACCAGTTTCCTGAGATCTCTTTTCAACACAGATAGCATGAGGCTCTGAGTTCCTTGAATTTTCATACCTAAAACCATAGCTTAATTATTTATTCTGACACTAGCTGTAGATAGACCAGGAATGATGCCTGACCCAGGAATGAAATTAAAGATCGGAGAATTATGTTGATTAACTGTGATGTTTCCTTCTGTGAAAGTTCTAAATTAGCAAAGCTTTATGCTTGAAATGTTAAGACTTTATGAACAGGATGCTTATGGAGTATTGATATTGTGGCGAGGTGCACCAAGACTGTACTATATTGTGTGCATCATTGTGACCTGAAATACTTCCAAGACTGATATTCTACCTCTTCCTAAAGTCCTTTTTGAATTTAGCAGTCAGATTTTCCTTCCTTCTTTCTTTATACATAAATCAACCCAAGTTGTTCTTGATTTAGAAAGGATGGGTCTTGCTGGCCTGTGCTTTACTGCACAAAACTATGACAACAAGCGCTCACTGTCTGTTGTTTGTATTAACGATGACCAACCTGAATTAGATTAGGTGGTTTCCAAACACGGAAGGCACCTTGCCTCTGACTTGCCCACATTCCCAGCTTGATTACACTGCTAAAGTTATGAGTTGCAACAGGTAAAGCCGACAGAACATACTGCTATTAAATTAATGCAAACAAGGACAGTGGGTATTAAGCTCTTTAAAAAAAGAAGACACCCAGCAGCAGATCAACCAAAGAGGAAGGGCCAAAAGCCAATGGTGTGGCGACTTGATTAAAATGCAGTCTGATTGTGGAGAGTATTCCAAGTGTGAAAACAGTTCTTGAAATCTGGCATGTGCAGACACAAGAAATTAATAGCCCAATGAAATGCTTACATTGGTTTGCTAATACTTGATTGGAGACACAAAACCTGTCATCCCTCTTTTGTACACCCCAGCAGATGAGGGAACAGCTCTCCTGAGTAGGTGGATGGGTGGAGTAGGTCGGGGGAATGGACAGATTCAAGGACTCCCTGCCAGTCGGCAAATCAAAAGCTACATGAAGCGTGAACTGTTCGCCATGGTGCTCCTGCTGGACTCAGTGCCTATGAAGCCAACATCTTTTCTTTCAACAGAAAAAGGCTGCGTGTGTAGAAGGCTGTGTGAAAAATACCAGTTTTTTTAAGAGCCATTGTCTCCGTGTGAGTAGTCCTCCATTCTCGGCATCCTTCTGTTATCGTTGAATTAAGGATCATTCATTACAGTTGTTTAAATAAAGACGTTGAAATAAGATTAAAGGCCATCTGCATTCTCCCAGTTCTTCCACTAGATGGGACTTATGCACCGGAAAGATATTTCTGTATGTCTTGGCATACAAGCAGAAGGCTGAGTGTGGGGTTCCCAGATCCTTCAGAAAGAGAAAAGGAAAGCTAATGATGCCAGAAAGTCTTTACTCTCCACAGCATGAACCTGACACAGGCCTCTGACAGGAGTTACGTAAAGCAGGGGTTTGACCTTAGGAAGCCGTCTCACTCTGTGTCCATGTGGCAAACCGTGAGGATCTTGTATGGCAGCTGCTATTGACCTGCAGTTCCTCAAAGCACTGTGTCTGCTCCCCCCTGATCTAGTTATGCCTTCCATTCATTTCTCTGTTGAATGCAACTTTGGCTCCAGCAAAGACCTGGTTAGCCTAGATGTCTAGTAAGTCCCACCACGGAGACGCCCCTGCTCCCAAACCCTTCAGCTTTCCCCACCTCCTATGAACCGTGGGTCTTCTCTCCTTCCTCTGTGATGCCCTCCCATAAGCATTACTGTAAGACCAAACTCACAAGGCCATTTGTTATCCATTTAACTCACCACCTTGGCTCAAGAGACACAATGTGAGTGTCCAAACTGGGTACAGATCTGACAGACTGCACCACCAACAGCCAGCTTACCAGGCCTGTACCACTCATTCTTGAAATGTGTGCGCAGAAATACCCACTGCACTACACATGACTGGTTTTACAAGAGCTGTCTGAACAGAATTTTCCGGTCACAGGATACAGGGGTCTCTAAAAGGAAACTAGAAAGGGAAGGACCCCATCCAGCTGAGGCAGCCACAAGCCCATGCTTTCAATTCTTCTAAAATATGGACACCAAACAATTCAATCCAAATCCATGGATGACATCACCTGCCTCTGTCAAGGATGAAAGGGACGAAATAAAAACTTAATTTGGAACACAAATGTTGATATCCCAAGAAAGGCTCAAAAAGAAAGTTACTAAAATACTGTTTATCTTCATGCTCAAGAGGTTGAGTGTTAAGCAATCTTTTTTTTTTTTTTGGCAGCCATCCATTCAAAGTCTTCCATATTGTTCCAAGCTCCAGTACCGGAAGACCACGGTCTCCATGCCGTCAGGGGTGTGACTGCAGATAGGTGAGCAACTATAGAGACAACCCACTGATCCAAGATCTCTGGACGAGCATTTAACCAGAGAAACGTGTATTACCCATCCCATCCCTTCCCTTCTTACCACCCTCCTCCATATCCCCCCTAAATTAGTTGATGGGGGGGGGGAATAATCCATCTGGGGGTCATCTAAATATTGCCAGCATCA